>OX451737.1:1007947111-1008618412 GCA_948472305.1 Vicia faba
ATGTTTTAGTGGTCGTCCTTTTGTCCAAAGATCATAGTTTCCTCGGAAAGGTTACCTCGGATACTGTTTCCTCGAATAACTGATCTAAGACTTTAGGATTACTACTAAGACGTCGTAACATTGCTTTAGTGACCATACGTCCCTCTCGAATTGACCCTCAAAACTCCAACGACGATGCTACCTACTCACTAACAGTGGGATAGCATTGTCTAAAGGAAACAAGCATAGAACGATTCTTTTTTCGAGTAGGTAGATTAGTTCTTAGATACTTGCTCCTTCCAAACAAATTTTTCACACTTACACTTCTTTACAAACAAAGTTTTCAAAACACTTCATTACACTCTTGAAGACAGAAGTAAGAGTTAAATCGAAGTTAAAAAAAAACTTTTCAAAGCCCACAAACACAAAGAAAACAATTTTGAAAATGGTGAGCAAGTACCTAAGAGCCCGTAGATAACTACGGATAGAAAGGGTGCTAATACCTTCCCTTTCTATAATCTACCCCCCCCCCCCCCCCCCCCCCCCCGTACTCAGAAATATCTAGAAAAAGGAATTTTTTGTGATTTTTTCCTTTCCTTGTTGGATAAAATAAAAGTCGGTGGCGACTCTTGCTTACCGCGACATTTTGCAAACACAAACCAGCATTTCGAAATAGTCAGTTCTCCCACCGTATCACAGATCCCGTATTGGCCACGTTAGAGGGTGCACCATAGACTTCTCTCCACTAGGCGCTAGGTCTGGATCTAAGGATGATCCACTGGCTGGATTTGAAGGGTGTATGATAGCTTTCTTGGGTAGTGCACGCTGGATCCTGAGAAGAAATAGAGGAAAAAATGCAAAAGCTCACGCCTGGGATCGAACCCAGGACATGAGCTTCTTACCTCTCTCCCTTTACCAATTGCGCTACCTTGTTTATCTATTAGCATAATGAACAAACAATAATATAATAGAAAGTCACGCCTTATGCCCAAAAGCGCGCGTAATTTCAAACTGGCCAGTGGTTATCAGACACGTGATCGCCTTCTTCACTGATCCATCATTTTAGACGATGGACTTTTACCTACAGCAACTTATCGTCACTATAAGTTGTAGTGACGGATTTGGTTCGTAACTAAAACCCTGCTTTATTCAAAAACATGGTACAAGCAATATAAATTAAAACCAATGTTGGGGATCAATTAGGAATTTGGTCCCGAGTCCAGTAATACCCATAATTTCCCTCAATTTTCCTAAAAAAGGAAACCCCAATTTTGAGCTTTCAAACCCTAGCGATGGCATAAGCCCATTCCTGCACTAAAACTCAAATTGGACTACTCAGACACCTTCATGTGATGATTATGAACACGAAAATATAATCAAATAGCATGTATAATGTATGAATGAGCAAAATTGAGATTAAAGAAAACGTGATCAAACTGTGAGTATCAAGATGCAATTAAGGATGCTTTTACGCGTGCAATTGATGTCGTTGGCTTTAGGAGACGTCCAAGAACGTGTTGCCGACCTTGAAATTGCTTGAATGGGACTATAAATAAAAATATGACCTCCATTTTCCTTTGGAAATTTTGGAACTTTGTTTGACTTTTTGGACCAGCTGGGCCTCTCTCTCCTCTTTCTTAGAGTTCCACCTACTCTGTTATATGTATCTGAATCAAATAGTTTAACAATTTTGGATTCAATCTTGGAAATTGATGAACAAGATATTTGATTTTCAAGTCATATTCTTTGTTTCCAAAATTGGCCAAATCATGCCATGTTCAATTCAATCAACCCTTGCATTATTTGTTTGCTAACATACATCCTGTATCTTCATTCTTTAATGCAAAATCATCCCAAAATATTTTTATATCATTTATTTTATTTTATTTGGATTTTAAATGATTAAAAATCAAAATAAATCAAATAAATAAGAAAATCATGTATGGAGGGGTTTATGGGTCGTGGACCATGTTAGAATGTGTTTCAAACATAAAAAGTTGGGCCCATTTGAAAATAAAATGCATTTTGGGCATGGTTGACTTTGTGCAAATTTCCAAAAATGGCCAACTTTGGAAATGCATATCTTCCTCAATTTTGACCCTAGGAGGGTGTTTTTGGACTTTTAAGGAATCTTGGGATGTCCTCTAAACAACCCTTTTGATTTCATCTCAATTGGATCTTCCATGTTCATGTAAGAAGCTTTGACCCAAAAGGTGTTTTTGTTGACTTTTTGAAATGACCTGTAATGTCTGAATTCATATATTTTCATGAGTGTGTTGTTTTAACTTGAGGTATAAATATGAGTTGTAGGGAATTGCATCCTCTTCAAAATGAGACTTGGATGAGAAATTTTTGATAAAGTATGAGAAAGTTATGCCTAGTCAAAGTTTGATTGACTTTTCCTATAGAAACCCTAATTTAGCAACCTTTGAGTTTTGATGCATTTGGGGCATTCCATGAGGAATCATGATCAACCCTTGATCAAATTATGGATGTTACTTCAAAATGTTGATGTTGACCAAAAATCTTGAAGTTTGACTGTATATGTGCCAAAGTTGACTTTTGACCTAGTTTAGTTGATTTCCAGGCATTTGAGCAATTGACTGAGCAAACTTTTTATGCAAGGAATGAGACTTGAAATGGATGTTATTGAGAACATATCAGGACCATGGAAAATATTTGATACCTTTGTAGTTGACCCATCTTGATAAAAATGGAAACCCTAGTTTGAGGTTCATTGTCTTAGGAGAGCATTTGCCTGATCAATCTTTAGTTAACTTGAGCAATTGAGGACCTCTAGGAGTTTATCTGATGTGAAAATGGGAGGGAAAATTTTGGGGTACAACAGCTGCCACTGTTCAATCTTCTTAAACCTGAGGATGTAGATTGGTTGTTCTGCCTTTCGTGATCTGAAGGTGGAAGATGATTGAACACTAGAGTGCCCAAAAATTTGGACTCGCATGAAGTAATATTGATTGGTGATATCGGGAATGGGCTTACAGATGCCATTTTAAAGTCGACAGAGAATCATCGGAGATGGGCTTAAAGATGCCATCCAGAATAGATATTGGTTGCATAAGAGATTCCTCTGCGAGAATTTTTGTACCTACCATTGAGGAGGACTTCGCCGGGGAATGTTGATTTATGTCCTGGGAAATAGAATATAGGAGCTTCAGTTGTCCATTACTCTACTGGGGAATTAACTCTTGATTGAGGAAGTAGAAGTAAACTGCATATCTGGTCAGGGTCCAAGCTGCACAGTGACTTACTAGGGAAATGTGAAATCGATCGTAAATGGTCGGATCCAGGTCTTACAGTGTTATAAATTACTGTCTGGAGATAAGAGAGAAGGAACCTAGATAGTAGGGTTGCTTCGAAATGAAAGCCTGGATATTAGGGCTAGGAGAAGGAACCCGGGTCATAGGGTTACTTCAAAATGAAAGCCTGGATAGTAGGGCTTTTGGGAAGGAACCTGGATAGTAGGGTTACCTTAAGATGAAAGCATGGATACTAGGGCTATGAGAAGGAACCTGGGTCATAGGTTTTCTTCGAAATGAAAGCCTGAATAGTAGTGCTTATGGGAAGGAACCTGGATAGTAGGGTTACTTCAGGATGAAAGCCTGGATAGTAGGGCTTATGGGAAGGAACTTGGGTCGTAGGGTTACTTCAAAATGAAAGCCTAGATAGTAGGGTTTTGGGGAAGGAACCTGGATAGTAGGGTTACCTCATGATGAAAGCCTGGATAGTGGGGCTATGATAAGGAACCTGGGTCGTAGGGTTTCTTCGAAATGAAAGCCTGGATAGTACGGCTTATGGGAAGGAACCTGGATAGTAGGGTTACTTCGAAATGAAAGCCTGGATAGTAGGGCTATTAGAAGGAACCTGGGTTGTAGGGTTTCTTCGAAATGAAATCCTAGATAGTAGGGCTTATGGGAAGGAACCTAGATAGTAGGGTTACTTCAAAATGAAAGTCTGGATAGTATGGATTATGGGAAGGAACCTGGATAGTAGGGTTACCTCGAAATGAAAGCCTGGATAGTAGGGATATGAGAAGGAACCTGGGTCATAGGGTTTCTTTGAAATGAAATCCTGGATAGTAGGGCTTATAGAAAGGAACCTGGATAGTAGGGTTACTTCGAAATGAAATCCTGGATAGTAGGGCTATGAGAAGGAACCTGAGTCGTAGGGTTTCTTCGAAATGAAAGCCTGGATAGTAGGGCTATGAGAAGGAACCTGGATAGTAGGGTTACCTCAAGATGAAAGCCTGGATAGTAGGGCTATGAGAAGGAACTTAGGTCGTAGGGTTTTTTGAAATGAAAGCCTGGATAGTAAGGCTTATGGGAAGGAACCTGAATAGTAGGGTTACTTCGAAAATGAAAGTCTGGGTAGTAGGGCTATGAGAAGGAACCTGGGTCGTAGGGTTTCTTCGAAATGAAAGCCTGGATAGTAGGGCTTATAGGAAGGAACCTGGATAGTACGGTCACCTCAAGATGAAAGCCTAGATATTAGGGCTTATGGGAAGGAACCTTGATGGTAGGATTAATTCATTTGATCATGTAGATTAGTTGACCCGTTTGGTTTCGGGAACTAATTTTTCATTAACTGTCTGCAGATACAACATGTATAACTGCTGGAATTGTTGGTGATAATTGTTTTCCCTGAAAAGGTAACAGGGTTAATTATGCGATGCATGAAATGCATTGTGAGATGATGTTCTCAAAATAAAAGGTACTATGTTGTATGTGATATGTATGCATATGTCATGATGCATGAACATGAAATGCTATTATTACATGTCCGAGTCTGGGAAAATAAATCCCTGACTGCTGCTGGAGAGTATAGCATCCCTTACTGTTGTAGAGGATTGTGGTTCTTCTACTTCCGCCGGGGATGGAGAACGGAAATGACTATGCTGGAGATTTACTCCTTGTTGTTTGTGAATATTCTGCCATGGAGAGACTCTGTTTGAGAATAACTCTGCGGGGGAATAATTATGTTGGAGGATTGAACTTCCGTAGCTGGAGGGGTAAACTCTGTCGAGGATTGAGTTTCCGTATTCAAAGAAATAAACTATGCTTGGAGGATCCATTTTATGACCCGCTTGCGATTATGAAAATTGGTTGGGGAAGGTACTTCCTGTTTTGGTGGAGCCGGTATCAATGCTTTGATTCCCTTTACTCTGTGGGGAGTGTAGATATCACGAGGCCGTATGCATTGATGACTGTGTTTCAAAGTTGTCTCTGCCACGGTACCTGCTGGACAGAGTGTTGTACCCCAAAATTTTCCCTCCCCTTTTATCAACATTTCTCATCACAAGGCTCTTAGAACTCAAAGTCAAGTTAGGGTTTGCTCTGCTCAAGACATCTCCTAGCACTGATGACCTAAATTAGGGTTTGAGTTTGCATAGGGATTTTTGGACCTTCAGTGCTCAAATTTACTTTCATACTTCATATTGGACTCATAAGTTTGTCCATACCAAGTTTCAAGCCTTGAATCAAATTTTTGCCCAGTCAATTGGACAGTTGACCTAGAAATCAGCTATATTGGAGAAAAAGTCAATTGTGGCCAATTTACAGTCAAACCTCGTGAATTTTTACCCACATCAACATTATGAACTCATATGAACCATTTGATCAAGTTTGGACCACAATTCCACAAGAAATTTGATCAGATCACCAAAAGGGCAAAATGGTCATTTTTAGGGTTTTGACTGTACAAAGGCAATTTCTGACTTTTTGACCTAGCCAATGGTAAATTAGGTTCAACCATGGAATCAAGGACTCAATGACATCATCTTGACTTATTCAACAAGTTCAAAAGATCTCAAATGCATGGGATTGACAGATGAATTTTTCAGTCAACTGATCAAATTTTGACTGTACACTGAAAAGTCAAACTTTGACTTTTTGGTCAAAATCAAGTGCCAAGGGTCATTTTTTATCAATATGTGTCAAATTATGAAACTTGTTCATCAAGAAACCCAAAATTGCAAATTAGGGTTTGAAATTGAAAAATTTTCATAACTTAGAATTTTTCTAAGTTATGAAATTTTCTTAATTTTTCCTAACTTTGCTCCACATTTTCACCATGATGCAAATGGATTCAAACAAAACCTCCAACATTAAAGTTGTAGTCCTCCACAAATTCTACAACTTTGATTCACAAAGTTTTCTCAAAAGAAGCTTGGATCTCAAGTTATGATTTTTGGAACAAGGGTACCTAAAACTTTTAACTTAGTGAAATTTTGCCCTAGTTTAGGCAGGATTTTAACCCATCTTCTTGGCCATTTTTCACATAGTTCCACTTGGAATGTCAAGTTTCATTTCAAATATGGATTATATGTCATTTTTCAAGCTTTCCAAATTGTCCAAGAACTCCTCAAACACATTTTTGGTTATGCAGAATCGAAATCTTGAAGTTAGCAAAAACTCACTTTTCATCCATGGCCAAATCATGTTCATACAAGTTGCATTTTCAAACCAGCATGCCTTACACTAGTTTGGAATCCTCTAAAACACTTCACACTCTATAATTTAATGCAAATCCATTAGGCTAATATATTGTTTTGGTCATTGGAGCATTGTACACAAGTTTAATCCCTAAATGGTAAAAGGCACATTTCCATTTTTGCAAAAGTGTGCTTTATGTAAAACCAACAATCCTTGAGCATATAGCCAAATCTCTTACAGATAAACAAATCCACTGATTAGGGGGCCAAGATCATAGATTAGAGGATGTTGTATATCCTGCATAAGCCTGCTACATATCACTTCCATTTTCTTGCTTCAAAAACAAGAAACTTGTCCAAATCCTTAGAACTGAAAAACCAGCAAAGATCAACTGGTGCAAACATTCAAAAAATCTTTCTCACACCCCTTTGAGCTAGAAACACGATTGTTTGAGCCTCTAAACATCCCATAGCAGGAAATCACATTTCTTTGGAAAAACAGGGCAGGTGCTGCAACTTGAGTTCCACAGCTCATTTGGCTCGTGCGTTTTTCCCCAAGTTGCTTCAAACACATTTCATTCAACTCACTCAAGCTATCCCAAACCTCAAATACCAACTGTAACTCCATTTACATTGTTCACCATTTTCATTTTGAGCTTGTGCAGGTTGAGTTCTATAGGCTGATTCAAGGACATTCAAGGCAAGCTAGCTATTGGAAAAGGTCAAGTGAAGTTCAAGAAAGCTACCAGACATCTCAAACCTTGTTGAGAAGCACTGCATTGCCCTACACGAATCCAACTGAAACAGGTTTTTCTTCACTTTCTATCTCTCTATTTAGGAACATTTAGCTTTAGGTTTATGAATAAAAAATGTAGTGTTCAATGCCATGAAGTTGTACATATGCTCAGTTTTCATTTATATTAAGTGTGCTAGAAGAATTTCATCCTTGAACATGCTGAAAAAACTAGGTCAGATTTTAGGGCCAGAGAAATTCTCTCTGGTCTTTGAGAGTTAGGATTAGTTGTTTATATGGTTGGAATCGTCTTGAAATTCTCTACGAGTTTGATGTTGTGTGTTTTTGCAAAAGATCACGTATACAGGATCTAGCATTTGAACCAGGCG
Source organism: Vicia faba (assembly GCA_948472305.1). Lineage (NCBI taxonomy): Eukaryota > Viridiplantae > Streptophyta > Magnoliopsida > Fabales > Fabaceae > Vicia > Vicia faba. The sequence continues at coordinate 1,007,954,661 of OX451737.1, forward strand.
CACGCGTTTACAAAGTCTGAAGGTTGAAGATAAAGCTGGCTTGGGCTGGGCCTGGCCTGGCTTGCTTTTGACACCTCCCACTTTCATTTTTGCACGCCCTGGCCCAATTTCTTGTATTTTCATATTTTTGCATTTTAGTTTTCATTTTTGATTTTGTTTATTTATTTCCAAATATAAAAAATGCTCAAAAAAATTGTCATATTTTTTCCAATTTATTTGGCATTTTCTTTTAATTTTTCTAACAAAAAAAAACATTTTAAACACATTTATAATTTATTTAAACTTGAAAATAATATGTAATTTATACTTTTAATTTTGTTCTTTATTTTTATTCATACTAAAAATATTTTCTTAAATATATTTTATTTTTGTACATATTTTATTTTATATTGTATATATTTAATTTGATTAATATACATATATAAATATATACTTTTTATTTTACTAAATATTCTAGAATAAAAAATATAAAATATTACATTCTCATTTTTATTTTTATTAACATTCATACTAAAAAATACCTTTTTTAAAAATATATTTTATTTTGTATATATTAATATATTTTATTGTACATAAATAATATAATGTATTTATTTTCTTAAAGAAATTAGGGTTTCATCCCTTAACCAAATAAAATAAATTTTATTTATTTCTTCATTTTTTACATTAAATACTTTTACATACATAAACAAACAAAAACTTTTCTTTGCATAATTCATATTATTTGATATATTTATTTATTTTGTTTATTTAAATATTGTCCATTTAAATATTTATGCATTGAGAATTCAATTTGGATGTAATAGTAAATTAGGGTTTATATTTCTTGTCAAATATCCCCCATTCAAAATTGTACCCCACCCCTATAATCATGTTGTAATAGCTTAGAATTTTAATTCTCGCATTTTACGCTTTCAATTATGCCATGATTAGAGAATTAGGGTTTGTATGCAAAAATCCAAATCAACAAATAGTTTGACCTAATCAAAGACAAAATGCATGAAAATCAAATACAATGCACACTTGCACCCCTAGGGTTACAATCCACTTGTTGCCTTCAAAAATGGGCCATGGTATGCATGTTGGGTACTTTGGAAAAACAAAAGCAAAACAAAAGATCATAGTCCCTCGATGATGCTATCTTGGTTGCCTAAACAAAAATGATCAAGTCCCTCAAAAAATTTCCAAAGATACTTGACACAATTGTTATCATGGTCTATACGATGACCCGCGCCTGTCCCGTTTAACATCCTAACACAAGGTTGTTCACCAAATGCAATGGTGAAACAACACTGTCAAAAGGGTTAAAAACATTAGGAAAGATCTTTGAGTAAAATAGGGTAGATAGCTCTTAGTTAATTGATCAAAAAGCTTGCAAACACATCCTTGCTATTTTCAAACACAACACAATTTCAAAACATTATCCAAATCAAACTTTCAAACATTGAAATCTTTTCAAAATACAAAAACACCTTTGTATACATTCAAACAAGAATCATTATAAAGGTTGCCACGACGATGGTATCTTTTCAAAACATCTTTCAAAACCACACACAAAGAACCATTTCAAACAATTGGAAAAGCAAAGCAAATGATCTAAACAAGTAACTAAGAGCCCATGGATAACCATGGATGAAAAGGGTGCTTGCACCTTCCCTTTTCATAATCTTCTCCCCGAACCCATTTCACACATCTCAAAGGTCTTTCCTGTGCTTTTAGACCTTTCCTTAGGATAAAATAAGAATTCGATGGCGACTCTTGCTAAACTGAAACATTTGCGAACACAAACGCAAAATCCCAAGACAGTTCTCCCACCGTATCACAGAACTGGCGACTCTGCTGGGGACAAGTTTTAAAAGTGGAGTAACCTTAGGGTTTAGATCGCCTTTGCATGATTATCTTGTTTGCTTTGATTGCTTTACATTTGGTTCTTTTGTTTGGGTTTTGAATCCTCCACCCGGATTTTTAGGAAACATTCATAGGTAAATAGCATCTTGGCCTTATTAGGGGTAGTGAGATGACCGGCTTTGGTGCAGTCCAAAGTTGGTAGATATTCGATACTACACTCATTGAGGATTGTTTTCTTGGAATATTTTGGTCGCCAGTTAAGTGGCTAAACCAAAACAATGAACACAGAAAATAATCCAGTGACATTGAGCTCCTTAGAACCCGGTTACTATTTTCAGGACAGGTTGAGCCAACTAACTTCAAGAGGGTACTTACCTATGAAACCTCATGCAAGCCTAAAACTAGGATCTTGTGTGACTTGTTTGTACATATGCTTGTGCATACATCATGAACATCATAAAGCATCATATGCATCCACTAACCATTTCAAGGGTTTGGATTTTCATCTTTGTTCTTGTTTTGTAGGTCATGGAATCTCTTCGCAGGAAAACAATTCAAGTCAACCTTGTGAGAATCCCTCCTCAACTCAAGGAGCTTACTTCCAAGATTCCAGAGAATTCTCTCTTCAGTGAAAGACATGGTAGACTTCTCAACTTGGTCAACTCCAACATTGAATAAGACATGGTGAAAGTTCTCTTCAAGTTCTTTGACCCCCTACACCACTGTTTCACATTCCCTGATTACCAACTAGTGCCTACTTTGGAGGAATTTTCTCAACTCCTGAGGATTCCTATTCTCCATCAACTAACCTACAACGGTACGGAAAGTGAACCAAAGACTGAAGATGTTGTTCAAGCCTTACACTTGCAACCATCTAATATCAAAGGTCATTGGGAAACCAGAAGTGGTGTCAAGGGTTTCTTGGCAAAGTTCCTGTTCGAGAAGGCACAAGACTACTGTAATTCTTTAGATCTGCAAGCTTTTGAAGAGATTGTGGCACTCCTCATCTATGGGTTGGTCTTGTTCCCAAACCCTGATCAGCTTATAGATGTAAATGCTGTCAAGATTTTCATATCTCGGAATCCTGTACCTACATTGCTTGGGGACATCCTACACTCATTTCACACACGAACAATGAGGAAAAGAGGTGTTCTCATGTGATGTACTCCTCTTCTAGCAAGGTGGTTTATTTCTCACCTTCCCCAATCAATTTTGAAGAATGAGCAGGGTTTAAGGTGGTCACAATGGTTGATGACCCTAACACATTCTGATGTTCATTGGTGTTCTCAGTCCAGAGAAAATGTCATCATCATTGATCGTTGTGGAGAGTTCCCTAATGTCCCACTACTTGGCATTAGGGGAGGCATTACCTACAACCCCTGTTTAGCTCTAAGGCAGTTTGGATATGCCCGGAGAGATGGTCCTCATGATATGCTGATCCCTGACTTGGTTTTTGACTTCGACAACAATGCTCAAGGACTTTGACAAAGGTTTATCAGAGCTTGGAGGATTCCCAACAAAGTGGATAGTAAGACACTGGGGCACAAGAATTCCATCCCCCTTGAGCCTTATCTCAAGTGGGTACGAACCTGCGCCCAGAGTCTTATAATGCCTTACCCTCACATTCTCCCCGTGATCAAAGAGCCTGTTATGGAAGGAGAGGTTCCATACACCCTCCTACATCCTGACATGCCAACATCATTGGAAGAATTGCAAAAGAGTTGGATAAAGCTCAAGGAAGAACGGAATACTTTTGAAGCCAGCTTCTATGCCAGTGAGAAGAAGGTTTTGGAGCTTACCCACCGACTTCATGAGGAGGAAACTCCCAACACTTACATCGTGCCAAAGAGGATGCACAATGTCTTTTTACATTAAGAATTTTGTAATATTTTGCCCATGGGGCATTTATGTACTAACAAATTTCTTCTTAATATGACGTGTGTTCTTTTTTGTTTGCAACAAATTTGAATTTCTCAATCCTTGAATGCATTACATGAATAACATATCATTCATCATATGCATGAACAGGTCTTCACACCAGGTTTCCTTATCTTTCTGTTGTTTATTTCAGCAAGATGGATTTAGAGCAGACGGTTAAGGATCTGCAAGCACAGAATTCGCAATTCCAGCAACTCTCCATGACCTTAGCAAAGGGTCAAGAGGACCTTAAAGCACTATTTGAAAAAGGGACAGACAAAGAGAAGAAGAAGAAAAGGACCGGTATGGCCACTATGGGAAGAAGGTTTGAAAACCAGGCTAGAAGGATCCTCGAGTTCCCCTCAACGTCTAATGAAGGGGCTGGTGAAGGTAAAGGAGTTGCAATGCCCTCCAAATCTGAAGCTGAAGAAGAAGAAGAGGAAGAGGATGAAGATTACTCCGAACAGCAATACCCGCCAGCGGATGATAAGTATAAAAATCTTGAAGATCAGTTGGCAGCCATGGAGTTGCAAAGGGTACCTGGGTTAGATTTCGAAGAACTAAGGTTGGTCGCTGGGATCGTCATTCCTCCCAATTTCAAAGTACCTACCTTTGCTAAATATGACGGTTTGTCCTGTCCAAAGATGCATCTGAGGTCCTACGTCAGAAAGATCCAACCTCACTCCTTTGATAAGGATCTTTGGGTCCACTTTTTTTAAGATAGTTTGTCAGGCACGCAATTGGACTGGTTCTATCAACTTGAAAGATCTGATGTTCACAACTGGGAAGATTTGGATGTTGCATTCTATCGACAATACCAATACAAAGCAGATTTAGCGCCTACTCGTACTCAACTACAGAGTATGGGTATGGCCTCTAATGAGGGATTTAAGGAGTATGCCCAGAAGTGGTGGGATTTGGCTGGAAGGGTGCAGCCACCATTGTCAGATAGAGAGATGGTTGACATGTTTTTAGGGACTCTGTCAGGTCCATTCTTCAATCATTTAATCGGGAGTTCATCTGCAGGATTCACCGAATTAATTCTGACTGGTGAAAGGGTTGAAGCTGGCATTAAAAGTGGTGAAATTCATAAGATGCCTCCGCTTCCACTGCTATTAAGAAGACTTTCCCAACCAAGAAAGAAGCTTCTGCTGTTTATTCCCAGAAAAATCAAGGAAGAATGGAGCGCCGACCAACGGTGGGGGTTGTGATGATTCAGAACTCTTAAACCGATCAACCTCGTAGCAATCAACCAAGAGCTAATCAGCAAAGGGTAGAAAGGCCACAATGGCAATTCACCCGAATCAATATGACACCGGCTCAAGACCTCCCTCATCTGTTAAAGCTGAACCTTACCAACTTGAAAGAAGTGCCGAAAAACCCAAATACCTCTTCTCCTTATTATCATTCCAATGCAAAATGTGCATACCACTCTGACAGTGTAGGGCATGATACCAACAACTGTTGGGCTCTTAAAAACAAGATCCAAGACTTGATAGACGCCAAGAAGGTAGAATTAGATGCGCCCGAAAAGCCGAATGTGATTTCTGCCCCAATGCGCAAGCACAGTCATAATGTCCATGCCATTATGGAAGATCTTCATGTCACCGCCGTTAATGAATTAATTACTCCGTTACCAGTGATTAAAGTGAATTTGATGAAAGTCGGGATATTCCTAGGCTATGGAAAAGACTGTTACTTTTGTTTAAACTTGCAAACTGACTGCCCACTGTTGAAATCAAGCATCCAACGCCTGATGGATACCCAAGAGATCCTCTTTCAAAAGACTCCTGTTGATACTATCACTCATGTTACTCATGTTACCTTTTATACTCCAACCAATGACATTACTATAATAACCATCTCCGACGATCTTTCCAAGACCTGCAAAATGCCTCTTAAGATTACGCCTGATCCTAAGTTCGTACCGTTAAAAATTACCATGCCGGGGCCTGTCCCGTATAAATCTAACAAGACGATACCATGGAACTACGGAGGAGAAATCTTCTACCATGGTATTAAGCAGATTGAATCAGTCCAAGAGAATTCCGATGATGAAACCCCTGATATAGGGAATATTGCAGGAACAAGCAAGATAACTCGCAGCGGAAGGATCTTCTCTCTAGAGATTGCTCCTCCACGAGCAGTCTTCGGACCCTCAAGAGTTTATGTACCTGTCAAGCCATCTGTGCAAAGTCCGATAATTGAAGAAATTGATGTACCCGAAGCTAGACCCTCTGATGTTACTTCCAATAAAGGTAAGGGGATACAAGAAGCGCCTGTCAGGATGAAGGCTCGGACTGTGGTTATCCCCGAGACCACCCAAAAAGAGATGGAAGAAATCTTAAAGATAATCAAGAAGAGCGACTACGATGTCGTGGAGCAGCTAGGGAAAACCCCTTCCAAAATCTCCATGTTGGCTCTCTTACTCTGCTCTGAGGCTCATGCTAAAGCCTTAATCAAATTTCTAAAGACGGCACACGTGCCTCAAGAAACTTCTGCGGACCAAAATCAAGAGTGCGTGGCTAGCCTTACAGCCGATAATGGTCTTGGTTTTTCTGATGCTAATTTGACCCCTAAGGGAAGAAAGCACAACGATGCACTGCATGTCTCGGTAGAGTGCAGGGGGACCACGCTTGCTCATGTTTTGGTGGATACTGGTTCATCTCTAAATGTTCTACCAAAGAAGGTGTTGGACAGATTGGACTGTGAAGGTTTGACCCTAAAGCCCGGTAACATCATTGTTAGAGCCTTCGACGGTTCTAAGAGGATGGTTCATGGAGAAGTGGACATTCCAATCAAAGTGGGCACATAAATTTTCAACTCTACATTTTATGTGATGGACATCTGTCCTTCATATTCATGCTTGTTGGGAAGGCCATGGATCCACAATGCTGGGGCAGTCACTTCCTCTCTACACCAAATGCTAAAGTATCCAGTTCAGGGTAAGATCATAACGGTTCATGGGGAGGAAGAGTATATGATAAGTCACCTTAACTCCTTCCGCTATGTGGAGTTAGATGGAGAATTCATAGAAACGCCTTTCCAACATTTTGAAGAGTTTTCTCCTGAAGTCGCAGTTGCAAAGACAATGACTGATGTGCCTATCATTTCCGAGCCTGTGTCTAGGATGGCATCCCTCAAAGATGCAGAGGCTATAATCAAAGAAGGAAGGAGTACAGTGTGGGGGCAACTGCCTGATTTTTCTCACAAGACGGACAAGTTTGGATTAGGTTTTACTGCTGCTGGCCAGAAAGCTTTGCGTCACTCCCGGGCTGGAGGACCACCCGTAAAAATCACTCATCATGGAATTAATGCCTTAGAAGATGATGATGAAGAAGACAACTTTGAAGATTGGATTTTTCCAACCGTTGAAGGAGGATTAAGCAACTGGGAGGCGAAATACTTTGTTCCCATCACTTTCATCAATCAGTAACTTATCTTTGAACAATTTCCTATTTTGGTCTGTAATAATTAAACAATTCGTACACTCTCTTTTTGCCTTATGCCTTTCCCGGGGCATATAGGTCCATTTGTAAGGGCTTGATTTCTTCATTATCATATGTCATTTTTAATGAATCATTGGACGTTTTCATCTATAAACTGTTGTGTTCATTTTTATTTCCTTTTACATTTTGTTTTGTTTAAGGATGGCTATCCCTTACGCACACCCACACTCATAAAATGCAGGTACCCATCCACTCCGGATTCCATGGGTGACTATTCTGCTTTGGCCTTCAGTGACTCTGAAGATTTGGTCAATCATGCCGAGTACGAATGTGATGAAGACTGTGAAGTGCTTGGAGAGTTAGCTAGACTCTTGCAACAAGAGGAAAGGGTTATTCTGCCCCATGAAGAGTTTCTAGAGACTATTAATTTGGTAACAGAGGAAGACAAGAAAGAGGTAAAAGTGGGTGCCAACCTGGAGCCAAGTGTCAAAGAGCGCTTAGTGCAGTTGTTGAATGAATATGTTGAAATATTTGCCTGGTCCTACGAAGACATGCCGGGACTCGACACAGATATCATGGTTCGTCGTCTCCCTACAAGAGAAGACTATCCACCAATCAAACAAAAGGTCCACCGAATGAGGCCCGACATGTCTGAAAAGATCAAAGCTGAGGTGATGAATCAATTCAATGCTGGCTTTCTGGGTGTTACTTCCTATCCACAATGGGTTGCTAACATTGTGCTCGTGCCTAAGAAGGACGGCAAAGTCAGAATGTGTGTGGACTATCGGGACTTAAATAGGGCTAGCCCTAAAGATGATTTTCCACTACCACAGATTGACATCTTGGTTGACAACACAGCTCAACACAAGGTTTTTTCTTTCATGGATGGATTCTCGGGATACAATCAGATCAAAATGGCCCCCGAAGACATGGAGAAGACTACTTTTGTCACACAGTGGGGTACCTTCTGCTATAAAGTGATGCCATTCAGACTGAAGAATGTCGGGGCAACCTATCAGCGAGCCATGGTAGATTTGTTTCATGAGATCGAAGTCTACGTAGACGACATGATAGTCCGTTCACAGATAGAAGAAGAACACCTCGACCATCTACAAAAGTTGTTTGTCAGATTGAAGGAATATAAGCTCAGACTGAATCCTAGCAAGTGCACTTTTGGAGTCAGGTCAGGTAAACTTTTGGGATTTATCGTCAGTAACAAAGGCATTGAGGTTGATCCTGCTAAAGTCAAAGCTATACAAGAAATGCCTTCCCCCCGCACTGAAAAGGAGGTTAGAGGTTTCTTGGGATGCTTAAACTATATTGCAAGGTTCATCTCTCACCTAACATCTACCTGTGAACCAATCTTCAAGCTGTTGAAGAAAGATCAGGTGGTTGAATGGAATAATGACTGTCAAGTTGCTTTTGATAAGATCAAGGAGTATTTGTTGGAACCTCCCATCTTGATGCCACCCGTTGAAGGAAGGCCTTTAATCATGTATCTGACTGTTTTCGATAACTCAATGGGGTGCGTACTAGGCCAACATGACGAGTCTGGCCGAAAAGAGCATGCCATTTATTACCTTAGTAAAAAGTTTACCGACTGTGAGACTCGCTACTCACTGCTCGAGAAAACTTGTTGTGGTTTGGTATGGGCTGCTTGTCGGCTAAGGCAATATATGTTGACACATACCACCTTGCTGATTTCCAAGATGGATCCGATCAAGTACATCTTCGAGAAGCCTGCTTTATCCGGAAGAATCGCTAGATGGAAGATGATCCTGACTGAATATGATATTCAGTACACAACCCAAAAAGCTATAAAGGGGAGTGTACTAGCTGACCATCTAGCTCATCAAGCCGTCGAAGATTACCAATCTATGAGATTCGACTTCCCTGACGAGGACATCATGACATTGGACAACATTGAAGGTAACATACCGTATGACAAACCTAAACAATGATCCCAATGGACCCTGTACTTTGGTGGTGCTTCAAATGCACTTGGCAACGGTATCGGTGCAGTACTTATTTCTCCGGAAGGGTTCCATACACCTTTCACTGCTAGACTCTGCTTCAGTTGCACCAACAACATGGCCGAATACGAAGCTTGTATCTTTGGTCTCAAGGTTGCAATTGACCTAGGAATCAAATCTTTGGTCGTATTTGGGGACTCAGCTTTGGTTATCAGTCAAATCAAAGGAGAGTGGGACACTAGACATCCTAATCTTATCACATACAAAGAACATGTCCTGACATTGTTGCCTCATTTCGAGTAGATTACCTTTGAGCACTTCCCGCGAGAAGAAAATCAGCTAGCAGATGCTCTGGCCACAATGTCTTCCATGTTTAAACTCAACTGGGATAATGAGGCTCCCCAAATCACCATCGAGTGAATGGACGAACCTGTGCACTGTCATGAGATTAATACCAAAGAAGTAGTGGAACAACCCTGGTTTCATGAAATTAAAAGGTATCTCCAGACTCGAGAATACCCTGAAGGAGCTTCCATCAATGACAAAAAGTTCTTAAGGAGATTTGCTGCCAAGTTCTTCCTGAGCAATGGTATCTTATATAAGCGCAGCCATGATTGTGTTCTACTTCGTTGTGTGGACAAAGTTGAAGCAGAGTTGATCATGACCAAAATACATAGTGGCATATTTGGCACCCACTTAAGCGGATATACGATGGCTAAGAAGATTCTAAGGGCAGGCTACTACTGGTCTACCATGGAAGTTGATTGTCATCAACATTCTCGTGCTTGTCACAAATGTCAAGTCTATGCTGACAAGGTACATATTCCTCCAGTTCCTCTCAAAGTTCTAATAGCTCCTTGGCCATTCGCGATGTGGGGAATTAACATGATTGGAGAGATCAAGCCTACGGAATCCAATGGACATTGTTTCATCTTGGTCGCCATTGACTATTTTACCAAGTGGCTCGAAGCAGCTTCCTTCGCCTCCGTTACAAAGAGTTTGGTTGTCCGCTTCATCAAACAGAACCTCAGATGCCGGTACGGTATCCCCGACAGGATCATCACGAACAACGGTACAAATTTGAACAACACTGTGATCACCGCTTTGTGCGAGCAGTTCAAGATTCAACATCACAATTCATCTCCCTATCGGCCAAAGATGAACGGTTCTGTTGAAGCCGCGAACAAAAATATCAAGAAGATCATTCAAAAAATGACAGTCACCTACAAGGACTGTCATGAGATGTTACCGTTTACTCTGCACGGATATCGTACCACGGCGCGTACTTCAACCAGGGCAACCCCCTTTTCTTTGGTATATGGCATGGAGGCTGTTTTACCTATGGAAGTTCAGATTCCTTCCTTGAGGATTATGAAGGATGTTTGTTTAAGTGAAGACGATTGGATTCAGACCCGGTTTGATCAACTAAATTTGATCGACGAGAAGCGACTTACTGATGTTTGTCATGGTCAGATGTATCAAAAACGGATGATCAAGGCTTTCAATAAGAAAGTCAAGCGTCAGGTATATCAAGTCTGAGATCTTGTAATCAAGCGGATCATCTTGCCGCAAAGTGATCCCAGGGGCAAGTGGACTCCTACTTACGAAGAACCATTTGTGATCAAGAACATATTTTCTGGTGGGGCAATAATTCTGACCACCATGGACGGCGATGACTTGCCGCCCCCTACGAATGCAGGCATAGTCAAAAGATACTACGCATAAAGTGACCCGACAAGTTGAAAACCCGAAAGGGCGACTTGGGAAAAAATGGGAATCCCGGTGAATCGAAAACTCGAAAGGGCGGTTCAGGAAAAAATTAGGGATAAATAAAAAAATTTGTACACCCGACAAGTTGAAAACCCGAAAGGGCGACTTGGGAAAAAAAGGGTTTCCCGGTGGACTGAAAACCTGAAAGGGCGGTCCAGGCAAAAGTTAGGGAATTAAATTGTATGACTATGTCTCGTCGGATCACTTTAAGGACAATCTCTTCACGACCAAACTCGAAGCTTCTGATCAATCCAGTCATCCGCGGACGAAGCAACGAATGGACAAAGATACTCAGAGTTATGAAGCCTATAGCAGAATGGGAACCCCATGGAATTGTTGCACATAGCCATCTTTCTTTGTATAAAATTTTTTCTCGATTTTACGACAACATTCTCTTACTAGGATGTATGTCTCCTTTGTACAAAAATACTTACAAAAGTTAATACAAAATACTTCAAAGTGCGGAAATTGGTTTGCCTTTCATTTCTTTTTTTACGCTTATGTTTTATTTGAAAACGTCCAATGGTTTGTTAAAAAAGGCATATGAATTTGAATATAATCACTGATTACAAATAAAACTAAATAAGAAAGGATAATTACTTATAGGTCGAAAGTATAGGAAAACTTCTTTAGGCTATTCCAGAAGAAATCCCCTACAGTATGTCATTCAGATCCCCAAGAGAGCTAAAACCTTGAAGTACATATCCCCAGCAGAGTTATGTTTCAAAATTCCCATCAGAGTTAAGTTTTTAGAAAAACTCCTGATCCCCAGTGGAGCCAGAATACTCTAAAAACTTTTTCCCAACGGAGTTCAAATCCTAAACCCCAATGGAATACTATCCAACTTCCTCTGATTCACCAGCAGAGTTCTCCTCAAACAAGGAATCCCCAGTAGATTGGCATACAACCCAAGCTCCTGATTTCCCCGGCAGAATAAACACTCTCCCCATAGAGTTATTTCTCGACAGAACAAAGATTCTGGTTCCCATTTCTCCATTTGAAGCCTCCCAGGTTTTAATTCCCCAATAGAGGTCGCCGGATTTTCCTTATTTCCCCAGGAAAGTCATGAAGGATTCTCACATCCCCACAGAAGTTGTCAAAATTTTGATAATCCCCGCAGATTTCCAAGGATCTTCTATCCCCAACAGTAATCAGCAAGGTTTTCTCATCTTCAACAATCAAAGATTTTTGGAATCCCCAGCATCGGTCAAGGATTTACTTTCCCCAGCGGCAGTCAAAGATTTCGTTATCTCCAGCTAATCAAGGATTTATTTTCCTCAGCAAGACAGCTAATCAGCTTACATGCGCATACATTACATTCATATATCATGAACGTTTATAGAACACATTTTATTGCATCATACATGGCACACAACATAACTTTGTGCTTTATCTAACATTCTACCCTTTTCAGGATAAGATTAAAAAGCTATCGTTAACAACTATTCAGAGATTTCAGATATAGTATGGATACACCCCCAGACACGGCGATCATTCTATTACTCATTCATAATTTCAAGTCAAGATACAGCATGGATACACCCCCAGACGCGGAGGTCATTCTATTACTCATTCAGACTTCAGCAATCAGATACAGACTAGATACGCTCCAGACACGGTGGCCATTCTATTTCTCATTCAGATTCAACTATCAACTTCAAGTTCAGATACACTCCAGACACAAAAGTCATTTTGCTACTCATACAGATCTCAACTTCAGATACAGTCCAGATACGCTCCTGACACGGTTGCCATTCTGTCACTCATTCAGAATTTATCCCCAGCATATAGATGCTCCATACACAGATGTTTCTCTGTCGCCCATTCAGAATACAGATACACTCCAGACACGGCAGTCATTCTGATATTCAATCAAGAATCAAATATAGTTACAGCTCGGATACGCTCTAGACACAGACGCCATTCCTTTGCTCATACGAACCCAGTCTCTAGATACAACTCAGATACATTCCAAATACGGATACCATTCTGATGTTCATTCTACTGATTTACAACAAACAAGTTTTGGATGGTATCTCTAAGCCCATCTCCAGCAAGATTCTACTATTTCTAAATGGCATCTTTAAGCCCATTCCCTCAGCTACATTTCGACGAGTGCAAATTTACAGGCACTCTAGTGTCCAATCCTCTTTTACCTTCGAGTTACGAAAGGCAAACTTGCCAATCTAACTCTTCAGGTTCAAGAAGATTGAACAGGGGCAACTGTTGTACCCCAAAATTTTCCCTCCCCTTTTATCAACATTTCTCATCACAAGGCTCTTGGAACTCAAAATCAAGCTAGGGTTTGCTCTACTCAAGACATCTCCTAGCACTGATGACCTAAATTAGGGTTTGACTTTGCACAGGGATTTTTGGACCTTCAATGCTCAAATTAACTTTCATACTTCATATTGGACTCATAAGTTTGTCCATACCAAGTTTCAAGCCTTGAATCAAATTTTTGCCCAGTCAATTGGACAGTTGACCTAGAAATCAGCTATATTGGGGAAAAAGTCAATTGTGGCCAATTTACAGTCAAACCTCATGAATTTTGACACACATCAACATTATGAACTCATATGAACCATTTGATCAAGTTTGGACCACAATTCCACAAGAAATTTGATCAGATCACCAAAAGGGCAAAATAGTCATTTTTAGGGTTTTGACTGTACAAAGGCAATTTCTGACTTTTTGACCTAGCCAATGGTAAATTAGGTTCAACCATGGAATCAAGGACTCAATGGCATCATCTTAACTTATTCAACAAGTTCAAAAGATCTCAAATGCAGTGGATTGACAAATGAATTTTTCAGTCAACTAATCAAATTTTGACTGTACACTGAAAAGTCAAACTTTGACTTTTTGGTCAAAATCAAGTGCCAAGGGTCATTTTTCATCAAGATTTGTCAAATTATGAAACTTGGTCATCAAGAAACCCAAAATTGCAAATTAGGGTTTGAAATTGAAAATTTTCATAACTTAGAATTTTTCTAAGTTATGAAATTTTCTTAATTTTTCCTAACTTTGCCCCACATTTTCACCATGATGAAAATAGATTCAAACAAAACATCCAACATGAAAGTTGTAGTCCTCCACAAAGTCTACAACTTTGATTCACAAAGTTTTCTCAAAAGAAGCTTGGATCTCAAGTTATGATTTTTGGAACAAGGGTACCTAAAACTTTTAACTTAGTAATATTTTGCCCTAGTTTAGGCAGGATTTTGACCCATCTTCTTGGCCATTTTTCACATTGTTCCACTTGGAATCTCAAGTTGAATTTCATATATTTATTATAGAGCATGTTTCAAGCTTTCCAAATTGTCCAAGAACTCCTCAAACACATTTGTGGTTAGGGAGAATCGAAAGCTTGAAGTTGGCAAAAACTCACTTTTCATCCATGGCCAAATCATGTTCATACAAGTTGCATTTTCAAACCAGCAAGCCTTACACTAGTTTGCAGTCCTCTAAACCACTTCACACTCCATAATTTAATGCAAATCCATTAGGCTAATACATTGTTTTGGTCGTTGGAGCATTGTACACAAGTTTAATCCCTAAATGGTAAAAGGCACATTTCCATTTTTGCAAAAGTGTGCTTTATGTCAAACCAGCAATCCTTGAGCATAGAGCCAAATATCTTGCAGATAAACAAATCTACTGATTAGGGGGGCCAAGAGCAGATATTAGAGGATGTTGTATAGCCTGCATAAGCCTGTTACATATCACTTCCATTTTCTTGCTTCAAAAATAAGAAACTTGTCCAAATCCTTAGAACTGAAAAACCAGCAAAGATCAACTGGTGCAAACATTCAAAACATCTTTCTCACACCCCTTTGAGATAGAAACACGATTGTTTGAGCCTCTAAACATCCCATAGCCAGAAATCACATTTCTTTGGCAAAACAGGGCAGGTGTTGCAACTTGAGTTCCACATCTCATTTGGCTCGTGCGTTTTTCCCCAAGTTGCTTCAAACACATTCCATTCAACTCACTCAAGCTATCCCAAACCTCAAATACCAACTGTAAATCCATTTACAGTGTTCACCAATTTCATTTTGAGCTTGTGCAGGTTGAGTTTTATAGGTTGATTCAAGGACATTCAAGGCAAGCTAGCTATTGGAAAAGGTCAAGTGAAGTTCAAGCAAGCTACCAAACATCTCAAACCTTGTTGAGAAGCACTGCATTACCCTACACGAATCCAACTGAAACAGGTTTTTCTTCACTTTCTATCTCTCTATTTAGGAACATTTAGCATTAGGTTTGTGAATAAAAAATGTAGTGTTCAATGCCATGAAGTTGTACATATGCTCAGTTTTCATTTATATTAAGTGTGCTAGGAGAATTTCATCCATGAACATGCTGAAAAAACTAGGTCATATTTTAGGGCCAGAGAAATTCTCTCTGGTCTTTGAGAGTTAGGATTAGTTGTTTAGATGGTTGGAATCGTCTTCAAATTCTCTACGAGTTTGATGTTATGTGTTTTTGCAAAAGATCACGTATACATGATCTAGCATTTGAACCAGGCGTGCACGTTTACAAAGTCTGAAGGTTGAAGATGACGCTGGCTTGGGCTGGGCCTGGCCTGGCTTGCTTTTGACACCTCCCACTTTCATTTTTGCACCCCCTGGCCCAATTTCTTGTATTTTCATATTTTTGTATTTTTGTTTTCATTTCTGATTTAGTTTATTTATTTCCAAATATAAAAAATGCTCAAAAAACATTTTCACATTTTTTCACATTTATTTGGCATTTTCTTTTAATTTTTCTAACAAAAAAAAACATTTTAAACACTTTTATAATTTATTTAAACTTGAAAATAATATGTAATTTATACTTTTAATTTTGTTCTTTATTTTTACTCATACTAAAAATATTTTCTTAAATATATTTTATTTTTGTACATATTTTATTTTATATTGTATATATTTAATTTGATTAATATACATATATAAATATATACTTTTTATTTTACTAAATATTCTAGAATAAAAAATATAAAATATTACATTCTCATTTTTATTTTTATTAACATTCATACTAAAAAATACCTTTTTTAAAAATATATTTTATTTTTTATATATTAATATATTTTATTGTACATAAATAATATAGTGTATTTATTTTCTTAAAGAAATTAGGGTTTCATCCCTTAACCAAATAAAATAAATTTTATTTATTTCTTCATTTTTTTACATTAAATACTTTTACATACATAAGCAAAGAAAAACTTTTCTTTGCATAATTCATATTATTTGATATATTTATTTATTTTGTTTATTTAAATATTATCCATTTAAATATTTATGCATTGAGAATTCAATTTGGATGTAATATTAAATTAGGGTTTATATTTCTTGTCAAATATCCCCCATTCAAAATTGTACCCCCATCCCTATAATCATGTTGTAATAGCTTAGAATTTTAATTCTCGCATTTTACGCTTTCAATTATGCCATGATTAGAGAATTAGGGTATGTATGCAAAAATCCAAATCAACAAATAGTTTGACCTAATCAAAGACAAAATGCATGAAAATCAAATACAATGCACACTTGCGCCCCTAGGGTTACAATCCACTTGTTGCCTTCAAAAATGGGTCATGGTATGCATGTTGGGTACTTTGGCAAAACAAAAGAAAAACAAAAGATCAAAGTCCCTCGATGACGCTATCTTGGTTGCCTAAACAAAAATGATCAAGTCCCTCAAAAAATTCCCAAAGATACTTGACACAATTGCTATCATGGTCTATATGATGACCTGCGCATGTCCCATTTAACATCCTAACACAAGGTTGTTCACCAAATGCAATGGTGAAATGTCAAAAGGGTTAAAAACATTAGGAAAGATCTTTGAGTAAAATAGGGTAGATAGCTCTTAGTTACTTGATAAAAAAGCTTGCAAAAACATCCTTGCTATTTTCAAACACAACACAATTTCAAAACATTATCCAAATCAAACTTTCAAACATTGAAATCTTTTCAAAAGATAAAAACACATTTGTATACATTCAAACAAGAATCATTACAAAGGTTGCCACGACGATGGCATCTTTTCAAAACATCTTTCAAAACCACACACAAAGCACCATTTCAAACAATTGGAAAAGAAAAGCAAGTGATCTAAACAAGTAACTAAGAGCCCATGGATAACCATGGATGAAAAGGGTGCTTGCACCTTCCCTTTTCATAATCTTCTCCCCGAACCCATTTCACACATCTCAAAGGTCTTTCCTGTGCTTTTTGACCTTTCCTTAGGATAAAATAAAAAGTCGGTGGCGACTCTTGCTAAACCGAAACATTTGCAAACACAAATGCAAAATCCCAAGTCAGTTCTCCCACCGTATCACACAGAGTAACTGTCGGGTTTGACATTTTTAGTATTTGCCTCTGTTTCTTAAGTTACTAGCAATTGTCTTTATGTTTCCTATGCAAATGTTTGTGAACAGCAATCATATTCAAATGCATATGTCAAGAATAAACCATTGGATGTTCTTGCAAAACAAAACAGAAAAAAAAACTGATAGTCTTGTAAAAAATGATTTGTATTAATTTTCGATGTTGGCCTATAACAGACGTTTTTGTACAAGGAAGCTGACGCTCTAGTAAGAGAATGCCGCCGTAAAATGGAAACTATACAATATTGTGTAAAAAAAGAAAACAGTTGTGTACAAAAATCCCATTGGGTTCCAAGTCTGCTATTATCGCTATATCTTTGAGCGTCTCATCACTTCGCTGCTTGTTCGAAGCTGATTAGATTGATTGGTGTCGTTCGATCTTGACAGTTGATACTGAGGTCTGATCGTAAGATGATCCAATGGGACACAATGATACGCTTTACATCCCTAACTTTTGCCTGGACTGCCCTTTCAGGTTTTCAGTCCACCGGGATACCCTTTTTTGCCCAAGCCACCTTTTCAGGTTTTCGACTTGCCGCGTGTACAGATTTTTTCATTTTCATCCCTTATTTTTGCCCGAACCCTTTTGGTTCACCGGGAAGCCCTTATTTTTGCCTAGGCCAGTCAACCTAGCGGGTCTTTTATCATGCGTAGTATCTTTTCACTATGTTTGCATTAACAGGGTGAGGAAGGTCGTCACCGTCCATGGTGGACAGAATCATGGCTCCACCCTAGAAGATGTCTTTAATCACAAATGGCCCTTCGTATGTAGGAGTCCATTTTCCCCTGGGGTCACCTTGCGGCAGTATGATGCGCTTGATCACTAGATCCCCGACTTGATACTCTTGGTGTCTGACTTTTTTGTTTAAAGCCTTGATCATCCTTTTTTGATACGTTTGACCATGACAGACATCAGTGAGTCTCTTCTCATCAATCAGATTTAGTTGGTCAAGTTAAGTTTGGATCTAGTCGTCTTTGCTCAAACCCGCATCTTTCATAATCCTTAAAGAAGGAATCTGGACCTCAATGGGTAGGACTGCCCCAATGCCATATACCAGAGAGTAGGGTGTTTCCCCTGTCGATTTCCGTGCTGAGGCACGGTACCCATGAAGATAAAATGGTAACATCTCATGCCAATCTTTGTATGTTACCGTCATCTTTTGCATAATCTTCTTGATGTTCTTGTTATCCGCTTCAACAACGCCATTCATCTTCGACCGGTAGGGAGAAGAGTTATGATGTTGTATCTTGAATTACTTACAGAGCTCGGTGATCATTGTGTTGTTGATATTCGTACCATTTTCAGTGATAATTCTCTCTGGTACACCATACCGACAGGTAAGGTTATGCCTGATAAACCGCGCCATGATGTTCTTGGTTACAGTAGCAAAAGAGGCCGCCTCAACCCATTTTATGAAGTAATCGATGGCCACCAAGATAAAGAGATGCCCATTGGAAACAGTGGGCCTGATTTCTCCGATCATGTCGATGCCCCACATTGCAAAGGGCCACGGAGTTGTCAAGACATTCAAAGGAACCGGGTGCACATGCACCTTATCAGCATAGATTTGGCACTTATGACAAGTTTGGGAATGCTGATAACAATCTGCTTCCATAGTGGACCAATAGTATCCTGCCCGTATGATTTTCTTAGCCATGGTATGTCCACTTAAATGAGTTCTGAAGGTACCTTCATGTAGATCTGTCATAATCCTCTCTGCTTCGCTCTTGTCTACACACCGCAGTAAGGTAGAGTCATGGTTGCGCTTGTAGAGGATTCTATTACTGAGGAAGAATTTTTCAGAGAACTTTCTCAGAAACTTATTATCATTGACAGATGCCCCCTCGGGGTACTCTTGAGTCTCGAGGTACCTTTTTACTTCATGAAACCAGGGTTTGTCTGCTACCTCTTAAGTATCAATCTCACAGCAGTGTGCTGGTTCATCCAACCTCTCAATGGTGATTCGGGGAGCTTCGTTGTCCCATATGACTTTGAACATAGAATACATGGTAGCTAGCGCGTCCTCTAACTGATTCTCCTCTCGTGGGAAATGTTCAAAGGTTACCTCCTCAAAGTGAGGGAGAAATGTCAACATGTGTTCTTTGTACGGGATGAGATTCAAATGCTTTGTATCCCACTCTCCTTTGATTTGGCTTATCACCAGGGCTGAATCCCAGAAGACATTTAAGAACTTGATCCTTTGGTCGATAGAAGTTTTGAGACCCATGATGCACGCTTCATACTCCGCCATATTGTTAGTGCAGATGAAACATAGTCGGGCAGTGAAAGGAGTATGACAGCCCTCGGAAGATATGATTACAGCGCCAATGCCATTACCAAGTGAGTTCGAAGCTCCATCAAAAACCATGCTCAATCGGGATCCTTTCTTAGGTCCTTCATCTGGTCCAAGTTCTTTGTTGTCAGTCACCAGCATAATATTCTCATCTGGGAACTCAAAATTCATGGACTGGTAGTCATCCACGGCCTGATGAGCCAAATGATCAGCCAATACACTTCCCTTGATTGCTTTCTGGGTTGTATATTGTATATCGTATTCAGTTAAGATCAACTGCCATCTCGATATTCTTCTGGAGAGAGCGGGCTTCTCGAACATGTACTTGATTGGGTAAATCTTAGATATCAACAAAGTAGTGTGGGTCAACATATACTGTATTAGTCAGCGAGCAGCCCATGCCAAAGTGTAACAAGTTTTCTCGAGCAGTGAGTATCTTGTCTCACAGTCGATAAACTTTTTGCTAAGGTAGTATATTGCATGCTCTTTTCGACCAGACTCATCATGCTGCCCCAGCACACACCCCATTGAATTGTCTACCACTGTTAAGTACAATATCAAAGGTCTTCCTTCAACTGGAGGCATCAGAATTGGTTGTTCTTGAAGGTATTCTTTGATTCTTTCGAAAGCGGTCTGACATTCATCATTCCACTTTACCACTTGATCTTTCTTTAGAAGCTTAAAGATTAGCTCACAAGTAGCAGTCAGATGTGAAATGAACCTGGCGATATAATTCAGGCGTCCCAAGAAACCTCTAACTTCCTTCTCTATACGGGGAGCCGAAATATCTTGTATGGCATTTACCTTCGCACGGTCTACCTGAATACCTTTGTCACTAACGATGAAACCCAAAAGCTTACCAGATCTTACCCCGAAAGTGCACTTGTTCGGATTTAGCCTCAGCTTGTATGTCTTCAACCTGTCAAACAACTTTTGCAGATGATCAAGGTGTTCATCTTCGGTTTGGGATCTGGCTATCATGTCATCAACATAAACCTCGATCTCATGGTGAATCATATCATGGAACAAGGCGACCATATCTAGCTGATAAGTTGCCCCGACATTCTTCAACCCAAAAGGCATCACCTTGTAACAGAAGGTGCCCCACTGTGTAAGGAAGGTTGTCTTCTCTATGTCTTTAAGAGCCATCTTGATCTGGTTGTAGCCAGAGAAACCATCCATGAAGGAGAATATTTTGTGTTGTGCGGTGTTGTCAACTAGAAAATCAATGTGGAGAAGGGGGAAGTCATCATTGGGGCTTGCTCTGTTCAGGTCTCTGTAGTCGACACACTTCCATACCTTATTGTCCTTCTTTGGCACCGGAATGATATTAGCAACCCACTGCGGATAGGAGGTGACAGCTAAGAACCCTGCGTCGAACTGCTTCATGACCTCTTCCTTGATCTTCTCTGACATTTCAGGGCGCATCCGGCAGACCTTTTTCTTAACCGGAGGACAATCTTCTTTAGTTGGCAGACGATGTTCCACAATATTAGTGTCTAAACCAGGCATGTCTTCATATGACCAGAAAAAGATCTCAATATAGTCGTGCAACATCTGTATGAATCGTTGTTTGATCTTAGTCTTCAGATATACACTGATCTTGACTTCTTTTCTGTCCACCTCCGTGCCCAAGTTTATCATCTCAACTGGCTCTTCATGAGGTTGTATAGCCCTCTCTTCCTGCTGTAACAGTCTAGCAAGTTCTTCGGGTACCTCACAATCGTCCTCACCTTCATCCTAGGCTTGGTTGATCGTATTTTCGAAGTCATGACTGGAAATAGTAGAACTGTTATAAATGGGATCCAGAGTGGATATGGATCTGCAGTTTGATATGTGAGTGTGTGTAAGAGCATAGTTTTATTGATAAAGTAAAAGCAGAAAATAAAAATAGAGAACGCAAAATTTGTATGCAAGGAACGTCCAATATTTTATTGATGATATATGAAATGACATATAATAACCCTCACAGATATAACCATTGTGCCTCGAGTAAGACACAAGGTCATAAAGTTTAAATTGTTTATTATAAACTCGGAAAACAAGTAAGACAATTACTGTGGAATAAAAGAAACTGGTATAAAATCTTTGGCCGTCCAATTACTCGGTCCACCGTTGGTAGTCGGGTAGATCCAGATGTCAATATCGGAATCTTCCTAACTGTCTTCAATAGCATTGACCCCACGATTGCGGATGCATAAGGGAGGTCCTCCATCCCGAGCGCATTGAACAACCCTTTGAGATCCTGAAGTAAAGCCCAAACCAAATTTGTTAGTTTTGTGAGTAAAGTCATGGAGCTGTCCCCAATTGGTACATCCACCTTCTTCAACTGTTGCTCTGGCGTCCTTGAGAGAAGTCATCTTCAGAGGAGGTTTGGTGCTGGTGGTAGTTTCGGTTGACGCCAAAATCTGGGGAACCTCTTCAAAGTTTTGACATGGAGTCTCTATGAATTCCCCGTCCATCTACACATACCTGAAGGAGTTCAGGTGGCTCACCATATACTCCTCTTCACCATGCACAGTGACAATTTTCCCCTTCACCGGATATTTCAGCATTTGGTGCAGTGTGGAAGTAACAACCCCAATTTCATGGATCCAAGGACGACCCAACAAATAAGAGGATGATGGCCTGATGTTCATCACGTAGAAGGTGGGCTCAAAGGTCTGAGAGCCCACTTTGACAGGGATGTCTACCTCCCTATGCACCATTCTCTTCGACCCGTCAAAAGCCCTTAACACAATGTTACTGGGCTTTAGGGTCAAGCCTTCACAATCTAGCCGATTGAGAGCCTTCTTAGGCAGATCATTTAGTGAAGATCTAGTGTCTATAAGCACATGAGCAATAGTAGTGCCCCTGCATTCGATCGAGACATGCAGAGCATCATTATGCTTCCTCCCTTTCGGTGTCAAGTCGGAATCTTAAAAACCCAGCCCATTATCGCAGTCAAGTTGGCCACACAGTCTTTGAATTGATCGGCTGAGGTTTCTTGCGGCACATGCGCAGTCTTGAGGAATGAAATCAAAGCCTTTACATGGGCCTCATAACATAACAATAGAGATAACATTGATATATTCGAGGGGGTCTGCCCCAGCTGCTTGACCACATTGTAGTCGCTTTTCTTGATTATTTTTAAGAATTCCTCTATTTCTTGCTTAGAGGATTCAACAACAACTTTTCTAGGTTCCTCCGTCCGGGCAGGCTCACCTACAGCTTCTTTTCCTCGAGTCCTAGATGACTCAACGGCAGGAGTAACAATTGGAGTAAGAACGGGAGTAGTCACAGAAGTACCGATAGGAACAGCAGATGAAATAACAACAGGCTTAGTGACAGTCTTCGGGGAGATCTCGGGAGAGAAAACCCTTCCACTTCTGGTGATCTTGCTGGTCCCGACAATGTTACTAACATCGGGATCAGCCTCTTCGGTCTTCAAGTATTATTTAACGCCATGATAGTAAACATCGGCACCATAATTCCAAGGGACAACTTTGTCCGAGGAGTACGGTACGGGACCAGGAAAAGTGATTATCAACGGGGCGATTCTTGGAGCAGGTGTAATCCTAATAGGTCTTTTAGAGGAGACCTTGTAAGTATTGGCAAAAATGGTTATAATGGCGACATATTCATATGGAACAGTTGGAATCAAAGTCTTTTCGAACAAAATTTATCTGTTGTCCATCAGGCGTTGAACATCTGCTTTCAGCAAATAGCAACTAGTGGACAGAGATGAACACATGTGGAAACCTTCACCACAACCCATAAATAAACCGGCCAACAAAAAATTCTCCTTACCGGTCATAAGAGGAGTAGAAACTTCATCAACAGAGGTAACGAACAGGTCAGTATCAATGGAATTAACTCCACGGTTGTGCTTAGGCATGGGAGCAGTTATGACATTGGGCTTCTCCGAAGCATCAAACTCAATCTCCTTGGCTTCAATCAGATCTTGTACTTTATTTCTTAGAGCCCATCAGTCATTTGTATCGTGGTCGGGACTCTCATAATGGTAGGCACACCGAGCGTTTGGATTATACCGAGGAGATGTGGTGTTAGGATTCTTGGGAGCCTCTTTCAAGGTTGCCAAGTTGGATCTTAGCGGATGGGGTAGAACCTCAGTCAATTTCATGTTAATCCGGGTAAACTGCCTTTGCGGTCTTTCTACCCTTTGCTGATTGTTGCATTGTGGGGTAGCCGCGGGCCTATGTATCATCACAGCACTTACCATTGGACGATGTTCAACTCTGCTTTGACCTCTTGGGATATAGATAGCATTGACTTCCTTCTTACCTGTGAATGGCTTCTTTACTGAGCTCGAAGAGGTGTCTTTCTGTATTTTTCCACTCCGGATCCCAGCTTCTACCCTCTCTCCTATTAATATCAGCTCGGTGAAACCAGCTGATGACCTACCAATCAAATGATTGAAGAATGGACCCAACAGCGTCCCAAGAAACATGTCAACCAACTCCCTATCAGACAAAAGGGATTGGACTCTCCCAGCCATATCTCTCCAATTCTGCGCATAGTCCTTAAAGCCTTCACCTGCACCCATGGACATACTCTGGAGTTGAGTACGAGTAGGTGAAAGGTCAGCATTGTATTGATACTGCTTGTAAAAACCAGCAGCCAAATCCTCCCAGTTACGGACATTGGTTCCCTCCAGTTGATAGAACCATTCGAGCTGAGTTCCTGACAGACTGTCTTGAAAGAAGTGAACCCACAAGTTCCTATCAGCAGTGTGAGGCTGAATCTTCCTCACATAGGAACGAAGATGAAGCTTAGGACAAGACACCCCATCATACTTTGTGATGACCAGAGCTTTAAACTTCTGTGGGATGACTACCCTGAACACCAATCCCAGCTCTTCAAAATCCAGCCCTAGTATTCTCTGGATCTCCATAGCGCTCATCCGATCCTCTAACTGTTTGTATATATCCTCAGTGGGAGGATAATTCTCATCATTGTAGTTTGTATTATTGTCAGAAACTTCAGGGCTAGGGTCCTTCTCCCTTGTCTCCCTCTCTTGATTCTTCCCTTCTTTGGACAAGGAGGTCAGATCAACTGGTTTCTTTAACGGCCCCCTAAACCTTCTCCCATATTCAGAACACCAGAGGTCTTCTTCTTCTTCTTTTCCTTCAGGATAAGGGCCTTCAGATCCTCCTGCCCTTTTGCCAGAGTTATGAACATTTGTTGAAATTGGACATTTTGTGCCTGAAGATCTTTGATGCTTTGTTCAGAAGACATTTTTGCTGAAATAAACAGCAAAGAAGATGAGAAACCTGTAATGGTACCTGTTTATGCAATGTCATGGATGGTATGCGTATGCAATGATTTCAAGGACTTGTAAAGGCTCAAATTTTTTTAACCAAAAAGAAACACACGTTAATTGTATTAATAAGTTCGGACTGTTACAAAGAATGCCCTTTAGGCTTACAATCAAACAAACAAAACTTATAACAAAAAGAAAACTAGTTTTCCCAAGAGCGCATCCTCTTTGGTGCAATGTTGGTGTTTATGTTCCTTTCTTTATGAAGTAGCCTAGTGAGCTCCAGGACCTTCTTCTCGCTAGTATAGAATTAAGCTTCGAACGTATCCCACTCCTTTTTAAGTTGAACCCAGGATTTCTGTAACTCCTCATGATCAGCTGGCATGTCAGGATGATGAACAAGATAAGGAGTGTCTCCTTTAGCAACTGGTTCCACAATCATTGGTAGGACAGCAGGGTAAGACATCATAAGACTTTGGGCGCAGGCTCGTACCCATCGGAGATAAGGCTCAAGAGGGATGGAATTCTTGTGCCCCGGTGTCTTGCTATCAATTTTATGTACCATGCCCCAAGCTCTCATGAACCTTTTGCGATAACCCTGAGCATCATTCTCATAGTTGAAGGCGATTCCTTGGATAAGCGTATCGTGAGGACCATCTCTTCTCGCATAACCAAACCTCCGCAGTGCCAAACAAGGGTTATAAGTGATTCATCCCCTAATGCCTAAGAGATGGACATTATGGAATTCACCACAGCGATCAATGATGGTAACATCTTCCGAAGATCGTGAACACCAATGAATGTCTGAATGTGTAAGGGACATCAGCCTATGAGACCATTTCATACCCTGCTTATTCTTCAAAATAGACCTGGGTAAGTGCAAAATAAACCACCTAGCCAATAGAGGAGTGCAACACAGGAGGGTCCCCCTTCTCTTTAGAGTACGAAGATACAGAGAGTGTATAACATCCCCAAGTAATGTAGGCACCAGATTATGAGACAGAAAAACCTTAATAGTATTCACATCTAAGAGTTGGTTTGTGTTGTACCCCAAAATTTTCCCTCTCATGTTTTCAAAGGTCTTCCCTTACATGGTTGGTCACAAACCCTTGCCTAAGGAAAATAATGTTTTTTGAAGATGAACAAAGTGACTTTCGATTGGCATCTGGGAAAAGTCTTCGATTGGGCATCCAAAATCCTTCGATCAGGCTTGGTTCACCAGTCTTCGATTGGGCATTTGGCACTCTTCGATCAGGTTTTGGTTCACCAGTCTTCGATTGGGCATTTGGCACTCTTCGATCAAGCTTTGGTCTGCAAGTCTTCGATTGAGCGCTGGACCTCCTTCGATAAAGCTTTAGTCTGCAAGTCTTTGATTGAGCGCTGGACCCCTTTGATCAAGTCAATTTCACAATCCTTCGACTGGAACCTCATACTTTACCTCAATCAGAACATCAGAACGAAATGACCTTTGAATGGCATTTCAGTGCAGAGTTTCTCTTAATCTAAGATGCTCTGATGAAGGAAGTTCTAAACACTTCGAATCAGAACTTAGACTCATCACAAGGCCAAGGGCTGGTCGAAGTTGTCTAATGGGGAATGTTCTAAATAGATTCGAATTGGACTTTGAAGCTGGCAAAGAAGGCAGTTTCAAAGGAATGAAGTAGGTTGGCATGACTAAGCAAAAGCACATATCCTAACCTGTCCAGGTTTACTCAAAGTTCACAATGGCATGTGTCCCTTGCAAATATGAAATCGAAGCAGGGGGAGTCTCAATAGAAGGGGCTGTGACTGGAGTGATTCAAATTGGACTTTGAAGCAATCGAAGAGAGCAAATTCGAAGAGGGCAAGTCAGCTTTCGTTGGAGGCCCAAACAGCTCATAACAGGCTGGCAGTAACGCATGGAAATAGATTGGAACATGATTGAATCAAATATAGCAAGTCTTTATGAAGAAATCAAATCAAATCTCTTCATCATAATGGACCAAGATTTGATATACAAATGTTGACCTAAATTCCTTGTCTATATAAACCTCATGCTCACAAACAAAAAGCCACACGAAGGAAAGAACACACGAAACTCTACACAACAAAAAACGCATAAAACCTTGCAGAAACGGCCATACCAATTTGGTGAAAAACCTTGAAAAAGTGGTGATCGAGTTTTGGTCCAGAGGCGAATTCAGACCAAAAGCAAAACGTAGCACCCTTGCCTGATATCCTGTGAAGTTGTAGGGATCAAAACCAAGCATTTCCATCGCCTATAACACGATGTAAGTTTTCTTGAGATTGCCTCTGCACATGAAATCGTGAACCACTTTCCTTGCATCTTTTTGCCAAATGGTTTGCACATTCATACTTACCATGTAATTTACATTGATTCTGCATTATTTGATTTGATTTTTGTGGCCTCTAACCCACTACCCAGAACCTAGGTTTCTTGCACATATTTTTTAGGCGTTTTAATTGCAGGCAAAATCAAGGCCAACAATGGCCATGGATGAGTTCAGGGGGGTGAGACGAGTGCAGTGGTACTCTTGGATTCCATTTTTGTGGCCTAGGGAGAATTTTTGAGAGAGGCTACGAATCTTCCTGTGGAACAAAATCTGCAGGTAATCTAACCAGGTTTTATGAAGAAGATGAAGAGGTGTCATAACGTGATTGGCCAATTTAAATCAGTGGCACGTTCTTTTATTTTGCAGGCTTAGTATTTTGTTTCTTTATTTGATATTTGCTCCTTATTATCATAACAAAGAGAACAAGCTGGCTGGTTGGTGAGCGTGTTAGTGCAGGACCCTTTGGGACCTGGATTCGAATCCCAGGTCCCCCAAAAATTTGTTGGGTTTTTCCTTCAGGTATTCAGGCGCAGCATCCCAAGCGTGGAGCACCATATACCTCCAGATCTCAAAGGCCAAGTGATTCCAGATCCAGATCCAGTGGTCCAGGATGAGGTTCACCATGAACCTTGGTCAACAAACGTCCAGGCAATCTGAAAGTCAAACGAGGCTGTTCGAGTCTGGGCCTGGAATTACTGAATCAATCTCCCTTCTTCAGGCCCAGCGCCCCCCAAAGTTTGCTTATGTTTTTTTATTTTCTTTTCATATTTCTTTTGCTTTTTATTATTATTATTAAAAACTAACTAATTAATTAACAAACTAACCTTTTTTTCATAAAAAAATCAGAAACAACAAAAAATAATATTTATTAATTTCACTACTTTTATTTTTGTAAATAAACCATTAACCAATTAATTTAGTTTTAATTAAGTTTAATCTTAACATTTTTGCAATAAATAAAAATTGACTTAGAATTAGGTTTTTTAATATTTCTGATTTTATTTCCTCAATTAAAATAAAAACTCAAAAATATTTTCTTTAATTCCATTATTAATTTAGACTTAATTCTTAAACCAAAAAAGACCAAAAATATGCTTTATTCAATAAAAGGGTCAAAACCCTAAAGGACAATCCGATTCAATTTTCTCGCGCATATTATTTTTTATCTATATTTGTGTAATTGCTCCAAGGATGTAATAGCTTTAACTTAGGATTTTATTTACCGCTTTTATTTACTTCCTTGCATTTAATTTTAAGGGTTTGTTTTTGGCGATGTAAATACCCGACGCCTTGTAATAGCTTAGCTATATTTTCCGCAATTTATTTTCCGCGACCATTAACTGCTAGATGTATGCTAACTAGGCTATGCATGACAAGATCTATCTTAACTTAAAATCAACAAGTAGCTCACCATGACATGTAAAGATAATATAAACTGAAACTTGACACACTCGCACATGCCACTCCTAGGGTACGCCTCACTTGGTTGCCTCGAACGTGGTCATTGAGTATAGGAAGTTTTAGAGGTCGTCCTCTTGTCCACAGATCATAAGTTGCCTCGAAACGGTTGCCTCGGAAAAATGATCTAAGACATTAGGGTTACCGCTAAGGTGTCCTAACGTTGCTTTAGTGACCACACGTCCCTTAAACCGAATTGACCCGAAAACTCCAACGACGGTGCTACCTACTCCTCAATAGTGGGATAGCACTGTCTAAAGGACATTTGCACAATTTAATTCCTTTTTCAGTAGGTAGATGTTCTTAAGTACTTGCTCCTTTTAAAACAAAACAAGACTTTTCGCACTTACACTCTCTCAAAAAACGAAACTCTTTTCAAACCCACGAACACAAAGAAAACCAAACTTTTGAAAACCTAGTGAGCAAGTACCTAAGAGCCCGTGGATAACCACGGATAGAAAGGGTGCTAACACCTTCCCTTTCTATAATCTACCTCCCGAACCCGAGAAACATCTCAAAAAGGAATTTTTTTGTGCTTTTGTCCTTTCCTTGTTGTATAAAATAAAAGACGGTGGCGACTCTTTCTTAGCGCGACATTTTGCAAAAACAAACGCAAACGCGAACCAGCATTCCAAAACAGTCAATTCTCATTCCCACCGATCACAGAACTGGCGACTCTTCTGGGGATGAATTTGATAAGTGAGGTGTACCTTAGGATTAGATCACTTGTGTTTTCAATTGTATGCTTTGTATGCTTTAAAATTTATGGGCTTGTATCGGAGTTTTATAGATCCTAACTCGGATCTGGGGGTACACTTTTTAGGTAAGTAGCAATAAACTGTGAGGGATCTGTCCGGCGTAGACCGACACGGATGAAGAAGTAGCTACGTTGGTGTGACACCTTGGTCTGTACCAATATCCCTTGTGTTGGAACAAGGAGAATATGGGTCTTCTAAGGAGTCATTAAGCACCAACTGACCTTAGAACCTTAAATTGACCAACTTGGCCATAGAACAGTAGCAGTATGCTACACTCATTGAGACTAAACTCTCACGATGATTCCGGCCGCAAGAAAAAGTTGCTAAACTGGAATTATGACCGATTGAGGGTAGTCAGTGATATTGAGATCCTCTAGAACCCGGTTACTATTTTTTAGGACAGGTCTTAACCAACTGAAACTGAAAGAGGGTAATGCCTAAACTCCATGCCGGCCTAAACTTAAGGCTATATATCTGACTTGTGTGCCTTCAAACTTGAACTACTTGCACATTCTTGTTATTTGACAACATGAGTTCCTTGCAGGTTTTGTTTACAGTCCTTATCCAATAATTTGGACTTATTGCAGGGTTTACTTACAGCATCTCACACTTTTGCTTAAACGCATATCATACACATCATAACATCATGCCTTAACATTTCTTTAACCATTTCAAGGATCTCAAGGGTCTGTGATGCAGGTTATGGTAAATCAAATGGCTAGCAAGGGGCAAAGGGGATTTATTTTCCTCTAGCCAAGGTTGTTCAGAAATCAAAACACGATAACTTGAGTCAGGGGCTATGACCCACTCGATATGGTGAGCTTGACTTTTGAAGAAGGACTCTCAGCAACATGAAGTTCCTTCAATCAAGCTACCATATTCAGATTCTAATAGTTTCTTGTTTACCCCGCGAGATCCTTGAAAACATTGCATACATATATCATACATATCATTGCATAAAAGGTCTCCCAGTACAGGTCTCTTATCTTCTTCGTTGTTTATTTCAGCAATCCTCATGTCTACTGAACCTTCCACTGAGCAAGCTATCAAGGCCCTCCAGACCCAGAATGCCCAATTTCAAGAGTTGGTCATGAGCCTAGCTAAGGGTCAGCAGGACCTGAAGACCCTGATTCTGAAAGAGAGGATGAAGAAGAAAAAAAGGACTGTCCTGTTCAACACCGGACGCAGGTTTGGAAACGGGCTGCAAAACGAAGTTGATCTGACCACCTCATC
Organism: Vicia faba; assembly: GCA_948472305.1. Lineage (NCBI taxonomy): Eukaryota > Viridiplantae > Streptophyta > Magnoliopsida > Fabales > Fabaceae > Vicia > Vicia faba. The sequence goes on from OX451737.1 coordinate 1,007,985,351, forward strand.
TGGAGGGAAAGACAACCCACGAGAAAGGAGGGCTCCTAGCCCTATGGTCTCTGACAACGAGACGGACTATGAAGAAGAACAGTATCCTCCTACTGAGGATAAGTACAAACAACTGGAAAACCGTTTGAGTGCTATGGAAATACAAAAGGTGTCCGGTCTGGACTTCAGAGATCTAGGTCTATCCTCTGGGGTGGTGATTCCCCATAAATTCAAGGCACCTGCCTTTGCCAAGTACGACGGAGCTTCCTGTCCAAAGCTACACCTCCAGTCATATGTGAGGAAGATTCAACCCTATACTGCTGATAGAAATCTTTGGGTTCATTTCTTTCAAGATAGTCTGTCAGGGACTCAACTTGAATGGTTCTGTCAATTGGAAGGAGCTAACATCCGCAACTGGGAGGACCTTGCTGCTGCTTTTTACAAGCAATACCAGTATAATACCGACCTTGCTCCCACGCGTACTCAGCTTCAGGGTATGTCTATGGGTACAGGCGAAGGCTTTAAGGACTACGCTCAGAAGTGGAGAGATCTTGCTGGAAGAGTCCAACCCCCTCTGTCTGATAGGGAGTTGGTGGATATGTTTCTTGGGACTTTGTATGGTCCCTATTTCAAACACTTGATCGGAAACTCTTCAGCCGGATTCACCGAACTAATACTGACCAGCTAAAGGGTCGAAGCTGGCATCAAAAGTGGGAAGATTCAAGAAGCTACACCTTCTGATGCTCAGAAAAAGCCCTACAATGGGAAGAAAGAGTCTAATGCTATGTACAGTCAAAAGGGTCGCCATGACCAACACGTAGGGGCAGTCCTGATCTCTGGTTCTGCGTCACACCGACAATAGCAAAAGGGAAATTAATGAAAGCCGGATGAGCCTAAAAGACAATTCACCAACATTAACATGCCGTTGTCACAAGCATTGTAGTAGATGTTGAAGATGAATCTGATTACGGTGATAAACCCTCATCCGAACCCTAAGACTTCTTCTCCTAACTACAACCCAGATGCAAGGTGTGCTTATCATTCTGGTAGCCCGGGGCATGATACTAACGATTGTTAGGCATTGAAGTACAAGATTCAGAATTTGATTGATGCCAAGGAGATTGAGTTTGGTCCTCCGGAGACTCTAGCATAATCACCACTCCTACGCCAAATCATTGAGAATGCCTTTGTTTCATTTGAATTTCCAAGTTGTAATCTCTTTGTTATTCAAACAATTATCTATTAATGCCAAACTTTGTTTCATTAATGCATTGCATATGTTTGTCTTTATTTGATCCAATCATTTTAATTACATTTAAACTATGCTTTTTACTCACTTTATGACATTCAACTCTTGCTAAAAGTTACAAGCCTTTAGAGGGAGGATGACGAAACAATGCCATAATCTCATACAGTATGCTTGTGGACAGACCTTGCTAACGATGTACAGGCATTTCTTTCAAATCCTAAACACTGGAGTTATAAGGAAGATAATCCCTAGTCAACCCCTTTGAGCCAAAGAAGTAGGAGTTTTCTGTTCTAAACACAAATTGAAACCTTTAATTTAAACCTGAGGTAGGGTAGTCTCTCAGTTAATTCAAAAGATGCGCATTGAAGTCGCAAAACTCTCAGTTCATAATACAATGAACGACATCAAAAGCATTCCTATGGAATCAAAATACAGTGGTGGTTCCTTATCTCATAGGCAGTCAATCTCTCAAAAGAGAAAAGCCCACTGAGCCAAAATCTATAAAGGAGGCTCAAGAAATTTGGGGCATCTCGCTGACTGTAATCTCGAAAACAGGAACAGTCAGGCAAAAGTTAGGGATAATAAATCAAAAGAACGAGGTCATTACAAATCCTCGACAACATGAAAAATGTTGCAAAAAAAAATGATGACTACCTTCAAAAATCCAACTTGTGTGAACCATCACCAAAACTTCGTTCCAAATTCGAATAGAGTTCGACGCACAATTAACTGAGTTTAGGATTGAAGAACATCACGAAGAGCGGGTGGGTAAAATATACTTTGAGCCTTTATCCTTTGTTTCTTAAACCGTGAACCAAGCCACGTTACAACTCTTCAAAAGTCCTAACTGAAGCATGGGTTAGTTCAAAAGCATACTATTACAAAAGGTATCCTGACTCCTGTAAGGCTTTGCCCTAAATCTTGTGTTGAATTTGTCTTATAAAGAGTTTTCTGCTAAAAAACGCATTTTTCAAAACTTCGAGACAAGCATAAACTTTGCATTATTTGAATATCACTGTTTGCATTTGGCTATTTGTTTGACAGCAGAGAAATTCACACAATGAATATCCGATGAACGAAAGCCCTCTCAGTGAACAAAATCACTTCAAAAAGGATGACACTTCCATTGACAAATCTCCTATCAACAAAGGGACTTGACATGTCACTATCCAGCACACCTGGGGCAGTCCAGTCAAGATTTCAAGAAATCTCTGAAGAAGTGCAGAGTAACCAGGGGCAAGTCTCCATCTCTGTCACTTGGGGCATTGAACATCAATCTCAGTGAAGGGTTACGTACAATGTCACAAACACTTGCTACTAGGGGCAATGACAAATCTCCCCAAAATCCTTCTCATAGGATGACTCCCAGCAAGGGTTTAATCTCTGAAAGCCTTTCCCCAGTTGAATCAACCTCAAGAATCCTCGAGGACTTCCCCCAACGAAGATGTCACCTCTCTAGCAGACTGATGACAGGGTTTATTTCCCCAACAACACCAGGATTCCCCCAGCTTGAGTTTGCCTCTCCGACTACTACAAATCAAAGGACCACAACTCCTCTTCCCCAGTAGACTACTCTACAATCCCCAGCAAGTTACTGTGAAACCTGGACCCGACCAGATATCAGTTCAACTTCGACTCCCTAGTAGAGCAACGGATGACTAAGACTCCTAAAATCTTTTCCCAAGCAGAAATAAACATACTCCCCACAGAGTTTTCAATATCCCCCAGCGGAGTTCTCCTCAAACAACAAAGCAGGGATCCCCGGTGGAAACATTTTGAGCAAAGTCCAAGACAAAATTACACTTCAACAACATTCATAACATATGCATACAAAACACATATGACACAATTCTCATTTTATTTTGAGAACATCATTACACAATGCATACATCATGACAATGCATACATCATGACATTGCATACAACTAACTCTTTACCTTTTCAGGAAAGATCAATCAACGGGCAAAGATCATCATCTTCTGAGATCCCTTCTAGAGACAGTTCAGATGCGATCCAGATATGGCTGACATTCTGATACTTATTCCAGATTCCTTCTAGAGACAGTTCAGATGCGACCCAGATATGGCTGACATTCTGATACTTATTCCAGATTCATTCAAAATACGGTCCAGATACGATCCAGATTCGGATGTCATTCTGTCACTCATTCAAATTACAGTCCAGATACGATCCAGATTCGGATGTCATTCTGTCACTCATTCAAATTACAGTCCAGATACGATCCAGATTCGGATGTCATTCTGTCACTCATTCAAATACAGTCCAGATACGATCCAGATTCGGATGTCATTCTGTCACTCATTCAAATTACAGTCCAGATACGATCCAGATTCGGATGTCATTCTATCACTCATTCAAATTACAGTCCAGATACGATCCAGATTCGGATGTCATTTTGTCACTCATTCAAATTACAGTCCAGATACGATCCAGATTCGGATGTCATTCTGTCACTCATTCAAATACATTTCAGATACGCTCCAGATGCCGACGCAATTCTGACAATCATCCAGATTCAACTCTCAGATCCGGTTCAGATACGCTCCAGACACGGACGCCATTCTTTAGCTCATACAAACTCAGTCCCCCGATACAGTTCAATGGCATTCCAGACACGAATACCATTTTGATACTCATTCTTTTGGCCTACAACATTGCGGGTCAACGAACATTCTTGGATGGCATCTTTAAGCCCATCTCCAGCAAGACTCTACCATCAACCTTTTCAAGTCCCAGTTGAACACCTGTAGCAAGCCAGGAAAAATATATGTGGACGACTGATTATAGATTAATACCTGTAACAAGCCAGGAAAATTATCTACATGAAGAGTTCTAGATTAATACCTGTAACAAGCCAGGAAAATTATCTACATGAAGAGATTGAAGATTAATACCTGTAACAAGCCAGGAAGACTTTCTTTCTCAGGTCAGAGATTAATACCTGAAACCAGCCAAGACAGTTATCTCCTCGACCAACCTTTTCAAGTCCCAGTTGAATACCTGTAGCAAGCCAGGAAAAATATTTGTGGACGACTGATTAATACCTGTAACAAGCCAGGAAAACCATCTACACAAAGAGGTTGATGTTTAACACCTGTAACAAGCCAGGAAGACCATCTTTCTTTCTCAGGTATGCAAGTTATCGCTAAGGAATCTCTTATGCGATCGACACTCCTGCAGATGGCATCTATAAGCCCATCCTCCTACCAACAATCTCCAAATGGCATCTGTAAGCCCATTCCCGACGTCACAACGCTGATACTACACCATGCGAGTGCAAATTTCTGGGCACTCTAGTGTTCAATCATCTTCCACCTTCGGATCACGAAAGGCACGCAAGCCAATCTACATCCTCAGGTTTAAGAAAATTGAACAGGGGAAACTGTTGTACCCCAAAATTTGCCCTCTCATGTTTTCAAAAGTCTTCCCTTACATGGTTGGTCACAAACCCTTGCCTAAGGAAAATAAAGTTTTTGGAAGATGAACAAAGTGTCTTTCGATTAGCATCTGGGAAAAGTCTTCCATTGGGCATCCAAAATCCTTCGATCAGGCTTGGTTCACCAGTCTTCGATTGGGCATTTGGCACTCTTCGATCAGGTTTTGGTTCACCAGTCTTCGATTGGGCATTTGGCACTCTTCGATCAAGCTTTGGTCTGCAAGTCTTCGATTGAGCGTTGGACCTCCTTCGATCAAGCTTTGGTCTGCAAGTCTTCGATTGAGCGCTGGACCCCTTCGATCAAGTCAATTTAACAATCCTTCGACTGGAACCTCATACTTTACCTCAATCAGAACATCAGAACGAAATGACCTTCGAATGGCATTTCAGTGCAGAGTTTCTCTTAATCTAAGATGCTCTGATGAAGGAAGTTCTGAACACTTCGAATCAGAACTTAGACTCATCACAAGGCCAAGGGCTGGTCGAAGTTGTCTAATGGGGAATGTTCTAAATAGATTCGAATTGGACTTTGAAGCTGGAAAAGAAGGCAGTTTCGAAGGAATGAAGTAGGCTGGCATGACTAAGAAAAAGCACATATCCTAACCTGTCCAGGTTTACTCAAAGTTCACAATGGCATGTGTCCCTTGCAAATATGCAATCGAAGCAGGGGGAGTCTCAATCGAAGGGGCTGTGACTGGAGTGATTCGAATTGGACTTTGAAGCAATCGAAGAGAGCAAATTCAAAGAGGGCAAGTCAGCTTTCGATTTTCATCATGTTGGAGGCCCAAACAGCTCATAACAGGCTGGCAGTAACGCATGGAAATAGATTGGAACATGATTGAATCAAATATAACAAGTCTTTATAAAGAAATCAAATCAAATCTCTTCATCATAATGGACCAAGATTTGATACACAAATGTTGACCTAAATTCCTTGTCTATATAAACCTGATGCTCACAAACAAAAAGCCATGCAAAGGAAAGAACACATGAGACTCTACACAACAAAAAACGCATAAAACCTTGCAGAAACGGCCATACCAATTTGGTGAAAAACCTTGAAAAAGTGGTGATCGAGTTTTGGTCCAGAGGCGAATTCAGACCAAAAGCAAAACGTAGCACCCTTGCTTGATATCCTGTGAAGCTGTAGGGATCAAAACCAAGCATTTCCATCGCCTATAACACGCTGTAAGTTTTCTTGAGATTGCCTCTGCACATGAAATTGTGAACCACTTTCCTTGCATCTTTTTGCCAAATGGTTTGCACATTCATACTCATCATGTAATTTACATTGATTCTGCATTATTTGATTTGATTTTTGTGGCCTCTAACCCCCTACCCAGAACCTAGGTTTCTTGCACATATTTTTTTAGGAGTTTTAATTGCAGGCAAAATCAAGGCCAACAATGGCCATGGATGAGTTCAGGGGGGTGAGATGAGTACAATGGTACTCTTGGATTCCATTTTTGTGGCCTAGGGAGAATTTTTGAGAGAGGCTACGAATCTTCCTATGGAACAAAATCTGCAGGTAATCTAACCAGGTTTTGTGAAGAAGATGAAGAGGTGTCATAACGTGATTGGCCAATTTAAATCAGTGGTGCGTTCTTTTATTTTGCAGGCTTAGTATTTTGTTTCTTTATTTGATATTTGCTCCTTATTATCATAACAAAGAGAACAAGCTGGCTGGTTGGTGAGCGTGTTAGTGCAGGACCCTTTGGGACCTGGATTCGAATCCCAGGTCCCCCAAAACTTTGTTGTGTTTTTCCTTCAGGTATTCCGGCGCAGCATCCCAAGCGTGGAGCACCATATACCTCCAGATCTCAAAGGCCAAGTGGTTCCAGATCCAGATCCAATGGTCCAGGATGAGGTTCACCATGAACCTTGGTCAACAAACGTCCAGGCAATCTGAAAGTCAAATGAGGTTGTTCGATTCTGGGCCTGGAATTGCTGAATCAATCTCCCTTCTTCAGGCCCAGCGCACCCCAAAGTTTGCTTATGTTTTTTATTTTCTTTTCATATTTCTTTTGCTTTTTATTATTATTATTAAAAACTAACTAATTAATTAACAAACTAACCTTTTTTTCATAAAAAAAAATCAGAAACAACAAAAAATAATATTTATTAATTTCACTACTTTTATTTTTGTAAATAAACCATTAACCAATTAATTTAGTTTTAATTAGGTTTAATCTTAACATTTTTGCAATAAATAAAAATTGACTTAGAATTAGGTTTTTTAATATTTCTGATTTTATTTCCTCAATTAAAATAAAAACTCAAAAATATTTTCTTTAATTCCATTATTAATTTAGACTTAATTCTTAAACCAAAAAAGACCAAAAATATGCTTTATTTAATAAAAGGGTCAAACCCCTAAAGGACAATCCGATTCAATTTTCTCGCGCATATTATTTTTTATCTATATTTGTTTAATTGCTCCGAGGATGTAATAGCTTTAACTTAGGATTTTATTTACCGCTTTTATTTACTTTCTCGCATTTAATTTTAAGGGTTTGTTTTTAGCGATGTAAATACCCGACGCCTTGTAATAGCTTAGCTTTATTTTCCGCAATTTATTTTCCGCAACCATTAACTGCTAGATGTATGCTAACTAGGCTATGCATGACAAGATCTATCTTAACTTAAAATCAACAAGTAGCTCACCATGACATGTAAAGATAATATAAACTGAAACTTGACACACTCGCACATGCCACTCCTAGGGTACGCCTCACTTGGTTGCCTCGAACGTGGTCATTGAGTATAGGAAGTTTTAGAGGTCGTCCTCTTGTCCATAGATCATAAGTTGCCTCGTAACGGTTGCCTCGGAAAAATGATCTAAGACATTAGGGTTACCGCTAAGGTGTTCTAACGTTGCTTTAGTGACCACACGTCCCTTAAACCGAATTGACCTGAAAACTCCAACGACGGTGCTACCTACTCCTCAATAGTGGGATAGAACTGTCTAAAGGAAATTTGCACAATTTAATTCCTTTTTGAGTAGGTATAGGTTCTTAAATACTTTCTCCTTTTAAAAAAAAAACAAAACTTTTCGCACTTACACTCTCTCAAAAAACGAAACTCTTTTCAAACCCACGAACACAAAGAAAAGCAAACTTTTGAAAACCTAGTGAGCAAGTACCTAAGAGCTCGTGGATAACCACAGATAGAAAGGGTGCTAACACCTTACCTTTCTATAATCTACCTCCCGAACCCGAGAAACATCTCGAAAAGGAATTTTTATGTGCTTTTGTCCTTTCCTTGTTGGATAAAATAAAAGATGGTGGCGACTCTTGCTTACCGCGACATTTTGCAAAAACAAACGCAAATGCGAACCAACATTCCAGAATAGTCAGTTCTCATTCCCACCGATCACAGTCTGCATTAGGGAAAAGTACCATCCCGTAGATGAGGAGTGCCAATACCTCTTCGAAAGATTGTAAATCCAGGGTATCCCAAAAATAGTAAGCCTTCTCGAATAGAAATTTAATCGGGATTCCTTGGACACTTCCCCTAGTTTCCTAATTTGTCACTACATCGGACCGTTGTAAGGACAGAGCTCGAGAAATCTCTTCAAGCTTTTGATGTTCTTCCATACCTTTGAATGGTAACTAATCAAGAATAGGTACCCCCAACAACCGAGAAAATTCCTCCACAGTAGGCACTAGTTGGTAATCTGTGAAAGTGAAGCAGTGGTGCACAGGATCAAAGAACTGAAATAACACTTTTAACAATTCTTCATCAGGTTTTGAAGTGACCAAGTTAAGCAAAAGACCATGTTTTTCAGTGAAGGGAGAGCTTTCAGGAATCCTTAATTCCAAGTCCTTTAGTTGGAGAGGCACTTTCACAAGGTTAATTTGGATAGTGTTCCTACGGGCGGATGCCATGTCCTACAAAACAAAGCAAAGATGAGCCCTACAAAATCCTTGAAATGGTTAGTATGATATGTCGTGCTTATGATGTCATGATTATGCTAAAAAAACATGTATATCAAGTAACAAACAAGTCACACTAAGTTCTTAGGTTTAAGGCCTACGTGAGTTTTAAAGGGCATACCTTCTTGAAGCTGGATTGGTTCAACTTGCCCTATAAATAGTAACCGGGTTCTAAGGGATCTCAATATCACTGGTCTTTCCCCCAAGCTTCGTTCAATAGGCGATTGACTCGCAACCAAACAAAACTCAAGAGTCAAACCTCAATGATTTTAGCATCAAGTATATATCGGTCTTGGGAATACACCAAGGCCAGCCATCTCACTATATCCTAATGGCCAAGTTGTGCAATTAAAGGTTCTAAGGTCAGTTGATTCTTTATGACACCACGCAGTGGCCCCGTACTCTCCTTGATTGACTCAAGGGTTACCGGTACCAACCAAAGTGTCACATCAATGTAGCTACTGCTTCAACAGTGTCGGTATACCCCACACAGTTCCCTCACCATTTATTTCTACTTACCTAAAAGGTGTCCCCAGATCCGGATGTAGGATCTACATAACCCCAACAAAACCCTTGAATATAAAGCGGGCAAAGTAAAACAAGAAAGCAATTTTTAAAAATGACCTAGATCCTAAGGTATACCCCACTTATTTATATCCCCAGCAGAGTCTCCAGATCTGTGATACGGTGGCAGAACCGACTGTTATACTGGTTTGCATTTTGTATTCGCAAATGTTGCGGTAAGCAAGACTCGCCATCGACTTTTATTTCATCCAACCAAGGAAAGGAAAAAGAACAGAAAAAACCTTTTTTCGAGAGTTTTTGAGTACGGGGTAGATTATAGAAAGGGAAGGTGTTAGCACCCTTTCTATCTGTGGTTTTCCACGGGCTCTTAGGTACTTGCTCATTTTTATAATTGCTTGTTTGTGTTTTGCAAAAAGTTTTGTTTAACTTCGTGATAACTCTTATATCTGTCCTCAAGAGTGTGACGAAGTGGTTTTTGAAAACTGTTTTGAAAAGTGTTTGTGTAAAAAGAGTTTATTTGAGCAAGTACTTAAGATTTTCTACCTACTCGAAAAAAGATTGTTCGTTCTCGTTTCCTTTAGACAGCGTTATCCTACTATTAAGGAGTAGGTAGCCCTATCTTTGGAGTTTTAAGGGACATTCGAAGGGACGAAATGGTCACTGAAGGCAACAAGTAAGGATACCTTAGCATTTCGAAGGGACTATCGTTATAAGATTATTCCTCGTAGGCAACTCGAGGGACGATGAGGGACTATGATCTTTATGACGACTTTGAATTGCGGGTCATTGCTAAGATATCCCTACGTTCGAGGGACACGACCATTATTTCCGAGACAACCAAGTGAGGAAAACCCTAGGAGTGAGCATGTGCATGTGTGCTTTTTTCAGTTAATTACCTTTGCACAATTAGGGTTATCTACCTTTTTAATCATTGATTTATCTTTCGCATGTAATCCTATTATCCATACATCTAGCAGTTTAATAGTGGCGGAAATTAAAAAGTGCGAGAAATTAAAGTCCTAACTATTACAGGTCTTTTGGGAAGATACACAAATATTTGACTGAAAATAAAGATGCGGAAATTAAAATCCTAATTAATCTATTACAAGCTTGAAACAGTTACAATAATTGGAAAAATAAATAAATAAATGCACGCGAGAATAAAGTAAATGTCCTAAGGAATCTATTTAAATAAAGAAAATATTTTTGATTTTTTATTGAGAAAATTAAATATTTGTGAATTAAACCTAATTTGTCTAATTAATTTTAATTATAAAAACAATCAAGTCAATATCATTAAATTAATTAATTTCCAAAAAATTTAATTTTAATAAAAAACCCTAATTCTACATTTTTGTGGCTTTCTTGATTTTATGATTTAATAAAAAATATTTTTGTTGTAAAAAAAATGATTAAATAAACAAATAAAAAAAAAGAAATTAAAAAAGAATGATTAATGGGCCTGATATCAGAAGTAAACTGGGGGTGTGAGCTGGATTGCTAAAGCCTAAATCCTTTGGCCCAATCAGGCGTTTGGTTCCAGTGCTGGCCACGTTGGACGGTGCACCATAGACTTCTCTCCATTGGGCGCTAGGTCTAGATCTAAGGATGATCCACTGGCTGGATTTGGAGGGTGTATGATAGCTTTCCTGGGTAGTGCACGCTGGATCCTATGAAGAAATAGAGGGGAAAATGCAAAAGCTCACGCCTGTGATCGAACCCAGGACATGAGCTTCATACCTCTCTCCCTTGACCAACTGCGCTAGCTTATTTATCTGTTAGCATAATGAACAAACAATAATATAATAGAAAGACACGCCTTATGCCCAAAAGCGTGCGTAATTTCAAACCGGCTAGTGGTTATCAGACACGTGATCGCCTTCTTCACTGTTCCATCGTTTTAGATTATGGACTTTTACCTACAGTAGCTTTCCGTCACTATAAGTTGTATTGACGGATTTGGTTCGTAACTAAAACCCTGAGTTATTCAAAAACATGGTACAGGAAATATAAATCAAAACCAATGTTAGGGATCAATCAGGAATTTGGTCCTGAGTCCAGTAATACTTAGAATTCCCCTCAATTTGTCCTGAAAAAGGAAACCCCAATTTTGAGCTTTCAAACCGTAGCGATGGCATAAGCCCATTCCTGCACTAAAACTCAAATTGGACTATTCAGACACCTTCATGTGATGATTATGAACACGAAATTATAATCAAATAGCATGTATAACGTATGAATGAGCAAAGTCGAGATTGAAGAAAACGTGATCAAACCGTGAGTATCAAGATGCAATTATGGATGCTTTGACGCATGCAATTGATGCTATTGGCTTTAGGAGACATCCAGGAACGTGTTGCCGGCCTTGAAATTGCTTGAATGTGACTGTAAGTAAAAATCTGACCTCCACTTTCCTTTGGAAATTTTGTAACTTTGTTTGACTTTTTGGACCAGTTGTGCCTCTCTCTCCTCTTCCTTAGGGTTCCACCTCCTCTGTTATATGTATATGAATCAAATAGGTTAACAATTTTGGATTCAAGCTTGGAAATTGATGAATAAGATATTTGATTTTCAACTCATATTCTTTGTTTCCAAAATTGGCCAAATCATTCCATCTTTAATTCAATCAACCCTTGCACAGTTTGTTTGCTAATATACAGCTTGTATCTTCATTCTTTAATGCAAAATCATCCCAAAATATTTTTATATCATTTATTTGATTTAATTTGGATTTTCAATGATTAAAAATCAAAATAAATCAAATAAATAAGAAAATGATGTATGGAGGGTTTGATGGGTCGTGTACCATGTTAGGAATATGTTTCAAACATAAAAAGTTGGGCCCATTTGAAAAAACATGCATTTTGGGCATGGTTGACTTTGTGCAAATTTCTAAAAATGGCCAACTTTGACAATGCATATCTTCCTCAATTTTGACTCTAGGATGGTGTTTTTGGACTTTTTAGGAAGCTTAGGATGTCCTCTAAACAATCCTTTTTGTTTCATCTCAATTGGATCTTCCATGTTCATGTAAGAAGCTTTGACCCAAAAGGTGTTTTTGTTGACTTTTTGAAATGACCTTAAATGTTTGAATTCATATCTTTTCACGAGTGCATTTTTTGAACTTTAGGGATGAAGATGAGTTGTAGGGATTTCATCCTCTTCAAAATGAGCCTTGGATGAGAAATTTCTGATAAAGTATGAGAAAGTTATGCCTGGTCAAAGTTTGGTTGACTTTTCCTATAGAAATCCTAATTTAGCAACCTTTGAGTTTTGATGAATTTAGGACATTCCATGAGGAATCATGATCAACCCTTGATAAAATGATGGATGTTACTTCAAAATGTTTATTTTTATTAAAAATATTGAAGTTTGACTGTATGTGGGCCAAAGTTGACTTTTGACCTAGTATAGTTGATTTCTAGGCATTTGAGCAATTGACTGAGCAAACTTCTTGTGCAAGGTATGATACTTGACATGGATGTTATTGAGAACATATTAGGACCATGGAAAAGATTTTAGACCTTTGGAGTTCACCCATCTTGATAAAAATTGAAACCCTAGTTTGAGGTTCATTGTCTTAGGAGAGCATTTGCCTGATCAATCCTTAGTCAACTTGAGCAATTGAGGACCTCTAGAAGTTTATCTGGTGTGAAAATGGGAGGGAAAATTTTGGGGTACAACAATACTCTTTTCATTTCACGACAATTTCCTCTTACTAGGATTTCTGTCTCTTTGTATAAAAAACTGCCTGTTTATAAGCAAACTTTCAATACAAATACAGTTTCAAAATTCAAATTTTGTTTTACTTTTTTCTGTTTTGTTCGCAAAAACGTCCAATGACTAAATTAAATGAACATATGCATATGAATATGATTAATTGTTAAACAAAATGTGTGCGTAAAAACAGGAATAAGCAATTACTCGAGACTCTAGGAGTTGGGATAACCTTAAAGATGTCCACAAATCCCCACAGAGCCACTTCCATGGGATTATCCCCACAGAGTAGTCTTATTATGCTCACCAACAAGTTCCCCCAGTGGATAAAAGAATATGATCTTTTCCCGATAATATTTCCCATTTACGGAGTCCCAATCAGTACAGTTTAAGGAAATTCTCCTCCCCAACTGAGTTTATTCCTCCAAAACTGTAAAAACCCCTGCAGTTTTCTTTTCTCCAACAGAGCTTATTTCCTCAGCGAGGGTGTTTTTACAACAGAGTATTTCTCTGTCAATGGGGTTTATTTCCCCAACAAAATCGAGTATCCCTGCTTTGATTTTATTTCTCTGACTACTACAAATCACCGGCAAATCCCTTTCTCCAGCAAAGAGTATTCCAGGTTACTATCCCTAAAGAGTTGTTATTGAACCTGAAATTGGACTAGATATCATTCAACCTTATTCTCCTGAGACGAGTTGGCGTCTATATCGGAAACTCGGTCAGACATCACCTCGGGAGGTAATCCATCTCTTTCATCCCCGGTCAGGGTATATAAAAATTAAGTTCCCAAGTAGAGAGACGAATGACCAATGTTCTTGAATTCTTCTCCCCAAGCATAAATCAACGTTCCCCAGTGGAGTATCCTCAAATGGAAAGCATGAATCCCTAGCGGCAACATTCCAGACGAGATTGAGTATTACACATATTCTTCATCCCTAGCACCATTCAGGGATTTATTTCCCCCAGTGAGATGTTATACAGAGCTACACTTCGACGATATTTCACATTCATCCATCATTTACAAACGTCATAGCATATGCATACGAAATGAATATAGTTTAGTCTCATTTATTTTGAGAAAATCATTACGCAATTCATTTCATACATCATGACATTGCATACAGCTAACTCTTTAACTTTTCAAGAAAGATCAATCAACAGACAAACATCGCTAACTACTTATATGACCCGACAGTCTTCTCAAAGGCTACATCTGAAAAAGGGTTGTTAAAGAAATTTCCTCATAGGGTCATTCTCAAAGGGACTTCTTCAGTTTCAGATTAAATCGAGCATAGATTTATTCTGATACTTCTTCCAATAGACATCTTCTAGTTCATATAAAATCAAGCGTATATTTTATTCTGATATTCTTTTGGAAAAGTCGGGTGTAGACTCATTCCAGCATCTTCTAGTTGAAGTCGGGCATAGATATCTTCTAGTATATCATTTAGACAAAATCAAGCGTAGATTCCTTCTGAAAGTTCTTTTGGAAAATTTGAACGTAGACTCATTTCAATACCTCTTCTAGTTGAAGTTGGGCGTAGACATCTTATGGTGCAGATAAAATCAAGCGTAGATTCCTTCTGAAACTTCTTTAGGAAAACTCGAATGTATACTCATTCCAATACTTCTTCCGGTTGAAGTCGGGCATAGACATCTTCTGGTTCAGATAAAATCAAGCGCAGATTTTATTCTGATATTCTTTTGGAAAATCCGAACGTAGACTCATTCCAATACCTCTTCTGGTTGAAGTTGGGCGTAGACATCTTCTGGTTCAGATAAAAGCAAGGGTAGATTTTATTCTGATATTATTTTGGAAAATTCAGGCGTAGACTCATTCCAGCATCTTCTAGTTGAAGTCGGGTGTAGACATCTTCTGGTTCAGATAAAATCAAGCGTAGATTCCTTCTGAAACTTCTTTTGGAAAAGTAGAACGTAGACTCATTCCAATACTTATTCCAGTTGAAGTCGGGCATAGACATCTTCTGGTTCAGATAAAATCAAACATAGATTTTATTCTGATATTCTTTTGGAAAAGTCGAACGTAGACTCATTCCAATACCTCTTCCGGTTGAAGTTGGGCGTAGACATCTTCTGGTTCAGATAAAATCAAGCATAGATTTTATTCTGATATTCTTTTGGAAAAGTCAGGCGTAAACTCATTCTAGCATCTTCTAGCTGAAGTCAGGTGTAGACATCTTCTAGTATATCATTTAGACGTATTCAAGCGTAGATTCCTTCTGAAACTTCTTTTTGGAAAAGTCAAATGTAGACTCATTCCAATACCTCTTCCCATTGAAGTCGGGCGTAGACATCTTCTGGTTTAGATAAAATCAACTGTAGATTTTATTATGATATTCTTTTGCAAAAGTCGGGTGTAGACTCACTCCAGAATCTTCTAGTTGAAGTCGGGCGTAGACATATTCTAGTATATCATTCACATGTAATCAATCGTAGATTCCTTCTGAAACTTCTTTTGGAAAGTTCGAACATAGACTCATTCCAATACCTCTTTCAGTTGAAGTCGTGCGTAGAAATCTTCAGGTTCAGATAAAATCAAGCGTAGATTTTATTCTGATATTCTTTTGGAAAAGTCGAATGTAGACTTATTCCAATACCTCTTCTAGTTGAATTCGGGTGTATACATCTTCTTGTTCAGATAAAATCAAGCGTAGATTTTATTCTGATATTCTTTTGGAAAAGTCAGGCGTAGACTCATTCCAGCATCTTCTAGTTGAAGTCGGGCGTAGATATCTTCTAGTATATCATTCAGACATAATCAAGCGTAGATTCCTTCTTAAACTTATTTTGGAAAAGTATGGAATAGACTCTATCCAACATCTCTTCTAGTTGAAGTCAGGCGTAGACATCTTCTGGTACAGATGAAATCAAGCGTAGATTTCTTCTAAAGCTCTTCTGGACGAAGTCGGGAATAGACTCGTTCTAAGTACATCTTCTAAAGACAAAGTCGGGTGTAGACTTAGTCTAATTTTCCTTATCAAGAGTTATCCTGGATGGCATCTATAAGCCCATCTCCGACGACTCATTGTCACCTCTGGATGGCATATATAAGCCCATCTCCGACAATATTTCATCACTTTCCAAATGGCATCTTTAAGCCCATTCCCAGTACAATTAACCAACAACTTTACTTCTTGCACAGACGAGTGCAATTTTCTGGGCACTTAAGTGTTCAATCATCTTCTACCTTCAAGTCATGAACGACCGACGCGCCAATCTAAATCTTCAGGTTTAAGAAGATTAAACAGGGGCAACTGTTGTACCCCAAAATTTGCCCTCTCATTTCACTCAAAAGTAACCCTTCATACTCCTAGGGTTTTTAATTGCTCAAGGATACCAAGGCATCTCATGTCTCAAGGAATATCAATGTGTATATCACTTCATCTGAAGATTGAAGACTTTAAGTATTGAAGTGTGAAATTAGGGTTTCTATGGTTTTGATGGCTCTCATCGTCACTCAAGCTTGAATCGGGTAGTTCTTTATTAATTATTGTCTACAAAGCTATGGTTTGAATTCTTGATCACTGTGATATTCTCCCCATCAAGCTACAAGGTTGTAAATTCAGGCGTTCATCATTTTCCTATGCATGTTGTGATCGGTGGATCTGGAACTGACTGTTTAACGCTGGTTCGCGAAATGTCGCGGAAGCAAGAGTCGCCACCGTCTTTTATTTTCTCCAAATGGAAAGGACAAAAGCACAGAAAAATTCCTTATAGAGATTGCTCTCGGTTCGGGAGGTAGATTATAGAAAGGGAAGGTGTTAGCACCCTTTCTATCCATGGTTATCCATGGGCTCTTAGATACTTGCTCACTTGTGTTTTCAAAATGGTTTGTTTGCTTTTCAATTGTGGGTTTTAAAAAAAAAGTTTCTTTGAAAATTCCAGTTCGACTCTTGTATCGGTCCTCAAGAGTGTTTGAAAAATTGCTTTCGAAAGCTTTTTGAAAAGGTGTCGGTGTGAAAAGTATTTTTGATTTGTCTTTGAAATTAGAGCAAGTATCTACGAGAATCTACCTACCCTAAGGAATTCGTCTGTGTAAATGTCCTTTAAAGTAGTGCCATCCCACCATTGAGAGGTAGGTAGCACCACCGTTGGAGGTGTTCGGGTCAATTCGAGGTTCGGGACATGGTGATCACCGGAGCAATAGGAAGACACCTTAGAAGCTACCCTCATGCCAGGTTCCCGGATCATGAGGACTTACTAAGACATCCTCTACTCGACGATCACCTTTCGAGGCAAGGCAACAGTGAGGCGTACCCTAGGGGTGGTGTGTGCGATTCGTGTGTCATGTTCATTTGCATTTATCTTGTCATGTTATTGGTGTTCTACGCTTGTTTTTATTTTGTCCATACATTCTTTCATGTCTTTGATTAACAGTTAAAAAGATGCGGAAATTAAAAGTTCTAAACTATTACAAAGGCGCGGGTCCACATCGCCAAATTTAATCCAGGACCCGATTTGACAGAAAATAAAGAAGTAAAGTGCGAGAGATAAATATTACACGGCTTTGGGAGAATTACATTAATATTATAAGAAATAAAATAAAATGCGCGAATTGGAATTAAAATTGGAAGCGAGGGCGTTGGACCCTTTTTAATGAAATTAAATTAAATGATTAAACTAATGAAATTAAAGAGAAAAAAGAAATTATTATTTTTTTTTAGTTTTTGGTATTTATGTTTTTTATGTATTTTTATGAGAAAGATTAAATGAAATTAAAATATTAACCCTAATTCTAATTTTTTTTATTTATTAAGAAAAACATGTTAAAATTAAACCTAAAATTAATCTAATTATTTACATGCAATTTTGATTTATAAAAATAAATAATTAATTATTAGTGAAATTTATTTACAAAAAAACATTAATTAAATAAATATATTTTGATTTTTATGACTTTTCTGTTTTTTACTATTTTTTATATTTTATGAAAATAAGTTCAATTAAAGGAATTAATTAAAAAAAGAAATAATTGAAATAAATAAAATAAGGAAAAGAAAGAAAATACAATACCTTGGGGGGTTTCTGTCCCCTTTTTGGAGATGAATTGGAGTGGTTTGGCCATTTGGCTTTTGGCCTCATCATGCATAAGTTGTTCTACTTTGGCCATTTGGCTTTTGGCTTTTGGCCATTTGCGTTTTTGGCTTTTGGCCATTTGTGTTCTGGCTTCAACGTTCCTTAATGTCTGGCTTAATGTCTGTCTCGCCATGTATTGGTGTCATGCATAAAATGTTCTACTTTGGCCATTTGGCTTTTGGCTTTTGGCCATTTGGCTTTTGGCCTCAACGCTCCTTAATGAACCTGCATGGGATCCTGTCTAAATCTGCAGTGTTGAATCTCACGAACACATTAAATAAAATCATAAAATGCAAATAAAGCCAATATATGAAGAAATTTAATGTTTAGGCACAATATGGCATGTATGAATGATTATACCCTTTTGATCATGGAGATCAAATCAATCTTACCCTTACTGGAAAATTAGTGACCTGGATGCTTTTATGCCTTACTGGAAAATTAGGATCATGGAGATCAAGCTAGCCTTATCCTTACTGGAGAAGTAGTGAGGTGTTGGTTTGTAACTGAGATGGCTTTGTTTGTAGTGAGAGAGAGATTTGTAATAAGGATTTCAAGGTTTTAGGGTTCTTAAAAGAGTTTGATATTCCAACAGTGTTGTGGCAAGGTTTTTTCTCTCTTTTTCTCTTTTCCTCTTTTTCTCCTCCTGGTTTGTGTGACAAGAAGGTGATTATATAGTGGAAATTAGGGTAAAGAAAATGGGCTTTGAATGTGCAATTGGGCCTCCAATATTCACTTGAATTCGTCACTTTTCAGGCTAAATCGCAGGGACTTAAGTGCATTTTTTGAAGTTGAAATGTGAAAACAAAATGTAGCCGACATCGAGAACTAACTCCTGTCCGAAAATCGACTCAATCGGATAAACGGTGAATTAGTTATGAATTTTTGAAGTTTCAGCTCAGACAAACTTATTTTGGGCTCCAATGTCGGCTCTGACACGTTCTTCAATAAAAAACTGGTATTGATCGGTGCATAATTTGGTCTCGACTTTTGAAGCAAAGTTGTAGATCTATGAGTCAGGGACCTTGTGTAAAAATATGAGCCCAATCCGATAAAAATTGACCGAGTTATGAATTTTCGAAGTTTCGGCCCAGATGAAATAATATTCAGCATTCAGGATTTTCAGCGTGTCACGCACTCTGAGCAAAAAACGAAGGCCTTTTGAATACCGTTTGAACTCAATACCTTCTATGAAAATGTAGCCAACTCAGTTTGTGAAATTTTGGCACCGGAACCAGCTCGATACGATGAAAATCGACCAAGTTATGATTTTTTGAACATGACGCAAATAAACTTCTGTCACAAATTTCTGCACGAAAATACTTGATAAATCCACATTTTTGAAGACCTTCTGATCGAAATTGGCTTCCAGCCGTGAGAGATGAAAACGTAGATAATGTCAAGACGGAATTTTGGCCACCGGAACGGGTTCAAAACGAGTCACGATCTTCAAGTTATGAATTTTTTAGCGCGTAAAAACTGCACTTTCAGCACACTTTTTCACTATATCTCTTCGAGAAAACTCACACATTCGGATACCTTCTTTAAAGAATTGACTCTTGAGCCGAACCTGAATTTGAGAATACGTTATCAGAGATATCTTGGCGAAAGAATACCTGAATATGACGCGCCGGGTAGGACTTGTGAATTTTTCTTGAAATATTTTGAGAAATATGGGAGGGCAAATTTTGGGGTACAACAGTTGCCCCTGTTCAATCTTCTTAGACCGGAGGATATAGATTGGCTTGCGTGCCTTTCGTGATCCGAAGGTGGAAGATGATTGAACACTAGAGTGCCCAGAAATTTGCACTCACATAGTAGAGTATCAGCAATGTGATATCGGGAATGGGCTTATAGATGCCATTCGGAGGCTGTTGGTATGTGGATGGGATGATGGGCTTATAGATGCCATCTGGATGTTGATCGCGTAAGAGATTCCTTAGCGAGAACTTGCGTACCTGCAAAACAGAAAATGATTACCTGACATGTTGCAGGAGCTGATTTTCAGATGCTTGGTATAGATGTGTCCTGACTGGTTACAGGAGCTGGATCTGGAGCTTCAAACGGTGATGAATGAACCAGGGATGGTTACTACCTTAGCATGAATGGTAAGAGAACCTTGGGTGACTTTAACTTCAACAACGCTCGTTGAGAAAATCTTGGTGGGAATTACCATCTTCGCAGTATCGGGAAGAGAACCAAAGGAAATTATAATCTGAAAGGGAATTACATCTCACGCACCGTCGGGGAGAGAACCAAAGGAAATTATAATCTGAAAGGGAATTACATCTCACGCACCGTCGGGGAGAGGACCATAGGAAATTATAACCTAAAAGGGAATTACACCTCACGCACCGTCGGGGAGAGAACCAAAGGGAATTATAACCTGAAAGGGAATTATCACCTCACGCACTATCGGAGAGGGAACCATAGGAAAGGAATTATCACCTCACGCACCATCGGAGAGGGAACCATAGGAAAGGAATTATCACCTCACGCACCATCGGAGAGGGAACCATAGGAAAGGAATTATCACCTCACGCACCATCGGAGAGGGAACCATAGGAAAGGAATTATCACCTCACGTACCATCACACACCATCAGAGAGGGAACCATAGGAAAGGAATTATCACCTCACGCACCATCGGAGAGGGAACCATTAGGAAAGGAATTATCACCTCACGCACCATCGGAGAGGGAACCATAGGAAAGGAATTATCACCTCACGCACCATCGGAGAGGGAACCATTAGGAAAGGAATTATCACCTCACGCACCATCGGAGAGGGAACCATTACTGAAAGGAATTATCACCTCACGCACCATCGGAGAGGGAACCATAGGAAAATATAATCTCAAAGAAAAACCTAAAATGGAAACCTCATGCACCGTCGGAGAGAGAACCAATAGGACATTATAATCTCAAAGAAAAAACCTAAAATGGAAATCTCATGCACCGTCGGAGAGAGAACCAATAGGACATTATAATCTCAAAGAAAAAACCTAAAATGGAAATCTCATGCACCGTCGGAGAGAGAATCAATAGGACATTATAATCTCAAAGAAAAAACCTAAAATGGAAATCTCATGCACCGTCGGAGAGAGAACCAATAGGACATTATAATCTCAAAGAAAAAAACCTAAAATGGAAATCTCATGCACCGTCGGAGAGAAAACCAATAGGACATTATAATCTCAAAGAAAAAAAACCTAAAATGGAAATCTCATGCACCGTCGGAGAGAGAACCAATAGGACATTATAATCTCAAAGAAAAAACCTAAAATGGAAATCTCATGCACCGTCAGAGAGAGAACCAATAGGACATTATAATCTCAAAGAAAAAACCTAAAATGGAAATCTCATGCACCGTCGGAGAGAGAACCAATAGGACATTATAATCTCAAAGAAAAAACCTAAAATGGAAATCTCATGCACCGTCGGAGAGAGAACCAATAGGACATTATAATCTCAAAGAAAAAACCTAAAATGGAAATCTCATGCACCGTCGGAGAGAGAACCAATAGGACATTATAATCTCAAAGAAAAAAACCTAAAATGGAAATCTCATGCACCGTCGGAGAGAAAACCAATAGGAAATTATAATCTCAAAGAAAAAACCTAAAATGGAAATCTCATGCACCGTCGGAGAGAGAACCAATAGGACATTATAATCTCAAAGAAAAAACCTAAAATGGAAATCTCATGCACCGTCGGAGAGAGAACCAATAGGACATTATAATCTCAAAGAAAAAAACCTGATAACTTCTACTGAGTCTTCATCAGAAAAATCTGTTGGGAGTCGATTTAGCTGGACTAGAGAAGGCCTTGGACTGGATAAGAAATCTTTGGAGTCGATTAACTGAACCGGTCTAGGTCTTGAAATATGATGGAGAATTTAGCTGAATCTTTCCTGAAAGGTAAAGGTCAGTCATATGCAATGCATGATATGGATCAAGCAATGATGTTCTCAACATAAATGAGATTTGTATGATATGATGCGTCTATGCATGCTATAATGATGTATGTGATGTTTTATGAATGTATGTTTTCGTCTAGGAAAGTAAATCCTTGACGGGTGCCGGGAAGTCACTCCTGGGCTGATATTGAAGAGTTAGATCTTTGCTTCCGTTGGGGATGATAATTACAAGAATACCGGTAGGAGAAGATGACTCCATTGAGGAATAAACTTGGCGAATGGAAGATTCTGCGGGGAGAAAAGTACTCTAACGATCTTGCTGGGGAGCAATACTCTGTGGGGAGAGAGGTACTCTGCTGAATTGTTGATGGTAACTTGTTGAGGATATCTTTTGCTGTATCGGAAGTGTTAATAGACTTCGCTGGGGGTGAGAAGACTTCGTCGAGGACGATCTTTCCGTGGCTTTTAGCTGAGGATAACCCAGTTATATCCTGGTAAGGGCATAACTCTTTGAATAAAGTCGGACGACGC
The DNA here is from genome assembly GCA_948472305.1 of Vicia faba. Classification (NCBI taxonomy): domain Eukaryota; kingdom Viridiplantae; phylum Streptophyta; class Magnoliopsida; order Fabales; family Fabaceae; genus Vicia; species Vicia faba. Next base: position 1,008,007,761 of record OX451737.1, read on the forward strand.
GTTCGTGCTCTGTGAGGATAAGCTTCCAGAATCTACTGGGGATAAGCTTAACTACTTGGGGAGATGGATTCCAACTTTCCTGGGGAAACTGGATTGGACTCTCCTGGGGAAGTTTTTGAACTGTATCGGGGAATGTTCTTCCATGGAACCTACCTTGATACCTTGGAGGACAGAAATAATCAGATTGCTTAGACCACCCGTTATTGCCCCTGTTTCTATGGGGGAGGCACCTGTGGGATGCTGATAATTGTTGAGGGTCAAACCTTCTTCAGGTAGGCAGGTGACAAGATGACAAGATATAGTCGTACGCTTTGATCCCTAACTTTTGCCTGGACCGCCCTTTCAGGTTTTCAGTCCACCGGGATACCCATTTTTGCCCAAGCCGCCTTTTCAGGTTTTCGACTTGTCGGGTGTACAGATTTTTTCATTTCATCCCTTTTTTTTGCCCGAACCCTTTTGGTTCGCCGGGAAGCCCTAATTTTTGCCTAGGTATGTCAACCTAGCGGGTCTTTGATTTTGCGTAGTATCTTTTCGACTATGTCCGTGCTTTCAGGATGTAGGGAGATGCCCCTGTTAGAAGTGTTTTGTCATGCCACCAGAAGATTTCTGACCAGGCAAGATTTATTGTTGAAATGCCCCAGGTGACTCATGCGGAGATTTGCCCCAGACTATTTGGCCTTTGAGAGATTCTCCGAATCTTGATTGGATTGCCCCAGATAATAGACCCTGATCATGTCTGCCCCTTGATTGGGAGTGCTTTTGTTCACTAGGTATTCATCGTGCGAATTTCCCTGCTGTTCAAACAAAAGGTCATATGCAAACAAAGTTATGTTAAAAATGCAAAGCCTATGTCTGTCTTGAAGATTTTGAAAATGCATTCTTTTTCATAAAACAAGTGATAGTTTGTAAAACGTGATGTCAACTCGTTATTTTATCGTAAGCCTTAAGGAGTCAGGATACCTTTGTAACAGTATGCTTTCGAACTAACCCATACTTCAGCTAGGACTTTTGAGGGTTATAACGTGGCCTGGTTCACGGTTTAAGAAACAAAGGATAAAGGCTCAAATTATTTGTACCCACCCCCTCTTCGTGATGTTCTCCAAACCTAAACTCAGTTGATCATACGTTAGACCTTGCTTGAGTCTTTGCTCTGATTTTCCGGTGATGATTCGGATGTTGATAACTTATCTTGAATAGGCAGTCATTCCTCTTTTTTTTTGTTGAGGGTTTGTTGGGCCTCTTTCTTGTCTGATTTTTTTTTGTTATCCCTTTCTTTTTTGCCTGAACTATTTCCTTTTTTGGAATTACAGTCAGCGGGATGCCCCAGTTTCGTAAGTCTCCTTCATGGGTTTTGACTTAATGGGTTTTTCATTTTATGAACCTTCTTTTTTTTTTTTTTTTGATAATGACTGCCTTTCTTTATTGATCATTCGGAACCATCACTGTCTTTCTTTGTTTTATAAGGACCTTTTTGGTGCCATTCGTTATGCACTTGGATCAACTGAGAGAACTACCCTGCCCCAGGTTATGATTAAGGGTTTTAATTTTCGAAAATAAAAAAAAACTCCTACTTCTTTGGCTCAGAGGGGTTGACGAGGGATTATCATCCTTATAACTCCAGTGTTTAGGGATTGAAACAATGCCTGTACCTCATCAGCGGGGTCTGTTCAAAAGCATACTGTAGATTATGGTATCATTTTCGTCATCCTCCCTCAAGAGGCTTAGAATTATTATTTAAGAGTTGATCATCAGAAAAAATATGAAAATAATTTGCGTATAGTGAATACGAATATATTGCCTCAAAACAGACATATGTGATGCATTAATGAAATAACAATGTTTAACATGAGTAAATGTTCGAACAAAAGAGAATTGCAACTTGAACATTCGAATGAACACAAATTTCTCAATCCTAGCCATGTTTTGTCAAGGGAGCAGTGATCACGTGGGGAATCTTGGGTACTTTAAACTGAATCTCTCCAGCGTCGATCATGTCTTGGATCTTATTTTTCAAGCTCCAACAATCATCTGTAGTATGCCCCGGGCTGTCAGAGTGATAAGCGCAGCGCGCGTTGGGGTTATACCTTGAAGGTGTCCTGTTGGGATTCTTAGGAGGATCCTTTAGAGTTACCAAGTTCAACCTCAGCAGTTGTTGTAAGGCTTGAGGCAGCGACACGTTGAGCTTGGTGAATTGCCTTTTGGGCTTGTCTGGCTGAAGCTGGTGAGGTTGATACTGAATTGGTGATACTGAAGCCATATGAGGAGCTTTCTCCTTGCCTCTTTGTCTCAAAGGTGGTCGAACGATGACTGGCTTTTTACCCTTAGACTTTTGCCCCAGCTGGTTACCCTGAAGCAGTTGGTTGACGAGAAACCAGAGCTCGTCTTGTCTTTGAGCTAACCCTTGAATAGCAGTCACCTGCCCCACCATCTGGGCCCTCAATGCATCCACCTCAGCTTGTAGGTGTTCCAGCTTTTCATCCTCAGCACTATTCCTGACAAAGGTCCCCATGAGAAGTGTCCTTAGCTCCTCCTGCCCCTTGGATAGATTCAGGAGGATTTCCCCGAACCGAGTCTCTTGAGCAAGAAGATCCTGGTTGTCTGGTTGGAAGGCCATTGCTGAAATAAACAGCGAGAAAGATAAGTGACCTGCAACAAAGATACATGTTATGTAATGATGAGTATGACATGCATGTAATGTTTTCAAGGGTCTCGCAGGATAAACAAGAAATTTTGTTAGCATTTGGATTCGGTAGCTTGAATGAAAGAACTTTATATTTGTTGAGAGTCTTTCTTCCAAGGGTCAAAGGCTCACCATATCAAGTGGGTCATAGCCTCTGACAACTTTGGCTAGAGGAAAATAAATCCTCTTTGCCCCTTGCTAGATGTTTGATTCATCATGACCTGCATCACAAGCCCTTGAGATCCTTGAAATGGGTTAGGATGTATGCAATGGTATGATGTCATGATGCATGGGGTAGTATAGATAAACCCTGTTATGAGCCCTTATTAAGGACCGCAAACCAAAACCTGCAAGAAGCTCAAGTAAAACCTGTTATGAGTCCCAGTTAAGGACTATAAACAAACCCTGCAAGGACTTGGTAAACCTTGTTATGAGTCCTGGTTAAGGACTAAAACAAAAACCTGTAGGAAATTCAGTAAACCCTGTTATGAGTCCTAGTTAAGGGCTATGGACAAAACCTGCAAAAACTTGGCAAACCCTGCTATGAGTCCCAATTAAGGACTATAAGCGAACCCTGCAAGTAGTTCCTGTGTTAGATAACAAGCATGTAAGTAGTCAAGTTGGAAGGCACACAAGTCACACAAGAGAAACCCTTAGAGTTCAGGCCAGCATGGGGTCTGGGTATTACCCTCTTGAAGTTGGTGGGTTCAACCTGTCCTATTAGAAGTAACCGGGTTCTAAGGGTCCCAATATCACGGGATTGCTTTCATTGTTCATCGTTTCGATTTAGCCACTGAACTGGCGACCGAAATATTCCAGGAAAGCAACCCTCAATTGAGTGTAGTATCGAGTATCAACCAACCTCGGACTGCACCAAAGTCAGTTATCTCACTACCCTAAAGAGGCCAAGATTGTTCAATTAAGGTTCCTAAGGTCTGTTGATGCTTCACGACACCACGCGGAGGCCCCGTACTCTCCTTGACTGAACTCAAGGGTTACCGGTACACACCAAAATGCCACATCAACGTAGCAGACTGTTTCAACCATGTCGGTATACCCCGCACAGTTCCCTCACATCCTTGTTGCTACTTTTTAAGAAAGGTATCCCCCAGATCCGGGTTAGGATCTATAGAACTCCCAAGCAACCCACAATAATAAAGCACACAAGGAAAACAATTGAAAACACAGTTATGAACTAGCCCTAAGGTACACCTCACTTTAAGTTTATCCCCAGCAGAGTCGCCAGTTCTGTGATCGGTGGATCTGGAACTGACTGTTTAACGCTGGTTCGCAAAATGTCGCGGAAGCAAGAGTCGCCACCGTCTTTTATTTTCTCCAAATGGAAAGGACAAAAGCACAGAAAAATTCCTTATAGAGATTGCTCTCGGTTCGGGAGGTAGATTATAGAAAGGGAAGGTGTTAGCACCCTTTCTATCCATGGTTATCCATGGGCTCTTAGATACTTGCTCACTTGTGTTTTCAAAATGGTTTGTTTGCTTTTCAATTGTGGGTTTTAAAAAAAAGTTTCTTTGAAAATTCCAGTTCGACTCTTGTATCGGTCCTCAAGAGTGTTTGAAAAATTGCTTTCGAAAGCTTTTTGAAAAGGTGTCGGTGTGAAAAGTATTTTTGATTTGTCTTTGAAATTAGAGCAAGTATCTACGAGAATCTACCTACCCTAAGGAATTCGTCTGTGTAAATGTCCTTTAAAGTAGTGCCATCCCACCATTGAGAGGTAGGTAGCACCACCGTTGGAGGTGTTCGGGTCAATTCGAGGTTCGGGACATGGTGATCACCGGAGCAATAGGAAGACACCTTAGAAGCTACCCTCATGCCAGGTTCTCGGATCATGAGGACTTACTAAGACATCCTCTACTCGACGATCACCTTTCGAGGCAAGGCAACAGTGAGGCGTACCCTAGGGGTGGTGTGTGCGATTCGTGTGTCATGTTCATTTGCATTTATCTTGTCATGTTATTGGTGTTCTACGCTTGTTTTTATTTTGTCCATACATTCTTTCATGCCTTTGATTAACAGTTAAAAAGATGCGGAAATTAAAAGTTCTAAACTATTACAAAGGCGCGGGTCCACATCGCCAAATTTAATCCAGGACCCGATTTGACAGAAAATAAAGAAGTAAAGTGCGAGAGATAAATATTACACGGCTTTGGGAGAATTACATTAATATTATAAGAAATAAAATAAAATGCGCGAATTGGAATTAAAATTGGAAGCGAGGGCGTTGGACCCTTTTTAATGAAATTAAATTAAATGATTAAACTAATGAAATTAAAGAGAAAAAAGAAATTATTATTTTTTTTTAGTTTTTGGTATTTATGTTTTTTATGTATTTTTATGAGAAAGATTAAATGAAATTAAAATATTAACCCTAATTCTAATTTTTTTTATTTATTAAGAAAAACATGTTAAAATTAAACCTAAAATTAATCTAATTATTTACATGCAATTTTGATTTATAAAAATAAATAATTAATTATTAGTGAAATTTATTTACAAAAAAACATTAATTAAATAAATATATTTTGATTTTTATGACTTTTCTGTTTTTTACTATTTTTTATATTTTATGAAAATAAGTTCAATTAAAGGAATTAATTAAAAAAAGAAATAATTGAAATAAATAAAATAAGGAAAAGAAAGAAAATACAATACCTTGGGGGGTTTCTGTCCCCTTTTTGGAGGTGAATTGGAGTGGTTTGGCCATTTGGCTTTTGGCCTCATCATGCATAAGTTGTTCTACTTTGGCCATTTGGCTTTTGGCTTTTGGCCATTTGCGTTTTTGCCTTTTGGCCATTTGTGTTCTGGCTTCAACGTTCCTTAATGTCTGGCTTAATGTCTGCCTCGCCATGTATTGGTGTCATGCATAAAATGTTCTACTTTGGCCATTTGGCTTTTGGCTTTTGGCCATTTGGCTTTTGGCCTCAACGCTCCTTAATGAACCTGCATGGGATCCTGTCTAAATCTGCAGTGTTGAATCTCACGAACACATTAAATAAAATCATAAAATGCAAATAAAGCCAATATATGAAGAAATTTAATGTTTAGGCACAATATGGCATGTATGAATGATTATACCCTTTTGATCATGGAGATCAAATCAATCTTACCCTTACTGGAAAATTAGTGACCTGGATGCTTTTATGCCTTACTGGAAAATTAGGATCATGGAGATCAAGCCAGTCTTATCCTTACTGGAGAAGTAGTGAGGTGTTGGTTTGTAACTGAGATGGCTTTGTTTGTAGTGAGAGAGGGATTTGTAATAAGGATTTCAAGGTTTTAGGGTTCTTGAAAGAGTTTGATATTCCAACAGTGTTGTGGCAAGGTTTTTTCTCTCTTTTTCTCTTTTCCTCTTTTTCTCCTCCTGGTTTGTGTGACAAGAAGGTGATTATATAGTGGAAATTAGGGTAAAGAAAATGGGCTTTGAATGTGCAATTGGGCCTCCAATATTCACTTGAATTCGTCACTTTCCAGGCTAAATCGCAGGGACTTAAGTGCATTTTTTGAAGTTGAAATGTGAAAACAAAATGTAGCCGGCATCGAGAACTAACTCCTGTCCGAAAATCGACTCAATCGGATAAACGGTGAATTAGTTATGAATTTTTGAAGTTTCAGCTCAGACAAACTTATTTTGGGCTCCAGTGTCGGCTCTGACACGTTCTTCAATAAAAAACTGGTATTGATCGGTGCATAATTTGGTCTCGACTTTTGAAGAAAAGTTGTAGATCTATGAGTCAGGGACCTTGTGTAAAAATATGAGCCCAATCCGATAAAAATTGACCGAGTTATGAATTTTCGAAGTTTCGGCCCAGATGAAATAATATTCAGCATTCAGGATTTTCAGCGTGTCACGCACTCTGAGCAAAAAACGAAGGCCTTTTGAATACCGTTTGAACTCAATACCTTTTGTGAAAATGTAGCTAACTCAATTTGAGAAATTTTGGCACCGGAACCAGCTCTATACGATGAAAATCGATCAAGTTATGATTTTTTGAACATGACGCAAATAAACTTCTGTCACAAATTTCTGCACGAAAATACTTGATAAATCCACATTTTTGAAGACCTTCTGATCGAAATTGGCTTCCAGCCGTGAGAGATGAAAACGTAGATAATGTCAAGACGGAATTTTGGCCACCGGAACGGGTTCAAAACGAGTCACGATCTTCAAGTTATGAATTTTTTAGCGCGTAAAAACTGCACTTTCAGCACACTTTTTCACTATATCTCTTCGAGAAAACTCACACATTCGGATACCTTCTTTAAAGAATTGACTCTTGAGCCGAACCTGAATTTGAGAATACGTTATCAGAGATATCTTGGCGAAAGAATACCTGAATATGACGCGCCGGGTTGGACTTGTGAATTTTTCTTGAAATATTTTGAGAAATATGGGAGGGCAAATTTTGGGGTACAACACATGTCATCATCACTTCTTGGATTTCTTTGTAAAGGCACGAATTCAGAGATGTGGATTCCCTGATGATTCTTGGATGCATTCTCGTGTGCTTGTCGGTTGGATTAAGGTCCTGAATAAGGTCACCACATGGTTTTCTATATGATCAAAGTTTCTCTATTTGGTGTGAAATTATGTTTATATTTATCAATGGAAAACATTTTGGTTTCCTTCATTCATTTTATGATTGAAGTTTGAATTTGAAATTGATTTGAAAATTGGATTCATTGGTTGTATTTGTTCTTTTTATGCCAAAGTTTCAAGTTATTTAAGGGTGTTAATATAGCATTAAGGTTACATGTATTATTCACCAAGCTTACAAGGATAAAAACATATTTAGGTTTTGTTGAGGTCAAATAACCATGGCATATCATTCATTTGTTTACCATCCAATATTCAAGTGATTCAAAGTTTTCTTGGATTTCTCAAAGGGAGGTTTTTAAAAGAAGTGTTACAAAAGGACTTGCTGTATTCATTCAAGGGCAAGTTTGCTTATTTTAATATTTGTTTCTCAAAGGTTACAAGAGAATGTATTGGTTTTTATTCCTATGTTTAAGTCACATTGTCATGGTGACTTCTCTTTGAAACCAATAATCAAATTTAACTTATTACAATTTCCATTTGATTCAACTTCTACTTGGTATAAGTTATTTCATACAAATTTGAACTTGGTATAATTTGAACTTGATATAACCTCTATTTGATACAAGCTCTGTTTGGTGCAAATCAAATTTGATGCAAAGTTCCTACAAGTTACAAAAACAGTGACAAATGCAAAGATTACTCCATGCTTTACTCAGATTCACCTTAAATCATAATTTCAACTCCATGCCATGGTTTTGGTTCGCCCATCTCTTCAAGGCTCCACCCTTGTTAACTCTCCATCATCACCATCATTTTCTTACATGAAACAAGAAAACAAGAGAATGTTTAGAATAATCTACAAATTTGAACAAGAAAAAATAAATTTACAAGTGTCTTATGATTTCATAATTAGGGATATGTGAAGGAATCAAAAGAATATAGGGATTATTTCAATCATGCTCACAAGCCCAACAAAAGCCTCATATTGCATTTGTTTGACAACAAAAAAATCAAAAGTACAATGTTAATCACATGCCCAATTATCCTACTGCAAATCTCAAACAAACGCACAAAAAGAGGCTTTTGTTTGGTTCACAGTAAAGACAAAAGAGAAGCAAATGGTCACTAACCCAAAACTTCATTATAGTGCAGTAAAAATAAGCTAGTACAAAATCGTAAACTTCAGCCCATCATCAAGTACAGAATGACAGTCAAGCCCAAATACAGAGCTCATAAACATTTTGTTTCAAACAAAATTAAAAGGTACAAAGTTCAATCATGGGCCTAATTCTCTACTGCAAATCACAAACAATTTGGTTCACAATATGAAACACAAGCATTCCAGTTTCAAGCACATGTTTGTTCAGATTTTGATGGAAAGTACAAGCCCACAGTTTACATTCAATCAAGAAAGTCCAATAAACATTGTCTGAGCCCATTTTAGTACAACAAAAAAGTAGTAAAATATCACAACTCAGCGAAATCAAGGACAAAAACAAGACTGTTATAAAAAAATTTGACAAAGGCCACAAACAGAAACAAATATCAGAAAAGGAACAAAAACAGAAAGTCAGAAGCCCAATACATAAATGAAATTCTCACAGGCCTGCTATCTCAAACATTGAATCCATCGACAGAAAAACCCTAAAGTGATATCATTATATAAGCATCAATTGCACAGAAATCAAAAGGAGGAATATTGTTCATATCAGAGAAAGACAAAAGTTGCACAAGCATCCAATCCCAAACCCTAATTGTTCATCCTTTTCCAGATTCACAAACCCTTCAAAAAAATCAGACAGAAGACGTTTTACAAAGCAAAATAACTCATGATTCAATATCTCAGTAAGCTATCAAACATATAAACCCTAACATTCATCATTTTCCAGATTCAAAAATCCCTTCAGAAAGATCAAAGATCGCAAGTTCAGAAGAAGAGAGGAAGCAAGATATAAGCTCAGAGACACAAAGATAATATCGGAAAAGCCTCAAAAGGTTGGAAAGCTCGCGAATATGAATGCTACGGCCTCTGTCTCTCTCTTTTTATTTTCGTTTTTCTTTCTATTTAACATTCTTCATCATAATCATCGATTATTTTCACATCTGAGCATTTAGGGTTTCGAAAATCCCCTTCTAGATCTAAACTTTATCGTTACATTTTCTGGGAAAAATAGTCACAGATTAGTAAATACAAGAAGAAGAGGAATCTGATTATGTAAAAAAATATGAGATAGGAGCTACGCCTCCGCCGTCATCGCGGTGAGACGTTTTCCGGCACGACACATTCTTTGTCTCCGGCGGAGACCATTCAGAGAGACTGAGAGAGCATTAGAGGAAGAGAGGTTTATTTTTTAAAATGGCTTATTTTGTTTTAATTTGGTTTTCTTGTTAAATAATTTGTTTTAATTAAGCCATAATCCAGTGGTGACATTTGTCACCACCTCTAATCCAACACATGCTTGATTCTGTAAACCACATCCCACTGTCATACCGTGCCCCATCACTTCGCTGCCACTTGATCATCATCAAGCAAACCAGATATGTGAATCCACGGTGGACCTCCTGCAACTTACCACACCAGATCATCTGGACATCATCTTGGGTTTGGGCTTCCCTTTATTTGGGCCTAGACGAATTTCATTTCCAGCGCCCCCCAGATTGATGTTTTCATGCCCATTTCTAAACTTTCTCTATTTCTTTTCATTTCTTTTACATATTATTTATTTTTGTTTTGCTTATTAATTTATTTTGGTATTATAGTTAAATTTGTAAATAGATTAATATTGTTTTGAATAATTATTAGTTTTAAAATAACTTTTGTTTGACATTATTAATCGAATTATTAATTAATTTTATCAAATGAAAAGAGTTTTAACTCAAATAATTATTTAATAGTTTGGACTTGTATTGTGTGATTTAATTATATCTTGGGCGTTTATTTCTTATGTCATCCCCATTCATAAATCTGTACCCCCATCCCCGAAGCATTGTAATAGTGTAGGATATTTAATTTTTGTCTTTACTGTTTTACTTATTATTGTATAGTAATTAGGCGCGTATCGCAAGATTTAAAATCAACCGCTAGATAACCCTAATCAAGACAAATTAACTGAATCAAAACACTATTCACACACGCACCTCTAGGGTGACCTTGCTTGTTGCCTTCGGATAAAACAGTCACGTCCCTCAAACGTGAGATGCTTTAGCAAAGACCCTCGATTAAAAATGATTGTAGTCCCTCGATGACCCTTTGATGCTGCCTTCGGTAAACGATCTTAGTCCCTTACTAAAATTGCTAAAGCATCCTACAAGTTGTCTTTTATGGTTGTACGATGACTCGCGCCTATCCCTCACATCCAACGATAGGGCTTCCTACTAAATAATAGTAGGGTAGCACTATTATAAAGGAGGAGAAAAAAAACAAAGACTTTATGAGTAGGTAGGTCGCTCGTAACCGCTTAATCACAAACTAAAACAATTTTCACACCTTACACTTTCAAAGAAACACTTTCTTTCAATAATATTTTCAAAACAAACATTTTGTATACATTCTCAATGATACGAGAATCATTACAAAATTGTCGTACTTAGGCATTTTCAAAATATTTTCAAACATATACAAACATAAAACATTTCAAAAAAAATTGAGCTAGCGATTAAGAGCCCGTAGATAACTACGGATGAAAAGGGTGCTAACATCTTCCCTTTTCATAAACTACCCCCCTTACTCAGAAAATACTCAAAAGGTTTTTCCTGTTCTTTTCACTCTTTCCTTTATTGGATAAAAGAAAAGTCGGTGACGACTCTTGCTATCTGCAACATTTGTGATAAAACGCAAAACCAAAAGTCAGTTCTCCTACCGTATTACAATCATCGCAGTGGGGAATGACTCCCAGGGACTGTGAGAGGAGAAGTAGAATGGTATGTTCTCCATGTCTTGGAATTATAAATCGTCTAGTTGCGAGATGCTCATAACGACCGGTATTGTGCTAATATCAGGGGACTCCTTCCCCTCTTCGACGCTCTTGGTTTTTGGAGCCTCCACGCGGGCATCCTCTTTCTTCTTCTACTTCTTGAGTTTCCTATCTCAGATTAATATCTCGATCACATCCTTGAGATGGATGCAATCGTCAGTGTTGTGACCATGGCTTTTGTGGAACCTACAGTACTTGCTCTTGTCTATTTGGGCTTGGAGGGTGTCTTGTAAGGAAAGTGTACCCCAGCGTGTTTAAATTCAGAGTTGGTGCATTTGGACAGAATACATTCTCTTGAAGTGGTCAGAAGGGTGTAGTCATAGAGCCGACTAGTAGGTCCCTTGTAATCTTTGGAGTCTCGGGATCTGTCTTCCCACTTTCTCTCTCCCCCTTGACGGGAAGTTGAGGGCTCGTCACTTCTCGAGGGTTTGGAACTCTCTCGAAGCCTTGAATCTCTAGCATTATTGGCTTCTTCTTTCTCGTCATACTCAATATACGCTTGAGCCTTGTGGAGGAGAGAGTCGAGCATGGCTGGAGTTTCGATGCCCACAGCCTTCGCGAAGTCACTGCGGGGATGAAGCCCTCGTTCAAGAAGGTACTTATTCATGGCATCGGTCGTCAATACATGTATGGCTTCTTTGTTGAAGCACTCGATATATGTATGTAGAGATTCATTTTTTTCCTGGATAATCGTTTTGATTGAAGCCTCTTATTTTGGATGTCGGCGGGAGGCGGTGAAGTGCCTCGAAAATATATTTCCTAGCTGTTTCCAAGAAGTGATAGATTTATGGGGCAGGCTTTTGTACCAATCCAGGGCACCTTTTCTCATAGTAGTTGGGAACAACCTACATTTTATTGCGCCTTTCAAGCCTCGGTAATAAAGTAGGGCGTCAATGTCTTCTATATGGTTGTCCGGGTTAATTGTACCGTCATAGGATCCCAATGGAGGTGGCTTCTCGAGCCCGACTGAGAGTCGTATGTCCATAATTTCTCTCTATAATGGTCCGTGGGGCTCATCGTAATCGATCTCTTCTGGCGATGATGATGGGAAGTGATGGTTTCTTCCTCTTCAGACGCTGTCATCCCGTTGAGGGGAGAGGCTACGCCCTCGTTGCATCGGTCTGTGTGATAGGGACCTGCTGCAGTCGTCTTTGCAGGTGCTCTTTGTCTTCTTTGGAAGAAGCGAGTCTTTATACTTCTTGGTAAATGCTCGATCATGCTTCTTGCGGAAAGAAACATAGAGCCTTTCATTTCTTGGAAGACGCCCCTCTCAGGGATGTGATATGCTAGAGGAGTTATTTCGTCGGTGTCTCCGAGGGGGAGACCTTGATTGTTTCTTCTCCAGAGCCCTCATCCTTTTGCTCTGCTAGAGGATGCGGGAGTTGGTTTGGTTAAGGGAAACACTCAGTACTGCTATTGTTGGGCCGGCATTATGTGGAATGGAGACCAGTTGTAGAATCTATGGCTAGTCTTCGACAAGGTTCTTAGGAAACTGGCAGCGGTCAGGTGGGTTTCTTGTTGTCTGGACGACTTAAGATCGGGAAGACTGAGAGGCGCTCATTGATTTTTGCAGGTTAGTGCTGGTCCAGGAGGTAAAACGATCGATAGTGCCCGACAGAGGGCGGGAGAGCTCGGGTCATGGTCGCACGGGTCGTGCCGAAGGAGGAGGTCAAACTGGGCCCACTCTAGTTGTTGGGCTAGTTCATAATAAGTTGAATGTAATTGAAGAGAAGAGAATGACGACTTTGCACAATGGTCAGTTGTATCAAAAGAGAATGAGAAATGTGTTTGATAAGAAGGTATGTCCTTGTGAATTCATAAAAGGAGGCCTCGTGCTCAAAAAGATCTTGCCTCCCTACAATGATTCCCTTGGCAAGTGGACTCCCAATTTTGATGGCCTATATGTTTTTAAGAAAGCCTTCTTTGGAGGTGCATTGGTTCTTATAATTATGGATAGTGAGAAGCTCCCACGTCCAGTGAATGTCGGTGCAGTCAAGAAATAATTTGCTTAAAAAAATAAAAGAACAGCTCGCTAAGTTGAAAACTCGAAAGGACGACTTAGGAAAAAATGAGTGTCTCGGTGGGATGAAAACCTGAAAGGGCGGTCTAAGAAATAGTTAGAGACATAGAAGCAGACATAATTCATCCCGATAGATATAAAATCCGAAATGGAAATCTATACAAAAGTTAGGTATTTATGGAAAGTAACTGCACCAGGCAATGCTTGATCAATTGAAGCAACAATATCATCAATCAGGATATCTCAATGTATTCATCCTCAACACAAGCTAGTATGCAAGAAATTCAAAGGTTTTAGGGAGAATAGTGGTCATAGTATTTCAATTTAGCCTTTCCATTTTACCATTTACCAAAATTTGTAATGATCCATAGAGTTACACCATTTGTGAACTACCATTCTATCAATAAAATTTTGATCTTTTGCCAATTAATTTCAATTCTTATTTTTGTTTCAGTGCAATCGTCTTTTATTTTTTATAGTAATTTTTGAAACAAAAAGTGTAATAACAAACTTGTTTTTGAAAAACTAAAAAATATTTGTCTTTGATTTCGAATAAACTAAAAGGGATATCTGCGATTATTTCATGTCTTAAGCACCAAATCAAGATTTCCCTAAGGCGGAGACATGTGATTTTGTATTAACTCCCCTGGTCACTGATCATAATCCTCAACGGGGTTGAAGAAATTCCCCATCTAGAATCATCATTACAATTTGGTATCCCCAACGGAGTTTGTATCCCCGGCTGGGATATCCCTATACCACAAGGAGTTTTGTAGAAGACAATATGTTACAACAAGGTTTCCATCTCACTGAGATTTGGATGAGTATTTGTTTCTCCATGTCTCCTGACTCTTAATTTGTTTAGTGTGTTGTTTCATCAACATCGAACATAACATAACATTGCATGCATGTAAAACATTCATAGCATCATTACCATGCATGGTCGAATGCATATTTGTGCTCGTTTGCATACCCCTGAAGATTTAGGTCTCTTAACAAATTTTCTTGGCATTCTCCAAACAAAATTTTCTCTTATTTCCCCACTAATTTCCTGCCTCTTAGGATGAATTTATTCAGCAAATCCCTAGTCGAGTCCGTTCCTCGTCAAACATGTCTTATTTGATTGTTTATTTCTAGATTGAACTTTTGTCCCCTGCAGCCTTTCATGGATAACAAAGAGGGAATTTTTCATGCTTTTTTTGGATCTTATTACTATCCTCCGCAGAGAAGGTTTAATCAATGGTTGAAGAATGTATTTCTCAACAATTGCTACTCTTGTGATTTCTCCAAGACCTTGATAGACAACAAGTGTCAGTCTCTTTATTTGAGAAGCTTGTTTTACCTTAGCATACCACATCCTTATTACCACGAGGAGTGGCAATCTATCTAGTTTATCCTCGGCAGAGAAGCTTGTTTATGATGCAATCAATCAAAACAATCAGATATTCTTTATCCTGTAGGTGATTGTCCCTTTATTCGAGAAGCCTGTTGTGATCCCCTATCAGTAATGTTTTAAAAACCGGATTGTATTGGCCGATTGAATTGGTTCAACCTTGAACCATTGTCTAATCTGATTCGATTTAGGCCAATAAACAGTTAGGTCTAAAATTGGGATAAATTTCTTCAATCGCAAAAAACCAAAATAATCATAAAATCCAGACTAGTTTTGGTGAACCAAACGGTTTAAAAATCAAAGATAATTTTTTTTCATATTTTAGTTCATTTTATTTCTTTTTTTAAATCAAAAAATAATAATTATAGAGAACGTTTAGAATTGTATAGATAGAAAATAAAGAATAAAATTGGAAGACATGAGACAATGTAAATAGAAATAGAAAGAGAAGAAATAATGTAATATTTATGGACATGGGGTAACTCATGTTGGTCTTGTAAGAGATGTGAAAATTATACTAATGAAGAACTTGTGGCTTTGAGTTAAGCAATTAGGACAAATATATAAATATTGGTCCTTAACTAATTTTCTGATTTGTTATTGGGCCTTACATTACATTCTTCTTCTTTTATAAACTTGTTTATTAGTATCGTATTTATTTGAGAATTTTATTTTAAAAATTATGATATAAATTAATTTTATTAGGATGTTTAATAATTTATTTTTTATTTTTTTAGTTTAAATTTAATATATGATTCAACCACGATTTAACTAGTTGAACCGATTGAACCTAGACCCATATGTTTTAACGGTTCTTTCTCCGGTTCAGTTTTTAAAATACAACCTATCAGAGTTAAGACTCATATCTCCAACAAGTGAAGACTGCTTCTAGATGAGGGACAGAAGTCTAAGAAATGCTTGTTTGATACCCTTTCCATGTGAGATACTTGGTTAAAGAAGAAATAGAGACCCGTTCCAGGTGAAGAACCGGGAGTCAAGGGAAGTTTGTTACCCTTTCCAGGTGGAATACTTGGTTAAAGAAACCGAGACCTGTTCCTGGTGAAGAACCGGAAATCATGGGAAGTTTTTACCCTTTCCAAGTCAAAGACTTGGTTAAAGTAAGAGTTGGGACTCGTTCTAAGTGGATTACCTGAAATTATCGGAAGCTTATTATCAATACTAATCATTTTCACCACCTTCATCTATGAGTTGGCAGCTTATTATCGTCTATGAGTTGGTATTATCTTGTTTTTCTACATTCTCCTATGAGTTGGTAGCTTATCGTCATCCATGAGTCGGTATCATCTTGTTATTACCTTCAACTGTGAGTTGGTAGTAATCCTTGTGCTTATTTTCTTAGGATTTATTTTCCAACAAGTTCAATATTTTACCCTCACTGTGGTGTCCCCCAATAGGGTCAGTTTAGTTTTCCTGTTGCTCATCCCCAATATAATTTCTCTATTGATGACGTTCTTTTCTCCCTAATAAGTTTGATCTCCCCAATACATCCTTTCATATCCTGCTTCTCTAGAAAATTTTCTTCCATTCCCCACAGAGTTTGTCTCTCACTGCATTTTTCTCCGGAGTCCAATTCTCATTTGCATTCATATCATAAGCATCATACGACATCTTAGGGCTAAAAATCAGGCATTTTGTATTTAATTATATTCAATCTCGTTGATACAAAGAGTCTTTATCTTCATATCTCTAGATAGAAGAAACTTAAATATGGGCATATCTCATACCCTAATTTTTACCTCTAAGATTCCTTTCATCATATATTTGCATTTCATCAGGATCAAAAACATGGTAGCCTCCAAACCCTCTTATCCTTGGGTTTGTTGTGTGGGATATCACCAAGCACCTTTTATGTGTTTTAGCTTGTATTTATTTTGTTTATCTTTCTAACTTCGCTAACCCTTACTCAAAATTAAAAAAAAAAAGCTTTGTTTCATTTCTTGTTTTTCAAGGTAGAGCTTTGAATCAAGTGGATCAAGTGCGATTTCCAAAGTAGGATTTTGAATGTTCAAGGTAAAATATTGGTCAACCATGGTCCTCAAGGGCTCTCACTTCAATTCGTTACATATAATCTTAGGTCATTATCACCTCAATATTCATTCAACATCATTTGACCAAAAAAAGTTCAAGTTTGATGCTTGGTTTGCGAGTTAACTCAAGATAGGTTCATATGTTTATTTCCATGCCTTCTTCACCACTTTCTTCAAGATTTCATCAATATTAATCAAAGTTCAATCAAGGATACATCATTTTAAGTTCACATGTTCATTGTTGTTCCTTAGAATGCAAGAAAATATTTTAAAAAATGACAAGTTGGTACATTGTGGTTTGGCCTAAAATCGAGTGTTGCATGCCCTTTGGTCCAAACACCATAACTTCCTTAATTTTCACAATTTATGGGCATTTATTTTTTCCAAATGTCAAGAATGATGTCCTCTACAAATTTTATTCAGAAGTCAAAAGCTAATTTAAGTTATAATTCCATCAAATCTTGAAGGCCACTTATGCACAAAACATGGTCCATGACATGTTTGGCCTAGAATTTCAGGCCAAAACATAAACTTGCCAAGCTCCTCATTTTCAGCTCAATTATCCTTTTGAGTTGGTTCTTTTTGCATTGTCTTCCTTGCCATTAAAGGAACATTTGGCTTAAGAAAGATCATAAAACACGTGAGGGAATTTCATTTGGCCTAAGCATGAACATGGTGACCTGAAATATGTTTTGTATTATGACCTATAATTAGTAAGCATGTGCAATCTTCACTTGGGGCCACCAAATCATATGCAAACCACTTCCTAACAACAAAACTCATCTCACCATGACACAAAACGACTTGAAAAGTGCTCAAGTCACGCATTTCACACTCAAATTTCACACGGTTTGGATCTATAACTTTCCACACTTGATTCACACGATTGAAGAGCAATCTCATATGTACCATGACCTCACGTATTCTTCTATAAATAGAGTGACACTCTGCACTGAAAACCAAGCTTAAATATCCAAAAAAAACTATGCTACTTTGAAGCTCGAAAATTCCAAAAAAACAGAAGATCGCAACCTCATTTACTCTTTTTTTCAACTCTGATTCTTTGCCCAGAATCCATCATCGACCTCCTCTGAAACTAACTGAATCATTATAGAATCTTTCCATGATTTCTAAGCACCAACTCGATTCCACCATTTTCAGACCTTGAAGATGACTTAGGAAAGTTAGATATGAGTTTCCTTTTCATTAAAACTCGATATCAATCTCTTCATGTTGTTCCACTGAATGTTTCCCCTCAGCTATTTGGAATTTATTCATTGTGTGTGTAATTTAATTTTAATTTGAAGTTCTTAGGGTTTTTTCGTGTTTCTGCAAATTCTCCTTGATCAGATCAAATAAATTGATCTTGAGCAAAGAGACATGAATGATGAAGTATGATGAAGCTTACATGATGTGTGTTTATGCTTAAAATTACAGTTTATAATCTTGCCAAAGCTAGGGTTCTGAGGTTGAAGACGGTGAACTTCGCTTCTTGTGGAGCTAAAATTTGAGTCTCCAGCCAATCAGACCCTTACGCATGTGTTAGCCGTTGGATTTTTATTTTTTTATTTTAAAATCAATTTTTATTTCACTTTATTTTAAAAACCATCGCTCCTAATAGCTTTTTAACTTTTTTTCCCACAATTTCATAAAAATATTTCTACCTAGTGTGATTTTTTAGATTTTAAAAATGATTTTTAGCATATTTTTCTATTTTGTTTTATTTTTATTTTTAATTTATTTTAACATTTTATTTCTCCATCATTTTCAAACATTTTGGATCCAATATTTTTAGATCTTGATCCTTGGAGTTTTCGTGATCTTCCATAATTTTCTTTGGCATTGATTTTATGTTTTGATGCTTCTTTTGAATTTTCCTTATATTTTCCATTTAAAATCATTTTAAAAATCATATTAATGCTTCTTTTTTTGTTATTTAATTTAGGTTTGACTTCTGTTGGCATGGACCATGACTTAATTGATCAAATGCTTCTTCAATATTAATGGACTTTGGGTGATACTTTATTTGCATGAATCTTCATCAATTCAAACATATCATTAAATGATCATTTGGATCATTTTTGGTACGTTAGATTGATGATAGGTTTATCATAATGATACATCAATAGAGGTGGTTGAAATTGATGATAGCTTGACCTAATGTTGTGATTCAATTTGGTTGCTCATCTATCTTCATCTCTTTCTTCTTTTTATTTTTGACCAAATAGATGATCATGGATTTATCTTGTTCAGTTGGTTTAGATTGACGTTTGATGAAATTTTATCATTTAAAATCTACCATCAAATTATCACTTGATCAGTTGTGGTACTTTGGATTTATTATAAGTTTGCCTCAAGGTATCATGAAGAAACTAATTGAAATAATGAACAAATCTCCTTGCCTTGTGCTTGATCAATTTGTTTTTGTTTTTGACTTGTGTTGTATTGTTTTAGGAGGATGATCTCTATCATTTCTCTAACATATATGGCACATAAATAGCTATTGACTGGGCTTTTGTAGGTGCTACTTCTACATAAGTACACTTACAATTTCATAACATAACTCTAAATTGTCCTGAATCGGTTGAACTTATTAACATTAACTCTAACTATTAATTGTGCTAACACTTACATTAATACAATTCATTTTTGTGCCATTTATATTTCAAGAATTTACATTTCATGTCATTTTACATTTATGCCATTTATTTTATGTCATTTATTTTATGTCTTTTTCCTTTTGCCCTTTGGGCTCTTCTTTTTTTTTTCATCAAAAGACATTAATAAAGGCAAAACCCTAAAAATATTTGGCTCAGATCACTTAGACCCTTGATTACTATCCCTTGCTTGAGGAGATTGGGCTTTTGGACATAGGATAGATCCCTTGCTTATATGTTTATCTGATACCTTAAAATTCATCTAGACCATTCATCTGAGACATTTGGTTTTATCTGGTGTTTTATATTTCATCTGATGCATGGATTGTTATTTGAGACCTTGGTTTTAATCTAATGTTTGGGATATTTATTTGATGTCTTGATTTTCATCTGATGCTTTTGATTTTCATTTGGATCTTGATTGCTTGTCTTGTGACTTAATTCAAGGGAAAAAGAATACTCATTTTGACCAATGTCAAATGCTTGCTCCATCTTGTGGTTGGTTCACTTGCACACACAAAGGCTTTCTCTTGGGTTACCTTAAAATGAGACCATTTATTTCATGTCATTTACTTTATACTTTAGGATAGTATCTTCATCTCCTACCCATTTCTTCAATTTTCAAAACTTCTCTCTTTTTTTTTTCTTTTCAAAAACTTCTTGTTTGCAAACTTCAAACATTTCATAATAAACCTTGAATTTTTCAAGTGATCGTGAAAATCTTTATCTTAATAAATTCTAAAACACATAAGCATATTCAAACCTTTTCAAAATATTTAAAAAAGTCAAATACCATCTGTTGTACCCCAAATTTTTCCGTCTTATTTTATCAACATTTCTCATCACAAGGCTCTTTGGATCCAAGATCAAGCTAGGGTTTGCTTTGCTCAAGACATCTCCTTGCACTGATGACCTAAACTAGGGTTTGAGTTTGCACAAGGATTTTTGGACCTTCAATGCTCAAATTGACTTTCATACTTCATATTGGACTCATAATTTTGTCCATACCAAATTTCAAGCCTTGAATCAAATTTTTGCCTAGTCAATTGGACAGTTGACCTAGAAATCAGCTGTATTAGGGAAAAAGTTAATTATGGACAATTTACAGTCAAACCTCATGAATTTTTGCCCACATCAACATTATGAACTCATATGAACCATGGGATCAAGTTTGGACTAAAACTCCACAAGAAATTTGATCAGATCACTAAAAGGGCAAAATGGTCATTTTTAGGGTTTTGACTATACAAAGGAAATTTCTGACTTTTGACCTCGCCAATGGAAAATTAGGTTCAACCATGGACTCAAGGACTCAATGACGTCATCTTGACTTATTCAACAAGTTCAAAAGATCTCAAATGCATGGGATTGACAGATGAATTTTTCAGTCAACTGATCAAAATTTGACTGTACACTGAAAAGTCAAACTTTGACTTTTTGGTCAAAATCAAGTGCCAAGGGTCATTTTTCATCAAGATGTGTCAAATTATGAAATTTGTTCATCAAGAAACCCAAAATTGCAAATTAGGGTTTAAAGTTGAAAATTTTCATAACTTAGAAATTTTCTAAGTTATGAAATTTTCTTAATTTTTCCTAACTTTGCCCCAAATTTTCACCATGATGCAAATGGATTCAAACAAAACCTCCAACATGAAAGTTGTATTCCTCCACAAATTCTACAACTTTGATTCACAAAGTTTTCTCAAAAGAAGCTTGGATCTCAAGTTATGAATTTTGGAACAAGGGTCCCTAAAACTTTTAACTTAGTGAAATTTTGCCCTAGTTTAGGCAGAATTTTGACCTATCTTCTTGGCCATTTTTCACATTGTTTCACTTGTAATATCAAGTTGAATTTCAAAGATGGATTATAGATCATGTTTCAAGCTTTCCAAATTGTCCAATAACTCCTTAAACACATTTGTGGTTAGGGAGAATCGAAGGCTTGAAGTTGGCAAAAACTCACTTTTCATCCATGGCATATTCATGTTCATGCAAGTTGCAATTTCAAGTCAGCATGCCTTACACTAGTTTACATGCCTTTAAACAACTTCACACTCCATAATTAAATGCAAATCCATCAGTCTAAGCTTTTTTTTTGGTCATTTGGACATTATACACAAGATTAAGCCCTAAGTAGAAAAAGGCACATTTCCATTTTTGCCATAATGTGTTTTATGTCAAACCACTATCCCTTTGGAATTGGTCCAAGATCTCTTATAGAAAAACAAATCCACAAATCAGAGGGGCCAAGAGCAAAGGTGACAAGGTATTTGATAGCCTGTACAGGCCTGTAACAACAACTTCCACATTCTTACTTCAAAAACAAGAAACTTGTCAAAAACTTGAGAACTTGAAAACCAGCCAATACCAACTTATGCAAACAGTTTGAACATCTCTCACACACCCCTTTGAGCTAGAAACACGATTGCTTGAGCCTGTGAACACCCCATAGCCAGAAATCACATTCCTTTGGCGAAACAGGGCAAGTTCTGCAACTTGAGTTCCGTAGCTCATTTGGCTCGTGCGTTTTACCCCAAGTTGCTTCAAACACCTTCCATTCAACTCACCCAAGCTATCCCAAAGCTCAAACACCAACTGTAACTCCATTTACATTGTTTACCATTTTCATTTTGAGCTTGTGCAGGTTGAGTTCTATAGGCTGATTCGAGGACATTCAAGGCAAGCTAGCTATTGGAGAAGGTCAAGTGAAGTTCAAGCAAGCTACCAGACATCTCAAGCCTTGTTGAAAAGCACTACATTGCCCTACACGAATCCAACTGAATACTGTTTTTCTCCACTTTCTATCTCTCTATTTAGGAACATTTAGCCTTAGGTTTGTGAATAAAAAATGTAGTGTTCATTGCCATGAAGTTGTACATATGCTCAGTTTTCATTTATATTAAGTGTGCTAGGAGAATTTAATCCATGAACATGCTGAAAAAACTAGGTCATATTTTAGGGCCAGAGAAATTCTCTCTGGTCTTTGAGAGTTAAGACAAGTTGTTTATATGGTTGGAATCGTCTTGAAATTCTCTACAAGTTTGATGTTGTGAGTTTTTACAATAGAGCTCATATGCAGGATGTCCAAGTTTGTACAGGCGCGCGCGTATTTCTCAAAATCTGGAGGTTGAAGATGAAGTGGGGCTTGGCCTGGCTCACTCTTGACACCCCCTCTTTTCCTTTTTGCACCCCCTGGCCCAATTTCTTGTATTTTTATATTTTTGCATTTTTGTTTTCATTTCTGATTTTGTTTATTTATTTCCAAATATAAAAAATGCTCAAAAATATTTTCATAAATTTTTTACATTTATTTGGCATTTTATTTTAATTTTTCTAACATGAAAAAGTATTTAAATACTTTTATATTATTTATTAAGACTTGAAAAATATATATAATTTATACTTTTATTTTTGTTCTTTATTTTTATTCATACTAAAAATATTTTCCTAAATATATTTTATTTTTGTACATATTTTATTTTATAATGTACATATTTAATTTGATTAATATACATATATAAATATATACTTTTTATTTTATTAAATACTCTAGAATAAAAAAAATACAAAATATTACATTTTTACTTTTATTTTTATTTATACTAAAAAATACTTTTTTCTAAGTATATTTTATTTTTACATATATTAATATACTTTATTGTATATAAATAATATAATGTATTTATTTTCTTAAATAAATTAGGGTTTTACCCTTAAACAAATAAAATAAATCTTTTGTTTATTCCTTTATTTTTTACATTAAATATTTTACATACATCAATGAACAAAAACCCCTTTTTTGCATATTTAATATTATTTGATATATTTGTCTTTTTTGTTTCTTTAAATATTATCCATTTATTATTCATGCAATTAAATTCAATTTGGATGTAATAGTAAACTAGGGTTTATATTTCTTATCAAATACCCCCATTCAAAGATTGTACCCCCATCCCTATAATCATGTTGTAATAGCTTAGAATTTTAATTCTCGCACTTTACGCTTTAAATTATGCCATGATTAGAGAATTAGGGTTTGTATGCAAAAATCCAAATCAACAAATAGTTTGACCTAATCAAAGACAAAAATGCATGAAAATCAAACACAATCCACACTTGCACCCCTAGGGTTACAATCCACTTGTTGCCTTCAAAAATGGGCCATGGTATGCATGTTAGGTACTTTGGCAAAACAAAAACAAAAGATCATAGTCCCTCGATGACGCTATCTTGGTTGCCTAAACAAAAATGATCAAGTCCCTCAAGAATTTGCCAAAAATACTTAACACAATTGCTATCATGGTCTATACGATGACCCGCGCCTGTCCCGTTTAACATCCTAACACAAGGTTGTTCACTAAATACAATGGTGAAACAACACTATCAAAAGGTTTAAAAAAATTAGGAAATATCTTTGAGTAAAATAGGGTAGATAGCTCTTATTTACTTGATCAAAAAGCTTGCAAAAACATCCTTGCTATTTTCAAACACACTTCACAACACAATTTCAAAACATTATCCAAATCAAACTTTCAAAAATTGAAATATTTTCAAAAGACAAAAACACCTTTGTATACATTCAAACAAGAATCATTACAAAGGTTTCCACAATGATGGCATCTTTTCAAAACATCTTTCAAAACCACACACAAAGCACCATTTCAAACAATTGGAAAAGCAAAGCAAGTGATCTAAACAAGTAACTAAGAGCCCATGGATAACCATGGATGAAAAGGGTGCTTGCACCTTCCCTTTTCATAATCTACTCCACGAACCCAAGAAAACATCTCAAAGGTCTTTCCTGTGCTTTTTGACCTTTCCTTAGGATAAAATAAAAAGTCTGTGGCGACTCTTGCTAAATCGAAACATTTGCGAACACAAACGCAAAACCTCAAGTCAGTTCTCCCACTGTATCACAGAACTGGAGACTCTTCTGGGGAAATAACTAAAAGTGGAGTAACCTTAGGGTTTAGATCACCTTTGCATGCTTAACTTGTTTGCTTTGATTGCTTTACATTTGGTTCTAATTTTGGGTTTGAATTCTCCACCCGGATTTTTTGGAAACATTCATAGGTAAATAGCAATACGTTGTGGAAACTGTGCGGGGTATACCGACATGGTTGAAGCAATAGCTATATTAGTGCGACATATTTGTGAGTACCGGTAGCCTTTGAGTCAATCAAAGAGAATACGGGGCCGTTGAGTGATGTCATGAAGCACTGATTAAATCTTAGAACCTTACTTGACCATCTTGGCCTTTTTTAGTGGTAGTGAGATGACCGGCTTTGGTACAGTCCGAAGTTGGTAGATACTCGATACTACACTCATTGAGAGTTGTTTTCTTGGAATATTTTGGTCGCCAGTTAAGTGGCTAAACTGAAACAATGAACACAGAAAATAATCCAGTGATATTTAGCTCCTTAGAACCCGGTTACTATTTATAGGACAGGTTGAGCCAACTAACTTCAAGAGGGTACTTACCTATGAAACCCCATGCAAGCCTGAAACTAGTAACTTGTGTGACTTTTTTGTACATATGCTTGTGCATACATCATGAACATCATAAAGCATCATATGCATCCATTAACCATTTCAAGAGTTTGGATCTTCATCTTTGTTCTTGTTTTGTAGGTCATGGAATCTCTTCGCAGGAAAACAATCCAAGTCAACCTTGTGAGAATCCCTCCTCAACTCAAGGAGCTTACTTCCAAAATTCCAGAGAATTCTCTCTTCAGTGAAAGAAATGGTAGACTTCTCAACTTGGTCAACTCCAAGATTGAAGAAGACATGGTGAAAGTTCTCTTCTAGTTCTTTGACCCCATAGACCATTGTTTCATATTCCCTGATTATCGACTAGTACCTACTTTGGAGGAATTTTCTCAACTCCTGAGGATTCCTATTCTTCATCAACTACCCTACAACGGAACAGAAAGAGAACCAAAGCCTGAAGAGGTTGCTCAAGCATTACACTTGCAACCATCTAATATCAAAGGTCATTGGGAAACCAGAAGTGGTGTCAAGGGTTTCTTGGTAAAGTTTCTGTTTGAGAAGGCACAAGACTGCTGGAATTCTCTAGATCTACAAGCTTTTGAGGAGATTGTAGCACTTCTCATCTATGGGTTGGTCTTGTTCCCAAACCCTGATCAACTTATAGATGTGAATGCTGTCAAGATTTTCATATCTCGAAATCATGTGCCTACATTGCTTGGGGACATCCTACACTCATTTTACACACGAACAATGAGGAAAAGAGGTGTTCTCATGTGATGTACTCCTCTTCTAACAAGGTGGTTTATTTCTCACCTACCCCAATCAGTTTTGAAGAATGAGCAGGGTTTAAGGTGGTCACAACGGTTGATGACTCTCACATATTCTGATGTTCATTAGTGTTCTCGGTCCAGAGAAAATGTCATCATCATTGATCGTTGCGGGGAATTCCCTAATGTCCCACTACTTGGAATTAGGGGAGGCATAACCTACAACCCCTGTTTAGCTCTAAAGCAGTTTGGATATGCCCGGAGAGATGGTCCTCATGATATGCTGATCCCTGACTTGGTTTTTGACTTCGACAACGATGCTCAAGGACTTCGACAAAGGTTTATCAGAGCTTGGAGGATTCCCAACAAAGTGGATAGTAAGACACTGGGGCACAAGAATTCCATCCCCCTTGAGCCTTATCTCAAGTGGGTACGAACCTGCGCCCAGAGTCTTATGATGCCTTACCCTCACATTCTCCCCATGATCAAAGAGCCTGTTATGGAAGGATAGGTTCCATACACCCTCCTATATCCTGACATGCCAACATCATTGGAAGAATTACAAAAGATTTGGATACAACTCAAAGAAGAGGGAATACTTTTGAAGCCAGCTTCTATTCCAGTGAGAAGAAGGTTTTGGAACTTACCCGCCGGCTTCACGAAGAGGAAACTCTCAACACTTACATCGCGCCAAAGAGGATGCGCAATGTCTTTTTACATTAAGAATTTTGTAATATTTTGCCCATGGGGCATTTATGTACTAACAAATTTCTTCTTATTAATATGACGTGTGTTCTTTTTGTTTGCAACAAATTTGAATTTCTGAATCCTTGAATGCATTACATGAATAATATATCATTCATCATATGCATAAACAGGTCTTCACACCAGGTTTCCTTATCTTTCTTATGTTTATTTCAGCGAGATGGATATAGAGCAGACGGTTAAAGATCTGCAAGCATAGAATTCGCAATTCCAACAACTTCTCATGACCTTAGCAAAGGGTCAGGAGGACCTTAAAGCACTGTTAGAGAAAGAGAAGGAATCGGAAATGAAGAAAAAGAAAAGAGTTGGGGTAGCCACTATGGGAAGGAGATTTGAGCATCAGGCTAGGAGAGTTCTGGAATTTCCCTCAATGTCTGACGAAGGGGTTGGTAAAGGAAAAGGAGTTGCAATGCCCTCTGAATCTGAAGCTGAAGAAGAAGAAGAGGAAGAGGGCAAAGATTACTCCGAACAACAATATCCCTCGACGGATGATAAGTATAAAAATCTTGAGGATCGATTGGCAACCATGGAGTTGCAAAGGGTACTTGGTTTAGATTTCGAAGAACTAGGG
The DNA here is from genome assembly GCA_948472305.1 of Vicia faba. Taxonomy (NCBI): domain Eukaryota; kingdom Viridiplantae; phylum Streptophyta; class Magnoliopsida; order Fabales; family Fabaceae; genus Vicia; species Vicia faba. Next base: position 1,008,034,681 of record OX451737.1, read on the forward strand.
TTGGTTGCTAGGATCGTCATTCCTCCCAAGTTCAAAGTACCTACATTTGCTAAGTATGACGGTTTGTCCTGTCTAAAGATGCATCTGAGATCCTACGTCAGAAAGATCCAACCTCACTCATCTGATAAGGATCTTTGGGTCCACTTTTTTCAAGATAGTTTTTCAGGCACGCAATTGGACTGGTTCTATCAACTGGAGAGATCTGATGTTCATAACTGGGAATATTTGGCTGTTGCGTTCTACCGACAATACCAATACAACTCAGATTTAGCGCCTACTCGTACTCAACTACAGAGTATGGGTATGGCCTCTAATGAGGGATTTAAAGAGTATGCCCAGAAGTGGCGGGATTTGGCTGGAAGGGTGCAGCCACCATTATCGGATAGAGATCTGGTTGACATGTTTTTAGGGACCCTGCCAGGTCCGTTCTTCAATCACTTGATCGGGAGCTCATCTACAGGGTTCACCGAATTAATTCTGACCGGTGAAAGGGTCGAAGCTGGCATTAAAAGTGGTAAAATTCATAAGGATGACTCCGCTTCCACTGCTATTATGAATACCTTCCCAGCCAAGAAGGAAGTTTCCACTATTCATACCCAGAGAAACCAAGGGAGAACAGAGTGCCGACCAACGGTGGGGGCTGTTATGATCCAAAACTCCTCAGTCGACCAACCTCGCAGCAATCAACCAAGAGCTAATCAGCAAAGGGTAGAAAGGCCACAACAGCAATTCACCTGAATCAATATGACACCGGCTCAAGTCCTCCCTCATTTGTTAAAGCTGAACCTTACCAACTTGAAAGAAGCGCCGAAAAACCCCAATACCTGTTCTCCTTATTATCACTCCAATGCAAAATGTGCATACCACTCAGACAATGTAGGGCATGATACCAACAACTGTTGGGCTCTTAAAAACAAGATCCAAGATCTGATAGATGCTAAGGAGGTAGAGTTTGATGCTCCCGAAAAACCCAACGTGATATCCACTCCTATGCCAAAACATGGTCATGATGTCCATGTCGTTATGGAAGATCTTCATGTTACCGTCGTTAATGAATTAATGACTCTGTTACCAATGATTAAAGTGAATTTGATGAAAGCTAGGATATTCCCAGGCTGTGGAAAAGACTGTTACTTTTGTTCAAACTAGCAAGCTGATTGCCCACTGTTGAAATTAGGCATCCAACGCCTGATGGATACCCAAGAGATCCTCTTTCAAAAGACTCTTGTTGATACTATCACTCATGTTACTCCTGTTACCTTTGATACTCCAATCAATGACATTGCTATAATAACCATCTCCGACAATCTTTCCAAGACCTGCAAAAGGCGTGTTAAGATTACACCTGATCGTAAGTTTGTGCCGCTGAAATCACCATGTCGGGGCCTATCCCGTATTAGTCCAACAAGACGATACCATGGAATTACGGAGGAGAGATCTTCTACCATGGTGCCTGTTGTACCCCAAAATTTGCCCTCCCATATTCCTCAAGATATGATCTTCAAATTATTCAAATTAACTCAAGGATTGCACAATCAAACCACCTCCTAAGCCAGCTGAAATTAGGGTTTTGGTTCTTTCAAGGAATTTGAGGTTTTCAATGGCTCAATCAAGTCTCATATGCCTATAAACATTCTCAAGCATCTACATGCCAAGTTTCCAGGCTCACAGTGTTAAATTGCACAGTCAAAAGCTCCATTTTGATCCACAATCAACTGCAGGGGTAAAATGGTCATTTTACAGTCAAAAGTCAAAAAATTTGGTCAACATCTTATTTTGAGTCCAAAATCATCATTTGATCAAGTCTTGATCATGATTCCACAAGCATGGCTCAAAAATCATCAAGATGCAAAAAGTTACAATTTTTGGACAGTAGAAAAGTCAACTGTATCTTGACCAGGGCATAACTTTTTCATGGTTCATCAGAAAAATCCCATCCAATGCTCATGTTGAAGGGGATGACATTTCCTACAATCCATCTTCACACTCCAAGTTCAAGAAATGCTCTCACAAAAAGTTATCAATTTCTACATTATAGGTCAATTTCAAAAGTCAACAAAAATGCACTTTAAGTCAAAGACCATAACTTGAGATTGGTAAATCCAAATTACATGGTACCAAAGTAATTGGTTAGAGGACTTCAAGACCTTTCCAAAATGTCCAAGAACATGTTCATATGATCAAAATTGAGCAAGATATGCATTGGAGAAGTTGGGAAATTTTTGTGAATTTGCAAAAGTCAACTTTGCTCAAAACACTTTATTTTTGCTAATGGGCCTCAAATTTCTTCTTGAAACTTTATCCATGACTTATGCACGACCCATTAAGATTATTTGAATTTATTTTCTTATTTTTTATTAATTAATTGGATTTTTTATTAATATTAATTCATTTAATTAATTTAAATTGTAAGAAAATACAAAGATTTGATTTTTCAATCTTTTTGTGAAGCAAGGATGACCTAAAAAGGCTGGCAATTTTGTGCGCAAATCAAAGAGACAAAAATCTCTCAAATTGGCAACTTTCTTCAATCAAAAAGATTCAAAAATATTTAATTTTCAATCAAATATGCAATCATCAATTCCATGGATTTCTTTGCAAGATTGTGACCTAGTTTAATTCCCCTATAAGTACACAAGCTAATCCTAATCATGCATAGGTGAAAGAACTACAGAAAAAAGCCATAGCCATTCAAGAAAATTCAAAGAAAACTCAAAACTGTTTTCTGCATTCTAGCACGATTCAAAGGCTTTTGTGGTTTCTAATACCTTGCAGGAGCTCTCAGGGACGTTTTGCAATCAAAACCAAGCATTAAAGCTCAAGAAACCATCACCTACAGTCTCACGGTTTGACATTTTTTCTCATAATCGTAACACATGATTCATAAGCATTTAACATGATTTATGGTTCGTTTTGCATTGCTTGAATCCTTATGAAACTAATGGTATAAGTTAATTGACTTATAGTGTACAAAATCACAAGTTACCATGGACAAATTCTAAGGTTCCTAAGCTTTGGATTTGGGGCTTTGCAGTCCAGGAAAAATTAGAACCCTTAAGACCCATGGTTGGAATCGTTGAAACTGGACGAACGTGAAGCAACCATCGCGAAATATTTATATGCAACACATGGCTAATCGCTATTTTTCCTTTTTGCAGTTTGTGGGGGTTAAAAACCCCCGCTATCTAACGTTGCTTTTGCAGGTTCATTGAGGAAGATGAGGACGTGTAAGCGTGTGGTTGGGCAATTCAAAAAGCGCGCGCGTGTTTTTGTTTTATAGCATGTGCATTGATTTTGATATATTATAATTAATTGTTATTATATTAACAAAAGCAGGCAATTGGCGTAGTGGTTGGTGTGCTGGCTGGAAACCATTGGGACCTGGGTTCAAATCCCAGGTCCCCCAAATATTTGTTTCTATTTTTCTATATATGATTACATGCAGGCTTCAGGAAGTGTTCCACCATATGCCTCCAATCATCCAAGCGCCATGTGGCTATGGGCACAGATCTAATGGCCACGAGAGAAGGAACATCATAATCCTCAGTCAACACATGCATAGCTGATCCCAAAGGTCAACGTGGCTGAAGAGGTTATTGGGCCTCAAATTGCAATCAACACCTCCATATTGGGCCATCACCCCCCCCCCTGGTTTATTACTCCTCTTTTATTTTCTTTTTCCTTTTTTTATTTTCTTTTATTAACTATAATTATTATTATTTAATTAACTCACAAATTAATTTTTTATAATAAATTCTGAAAACTAATATTTTTATTATTATTATTATTAATTTCATCTTTAATATATTATTTTTGTAAATAAAATGTAATTAATTAATTTAGTTGTTTTAATTAGGTTAACTTTAATTATTTTCATAACAAATAAAATAAATTAGAATTAGGTTTTTTCTTGACAATTTTAATTTCTTTTTATTTATTTCATTAAAACATCAAAAAACTAAAAAATACTTTTTTCCTTTTAATTAATTAATTAATTAGCTTTAGATTTAATTAAATGCAAAAAAGGACCAAAAACTCATTCTTTCTCAAAAGGGTCAAAACCCTAAGACTTTTTCCGATTCAATTTCTTTTCGCGCATATTATTTTTGATCATATTTATGTAATTGCTCCGGGAATGTAATAGCATAATTAGGACCTTTTTATCGCTTTCCTTTATTTTCTCGCAATTTACTTTTCAAGGGTTATGTTTTTGGCGATGTAAATACTCGACGCCTTGTAATAGCGTAGATTTACTTTCCGCAATTTACTTTCCACAAATTATTAACTGTTAATTATGCATGACAAGACTTATCTGAAAACAAATCAAAACGTAGCTCACAATGACATGTGCAAAGATAATCTAAACGGAATCCTGACACACTCGCACATGCCACTCCTAGGGTACGCCTCACTTGGTTGCCTCGACGTGGTCATTGAGTATAGGGTGTTTTAGAGGTCGCCCTCCTGTCTAAAGATCCAAGTTGCCTCGAAACGGTTGCCTCGGATAAAAAATGATCTAGGACATTAGGGTTACCGCTAAGGCGTCCTACTATTGCTTTGGTGACCACATGTCCCATATAATCAAATTGACCCGAATAACTCCAACGACGGTGCTACCTACTTTTCAATAGTGGGATAGTACTGTCTAAAGGACATTTACACAGCTTAATTTCTTTTGAGTAGGTAGATTTCTCCTAGGTACTTGCTCTTTCAAAAAACAAAAATACTTTTCGCACCTACACTTTTCTGACAAAAGTTTTCAAACAAACACTTCATACACTCTTGAGGACTGATACAAGAGTTACCTAGAAGTTTTCAAAACAAACTTTTTCAAAACCCACAAACACAAGAAAAGCAAAACATTTTTGAAAACATAGTGAGCAAGTACCTAAGAGCCCATGGATAACCACGGATAGAAAGGGTGCTAACACCTTCCCTTTCTATAATCTACCTCCCGAACCGAGAAACATCTCGAAAAGGAATTTTGTTGTGCTTTTGTCCTTTCCTTGTTGGAGAAAATAAAAGACGGTGGCGACTCTTGCTTACCGCGACATTTCGCGAACCAGCATTAAAAACAGTCAGTTCTATTTCCACCGATCACAGTGCCAAACAGATCGAATCAGTCCAAGAGAATTCTGATGATGAAACCCCTGATATAGGGAATATTGCAGGAACGAGCAAGATAACTCGTAGAGGAAGGATCTTCTCTCCAGAGATTGCTCCTCCACGAGCAGTCTTCGGACCCTCAAGAGTTTATGTGCATGTCAAGCCATATGTGCAAAGCCCGGTAATTGAAGAATTTGATGCTCCCGAAGCTAGACCCTCTGTTGTTACTACCGATAAAGGTAAGGGGATACAAGAAGCGCCTGTCAGGATGAAGGCTCAGACTATGGTTATCTTCGAGACCACCCAAAAAGAGATGGAAGAAATCTTAAAGATAATCAAGAAGAGAGACTATGATGTCGTAGAGCAGCTAGGGAAAACCCCTTCAAAAATCTACATGTTGGCTCTCTTACTCTGCTCTGAGGTTCATGCCAAAGCCTTGATCAAATTTCTGAAGACGTGAAACTTCTGCGGACCAGTTTCAAGAGTGCGTGGCTAGCCTTACAGCCGATAATGGTCATGTTTTTTATGATGCTGATTTGACCCCTAAGGGAAGAAAGCATAACGATGCACTGCATATCTCGGTAGAGTGCAGGGGGGCCACACTTGCTCATGTTCTGGTAGATACCGATTCATCCTTAAATGTTCTACCAAAGAAGGCGTTGGACATATTGGACTGCGAAGGTTTGACCCTATAGCCCAGTAACATCTTTGTTAGAGCCTTCGACGGTTCTAAGAGGATGGTTCACGGAGAAGTGGACATTCCAATCAAAGTGGGTACAGAAATTTTCAACTCTACATTTTATGTGATGGACATCCGTCCTTCATATTCATGCTTGTTGGGAAGGCCATGGATCCACAACGCTGGGGCAGTCACTTATTCCCTACACCAAATTCTAAAGTATCCAGTTCAGGGTAAGATCATAACGGTTCATGGTGAGGAGGAGTATATGATAAGTCACCTTAACTCCTTCCGCTATGTGGAGTTAGATGGCGAATTCATATAAACGCCTTTCCAACACTTTGAAGAGGTTTCTCCTGAACTCGCAGTAGCAAAGACAATGACTGATGTGCGGATCATTTTCAAGCCTGTGTCTCAGATGGCATCCCTTAAAGATGCGGAGGCTGTAATCAAAGAAGGAAGAAGTACAATGTGGGGGAAACTACCTGATTTTTCTCACAAAATGGACATGTTCGGATTGGGTTTCACTGCCGCTGGCCAGAAAGCTGTGCGTCGCTCCCGGGCTGGAGGACCACCCTTAAAAATCACTCACCATGGAATTCGTGCCTTAGAAGATGATGATGAAGAAGACAACTTTGAAGATTGGATCTTTCCAACCATTGAAGGAGGATTAAGCAACTGGGAGGCGAAAGACTTCGTTCCCATTACTTTCATCAATCAGTAATTTATCTTTGAACATTTCTTGTTTGGTCTATAATAATTAAACAATCCGTACACTCTTTTGCCTTGTGCCTTTCCCGGGGTAGATAGGTCCATTTGTAAGGGTTTTGATTTTTCATTTTCATATTACATTTTTAATGAATCATGGACGTTTTCATCTATAAACTGTTGTGTTCATTTTCTTTCCTTTTACATTTTGTTTTGTTTAAGGATGGCTATCCCTTACACACACCCACACTCACAAAATGAAGGTACCCATCCACTTCAGATTCCATGGGTAACTATTCTGCTTTGGCCTTCAGTGACTCTGAAGATTTGGTCAATCACGCCGAGTACGAAGGTGATGAAGACTGTGAAGTGCCTGGAGAGTTAGCTAGACTTTTGCAACAAGAGGAAAGGGCTATTCTTCCCCATGAAGAATTGCTAGAGACTATCAATTTGGGAACAGAGGAAGACAAAAAAGAGGTTAAAGTGGGTGCCAACCTGGAGACAAGTGTCAAAGAGCGCTTAGTTCAGCTGTTGAATGAATTTGTTGAGATCTTCGCCTGGTCCTATGAAGATATGTCGGGACTGGATACAGACATTGTGGTTCACCGTCTCCCTACAAGAGAAGAATGTCCACCAATCAAACAGAAAGTCCACCGAATGAGGCCCGACGTGTCCGAAAAGATCAAAGCTGAAGTGATGAAGCAGTTCAATGCTGGCTTTCTAGCTGTTACTTCCTATCCCCAATGGTTTTCTAACATTGTGCCCGTGCCTAAGAAGGATGGCAAAGTCAGAATGTGTGTGGACTACAGAGACCTAAACAGGGCTATCCCTAAAGATGATTTTCCACTACCACACATTGACATCTTGGTTGATAACACAGCTCAACACAATGTATTTTCCTTCATGGATGGATTCTCGGGATACAATCAGATCAAAATGGCCCCCGAAGACATCGAGAAGACTACTTTTGTTACACAGTGGGGTACCTTTTGCTATAAAGTGATGCCATTCGGACTGAAGAATGTTGGGGCAACCTATCAGCGAGCCATGGTAGTTTTGTTTCATGACATGATACATCATGAGATTGAAGTCTACGTAGACGAAATGATAGCCCGTTCACAAACAGAAGAAGAACACCTCAACCATCTGCAAAAGTTATTTGTCAGATTGAAGGAATATAAGCTCAGATTGAACCCTAGCAAGTGCACTTTCGGAGTCAGGTCCGGTAAACTTTTGGGATTCATCGTCAGTAACAAAGGCATTGAGGTTGATCCTGCTAAAGTCAAAGCTATACAAGAAATGCCTGCCCCCCGCACTGAAAAGGAGGTTAGAGGTTTATTGGGATGCCTAAACTATATTGCAAGGTCCATCTCTCACTTAACATCTACCTGTGAACCAATCTTCAAGTTGTTGAAGAAAGATCAGGTGGTTGAATGGAATAATGACTGTCAAGTTGCTTTTGATAAGATCAAGGAGTATTTGCTGGAACCTCCTATCTTGATACCACCCGTCGAAGGAAGGCCTTTAATCATGTATCTGACTGTTTTGGATAACTCAATGGGGTGCGTACTGGGCCAACATGACGAGTCTGGCCGAAAAGAGCTTGCCATTTATTACCTTAGCAAAAATTTTACCGACTGTGAGACTCGCTACTCACTGCTCGAGAAAACTTGTTGCGCTTTGGTATGGGATGCTCGTCGGCTAAGGCAGTATATGTTGACACATACCACTTTGCTGATTTCTAAAATGGATCAGATTAAGTACATCTTCTAGAAGCCTGCTTTATCCCGAAGAATCGCTAGATGGCAGATGATCCTGAACTGAATATGATATCCAGTACACAACTCAAAAAGCTATAAAGGGGAGTGTACTAGCTGACCATCTAGCTCATCAAGCCGTCGAAGATTACCAATCTATGAGGTTCAATTTCCCTGATGAGGACATTATGACATTGGACAACATTGAAGGTAACGGACCGTATGACGGACCTGAACAAGGATCCCGATGGACCCTGTACTTTGATGGTGCTTCAAATGAACTTGGAAATGGTATCGGCGCGGTACTTATTTCTCCAGAAGGTTGCCATACGCCTTTCACTGATGGACTCTGCTTCAGCTGTACCAACAACATGGCCGAGTATGAAGCTTGTATCTTTGGTCTCAGGGCTGCTATTGACTTGGGAATCAAATCTCTGATTGTATTTGGGGACTCAGCTTTGGTTATCAGTCAAATCAAAGGAGAGTGGGACACTAAACATTCTAATCTTATCCCATACAAAGAACATGTCTTGACATTGTTTCCTCATTTAGAGCAGATTACCTTTGAGCACTTCCCGCGAGAAGAAAATCAGCTAGCAGATGCTCTGGCTACAATGTCTTCCATGTTTAAACTCAACTGGGATAATGAGGTTCCCCAAATCACCATCGAGCGAATGGACGAACCTGCGCACTGTCATGAGATTAATACCGAAGAAGTAGTGGAACAACCCTGGTTCATGAAATCAAAAGGTATCTCCAGACTCGAGAATACCCTGAAGGAGCTTCAGTCAATGACAAAAAGTTCTTAAGGAGATTTGCTGCCAAGTTCTTCCTGAGCAATGGTATCTTATATAAGCGCAGCCATGATTGTGTTCTACTTCGTTGCATGGATAAGGTTGAAGCCGAGTTGATCATGACTGAAATACATAGTGGCATATTTGGCACCCACTTGAGCGGATATACGATGGCTAAGAAGATTCTAAGGGCAGGCTACTACTGGTCTACCATGGAAGCTGATTGTCATCAATATTCCCGTACTTGTCACAAATGCCAAGTCTATGCTGACAAGGTATGTATTCCTCCAGTTCCTCTCAACGTTCTAACAGCTCCTTGGCCATTTGCGATGTGGGGAATCGACATGATTGGAGATATCAAGCCTACGGCATCCAATGGACATCACTTCATCTTGGTCGCTATTGATTATTTTACCAACTTGGTCGAAGCAACTTCCTTCGCCTCCATTACAAAGAATGTGGTTGCCCTCTTCATCAAGCAGAATCTCATATGCCGGTACGGTATCCCCGACAGGATCACCACAGACAACGGCACAAATTTGAACAACATTGTGATCACCGCTCTGCGCGAGCAGTTCAAGATTCAACATCACAATTCATCTTCCTATCGGCCAAAGATGAATGGTGCTATTGAAGCCACGAACAAAAATATCAAGAAGATCATTCAAAAGATGACAGTCACCTACAAAGACTGGCATGAGATGTTACCGTTTTCTCTACACGGATATCATACCACGGCGCGTACTTCGACTGGGGCAACCCCCTTTTCTTTGGTATATGGCATGGAGGCTGTTTTACCCATGGAATTTCAGATTCCTTCCTTGAGGATTATGAAGGATGTTGGTTTAAGTGAAGTCGATTGGATTCAGATCCGACTTGATCAACTTAATTTGATCAACGAGAAGCGACTTACTGTTGTTTATCATGGTCAGACGTATCAAAAATGGATGATCAAGGCTTTCAACAAGAAAGTCAGGCGTCAGGTATATCAAGTTGGAGATCTTGTAATCAAGCGGATCATCTTACCGCAAAGTGATCCCAGGGACAAGTGGACTCCTACTTACGAAGGACCATTTATGATCAAGAACATCTTTTCTGGTGGGGCAATGATTCTGACCATCATGGACGGCGACGACTTGTTGCACCCTGCGAATGCAGACATAGTCAAAAGATACTACGCATAAAATGAACCGACAAGTTGAAAACCCGAAAGGGCGACTTGGGCAAAAATGGGCATCCCGGTGAATCGAAAACCTGAAAGGGCGTTTCAGGCAAAAATTAGGGATAAATAAAAAAATTTGTACACCCGACAAGTTGAAAAACCGAAAGGGCGACTTAGGCAAAAAAGGGTTTCCCAGTGGATCGAAAACCCAAAAGGGAGGTCCAAGCAAAAGTTAGGGAATTAAAGCGTATGACTATGTCTCGTCGGATCACTTTAAGGACAATCTCTTCGCGGCCAAACTCCAGGCTCATGATCAATCCAATCATCTGTGGACGAAGCAACGAATGGACAGGATACTCAGAGTTGTGAAGGTTATAGCAGAATGGGAACCCCATGGAATTGTTACACATAGCCATCTTTCTTTGAATAAAATTTTTCTCATTTTTATGATAACATTCTCTTACTAGGATGTCTGTCTCCTTTGTACAAAGATACTTATAAAAGTTAATACAAAGATACTTCAAAGTGCAAAAATTTGCTTGCCTTTCCTTTCTTTTTTACACTTATGTTTTATTTGAAAACGTCCAATGGTTTGTTAAAAAGGCATATGCATTTGAATATAATCACTGCTTACAAATAAAACAAAATAAGAAAGGATAATTACTGATAGGTCGAAAGTATAGGAAAACGTCTTTAGGCTATTCCAGAAGAAATCTCCTACAGTATATCATTCAGATCTTCAACAGAGCTAAAATCTTGAAGTACATATCCTCAGCGGAGTTAAGTTTCAAAATTCCCATCAGAGTTAAGTTTCTAAAAAACTCCCGATCCCCAGCGGAGCCATAATACTCTAAGCTTTCATCACCAGCGGAGTCCAAAACTTCAAATCTTAAACCCCGGTGGAATACTATCCAACTTCCTCCGATTCACCAGCAGAGTTCTCCACAAAACAAGGAATCCCCAGTAGATTGGCATATAACCCAAGCTCCTGATTTCCCCGGCAGAATAAACACTCTCCCCACAGAGTTATTTCCAGACAGAACGAAGATTCTAGTTCCCGTTTCTCCATTGGAAGCCTCCCAGGTTTTAATTCCCCAGTAGAGGTTGTCGTATTTTTCCTTATTTCCTCAGGAAAGTCATGAAGGATTCTCACATTCCTACAGAAGTTGTCAAAGTTTTGATAATCCCCGCAGGTTGCCAAGGATTTTCTATCCCCAACAGTAATCAGCAAGGTTTTCTCATCTTCAACAATCAAGGATTTTGGAATCCCCAGCATCGGTCAAGGATTTACTTTCCCCGACAGCAGTCAAAGATTTCATTATCTCCAGCTATCAAGGATTTATTTTCCTCAGCAAGACAACTAATCAGCTTACATGCACATCCATTACATTCATATATCATAAACATTGATGGAACACATTTTATTGCATCATACATATCATGCAACATAACTTTGTTCTTTAGCTAACATTCTACCCTTTTCAGGATAAGATTAAAAAGCTATCGTTAACAACTATTCATAGATTTCAGATACAGTATGGATACACCCCCAGACACGGCGGTCATTCTATTACTCATTCAGAATTTCAAATCAAGATACAGCATGGATACACCACAGATGTGGCGGTCATTCTATTACTCATTCAGACTTCAGCAATCAGATATAGACTAGATACGCTCTAGACACGGAATCCATTCTATTTCTCATTCAGATTCAGCTATCAAACTCAAGTTCAGATACACTCCAGACACGGAAGTCATTCTGTCACTTGTCTGGATCCCAGTTACAGTATGGATATACTCCAGACACGGAAGTCATTCTACTACTCATACAGATCTCAACTTTAGATACAGTCCATATACGCTCCAGACACGGTTGCCATTCTGTCACTCATTCGGAATTTATCCCCAGCACATAGATGCTCCATATACAGATGTTTCTCTATCACCCATTCAGAATACAGATACACTCCAGACACGGCAGTCATTCTGATATTCATTCAAGAATCAAATACAGTTACAGCTCGGATACGCTCTAGACACAGACGCCATTCCTTCACTCATACGAATCCAATCTCCAGATACAACTCAGATACATTCCAAATACGGATACCATCCCGATGTTCACTCTCCTGGTTTTCAACAAACAGTTTTGGATGGAATCTCTAATCCCATCTCCAGCAAGATTCTACCATTTCCAAATGGCATCTTTAAGCCCATTCCCTCACCTGCATTTTGACGAGTGAAAATTTACGGGCACTCTAGTGTCCAATCCTCTTTTACCTTCGAGCCACGAAAGGCAAACTTGCCAATCTAACTCTTCAGGTTCAAGAATATTGAACAGGGGCAACTGTTGTACCCCAAAATTTGCCCTCTCATTTTATTAACATTTCTCATCACAAGGCTCTTTGGATCCAAGATCAAGCTAGGGTTTGCTCTGCTCAAGACATCTCCTTGCACTGATGACCTAAACTAGGGTTTGAGTTTGCACAAGGATTTTTGGACCTTCAATGCTCAAATTGACTTTCATACTTCATATTGGACTCATAAGTTTGTCCATACCAAATTTCAAGCCTTGAATCAAATTTTTGCCCAGTCAATTGGACAATTGACCTAGAAATCAACTGTATTGGGGAAAAAGTCAACTATGGCCAATTTACAGTCAAACCTCGTGAATTTTGACCCACATCAACATTATGAACTCATATGAACCATTGGATCAAGTTTGGACCATAACTCCAAAATAAATTTGATCAGATCACCAAAAGGGCAAAATAGTCATTTTTAGGGTTTTGACTGTACAAAGGCAATTTCTGACTTTTTGACCTAGCCAATGGAAAATTAGGTTCAACCATGGACTCAAGGACTCAATGACATCATCTTGACTTATTCAACAAGTTCAAAAGATCTCAAATGCATGGGATTGACAGATGAATTTTTCAGTCAACTGATCAAAATTTGACTGTACATTGAAAAGTCAAACTTTGACTTTTTGGTCAAAATCAAGTGCCAAGGGTCATTTTTCATCAAGATGTGTCAAATTATGAAACTTGTTCATCAAGAAACCCAAAATTGCAAATTAGGGTTTAAAGTTGAAAATTTTCATAACTTAGAAATTTTCTAAGTTATGAAATTTTCTTAATTTTTCCTAACTTTGCCCCACATTTTCACCATGATGAAAATGGATTAAAACAAAACCTCCAACATGAAAGTTGTAGTACTACACAAAGTCTACAAATTTTATTCACAAAGTTTTCACAAAAGAAGCTTGGATCTCAAGTTATGAGTTTTGGAACAAGGGTCTCTAAAACTTTTAACTTAGTCAAATTTTGCCCTAGTTTAGGCAGGATTTTGACCTATTCTCTTGACCATTTTTCACATTGTTTCACTTGTAATCTCAAGTTTCATTTCAAAGATGGATTATATATCATGTTGAAAGCTTTCCAAATTGTCCAAGAACTCCTCAAACACATTTGTGGTTAGGGAGAATCAAAGGCTTGAAGTTGGCAAAAACTCACTTTTCATCCATGGCATATTCATGTTCATGCAAGTTGCAATTTCAAGTCAGCATGCCTTACACTAGTTTACAGGCCTCTAAACCACTTCACACTCCATAATTAAATGCAAGTCCATCAGTATAAGCTTTTGTTTTGGTCATTTGGACATTATACACAAGATTAAGCCCTAAGTAGAAAAAGGCACATTTCCATTTTTCCCATAATGTGCTTTATGTCAAACCACTATCCCTTGAGCATTGGTCCAAGATCTCTTGCAGCAAAACAAATCCACAAATCAGAGGGGCCAAGAGCAAAGGTGACAAGGTATTTGATAGCTTGTACAGGCCTGTAACAACAACTTCCACATTCTTACTTCAAAAACAAGAAACTTGTCAAAAACTTGAGAACTTGAAAACCAGCCAATACCAACTTATGCAAACAGTTTGAACATCTTTCACACACCCCTTTGAGCTAGAAACACAATTGCTTGAGCCTCTAAACACCCCATAGCCAGAAATCACATTCCTTTGGCGAAACATGGCAAGTTCTGCAACTTGAGTTCCATAGCTCATTTGGCTCGTGCGTTTTGCCCCAAGTTGCTTCAAACACCTTCCATTCAACTCACCCAAGCTATCCTAAAGCTCAAACACCAACTGTAACTCCATTTACAGTGTTCACCATTTTCATTTTGAGCTTGTGCAGGTTGAGTTCTATAGGTTGATTCAAGGACATTCAAGGCAAGCTAGCTATTGGAGAAGGTCAAGTGAAGTTCAAGCAAGCTACCAGACATCTCAAGCCTTATTGAAAAGCACTACATTTCCCTAGACTAATCCAACTGAAACAGGTTTTCTGCACTTTCTATCTCTCTATTTAGGAACATTTAGCCTTAGCTTTGTGAATAAAAAATGTAGTGTTCATTGCCATGAAGCTGTACATATGCTCAGTTTTCATTTATATTAAGTGTGCTAGGAGAATTTCATCCATGAACATGCTGAAAAAACTAGGTCATATTTTAGGGCCAGAGAAATTCTCTCTGGTCTTTGAGAGTTAAGACAAGTTGTTTATATGGTTGGAATCGTCTTCAAATTCTCTACAAGTTTGATGTTGTGAGTTTTTGCAATAGAGCTCATATGCAGGATGTCCAAGTTTGTACAGGCGCGCGCGTATTTTTCAAAATCTGGAGGTTGAAGATGAAGTGGTGGGCTGGGCTTGGCCTGGCTCACTCTTGACACCCCCTCTTTTCCTTTTTGCACCCCCGGCCCAATTTCTTGTATTTTTATATTTTTGCATTTTTGTTTTCATTTCTGATTTTGTTTATTTATTTCCAAATATAAAAAATGCTCAAAAATATTTTCAGAAATTTTTTACATTTATTTGGCATTTTATTTTAATTTTTCTAACATGAAAAAGTATCTAAATACTTTTATATTATTTATTAAGACTTGAAAAATATATATAATTTATACTTTTATTTTTGTTCTTTATTTTTATTCATACTAAAAATATTTTCCTAAATATATTTTATTTTTGTACATATTTAATTTGATTAATATACATATATAAATATATACTTTTTATTTTATTAAATACTCTAGAATAAAAAAAATAAAAATATTACATTTTTACTTTTATTTTTATTTATACTAAAAAATACTTTTTTCTAAGTATATTTTATTTTTACATATATTAATATATTTTATTGTATATAAATAATATAATATATTTATTTTCTTAAAGAAATTAGGGTTTTACCCTTAAACAAATAAAATAAATCTTTTGTTTATTCCTTTATTTTTTACATTAAATATTTTAAATACATTAATGAACAAAAACCCCTTTTTTGCATATTTCATATTATTTGATATATTTGTCTTTTTTGTTTATTTAAATATTATCCATTTATTATTCATGCAATTAAATTAAATTTAGATGTAATAGTAAACTAGGGTTTATATTTCTTGTCAAATACCCGCCATTCAAAGATTGCACCCCCATCCCTATAATCATGTTGTAATAGCTTAGAATTTTAATTCTCGCACTTTACGCTTTAAATTATGCCATGATTAGAGAATTAGGGTTTGTATGCAAAAATCCAAATCAACAAATAGTTTGACCTAATTAAAGACAAAAATGCATGAAAATCAAACACAATGCACACTTGCACCCCTAGGGTTACAATCCACTTGTTGCCTTCAAAAATGGGCCATGGTATGCATGTTGGGTACGTTGGCAAAACAAAAACAAAACAAAAGATCATAGTCCCTCGATGACGCTATCTTGGTTGCCTAAACAAAAACGATCAAGTCCCTCAAGAATTTGCCAAAAATACTTAACACAATTGCTATCATGGTCTATACGATGACCCGCGCCTGTCCCGTTTAACATCCTAACACAAGGTTGTTCACCAAATGCAATGGTGAAACAACACTGTCAAAAGGGTTAAAAACATTAGGAAAGATCTTTGAGTAAAATAGGGTAGATAGCTCTTAGTTACTTGATCAAAAAGCTTGCAAAAACATCCTTGCTATTTTCAAACACACTTCACAACATAATTTCAAAACATTATCCAAATCAAACTTTCAAACATTGAAATCTTTTCAAAAGACAAAAACACCTTTGTATACATTCAAACAAGAATCATTACAAAGGTTGCCACAACGATGGCCTCTTTTCAAAACATCTTTCAAAACCACACACAAAGCACCATTTCAAACAACTGGAAAAGCAAAGCAAGTGGTCTAAACAAGTAACTAAGAGCCCATGGATAACCATGGATGAAAAGGGTGCTTGCACCTTCCCTTTTCATAATCTACTCCCCGAACCCAAGAAAACATCTCAAAGGTCTTTCCTATACTTTTTGACCTTTCCTTAGGATAAAATAAAAAGTCGGTGGCGACTCTTGCTAAACCGAAACATTTGCGAACACAAACGCAAAACCTCAAGTCAGTTCTCCCACCGTATCACACCATCAAACTTTATTTTTGTTCATGTTCTTGCGTAAAAATAATAAACGAGTAGCTTCCCTATAGGTATAGGGAGAGCCACAATGGGTAGATTTCTGTAGATTATTTTGGGGATTTGGGAGCTACGACAGTGATGTATATTGTCCCAAGATGAATGTATTGCTTATCCCTCTGAGGTGAAGCCCCTATTTATAGTCTTCCTTTTGCATCATTAAGATCCCCAATCAAGGGGTGACTCTTGGACTTCATAACTGTATAACTTTGGCCTTCACCATGAGTGAAGACGGTCAAAGTTATGTAACGCTGTGTTTAATACACTGACAACCGTTACTGCCATTAATGCATCGGGTTTCTAGTCAGTTACGAGTAGATGGACTCCAGTTACATGCCATATCTGGGATGGTAGCTTAGATGGTCTCCTACCTAAATATGATGACAACCATTCTCAACCCTTCAATCAAGTTAATCCTTGACCCGGGTACTATTTGTTCTTGCATATTTAGACACACGCTTTATTATCTTTCCAGATGACTTTATAACTCGGTTAGACTGATATTTCTGGGATGTACATAAGCCTCCCGAGTACAAATTATTTTGTAAGAATGAAGTGTTTGGTCAAGATAAGTGTGAGACGTATTAAGGTCTAATTTAAGTTACAACCCAACCGCACCCATGTGTACATGCTATGAGCAGAAGAGCCATGCATTTTGAGTAATTTTCTCTCTCATAATGTAATGATGACTTTTATTGGGAGTTGCTTACTTGGCGATGTTTCTTTCTCCAAATTCACTATTCATTGGGCCCCAATTTAAACCTTATTTATTTCTTTCCTTTCTCGTCTCAGTATTATTTCGTTTCTAGAGAAGCTTTCCTCTTATCAGGTTGCTCATCCCCTTCAGGTATTTCCTCCTCTCTCTTTCTTACTTCGTTGTTTTTTCTTTTAATTTCAGAAAAATGGTAACCATAAGAGAGTGTGACGATGAGAGAAATGTCATAAAACCTAGTAACGCTGAAGAGATAAGGAATTTATGAGACCAATGCATGCATAATGTTAAGGGTGCTTTTGGTCAAGAGGAATTTGATCGAATTACAAGAGAAGTTTATGGTCATATCCTCGTCTCTTTAAGTGATTTTGAATCTAATTCTTCCTCCTCGGTTTTTGTAGAAATCATGATGGAGACAACTGCCCCCCTTTGATATCGAGGTTATGGGCTACAAAAATAGCTCAATGGATGATGAAGAGATCACCAAGCTCTGGTCTCTAATGGAAATTTGTTCCACTGGTAACGAGGATGACGTCATCCTAGAATCCTGTGAATTCGGGGAACGAGTGTGTATACTTCGTCCAAAAGGCTATGAAGAAGAGTTCTTTTATTTTTATATCAAGGTTTCAGAGGATTTCAAGATCAATTTTCATTTTTTAGAATTTGAGGTAGACATACTGGAGACTATAAACACCACGCCCTCACAACTTCTCCCTAACAGCTGGGGCTTCATAAAAGCCTTTGAAATAGTTTGTGAGACGCTGCATATTACTCCCATCGTAGGTTTATTCTTTTCTTTATTTAAGGTAAAAGGGATCGAGAAGTTAACATGGATTCAGATTAGTGGTATTCCCCACAAGAGTTTTCTTCAAGTGTATACCTCAAATTACAAGGGGTTTAAGGATCGATTTCTGCGAGTCAAGTGTGGACCGCGGCGCCCCAGGGTACTATATGCTCTAGAAGGGCACCCGAGTTTTCCCCATTACTAGACTACAGACCCTTCACTGATTTCTGGTTTTAGCTATGATAAGCTTAGCGACACAAATCTCATGGCTCTATGTATACTAGACTTCTTCCACATGATGAGGGTTAGAGATTTGATACCCTTAACAATAAAAGAGGTCCCAGATTTCCTTTGTAATCCTATTTTTCTATATGTTTTAATCAACCCGCCTTATTTTTGAAGGTATTAATATCAATTATATCCATGTTTCATTTGTGTAGACAAAATGACAGACCTATTTGTTGTTGAGCAAAAAAAGATGATGTTGGAGGCCAAAGCTGCCCGGAAATGAAGAGCCGCAATGGTAACAAGTAGCTTCCCTATAGGTATAGGGAGAGCCACAATGGGTAGATTTCTGTAGATTATTTGGGGGATTTGTAAGCTATGACATTGATGCGTATTGTCCCAAGATGAATGTCTTACTTATCTCTCTAGAGAGAACCCCTATTTATAGTCTTCCTTTTTCACCATTAAGAGCCCCAATCAAGGGTTAACTCTTGGACTTCATAACTGTATAATTGCTACTGTCACCATGAATGAAGGTGTTCGAAGCTATGCAACGATGGGTTTAATGTTCCAACAACTGTTACAACCATTAATGTGTCGGGTTCCAAGTCATCTACAAGTAGATGAACTTCGGTTACATGCCATATTTCGGATGGTAGCGTAGATGGGCTCCTACCAAGATATGATGACAGTCATTCTCGACCCTTCAATCAAGTTACTCCACGACCTGGTTATTATTTATTCTTGCGGATTTAGACACTCGCTTTATTATCTTTCCAGATGACTTCATAACTCGGTTAGGCTGATATTTTTGGGGTGTACAGTTCCCTTGTGCACTTTTCTTTTAAAATATTTCCAGAAAGAATGGATATCAGTCTATTCTGGCAGTGACGCATACCATTATACTTTCACCAAATGATTGTGAAGTGATTGAAATTTTTCACTTGAATGTTTATACATTCTTGTTGATTAAATTCAAGTAAAGATCTCTATATCAAGAAGATGCAAATTTTCACTTCCTCGTGCTTGTGAGGATTAAGTTGTGTTTTCCACTCGATTACGAAAAAAATTATTTTCTATTAAAATCAATCAACAAACCACCATGGAAATTTTTACCACGAACTACGAGACTCTGACTTCTTCATTACGTACAGAGGATACATAGGCACAGGGCTCTTGAAGTCTTTCCAAGTAAAAATACTAAAAAATACTTATTTTTCCATCTCTCCAATATTATTGCAAACAACCACTTTTAAACTAACACAAATTTTCAAGAGGTTCTGATGGAGTACCATATATGTGAGGGGTGTTAATACCTTCGCCTTGAATAAATAATCCCCGTGCCTTGATCTCTACCTTTATTTTACTTTTTTCGTGTTGGGTTTTCTCAATATTTTCCCTTTCCTTTGGAAACAATAAAGTTCAGGGGCGAACCTGGTCATTTCTGAGTTAAGTTAATCAATAGCTTAATCTCAATTTTTCCGCCGCCACAGTGGGGTATCACACTACAAGCAAAAGGACAATGGTGTTGATAATGATGATGGTGCAATTAACAAGGGTGTTCTTGCCAAGGTGATGTGGTACCTACCGATAATTCTAAGGTTCAAGAGATAGTTTTCTAATGTTATTGACGTAAAGAATACTATATGAACTGCAGATGAAAGAGATTGTGATGGAAATATTCACCATATAGCTGATTCATTGCAATGGAAGAAAATTGATTCTTTGTTTCCAGATTTTTCCTTTGAAACGAAGAACCTTAAGCTTGTACTTGCCACCAACGGAATGAACCCTTTTGGTAATTTTAGTACGAACCATTTGTCATGGTTTGTTCTTCTCTTAATTTACAACCTATGTTCATGGTTGTGCATGAAGCGCAAGTATATGATGCTATAAATGATGATTTTGGGTCCAGAACAACCAGGGAATGGTATAGATATTTATTTAACGTCATTTATTGAAGATTTAAGATATTTATGGGAGGAAGGTGTTGATGTTGATAATGCGTATACAAATGATAACTTCAAGTTGTGTGCCATATTTTTTTGCACAATAAATGACTTTCCTGCATACAGTAATTTATCTGGGTACAACGTCAGGGGTCATAAAGCGTGTCCTATATGTGAAGTTGATACATGTCACCACCAATTACAAGAAGGAAAAAGACAGTTTATTTTAGTCATCAAAAATTTCTAAGACCTAATCATCCATATCGTAGATTGAAGAAGGCTTTTAATGGAGAGCAGGAGTTTGTCATCACTCCAAAGCCCTTAACCGGGAAGGAAGTTTATAGAAGTCAACAACACATTAATGTTGCCTTTGGAAAGAAACAAAAAAAGTCCATGGACAAAAATATTTGGAAAAAGAGGTCGGTATTCTTTGATCTTCCATATTGGTCTAGTCTTGATGTAAGCCATTGTCTTGATATAAGACATTATCTTGATGTGGTGCATGTGTAGAAAAATGTATTTGATAGTTTGATTGGAACACTTCTCAACATTAAAGGCAAGATAAAAGATACTAAGAAATCCCACGAAGATATGGTTGTGATGGTTATACGGCAAGAATTAGCCCTAAAATAAGTAGGAAATAAAACATATTTTCCCCTAGCATGTCACACACTGTCTAAAAAAGAAAAAAAATGTGATTGTTTGCAGGGTATCAAAGTTCCCAAATGGTACTCATCAAATATGAAGAAACATGTGTCAGAGAATAATGACAAATTAGTTGGCTTAAAATCTCATGATTGTCATGTCTTGATGAAACAACTTCTACAAGTGGCTATCTGTGACATCTTACCGAGAAATGTAAGGGTAACCATAACAAGATTGCGCTTATTCTTCAAGGCTATATATATTAAAGTTATAGATCCTAAAAATTTATATGAATTGGAACATGAAGTTACAATTATCTTGTGTCAATTAGAGATATTTTTCCCTCCATCATTGTTTGACATTATGGTTCACTTAGTTGTTCATCTAGTAAGGGAGATTAGAATCTATGGTCTAGTTTATTTATGGTGAGTGTATTTGATAGAGCTTTACATGAAGATTTTTAAAGGGTATACAAAGAATCATCACCATCTAGAAGCTTCGATCGTAGAAAGATACATCATAGAAGAAGCTATTAACTTTTGTACAAACTATTTGTCAGATGTGAACTTTATAGAAATTCATGAGTCTGGTCATGATGGATTTTCTGATGGTAGAGGTATTCAATGTTTAGATGTTAATACATTTAGTCGAGAAGTAGTTCTTCAAGAACATTTGTGTATATTGAATAACCTTAGTGAAGTTGAACCTTACTTGATTGCTCACAAAAGTCTTATAAAGGAAAAAAACTTTTCGAATGAATGAAAAATGGTTGTTGACAAAGCATAACAAAACTTGTATGGATTGGTTTAAGGAAAGTATTTCTTAAGGGAGTGGTGCATCAAATACTTGCGAATGGTTGTCCTGTTTCCCTAAGTTTAATGTAATTACTTGGAGTGCATACAATATTAGTAAATAGTCGTTCTATACGAAATTAAAGGATGACCGTAGCACTATACAAAATAGTGGGGTTATGGTTGATCCTGAATTTATATACTTTTATAATTTCAAATATAGCAATCATGTACTAGCATCTAGAGCGTACTTTGGAGTCATAGAGGATATTTTGGAGATTGACTATGTTTAGTGCCTTTATTTAAGTGCAAGTGGATTGACAGTAACGCTGGTGTTGAAACCGGTGAATTAGGATTCACACAGGTTGATATTCGAAAAACAACTTATAAGAAAGAACATGCCATCATGACAAAGCAAGCAAAACAATTTTTTTATGTCAGTGATTCATCTAACACTAGATGGTCAACTGTTCTTCAAGGAAAACATATTCCCGATAGTACTGGTGAAAATCAAGATTTTAAATATGAGACGTCTTGGTTAGCAACACATGTAAGTCAATCATCTGAAGAAAATGATCCAAATGATGTGCATGTTACTCGTCGTGATCATGAAGAGGAGATGTGGAAAAACTAGTAAGTAAATGATTTTTTGCTTTTGTTTCTTAATCATTTTTTTATAGTTTTGATGTAAAATCATAAAGTGTGTGCTATTTTAGGTTTTTATTTCATGTAATCAATTAATATTTGTGGTACAATGTTTCAAACTAAGGAATTGGAAAAATATATAATGTCTCTGCTTCAGGAATCTACAAAATATGATTCTGTAATATGGTTCTGTAATCCGGGTGTAAATGATAGTACAAAAAAAATCATCCCCTAGGTTTTACATAAAATAGAGGTAAGAATACTTAACTATTACCTCGGTTCTATAAAACATCGAGTGTTAATATTGGGCGCGCCATCCAGTTCTGGAAATAATAAAAATGCAGATGTTGGGGATTAAACCCACGTGCATATAACTTAACCTTTCGGTGTTTAAATAAGAGAGGTGATATGGGGTAGCTTTTCATGACGCCCTTCATTACCTCACTTCCATAATTAAGGTCAAACTCATTTCGTGTCTGACGTTAGATGTGTTTTTGGTAATAGTGGTCGTAGTTTTCATACCTACAAGTATAATAGATCCAAACTTTTTAGCTTTGAAATGGTTCTTGGGTCGACCAGTCGGAAACTCTTGCATCTTCAGAGTCCTTTCCTTTGAATTAAACAATGGCATATTAAGATTTTGACCTAATTTAAAGTGGTTGTGACATTCTCTTCTTCCCTTGTTGATTTTTGATCCGACAATGGTGTTCAAGTTGGCTTGAGATCTAACATGCTCTATCTCTTTGGTGTAATCCTTTGTCTCGGTTTGTTTTTGTGTCTTGTTAGTTCTAGGCTATGTACCTTTTCCTTTTTTTTTCTCTGTTTATTGTCTCTCCACTATAAGAAAAAAACCATTTAGCTAGGGGGTTAACTCCTCACTAAGCTAAAAAACACCTCACAAAATCAACATTTGTGAGGGGTTATGTCCCCTAGATAAATCATTGGTCGCTGACAAGTGATGAGGAGCTAAGCACCTAGCCAATTAGCTTGGGGCTAAACCCCTCGCTAAAGGCAAAAGTTGATTGTACATTGGCTAGGGGCTTTACCCCTAGCTAAATATCATGCAACATTAGTTAGGGGGTTTACCCCAAGCTAAAAACCAAAATTTATTTTTTAAATTATAAACGTAAATATTTAGTTTTCTTATTATTATTATATTTATAATCAATGAATTTCATAATTATAATTTAATAAAATAAAAAATTCAATATTAATAATATTAGTAATATGTTTTTAAATATAATAAATAATATAATTTATAATTAATATTATATTAATACAATACTTAATTAAAATTAAAATATTACAAGAACATTGTTTATAATTATAAAAAAAAAATGTTATTGATAAAGATTAATTTTCTCCATCGGTGTTATTGTCTTCATCGTCATTTTGCCCTTGATTATCACGCCCTCTAAATTGTTGCATAAACTGTTGAAAAATACGCATAGATTCCTCATATTCTCTAGTTTTTCTTCTCATTTCTTCCTCCATTTCTCTTTGTCTCTTCTTCAATTCTTCTATTTCAGCATTTCTCGCTTCCACTTCACGGGCAGCCTCAGAGTGTACTAATGATCTAATAGTTTCCATCATGTCTGGGGTAAGTAAAGGTTGAGTCAATGATCATTCACCATCAATAATTTGCATTCTAAAACTCCTATCATGCCGCCAAATTGTTTTGGCGAGACCTCCAACACCATACACTCTCCCATTTTTTCTCTTCCCACGAGATACACCATATCAAGTTTGAAAACTCAGACTAGGATCAGTGGGAAATCCCGATGGAGGTGGAATATATTTAGGATGCTCTGATAATCTTAGGGAAATCTATTTTTCATACTCCTCCTATTAAAAAGAGTAGATGTTATTGCAATTTAAATTATGCTAGACACAAAAGAAATAAATAAAATGACTAAGTTTAAGGAAAACTTACTTGAGTTTTTCTTGAGCGCTCATTAACAAACTCCCCATTTTTCTTGAGATGAGTCTCCTTATGGAGCTCATTAAGAAGCGGAGTTCTGTCCAACTCATCACGCTAAGTAGATGATATAAAAAAATATATATAACATAATCTAAAACCGTTGAGTTAATTACAAAATAATTAAATTTACCATTCTATGTGCAACATCAACAATACTAATACTACAATAGGCATAGTTGCAGTCGCCAACTTCAGAGGCTCTATTTTTCTTGGCCTTTTCATATGTACTCTTAAAGGAATTAGAATTCCAATGGGTAATAAGCTGCTCAAGTACATCTAGACTTATCCAACGGAGATGCATGCGTTTATTTTCCCAAGTAATTCTAACACGCCTCATCGTGTCAGAAAATTGTTGAGCACATTTAATGTTAAAATTATCTCTTATTTGGATATCATCTCTAGGGTCCCAACAACATTTCTCCTTAAAAAAATATGAAATAAAGTTATAATCGTGATTGAGTGAATCACTTTAATAAATGTAAAAAAGATCAAAAAGATTAAACAAAGTTGATTATACCTGAAATAACCTAAACCAAGCCTCCCTCTCATCACCATTAACTACACCATATGTAGGCCAAAATTTGTTATACTTTTCTTTAATGATCTCAGTGATGCAAGTTGCTGCCTGATGTGATAGGTAAAATCTAAGCAACCAAAATATGAGTTAGTATTAATTATAAACGAAGTATTAATTACAAACAACTAAAATTTATAATTTAAACATAAACACTTACGATGATCCCTCTGGCTGAATGATAAATCGTCCATTCCTCTTTCTAATCACTTGTGGCACATTTCTCAAAATGTGTGCATTCATATGCTCCTGGTCAACCTCGTCCTGAACAACCTGCTCTACATGGTCATCATCATCACCCTTCTCCTCATGCGGAGAATGCATGGATGATGAATGTGACGTGTTAGATCCACCACTTGGATCCCTATACTACATAAATGATGGATCTATAGTAGGTATGGAGGTGCTAGGTCCAGCCTAGGGCATATAAGATGTATGTCCAGGAGGACTAAGAAAAGATTAGGGGGAGATGTCAGGAAATGTAGAATAAGGTGTGAACAATAGGTATGTGAATGTAGAAGGAGAAGGTTGCATAGATGCTGGAGTGGGACGCGTAGATGGTGGAGTGGGATGCATATATGGTAGAGTAGGACGCATTAATGGTGTAGTGGGATTCATAATAGGATGATTTGGTTGTTGTCTCGATTGTGGAATAGGAATGAGGTTAGCCATGTCAGGAACCTCTTCTATAATATACCTCAATCGATTGCGGCGAGACTTATCTACTGGAGTCTTACCCTTATCTTCATGTCGGAGTGGCATTTTTTCCGTTTTGAAAGACGAACATAAAATAATTGATACATCAAACTTACAAGAATAATATATAATAATTAAGGCAAGAATATTATTATTACCCAAGAGTTGTTAGACACGAGTAAAATAATATTACACAAATTAATCATCATTCATGCTCATCTTCACTATCTTTGTCAGATATGATATTATAATCTTCAGACTCTCCTGACTCTTCATGCTCCTCTTCCACAGGTGTCAATAAAATAGTGGTGTCAACTTGTTGACCCTCAACTGCAGTATCACACAAGGTTGCAATCTCCTCAATTTCAATGTTCCCATTGGTAGGTGAAATCTCATCATCTTGGAATGCAACATCCTCTATTACATCTCCAATTTCAATATGACCTATTGGGTTAGACTTGATTGCAACACACCATCCTCGTTTTCATAGTTGAATGGGAGGATAAGGTACGTAATAAACTTGCCTAACATTATGTTCCATTATGAAAGGGTCATACTCTTTGTACTTTATGTCCATTCAAATCTCAACAATGTTGTATTTTTTGTCTATTTTTGTTCCTCTAGAAGATGGATCATACCAGTCACAATAAAAAAAGACAACCTTATTTTCCAAGTCCATATATTTATATACCAACTCGTAAATATGTGTGATAACACCATAGAAGTCGTCCTCACCATCTTCTGTAATTCCTTTTACAACTACACCATTATTTATTGTTTTCTTCTCTTTTGTCCATGACTTAGTGTGGAATTTATATCCATTTACAAAGTATGTATGCCATTGATTTGCACGTTGATGAGGGCCTTCAGACAAACTCTTCAAATAGATTATTTCAGGAGTTGGTGCAATAATGAGTGGTAGCTGTTGTTTGAACCATGCAGGAAAATTGGTATGAGCGTAACCAGTCGATGGTTGTTCGCTTGTGCTTTGGAAATGATTGGTACTAAATGCCATATTTAAAAAGTAATAATAGGTTAGAGAATAATATATTTCAAAGGTAATAAATATATATCTAATTTAATATATATATATATACTTACTCGAGACATGGTTTGACTTCATTGCAATTAATCAACACATGAACATAAGCAGATTGTATTTCTTTTTCAGACAACCAATGCTCACTTGTCTTTTCGGCTGAGCGGCCAGGACGACTGAAAACAGCTGAGGTGAATTGACTTCTTTCAATAAAGTGAACTTTGTTCCTTATGATTCTTGGAGTCAACATCATGTGATTGAAATAATGGGTGCAAAAATTTGATGTTTTGCGATGTAAGTAATGTGCACATATTGATCCCTCAACTCATGCCTTATTTTCCACTGATCACTTTAAATCACCCATGAAAAACTCAAATGGATAAATTCATCTATATTGAACAGGTCCACCCTTGAACAAGCCTTGGGTTTTAACAATTTTCCATTTGGTTGAGGTTTCAAATCTAACTCTTTACGATTACACAAAAGTTCCAAATCATTTCTAGGTTTCTCATTATCTTTTGTCTTTCCTTGAAAATCCATCACCGTGTTAAATACATTATTAAAAAAATTCTTCTCAATATGCATAATATGATACGGTGGCCAGAACCGGGATTGTGTTTCCCTATTTCATTAAGGAATTTTCTGGTTTGCGTTTTGCGTTTGTGTTTGCAAAATGTCGCGGTAAGCAAGAGTCGCCACCGTCTTTTATTTTATCCAACAAGGAAAGGAAAAAAGCATAGAAAAATTCCTTTTTCGAGATATTTCTGAGTACGGGGGGTAGATTATAGAAAGGGAAGGTATTAGCACCCTTTCTATCTGTAGTTATCTACGGACTCTTAGGTACTTGCTCATCATTTTCAAAATTGTTTTCTTTGTGTTTGTGGGTTTTGAAAAGTTTTTGTTTTAACTCCGATTTAACTCTTGCTTCTGTCTTCAAGAGTGTAATGAAGTGTTTTTGAAAACTTTGTTTGTAAAGGAGTGTAAGTGTGAAAAAGTTTGTTTGGATTGAGCAAGTACTTAAGAGCTAATCTACCTACTCGAAAAATAATCGTTCTATGTTCGTTTCCTTTAGACAACGGTATCCCACTATTAGTGAGTAGGTAGCACCGTCGTTGGAGTTTTGAGGGTCAATTCGAAAGGGACGTACGGTCACTAAAGTAATGTTAAGACGTCTTAGTAATAACCCTAAAGTCTTAGATCATTTATCCGAGGCAACAATATCTAAGGCAACCATTCTGAGGCAACTATGATCTTTGGACAAAAGGACGACCACTAAAGCATCCTATACTCAATGACTGTTTACCGAAGGCAACCAAGTGGGAGTGTACCCTAGGAGTGCGCATGTGCGAATGATTCAAATTCAGTTTATTTATCTTTGCACATTTAAGGTGATCTAACCGTTTTAAAATTAGTCATACATTCTTGTCATGCAAACCCTAATTATTCATACATCTAACAGTTAATAATTTGCGAAATTGAAAAATGCGGAAATTAAGCTACGCTATTACAAGGCTTCGGGTATTTACATAGCCAAAAACAAACCCTTTTAAATTAAAAGCGGTAAAAGTAAATAAATATCCTAATCGAACTATTACAAACTGTGAGCAGATACAATAATTGGGTAAAAATAATGATAAAGCGCGCGATGAAAATTAGATCGACGAGAAACTAGGGTTTTGACCCTTCTAACCTAAAGAAAAATCTTTTGTTGTTTTTAATAATTTTTAAAGAAAATAATTAAGTTGCCTAAATTAAATACAAAAATTAATTAGTGATTAAATTAATTAATAAAAATAATTAAATGACCTATTTTTGGTTTTTTGTTATTTTAGGAAAAAGATAAAAAATTAAATTAGTAATAAAACCTATTTATTCTAATTAATTTTAATTATTTGCAAAAATAAATTAAACTTGTCTAATTTAATCAAACCTAATTAAATTAATTCATTTATTGCTAAAAAATAATACCTAAATCTAATTGGTGACAAATAATATTTTTTTGTGATTTTTGATAAAAAAGAAAATTAATTTTTTGTTAGTAAATAAATAATTAATAAATAAATTGAAAATATAGAAAAGAAATAAAGAGTGAGAAATGGGCCTGAATCAGCAATTCTAGGAGGTGTAAAAAGCAATTTCCTGGGCCCAATGATGATGGAATCCGTTTGACTTTTGAGATCCTATGTGGCACGCTTGACTTGGCTTTTGGTGGTCTCTCCTGGATGGCCATCAGATTTGGCCATCTGGCCATTTGGCGTACCAGATCTGGAGGGAGTATGATAGACCCTGGCTTCATGTGCATACTGAATCACCTGCAAGAAAATATGAAAATAACAAATGCTGGAGGCAGGGATCGAACCCCTGACCTCCAGCCTTCCAATGCCTTAAGCGTTGCCTAGCTACCACTGGGTCACTTTGCTTTTGTTGTACAGTTAATGAAATAACAATAATAATATGTAAAACCAAATATTAGTGGAAAACAAAAAGAAAATGTGCGCTGAATGTTTGAATAGGCCAATGGTAGGGTGACAACTAATCGTCTCCTTCCTCTCTCCGTGGGTAAAAGTTTCGTACTTTTACCTACGGACGTTTGTCCGTAACTATAAGCCTAGTTCATTCAAAAATCCTCCATGGGCCATGTAAATAACATCTAATGCCATGGTTGGACTCGTCTTGTCCTCCTGAACATAATAGTACCATTCACGAGAGCTAATTTCACCTGCAAGCAAAATCCCTAATTCGGAGCTACAAACCCTAATAATGGTGAATTGCAGTATAGGCCATATAAATGCAATTAAGTCATACAAAAAGCTTGAATATGTCTCATAGGTCAAGAATATATGATTAATTCAACCTAACAATGCCTAAATCATGCTATTCGATTTCAAGAACAGAGCTATGTCGTGAGCGACTTACAGAGCTTTTTGGGGATTGAAATGCTTGGTTCTTGATGGCTTTGGCTTGCTGAGACTCCCAGGAACCGATTGGGATAGGCAACGAGTCTTGAGGATGCCTCTAAGATCAAATTCGATCTCACACTTTTCTTGATTTTTTTTCAGTTTTGGTTCTTGCTCATACGCCTGTCTCTAACTTCTTTTTAGGTCTGGCCTCGTTCTATATGTACCAAGGAATATATTAGGGTTCCAAAACTGATCCAAATCTTCCTCCTTCAATGATTTTTGATTTGATTTGATTCACTTTTAAAACCTTTCCAAACATGGCCTAAATCCAATCTTTTTGTGCACACATGCCTTGATACGAGTTTGAATGACTTTCTAGCTGTAATTGGAACCTGAAACAAGCACAAAATCTCTTACTTTCAATATTTTGGATTTTATTTGATTTGTTTTGATTTAAATTGAATTAATTCAAATCAAAATCAAAATAAATAATAAAAATAAGACATGGACAAGTGGAAAAGGCTAGAGCTCGTGGACTATGTTGCCAACTCAAAACAAGTGAAAAAGATTGGGCCCATTTGGCAAAAATTGAAGTTTTAGGGATAGTTGACTTTTGGCAATTTTGCAAAAAAAGGTCAACTTCACCAATGCATAACTTCCTCAATTTTGATTCTTTGGAGGTGTTCTTGGACTTTTTAGAAAGCTTTATATGTCCTCTAACCATCCCATTTGGTCAAATCTCATTTTAATATTCCATGATCATGTATGAAGCTTTGACAAAAAATGTATTTTTGTTGACTTTTCAAAATGACCTATAATGTCCAAATTCATAACTTCTTGTAGGTGCATATTTTGAACTTGGGAGATGAAGATGTATTGTAGGTAATTTCATCCTATTTAAAATTAGCTTTGGATGGGTCATTTCTCATAAAGTATGAGAATGTTATGCTTGGTCAAAGTTGAGTTGACTTTTCCTACAAAACCCTAATTTAGCAACTTTGGAGTCTTGATGAATTATGAGCCATACTTGATGAATCATGATCAAACCTTGATCAAATGATGAAATATACTTCAAAATGAGGATGTTGACCAAAAATCTTGAAGTTTGACTGTATGTAGGCCATAGTTGACTTTTGCCCTAGCACAATCGATTTTCAGGCCTTTGAGTCATTGACTGAGCAAACTTCCTCTGCAAGGCTTGAAACTTGACATGGATGATCTTGAGAACATATTAGGACAATGTTGAGCATTTGGGGTCACTTGGAATCAAGTATCTTGATGCAACATGAAACCCTAATTTGAAGTAGACTGCCTTAGGAGAGAGCTTGTCTGGCCAACCCTTGGACTACCTTGAGCAACTTGTGGATCTTTCTTGAAATGTTTTGAGAACTATGGGAGGGAAAATTTGGGGGTACAACATCTTCCCCTGTTCAATCTTCTTAAACCTGAAGATTTAGATTGGCTCGTCTACCTTTCGTGATCTGAAGGTGGAAGATGATTGAACACTAGAGTGCCTAGAAATTTGCACTCGCATGAAGTGGTAATTGTCTTGGGATGTATGGAATGGGCTTACAGATGCCATTTGGAAATTTCTAACGACGAGATGGGATTAAGATGCCATCTGAAGGAGTGTCGATTACATAAGAGATTCCTTAGCGAGAGCTTGTATACCTGTCATTGAGGAAGATTCCGCTGGGGAAGGCTTATCTTTGTCGAGAAAAGTAGAATTTTAGGAGCTTCGTCGTCCGTTATTCTGCTGGTGAGAATTTTAGGAACTTCGTTCGTCCGTATTCTACTGAGGAAACATCTCTTTTTACATTTAGGAGCTTCGATCGTCCGTTGTTCAACTGAGGAAACATCTCTATTGACATTTAGGAGCTTCGATTGTCCATTGTTCAACTGAGGAATCATCTCTTTTGACATTTAGGAACTTCGATTGTCCGTTGTTCAACTGAGGAAACATCTATGTTGACATTTAGGAGCTTCGATTGTCCGTTTTTCAACTTAGGAATCATCTCTATTGACATTTAGGAACTTCGATCGTCCATTGTTCAATTGAGGAATCATCTCTTTTGACATTTAGGAGCTTCGATCGTCCGTTGTTCAACTGAGGAAAAAGCTTCATAGCTTGAATTTTGTAAGAATTTGATCGTATCCTTCCTGAAAGGTAAAGGTTAGCTATATGTAATGCATGATATGTATCAAGCAATGATGTTCTCAAAATAAATGAGATTGTGTTGTATGATGCGTATATGCATGTGTCATGTTGTATGGAAATGTGATGTTTTTAGCTGGGGAAAATAAATCCCGGATTACTACTGGAGAAAAGAGTTGAATCCTTCGTTTCTGCTGGGGATAGTGAATGAAGATAATTGTGAGAATAAACCTGCAGAGGAGTATAACTCTGTTGGGGAATAAACTGACGAGGAAAGGGCTTTATGGGGAGGACATGCTCTGCTGAGGATTCCGCTGATAAATTCAGCTGTGGATGAATTGCCATTGCTGGTTGTAATGAAAATTTGTTGGGAATTGAGTTTCTGTTTGTGAAAGGAATGAACTCCGCTGGGGATGAATTTCCAGTCGCGACTTCACTGGGGATAACCTTTTTAGACTCTACTGGAGACAATCTTCCAGAGTCTACTGGGGATAATTCTCCAAACTCCACTGGGGATAATTTTTCAGTGCTGATGGTAGATAAACTCTGCTTGGGGAGAATTTTACCGACTCATTCGCGGTTGCGAGCCTCAGCTGGGGAGAATTAACACCACTGTCTTTTTCTTACTCTGCGGGGAGTGAATGTTCTTTGAGTCATATTCTCCAGCTAGGTCTATCCCTATACCTGGTGGACAGAACAACTGTACAGTTTGGACATTTTCTGTTTGCCCCTGTTTTTGATATTACGAGTAATCGCCTTTTGTTTCGCATGTAAATATTCATGAGCAGCAATTATTGTCAAATACATATATCAAAGATCAACATTGGACGTTCTTTGCAAAACAAAACAGAAAGAGGAAAATAGTTTGAAATTTATTTGTGAAAATGAATTGTATTGATTTTGAAGTTTGGCCTGTAAATAGGCGTCTTTTGTACAAGAGGTTGACGTCCTAGTAAGAGAACGCCATTGAACCATAGAGTTTATACAATTTGTGAAAAACATAAGAAAAACAGCTATGTGAATAATCCCAGTGGGTTCCAACTCTGCTATCGCCTTTATGTCCTCGAGCATCTCATCACTTCGCTACTTGGTTAAAGGTAGATCAGATTGATTAGTGTCGTCCGAGCTTGATAGTTGATACAGAAGTATGGTTGCAAGGTGATCCAATGAAACATAGTGTTACGCTTTGATCCCTAACTTTTTCCTGGACCGCCCTTTCGGGCTTTCAGTCCACCGGGATACCCTTTTTTGCCCAAGCCGCCTTTTCAGGTTTTCGACTTGCCAGGTGTACAGATTTTTTTATTTTCATCCCTTATTTTTGCCCGAACCCTTTTGGTTCATCGAGAAGCCCTTATTTTTTCCTAGGCCAGTCAACCTAGCGGGTCTTTGATTATGCGTAGTATTTTTCACTATGTCTGCATTGACGGGGTGAGGGAGGTCGTCACCATCCATGGTGGTTAGAATCATAGCTCCTTCTGAGAAAATGTTCTTAACCACAAATGGCCCTTCGTACGTAGGGGTCCATTTGCCCCTGGGATCACCTTGTGGCAGTATGATGCGCTTGATCAATCCCCAACTTGATACTCTTGTCGTCTAACTTTCTTGTTAAATGCCTTGATCATCCGTTTTTAATACGTCTGACCATGACAAATAGCAGTAAGTCTCTTTTCATTGATTAAGTTCAGTTGATCAAGTCGGGTCTGGATCCAGTCATCTTCACTCAAACCTGCATCCTTCATAATCTGAAGAGAGGGTATTTGAACTTCAATGGGCAAGACGACCTCCATGCCATATACCAAGGAATAGGGTGTTGCCCCTGTTGATGTTCGCGATGAGGTGCGGTATCCATGAAGAGCAAAAGGTAACATCTCGTGCCAATCTTTGTATGTCACTGTCATCTTCTGCACAATCTTCTTAATGTTTTTATTAGCCGCTTCAATAGCCTCATTCATCTTCGGCCGGTAAGGAGAAGAGTTGTGATGCTGTATCTTGAAATTCTTGCAGAGCTCAGTGATCATCTTATTGTTGAGATTCGTACCATTATCCGTAATAATCCTCTCTGGTACACTGTATCGACAGATCAGATTATGCCGAATAAACCGTGCCACGACGTTCTTGGTTACTGTAGCAAAGGAAGCTGCTTCAACCCACTTCGTAAACTAATCAATTTCTACCAAGATAAAACGATGCCCGTTAGATGTAGTAGGTCTGATCTCGCCGATCATGTCGATGCCCCATATTGCAAAAGGCCAAAGAGTTGTCAAGACGTTCAGAGGTACTGGAGGTATGTGCACCTTATCAGCATAAACTTGGCACTTATGACAGGTCCGAGAATGCTGATAACAGTCGGCTTCCATGGTGGACAAATAATATCCTGCTCGAAGGATCTTCTTTGCCATGGTGTGTCCACTGGAATGAGTTCCGAAAGTACCTTCATGTAACTCCGCCATGATTCTTTCCGCCTCGCTCTTATCCACACATCGCGGTAAGGTTGAATCATGGTTACGCTTGTAAAGGATACCATTACTGATGAAGAACTTCGCTGCGAACCTCCTCAGAAACTTCTTATCATTGACAGATGCACCCTCAGGGTATTCTTGAGCCTCAAGATACCTCTATACCTCATGAAACCAGGGTTTATCTGTTACCTCTTCAGTTTCAATGTCACAAGAATGTGCGGGTTCGTCCAACCTCTCAATGGTAATCTGGGGAGCCTCATTGTCCCAACTGACCTTGAACATAGAAGACATCGTAGCTAGCGCATCCGCCAACTGATTCTCCTCTCTAGGGAAGTGTTCAAAGGTTATCTCCTCAAAGTGTGGAAGCAACGTCAGTACATACTACTTGTAAGGAATAAGATTTGGGTGTTTCGTATCCCACTCGCCCTTGATCTGACTGATCACGAGAGCGGAATCTCCGAACACACTTAAGAACTTAATCCTTAGGTCAATTGTTGCTCGAAGACCCATGATGCACGCTTCATACTCCGCCATATTGTTGGTGCAGTTGAAACATAGTCGGGCGGTGAATGGAGTATGAGAGCCTTCAGGAGATATGATCACGGCACCAATGCCATTACCCAAAGCGTTTGAAGCTCCATCAAAGAACATAGACCATCGGGATCCCTCCTCAGGTCCTTCATCCGGTCCAGGTGTTTCACAGTCAGTTACCAACATGATGTTCTCATCCGGGAATTCGAAGTTTATAGACTGGTAATCATCCACTGCTTGATGTGCCAAATGATCTGCCAACACACTTCCCTTGATTGCTTTTTGGGTCGTGTATTGGATGTCATACTCAGTCAAGATCATCTGCCATCTTACTATTCTTCCGGATAAGGTAGGTTTTTTGAAGATATACTTGATTGGATCCATCTTTGATATCAATAGAGTAGTGTGAGTCAGCATATACTGTCTCAACCGGCGAGAAGCCCCTGCCAAAGCGCAGCAAGTTTTCTCAAGCAACGAGTATCGGGTCTCGCAGTCGGTAAACTTTTTGCTAAGGTGATAAATAGCATGCCCTTTTTGGCCAGACTAGTCATGCTGCCCCAGCACACACCCCATCGAATTAATGAGTACTGTCAAGTATAAGATCAAAGGTCTCCCTTCAACTGGAGGCATCAGAATAGGTGGCTCTTGGAGATATTCTTTGATCCTTTCGAAAGCAGCCTGACATTCATCGTTCCATCTTACCACTTGATCTTTCTTCAGTAACTTGAAGATTGGCTCACAAGTAGCAGTCAGGTGTGAGATAAATCGGGAAATATAGTTCAGACGTCCTAAAAAGCCTCTGACTTCTTTTTCTGTTCGTGGAGCCGGCATTTCCTGTATAGCCTTCACCTTTGCAGGATCCACTTGAATACCTTTATCACTAACGACGAAACCCAGCAGCTTACCAGATCTCACTCCGAAGGTGCACTTGTTCGGATTTAGCCCCAGTCTGTACAATTTCAACCTGTCAAATAACTTCTGAAGATGGTCAAGATGTTCTTCTTCAGTTTGGGATCTTGCAATCATGTCATCAATGTATACCTCAATCTCATGGTGAATCATGTCGTGGAACAAAGCGACCATGGCGCGTTGGTACGTTGCCCCAGCATTCTTCAATCCGAAAGGCATGACTTTGTAGCAAAAGGTACCCCACTGCGTAACGAACATTGTCTTCTCCATGTCTTCGGGAGCCATCTTAATCTTATTGTAACCAGAGAAACCATCCATAAAGGAGAAGACCTTATGTTGTGCCGTGTTGTCAACCAGAACATCAATATGAGGCAGAGGGAAATCATCCTTGGGGCTCGCCCTGTTCAGATCCCTATAGTCAACACACATTCGAACCTTACCATCTTTCTTCGGCACTAGAACCACGTTGGAAACCCACTATGGGTAAGAAGTAACTGCTAGAAAACCTGCATCAAATTGTTTCATAACCTCAGCCTTGATTTTCTCAGACATCTTTGGGCGCATTTGGAAAACTTTCTACTTCACTAGAGGAGAGTCTTCCTTAGTTGGAAAGAGGTGAACCACAATATTGGTATCCAACCAAGGCATATCTTCATAAGACCAGGCAAAGATTTCAACATAGTCACGCAGCATCTGAATCAATCATTGCTTAACACTAGACTCCATATTTGCACCAATCTTGACCTCTTTCTTGTCTACCTCTATACCCAGATTTACTGATTCCACTGGCTCTTCATGCGGTTGAATGGCCCTCTCTTCCTGAAGTAACAGTTTAGAAAGCTCCCCAGGCACTTCACAATCATCCTCACCTTAGTCCTCGGCTTGGTTGATCGGACTTTTGAAGTCATAACTGGCAGTAGCAGAGTCGTTATCAGTGGGATCCATAGTGGATGTGCACCTGTATATGTGAGTGTGTGTGTAAAATAGCTGTTTTGCAAGATAGAAAAGAAAAAACAAGGAGCGCAAAATTCGTAATGCAAGAAAACGTCCAATGCTTTTATTGATGATATATGGAAATGACACATAATAAGCTCTCAAACAAAGCCACGGTGTCTCGGGCAAGGCATCAGGCTGTAAAGTTTTAAATTGTATGTTACACATTCAAAACAAAAGTATGATTACTGTGTAATATAAGAAACATGCATGGAATCCTTTACCGTCCAATTGCTCAAGCCACCATTGGTAGTGGGGTAAATCCAGCTTTTAATATCATACTCTTCATCATCATCCTCAATTGCATTTACTCCCGCGTCATGTTTTGGCATAGGAGCCGTTATGACATTAGGTTTTTTCGGCGCTTCAAACTCGATCTCCTTAGCTTCAATCAGATCTTGCACTTTATTCTTCAAAGCCCAGCAGTTGTTTGTATCATGCCCCGGGCTATCAGAGTGATAAGAACAGCGGGCGTTTGGATTATACAGCGAAGAGGTGGTATTGGGATTCTTCGGGGCTTCCCTCAGAGTCACCAAGTTGATTTTCAACAATTGCGGCAGAATTTGTGATAAAGTCATACTGAGTCGAGTATACTATCTCTGTAGTCTCTCTACTCTTTGCTGAGTGTTGCATTGTGGGGCAACAGCTGGTCTTGATATTACTACCGCATTAACTGCTTGGCGGCGTTCGGGTCGGTTCTGGCTCTTTGAGCTGTAAACTGCACTAGATTCCTTCTTGAAAGGCTTCTTCTCTGTACTTGACAAAGCACCCTTCTGTATCTTGCCAGTTTTGATATCGGCCTCAACTCTCTCCCCAGTCATAATCAATTCAGTGAACCCGGACGATGAACTACCGATCAAATGATTGAAATACAGACCAGACAAAGTCCCAAGAAACATATCCACCAACTCCCTGTCAGCCAGAGGGGGTTATACTCTTCCAGCAAGATCTCTCCACTTCCGAGCGTAGTCCTTAAAACCTTCGCTCGCACCCATAGACATACCCTGAAGTTGGGTACGCGTGGGAGCAAGGTCGGTATTATACTGGTACTTCTTGTAAAAAGCAGCAGCAAGGTCTTCCCAGTTACAGACGTTAGCTCCTTCAAGTTGATAGAACCATTCAAGTTGAGTTCCTGACAGACTATCTTGAAAGAAATGAACCCAGAGGTTCCTATCAGTAGTATATGGTTGAATATTTCTGACATACGAGCGGAGGTGTAACTTTGGACAAGATACCCCGTCGTACTTAGCAAAGACAGGAGCTTTAAACTTGTGTGGGATGACCACCCCAGATGCCAAACCCAAATCTCCAAAGTCCAACCCAGGAACCTTCTGAACCTCCATTGTGCTTAACCGGTCTTCGAGTTGCTTATACCTATCCTCAGCAGGAGGATACTGGTCTTCATCAAAGTCAGTGTCATTATCAGACACCACAGGGCTAAGAGCCCTCCTTTCTTCTTGATTCTCTCCCACTCCAGATGAGTGAGACAAATCAAATTCTTATCGTAACCTGTTCCCAGACCTGTGACCCATATTCAGGAGGACCGTCTTCTTATTCTTCTTCTTCTTCTTGTCCTTCAAGATAAGAGTCTTCAAATCTTTCTGACCTTTGGCCAAGTTCATGAACATCTCTTGGAACTGAGCATTCTAAGCATGAAGAGCCTTAATTGCTTGATCAGTAGGTGTTTCAGAAGACATGATGTGCTGAAATAAACAGCGAAGAAGATGAGAAACCTGTAAGGGTACCTGTAATAAGGTGCATGGGAATGGAATGCGTATGAAATGATTTTAAAGACTTAGGGAGATTCAAATTTGTAAACCAAAATAAAACACACTTTTATTAGATTAAAACTTGAAACAATGTTTAACAAATGCCTATAAGGCGTTACAAAAGAAATACTGAAAAGCAAATCTAAACTAAAAACAATAAAATACATCAGCGCTCCCATGGTCGTTTTCCTTTCGTGCTGACATAATCGTTGATTGTTCTCTCAGTCTCTATCTGCCTTGTAAGCTTCAGGATCTTCCGTTCCTGCTCATGATACTTCTCTCTGTAAGTATCCCGTTCTTCCCTTAGCTGGATCCAAGACCTCTTCAATGCCTCAATATCAGTAGGCATGTATGGATGGAGGACCGTATGAGGAACCCCTTCTTCATCAGTATGCTCCACAATCACCGGCAAAACAGCTGCGTATGGCATCCCCAGCTTTTGAGCACGGGCTCGAACCCACTGGAGATACAGTTGCATTGGGAGGGAAGTCTTCATTCCTAGCTCATGTGGATCAGACCTGTTCACCCTATCCTAGGCTCGTATAAATCTGCGGCGATGTCCCTCAAAATCCCTCTGGAAGTCAAAGACAATGCTTGGAAGCAACAGCTCATGAGGACCGTCCCTTCGAGCTCGTCCAAACTGTCATAAGGCCAAACAAGGATTATAGGTTATTCCTCCTCTAATTCCAAGCAATGGAACATTGGGGTATTCCCCACAGCGATCGATGACAGCTACCTCTTCCATATCCTTAGTACTCCAAATGATGTTCGTGTGAGCAAGGGACATGATCCTCTAGGCCGAACCCATTCCTTCCTCATTCTTCAATATAGATTTGGGGAGGTGAGAAATAAACCACCTCGCCATCAGCGGTGCACAACACATAAGGTTTCCCCTTCTCCGAGCGGTACGGGCATAAAGAGCATGCAGAATATCATCCAAGAGTGTAGGCACTGGGTTACGGGACATGAAGATCTTGATCGCGTTCACGTCGACAAAAGAATCTGAATTTGGGAACAGACCCAAGCCATAGATGAGGAGTGCCAGGATGTCTTCAAATGCTTGAAAGTCCAAACTATCCCAGAACAGTTGAGCCGGATCAATCAAGAACTTAGCCAGGAAGCCTTTAACCTCATTCTGAATGTCCCAGTTAGATACTACATCAGCCTTTGTTAGATGGAGGGCTGAAGCAATATCCTCTAGCCTAGGATCTATCTCCAAACCTGTAAAGAGTGTCTGCTCTAAAATAGATATACCAAGTAAATCCGAGAACTCCTCCAACGTAGGGACCAACTGATAGTCCGGGAAGGTGAAACAGTGATGTAACATGTCAAAGAACTGGAACAAGACGCTCATCATTTGCTCATCCAACTTGGAAGTGACCTGGCTGAGGAGATGACCATGTATTCTGACAAAGGAAGAAGTATCAATAACCTTTGAAACCAACTCTCTAAGCTGAGCAGGGATTTGTATGAAGCTGATGCGAATGGTATTTCTGCGCATAAATTCCATGATCTGCAAAACAGAACAAAGATGAATCCCCTCGGTCTTTGAAATGGTTAGTCTAATGGAGTATGCATGCAATGTCATGATGCATGATGTCATGATAGAAACACACCACAGGTATCACAGATAGCAAACATGGTAAGGGCAAACAAGTCACCCAATAGCCCTTAAATTTCAGGTTGGCATGGAGTTTAGGTACTACCCTCTTGCAGTTTAGTTGGTTCAACCTGTCCTAGTAATAGTAATCGGGTTCTAGAGGTTCTCAATATCACTGACCATCCTCGATCAGTCATAATTCTAGTTTATCAATCTTTTCTTGCAGCCGGAATCATCACAAGAGTATGGTCTCAATGAGTGTAGCATACTGCTACTTTTCTATGGCCAAGTTAGTTAATTATAGGTTTTAAGGTCAGTTGATGCTTAATGACCCATTAACAGCCCCATACTCTCCTTGTTCCTCCACAAGGGATATCGGTACCAACTAATGTGTCACACCAACGTAGCTACTGCTTCAACCATATCGGTCTACGTTGTACAGTTCCCTCACAGTCTATTGCTACTTACCTAAAAGGTTTCCTAGATCCGGGTTAGGATCTATAGTAACTCTGATACAAAGCCCACAAAGATAAAGCAAACAGATCAAACAATTGAAAACAATATAATGAACTATTTCTAAGGTACACCCCACTTATTATTTCCCCAGCAGAGTTGCCAGTTCTGTGATACGGTGGCCAGAACCGGGATCGTGTTTCCCTATTTCGTTAAGGAATTTGCTGGTTTGCATTTTGCGTTTGTGTTTGCAAAATGTCACAGTAAGCAAGAGTCGCCACCGTTTTTTATTTTATCCAACAAGAAAAGGAAAAAAGCACAGAAAAATTCCTTTTTCGAGATATTTCTGAGTACGGGGGGTAGATTATAGAAAGGGAAGGTATTAGCACCCTTTCTATCTGTAGTTATCTACGGGCTCTTAGGTACTTGTTCATCATTTTCAAAATTGTTTTCTTTGTGTTTGTGGGTTTTGAAAAGTTTTTGTTTTAACTCTGATTTAACTCTTGCTTCTGTCTTCAAGAGTGTAATGAAGTGTTTTTGAAAACTTTGTTTGTAAAGGAGTGTAAGTGTGAAAAAGTTTGTTTGGATTGAGCAAGTACTTAAGAGCTAATCTACCTACTCGAAAAAGAGTCGTTTTATGTTCGTTTCCTTTAGACAACGTTATCCCACTATTAGTGAGTAGGTAGCACCGTCGTTGGAGTTTTGAGGGTCAATTCGAAAGGGACGTACGGTCACTAAAGCAATGTTAGGACATCTTAGTAATAACCCTAAAGTCTTAGATCATTTATCCGAGGCAACAATATCTGAGGCAACCATTCCGAGGCAACTATGATCTTTGGACAAAAGGACGACCACTAAAGCATTCTATACTCAATGACTGTTTACCAAAGGCAACCAAGTGGAAGTGTACCCTAGGAGTGCGCATGTGCGAATGATTCAATTTCAGTTTATTTATCTTTGCACATTTAAGGTGATCTAACCGTTTTAAAATTAGTCATACATTCTTGTCATGCGAACCCTAATTATTCATACATCTAACAGTTAATAATTTGCGAAATTGAAAAATGCGGAAATTAAGCTACGCTATTACAAGGCTTCGGGTATTTACATAGCCAAAAACAAACCCTTTGAAATTAAAAGCGGTAAAAGTAAATAAATGTACTAATTAAACTATTACAAACTGTGAGCAGATACAATAATTGGGTAAAAATAATGATAAAGCGCGCGATGAAAATTAGATCGACGAGAAACTAGGGTTTTGACCCTTCTAACCTAAAGAAAAATGTTTTGTTGTTTTTAATAATTTTTAAAGAAAAGAATTAAGTTGCCTAAATTAAATACAAAAATTAATTAGTGATTAAATTAATTAATAAAAATAATTAAATGACCTATTTTTGGTTTTTTGTTATTTTAGGAAAAAGATTAAAAAAATTAAATTAGTAATAAAACCTATTTATTCTAATTAATTTTAATTATTTGCAAAAATAAATTAAAGTTATCTAATTTAATCAAACCTAATTAAATTAATTCATTTATTTCTAAAAAATAATACCTAAATCTAATTGGTGAAAAATAATATTTTTTTGTGATTTTTGATAAAAAAAGAAAATTAATTTTTGGTTAGTAAATAAATAATAAATAAATAAATTAAAAATATAGAAAAGAAATAAAGAGTGAGAAATGGGCCTGAATCAGCAATTCTGGGAGGTGTAAAAAGCAATTTCCTGGGCCCAATGATGATGGAATTCGTTTGACTTTTGAGATCTTATGTGGCACGCTTGACTTGGCTTTTGGTGGTCTCTCTTGGATGACCATCAGATTTGGCCATCTGGCCACTTGGCGTACCAGATCTGGAGGGAGTATGATAGACCCTGGCTTTATGTGCATACTGAATCGCCTGCAAGAAAATATGAAAATAACAAATGTTGAAGGCAGGGATCGAACCCCTGACCTTCAGCCTTCCAATGCCTTAAGCGCTGCCTGGCTACCACTTGGCCACTTTGCTTTTGTTGTACAGTTAATGAAATAACAATAATAATATGTAAAAACAAATATTAGTGGAAAACAAAAAAAAAGTGCGCTGAATGTTTGAATAGGCCAATGGTAGGGTGACAACTAATCGTCTCCTTCCTCTCTCTGTGGGTAAAAGTTTCAGACTTTTACCTACGGACGTTTGTCCGTAACTATAAGTCTGGTTCATTCAAAAATCCTTCATGGGCCATGTAAATAACATCTAATTCCATGGTTGGACTCGTCTCGTCCTCCTGAACACAATAGTACCATTCACGAGAGCTAATTTCACATGCAAGCAAAATCCCTAATTCAGAGCTACAAACCCTAATAATGGTGAATTACAGTATAGGCCATATAAATGCAATTAAGTCATACAAAAAGCTTGCATATGTCTCATAAGACAAGAATATATGATTAATTCAACCTAACAATGCCTAAATCGTGTTATTCGATTTCAAGAACAGAGTTATGTCGTGAGCGACTTACAGAGCTTTTTGGGGCTTGAAATGCTTGGTTCTTGATGGCTTTGGCTTGCTGAGACTCCCAGGAACCGATTGGGATAGGCAACGAGTCTTGAGGATGCCTCTAAGTGCAAATTCGATCTCACACTTTTCTTGCTTTTTTTCGGTTGTGGTTCTTGCTCATACGCCTGTCTCTAACTTCTTTTTAGGTCTGGCCTCGTTCTATATG
Source organism: Vicia faba (assembly GCA_948472305.1). Taxonomy (NCBI): domain Eukaryota; kingdom Viridiplantae; phylum Streptophyta; class Magnoliopsida; order Fabales; family Fabaceae; genus Vicia; species Vicia faba. Next base: position 1,008,077,912 of record OX451737.1, read on the forward strand.
TACCAAGGAATAAATTAGGGTTCCAAAACAGATCCAAATCTTCCTCCTTCAATGATTTTTGATTTGATTTGATTCACTTTTAAAACCTTTCCAAACATGGCCTAAATCCAATCTTTTTGTGCACACATGCCTTGGTACGAGTTTGAATGACTTGCTAGCTATAATTGGAACCTGAAACAAGCACAAAATCTCTTACTTTCAATATTTTGGATTTTATTTGATTTGTTTTGATTTAAATTGAATTAATTCAAATCAAAATCAAAATAAATAATAAAAATAAGACATGGACAAGTGGAAAAGGCTAGAGCTCGTGGACTATGTTGCCAACTCAAAACAAGTGAAAAAGATTGGGCCCATTTGGCAAAAAATGAAGTTTTAGGGATAGTTGACTTTTGGCAATTTTGCAAAAAAAAAAAGGTCAACTTCACCAATGCATAACTTCCTCAATTTTGATTCTTTGGAGGTGTTCTTGGACTTTTTAGAAAGCTTGATATGTCATGTAACCAACCCATTTAGTCTCATATAATTTTAATATTCCATGCTCATGTATGAAGCCTTGACAAAAAAGGTGTTTTTGTTGACTTTTCAAAATGACCTATAATGTCCAAATTCATAACTTCTTGTAGGTGCATATTTTTAACTTGGGAGATGAAGATGGATTGTAGGTAATTTCATCCTATTTAAAATTATCTTTGGATGGGTCATTTATCATAAAGTATGAGAAAGTTATGCTTGGTCAAAGTTGAGTTGACTTTTCCTACAAAACCCTAATTTAGCAACTTCGGAGTCTTGATGAATTATGAGACATCCTTGATGAATCATGATCAAACCTTGATCAAATGATGAAATATACTTCAAAACAAGGATGTTGACCAAAAATCTTGAAGTTTGACTGTATGTAGGCCACAGTTGACTTTTTCCCTAGCACGGTCGATTTCCAGGCCTTTGAGCCATTGACTGAGCAAACTTCCTCTGCAAGGCTTGAAACTTGACATGGATGATCTTGAGAACATATTAGGACAACGTTGAGCGTTTGGGGTCACTTGGACTCAAGTATCTTGATGCAACATGAAACCCTAATTTGAAGTAGACTGCCTTAGGAGAGAGCTTGTCTGGCCAACCCTTGGACTACCTTGAGCAACTTGTGGATCTTTCTTGAAATGTTTTGAGAACTATGGGAGGGCAAATTTTGGGTACAACACATAACATCAAGATTATGACGCAACAAATTATCCTTCAAATATGGAAAGTCCCAAAAAATACTTATTTTTGCCCAATTGTGGGTGTCCTCGTATCTTGGAATCTTGCATGCTTTAACATGATCTTGGAATTTTGGAAGGTCATAAACATTATTCCATACATCAATTGATGATAGCCGAAGGGGAGGAAGATCTGTTTCTTTTTTTCCTTTTTTAAAAGCATCCTCATTTCTTCTAAAATCATGGTTTCTAGGTAAAAACCTACGGTGATAGTCAAACCCCGAACTTTTCCCACCACTTTCCAAAGTAAATGATTTTGTGTGTCCCATGCAATACGGACATCCTATTTTGCCATGCGTACCCCAACCAGACAGCATACCATATGCAGGAAAGTCATTAATTCTCCATATCAAAGCAGCTCACATATTTAAGTTTTGTTTGTGCGATGCATCATAAGTCCATTCTCCATTCCATAACCTCTTCAAATCATAAATTAAAGGTTGTAAATATACATTTATTCCTACCTTTGGACTCGGAGGTCCTGGAATGATGCATGTCAAAAACATGTACGGTTTGGTCATACACATCTTAGGAGGGAGATTGTATGGGGTAGCAATAACTGGCCAACAAGAATAGGCAATTGTTGACGATTGGATATAAGGTGTAAAACCATCCGAGCATAATCCAAGCCTGAAATTTCTAGGTTCTACTACAAAATCTAGATTTACTCTACCAAAGTGTTTCCATGCCTCCCCATCAGATGGATGTCGCATCATACCCGAACTTGTTATGTTCGTATGATGCCATGTCATTTGGCTTGCACTATGCATTGATGCAAACATCCTTTGCAACCTAGGTATTATTGGCAGATAGATCATCAACTTCACTGCAACTCGTTTTTGCTTTCGATCAATGCCTTTAATGTGAACTAAATACCTCGGACTCTTACAAAATTTACATTCCTCTAAAGCCCTATCATTTGTGCCAAACTCATTATCATAGAATAGCATGCAACCTCTAATGCAATAATCAATCTTTTTTACTTCTAATCCCAACTTCGACACCATCCTCTTTGCATCATAATAACTGGTAGGCATGTTTTCTTTCACAAGAGTTGCATCCAACATCATTTTTACAAAGAACTCCAAGCACTGATCTGGCACATTCCAATATGACTTTGCAGCCAAGAGTCTCACACATATTGAGAGTCTAGAGTTATAAGATCCCTCAAACAATGGTATATTTATCTCTTTCAACAACTGATAAAACTTTTGTGTATTCTCATTCGGAAGTTCTTCTGCATCAAAGTCTTTAGGTTCATCATAAGCCACATTAACCCCAAATGCATCACTTACCATATCCTCTACTAGATTAAATTGCTCCTGCTATTGCATTTGTGCTTGACTACTCGAACCATCTATATTTTTGTCTGGTCCAACATGTGTTTGATTTCTATAAGCTTCCCTATTCATCTCTGGAAATTTTTCTCCATTAGATGTCCAAACCTAATAATTTGGCCTAAAACCCACTCTCTCCAAGTGTTGTTTCACTTCACTACGGTCACTGATTATATTTCTACAACCACACTTTAAGCATGGACATCTTACCCCTCCATCTCTACGACACCGTTCGTGAGTAAACGCATATGTGAGAAACATATCAAGTCCTTTCTTAAATTGTGATTTAAGCCCACGTCTTCCCGGACACATTCTATCATACATTCAACTATGATACAATTGATAATATTCTATACTACACATGTATAACATTATTTATGTTTAAATTTATTAGACAAAAGGGGGAATAATAATATATCAACAAATTTTTAAGATTTTGTCAATAAATATATATAGAAAGTTTTTATTTTATATATATATATATATATATATATATATATATATATATATATATATATATATATATATATATATATATATATATATATATATATATATATATATATATATATATATATATATATATATATATATATATATATATATATATATATATATATATATATATATATATATATATATATATATATATATATATATATATATATATATATATATATATATATATATATATATATATATATATATATATATATATATATTAAACTAAATAAGAATACTAAATAATTATAATCATACACTATTTTTATTAATAATACAGTATACTAAATAAGTAAGTATACTGTTTTTTTATATAAATTAAACATATTATGTTTTATTTAAACTAAATATACTTTTTTTATATAAACTAAATATACTTTTTTTCATATAAACTAAATATATTGTTTTTCAAAATAACTAAATATATTATTTATAAATTAAATATTTACTAAATATACTAAATATTTAAATTACATATAAACTAAATATATTGTTTTTTCTATAAGCTAAATATACTAATATTATATAGATTAACTAAATATTTGGTATATTTTATATAAACTAAATATACCTTTTTTATATAAACGAAATACATATTATTTTCCAAAATAACTAAACATGCTATTTATAAAATAGATATACTATTTTTTATATAAATTAAATATATTATGTATTATTTAAACTAAATATTTACTACATATATACTAAATATTTAAATTAGATATAAACTAAATATACTATTTTTTCTATAAACTAAATATACTATTATTTAGATTGACTAAATATTTATTATATTTTATATAAACTAAATATATTTTTTTTATATAAATTAAATATATAATGTTTTCCAAAATAACTAAGTATACTATTTATAATCTAAATAAACTGTTTTTTTATATAAATTTAATATATTATGTTTTATTTAAACAAATTATTTACTAAATATATTAAATACTTAAGTTAGATATAAACTAAATATACTCTTTTTTCTATAAACTAAATATATTATTATTTAGATTAACTAAATATTTAGTACTTTTATATAAACTAAATATATGTTTTTATATAAACTATTTTATGATATATAATATATAATATATAAACTATTTAATATAATTAAATATATAAACTGTTTTAATATAATAAAATATATAATATATAATATATTTTTGGAAAAAGAAATTAATATATATAAACTATTTTAATAATCTATTTAATATAATGAAATATATAATATATAATATATTTTCGAAATAAAAAATATAATATATAAATTGTTTTAATATACTATTTAATATAATAAAATATATAATATATAATATATTTTCGAAATAAAAAAATAATATATAAACTAAATATATAAACTAAAATATATAACATAATATATATAATATATAAATATATAATGTATTTTCAGAATAACAATTAACTTAATATATATATATATATATATATATATATATATATATATATATATATATATATATATATATATATATATATATATATATATATATATATATATATATATAAACTAAATCTAACTGAAACTCTGGTACAGCAAACTCAGATGTCATACAAGGATGTCGAGACATCTGATCTGACATAAACACACAGACAAAACAGTACTGAAAAGATAAAGAACACACCAGAATTGTTTATCCAGTTCGGTGTACAACAACATCTATTCTAGGGGCTACCAAGCCAGGAATGAAGTCCACTATCAGTGGTATCAATTTGCAGACCCTACAACCAACACACCCGTTGACGATCTACGCACTTAATCACTACCCAATGACCCTTCTACCTAGGTCCTCCCTAGATATGGAATATCCTCATCCCACTTCCAATCATCGCAATGATGTCTAGCAGTCAACACCTCAGTCACTGTATCAACGACCCTTCACCAAGATTCTGATCACACGGATAGATAGTTCGGAAGATACACTTCCATGACAACCTAGCTAAGTTACTAAGCCAAACTCCACTATTTGTTAGCTTTTGCTCCTAACTAAGAACACATCCTGGAGTTGCTTCAAAACTTCCTCCAAGAACAATACACCTCTTACCTACAGTCTTCGAGGTGAACATGATAACCTTCCCACAATCTAGGAGGTTTACCTTGACAAAACCCTAGACTTCTACATCTTGAGACGTGTATTTTTTGGGTTACAAACCCTTCTATTTATAACCTGTTACTCTACTAGTTTTAGGCCTTCAATCACATCAAATCGGCTGTAACAAACTGCAAAAACTTCTGCCCCAAGAAAGGTCTTCAATCTTTACTTTCCTAAATAATCTCCTTATTTAGAAAGTCTTCATTCTCCTTGATTTCTGATTGAATTTTCTGGAACTTTAAATATGTGCCACATAGGATACATAATATTCTCCTGAATATTCTTCCAATGTTAAGAACAAATTGAATCTCATTAATCCAGCTCAGCAGGCGCGATATCAAGACATCTTCTTCGACATGTTGTTCCAGTTGTTGAAAAAGTTTAACACAATATGTTCTAACATTGTAATAGGACTTCTTGTTGTACCTGTTCTTCTTATCCTATTCTTCATTACTGCTATTATTTGTTTTATAAAAAATTAAGCCAATCCTAAAATAAGAGAACTAACAATCTCCCCCCTTTAGCAAATTTTGGATAAAACAAATAATCTAAAAACAATTGCAATCTAGGAGATTACAGCAATTTAGAAGCTACTGCACACAACAATAGATCTTCAGTTGAAAATAATGTCTCAATATCTTATTAGACATCTTCTTTGCAGCACTCTGAAAAACTCAATTGCATCAGCACCAACGAATATCAGTTTGAGGATAAAAGGAAGGAAAGTCCTGAAGTTTGGTTGATGCACACGAGGAAGAAGATAGAAGAAGACAACTTGTACTCCCCCTCAATGTTGGAACATCTTCTAAACATAGAAGACTAATGGTGGAATAAGAGAACTCTCACTGAGAACTCTCAATAACTCCTTAAGACCAGATCAACCACCGCCCCTGATAACTCAGAACACATGTCACAACTGTGTTCATAACTCATATCACAGGTCACAAACATATGTCACAAAAATAGGATCGAACATCTTACTTTGACCTCTGTGAACATTAATAATAACCAACACTTGTGGAATCAGTAGCATCTGAGCTAATTCACCTTTCATCTCCCCCTTTTTAGCCAAAACTTGGCAAAGGAGACCTTCACAATACCAGACCCAAACACAGCTTACCCAAATCTGAATAAAATCCATAAGTATTATGGACTCAAGGAGCTCACGGGGTTACAGAGAAACGGAGAACTATCTATAAATAACTGGGATTTTTACTTGGAAAATAACGATCCTAGATTGTAGCACCAATCTTGGTAAAAAGGAAACGATATTTGAGGAGAAAACTTCAAGTATCAATGTGCACCGTCCATAATGGCTTTGAATGTTGTAGTTACTTCCTATACATACACATGCATAGTCAGACAAATTTTTCTCCTCCTGTTTACAGCCACGTGTTTGAACACATAGGCCACTCCACCCTATGTTGACCTTGCAGGAACATGTCCTATATAATGTCCTGACACTTAGTCAGACATTGTCTTCTTATTTCAGTGATCAACACATCTACTCCCACCAATTAGGGATGCTTCACCAGATTATCCACATGTTCATACTGGATTCTAAGTGTTCTTATTTCACTTAGACTTAGTGACATATATTAAGATAACAAAATATCACATTTGTGACACCTCTTCATAGTATAGACCCTCAAGGATTCTTTTTAAAATCTATAGAGAAAAATAAATTATCCCAGACTTCCCAATAAACTTCTAAGAGATATGTGATCTTCTGATCTTCATCGGGCTTTTCATAATTAGAAACCACCATGTCTTGTTAAGTTTATCCATAACTTCACAATGTCACATGTTGTTTCGACATCATTTCCTCATAGAACCTTTACAAAAGTGAACAGTATTTTGGCTTGATAATACTTGTATTATTGTAGCAACAATTTACAGATATCCACATGACTCCCCTTGTCATGAGTAACTAATGCTCCAGCTGAATATGAAGACTAGATGATAAACTTTAACACTTCCTGCATATGCTGAATCTTGACTCCCTCAGTAGAGTCAAACTAGAGTCAGATATTCTCACTCCTTGAGAATACTTCCAGGAACTCTAACTTCTTCACAACACAAGGATAAATTTGATCATTATTTTATCATAACCACACTCTGTATCATGACCTTTTGAATAGGCAAGATGTCATGCATACTAGGTGTGAAGTCACTCACAAACTCCAAAAACTCTTAGTTTCTCCAGATCACCAAACCTTTTCTGGAGTGACTTGCAGCAAAAAATACCCCTTAAGTATTTGTTAGCAGCCTTCTGCCTTTATATCCACTAGTAGTTGCTGATACTAGTGGAGTCTTCAACAAAATAGCCATGCATTAATCAAGCATGCTATTGTAGACATGATTAGACTCTCCATATTCTAATCCACATAGTCAGAAATGCCACTTCTTACAATAATGCTTAAGCATCCAACTTCACATGAACAATCCCAAACATTAAACAAAACAGCCATCAACAATCATGATGTTAAGACATCATGTGGTACATCAAGTTCATAATACATAACCTAATCAAACTGGTTCTCAATCATTTAAAGGACTCATTATACATAGAAATCCTTTAAGAAGCTCCCATTAGAACACACAACCGGTGCACAGGTTCCTGCATATTTTACAGTCTGGTTTGTAGTAATGGCTTTACACACCTGATTATCAGTCACATCCAACTTACAGTAATCATCTTTAGACTTGCCCAGATAACTATTGATGACAGCAAGGGAATATTCAACATAAACACCTTCCTATATTCCAAGCCAACAAAATAAATCAGCTCCATAATCTCTTTGCACTCTAGTGCACCTGCTCCCAATTCTCTTTCAAGGACAATTCTTCTTTGAGACACATATTTCCACTTTTCAGCATCACCAATAGAATGGAAGGAAATGTTGTCAAGAGGAGCATCAGGCACCCTGACAGAAAGTTTCTTGCTTGCAGACTTCTTTAAAGGAGAGATGTCATGGACATCATCCTCATCATCATTTGAGGAGCTATCAGGTCTAACTTTTCTTTTGTTGGAGGGAGAAACTGATTTACTCCAGGGCTTTGGGGGACTATACATAGTCTTCTTCTTGATACTCTTGGTAGAGGATGTGACATCTCCTAACAATCAGCAGGATAGTCTTCTTTGTTCCATTTCACTACTGCAGAGAAAAATAAATTTTTGCAGAACCAGCACATCCTCTTGGAGAAGGATGGTATACTCTAGCAGCATTTGGCTAGAGTCTTCAGAGACTCATAAGGACATAAACAGCTACATCTTGTAGCAACATATCTTAGTATGTTATCCAACATCATCTTCATTGTAGGGAAATAACTCTATATGCTTGAACATCACAAGCTCCAAACAAACCAATTAGTCCACTGACTCCTCTTGTCATGGACAATCAAAACTTCATTATGGAGAAAACACAATACTAAATACCCATTAGTTCACTGGGAATAACTCCAAGTACCCTGAACTAGTCACATAACCAGCACACCTCTGATTCATTCCCTTTCACCTTCATACATATTATCATGACTCTTTGGATGACTAAGATGTCATGCAACCATAGTCTGAAACCAACTTCCAACCATTTCTTAATGTGCTTAAAAGTTTTACTAAGATTCAAACTCTCCAACAGAAGGAGTACCCCTTAACCAATGTGCTGATTAAATCCTCCTTCTGCATATTACTAGTATTTGCTGACACTAGTAAAGTCTTCAAGTCAAGATAGTAGTTATACATTACTTGAGCATACTTCTCCTTCAATCAGAATCTCCTTATTCAACACCATAGACAGAACTGTCACTAATGAGTGTGGAGTTCGAATATTGAGATTCATAGTTCTAAGTATCTTTAATAGACTATCATCAAAAATGATGTTCCAACATCATTTGAGACATCATCAACATTACCATAGAGCTTATCAGCTTTGGTTTTAGAAACATCATCCAAGGGACTTATTTCCATCCATGCCCTTTAACAAACTCCCCATTCTAACAAGAGGATCTCACAAGGTCTCACAACAGAAATATTCTCTCACTATATTCTATAGTAAGCTTCTCACACTAGGTAAAACTGACAGCTTTCTTCTTCACACCTGTGATACTTGTTGAATCTTCGACAAGACATCCAATCATGGCAGCCAAAATGTTCCAGGTTAGGTTAGTGACTTGACCTTAAGCTCAACCCTTGGAGAACACATAATATACTAGCTTCTCCTGACTAGAACCACATAAACCCAACAGGGGCATAGACATCTACACCTAGTAGCCACATGTCACAACATGTTTCCTGTAATTTTCACAAGCTTGAATTACACACAAGCTCCATAACTACGACAACAATAATCATAGATAGGTTCTAAGCTCCCCCTATCATGACAAACAAGACTTATGTTGAGGATGAACACTTGAACACCAGAAGACAAATAAGAGACTTCACGCACTCACTAAAATATATCAACACTCTTGTGAAAATAACTCATCATGAATCTGATATACCAAAGCTAGTGAAAAAAATAATTAATTACATACCTTATAAAGAAGCTTTATTAAACAAAGCTAGTGTTGATGGAGAAAAATGTAATAAATACCTACGAATTTAATCCAACAAAAATTAGAATTTATAAATTAATATAACAATATATATTTTAAATAACATATAGAAATAATTTTATTACCTCTGAAATAAAAAAATAAAGCTTCTAAATAGAGTAAAATATAGTGTTCATGGAGAGAAAAATGAAGGAGAAGAGGCAATTGAGAGAGTTGCAGGGAGGAGGAAATGTAAAAAGAACAAAAGAGAAACAAGAAGTTATAAGATGCAAGTGATAGACGGTATCAAACGTGGCTTGGGGCTAGTTTCTCGCTAGCTGCCAAAAACTGTAGCTCCACTGCAACACGCAAGCCGGTTCAGAGATGGGGCAGAGCAAAGATGTGGCGTGACAGTGGGTTTGGGGTTAACCCCTCGCAAAAATACAATTTCTATGGCGAGGTGATCACCCCCTCGCAAATGGCCAACGACTATTTTGTAGGGCGAGGTGATCCCCCTCGCTAAATGTTTTTTCCTTTTTCCCAGGTATCACTCCCTCGCAAGCGTCCAATGGATTTATTTTCAAATTTCCTCCTAAAATTTAGCTACGGGAAGCTCCTAGCCACATCAAATTTTAAACCTTCTTTTTTTATGTTATTTAGATAGGAGATTATCCCAAGCTAATGATAAATTTAACTAGAAATTTAACCCTTAGCCATGTATCCTAGACTAATTCAGCTTTTTATTATAGTGCTCGTTTTCTATTATAGCAATTAATACTCTTTGTTCCAATCGTTTGCTCGTTTGTAATTGTTGTATTTCTTCCTCCTTATTATTACTATTATTTTTTCTTTTAAAAAAATATAAATCTCTCCATTGGACTCCCAATTTGTATAGCTCCCGTTAAACCTACCTTTATTTGTATTACTAGTATATAACTCCGTGTTGCGAGTGTACTTTTTTTAGTTGATCACGGGTTCATGAAAATACGCAGTTAAAATGGCAATGAAAAGGGAACACATCTCCATCACAGACTCAAAGTGTGAACACAGACATCGAAAGAAGACGAATTAGAGCTAAATAATTATCGAGCAACTTGGATATGAATGATTATTATTAGAACCAGTAGGGTTAGAGAATAATATATAATTGTTCAATAACTTGAATGCTGATCAATAGAAAGAAACAGAAACTAGAAATGAGGGGAGGGACCATGCATAACAATGTAGCCCGTGACCGACATCTCGTGCAAATACTGCCAAAACTTTCCAGCGCTATCAATTTATATTCACCGCAAATATCTCCATACAAATCCACAATTGATCACGAGCATGCAAACTTTTCCATATCTAAATGTAACTACTACAATTCCATCTCAAAGGATGTTATTGTAATTTAACAACATTCTATCATCACTCTCGTCTCAACTATATATAAGAGCCTCAAGCCATTCCATGCATGCAAACTAGTTTAGCTAATAACTACCTTAAATCAACAACCATGAACCATAAATTGGTAATTACCTTAACACTTTGCTATGTAATTTACATATGCAAGAGCAATGCTATTGATCCATGTTCATCTCAACCAGATAACTCCGATCTCAACGTGATTCCTATGTATGGAAAATGCTCACCATTCAACCCACCAAAACCAGATTCATGGGACAACAGAATCATAAACATGGCCTCCAAAGACCCAGCCCGAATGAGCTACTTATCAACATTAGTAGCCCAGAAAACCGCCTCTTCATCTCCCATCGCTTCGGGCCAGGCTTTTAACATCGGCAACTACGTTGTCCGTGTCAAAATCGGAACACCAGGTCAACTTCTGTTCATGGTTCTTGACACAAGTACCGATGAGGCTTTTGTCCCTTCCTCCGGCTGCACCGGTTGTTCCGCTTCCGCCACAATTTTCTCCCCGAACTCCTCCACTAGTTATGTCCCGTTGGATTGTTCCGTTCCACAATGTGGTCAGGTCCGTGGGCTTTCATGCCCAGCCACAAGCTCCGGCGCGTGTTTATTCAACCAATCTTACGCCGGTTCTTCTTTCTCTGCCATACTCGTTCAAGATTCACTTAGATTAGCTAAGGATGTTATTGCTAACTACTCTTTTGGAAGCATTAATGCTATCTCGGGTGCTTCGATTCCGGCCCAAGGGCTTTTGGGCTTGGGCCGTGGGCCGTTATCTTTATTATCTCAATCCGGATCAATTTACTCAGGTGTTTTCTCTTACTGCCTTCCAAGTTTTAAATCTAGCTATTTTTCCGGTTCACTTAAACTCGGGCCCGTGGGCCAACCCAAAAGCATTCGAACCACACCACTTCTTCGCAATCCTCACCGTCCATCTCTCTACTATGTCAATTTCACCGGAATCAGCGTGGGTCGAGTAAATGTTCCTTTACCCAACGAACATTTATCCTTTGACCCAAACACTGGTTCCGGAACCATAATTGATTCCGGTACAGTCATAACCCGTTTCGTCGAACCAATTTACAATGCAGTTAGAGACGAGTTTAGGAAACAAGTGACAGGACCATTTTCAAGCTTAGGAGCATTCGACACGTGTTTCGTGAAAACTTATGAAACATTAGCACCAGCTGTTACGTTGCATTTCACGGATTTGGATCTGAAATTGCCAATGGAAAATAGTTTGATTCATAGCAGTTCTGGTTCGTTGGCTTGTCTTGCAATGGCAGCTGCACCGAGTAATGTGAACTCTGTGTTGAATGTGATTGCTAATTTTCAGCAACAGAATTTGAGGGTTTTGTTTGATACCGTGAATAGTAAGGTTGGTATTGCCCGTGAGGTTTGTAACTAGGTAGCTAGTTAAGATAATCATTTGTAATTTAGTTTGGATGTTTTTGTAGTTGTGGTTACCATGAATAAGTTTCACATGTTGTGTGTTTATTAGTGTAAGTGTGATTATTGTTACTCTCAAAGGAGAATAGTTATTTTGATTACACACTTTAGTATTTTCTATTTTAAAAAGCTTAGCGTGGAATTAATTAATATATCAATTTGGTTTTGATGGAATGCAAGTCTATAGTTATATAGTGCACTTCAATTAGATCTATTGAAGAACAAAACATCCAAACTACAAGCGACTCGTGATAGTCCTTTTTATTCTTTAATCAATGGAAATAAGAAACATTGAATCCAGCTTGCTGTTTTTGTCTTTCGGATAACGTGATTGTACTAGTGATGCTGAATAAATCAATTTTGAACTATTGCCATTAACTAATCTTAAAAACTGTTAATTCTATTTTTACTAAGACATTGTTAGAACTGAGAACCATAAAATTGGTGAAAATAGAGTAATTGAGTATGGAGAGAAAGAAATTGAAAGAGAAAATATGGAGAGAAAGAAATTGAAAGAGAAAATATACTCATAATATATATATATATATATATATATATATATATATATATATATATATATATATATATATATATATATATATATATATATATATATATATATATATATATATATATATAATGGATTAAAACATAAGTATGAAACTGAAATAATAGAAAATTTGAAACTAATATCATGTAATTAGTTATGTCAAATTTATAACTGGTTGTAATTGTTTCTATAATTAAAATTGATTCGGTGGTAATCGATTATGGAAACGCATGAACCGGTTACACCTGTCTCATCAGCCAAATATATTACACCTTGTAATCGGTTACAAGTACTCAATAACCGGTTATCGCACTTGAATTATTGATGTTTTCATAACATATCACCTTAATTCCAATGCTCTAAGTCTTTCGTGATCATGTTCTTCTTTAATCTCTTGAACACTTCAATTGTGACTCCTTTGGTCAGCAAATCGGTCACTTGGTCTTCACTTCTACAATATCATAATCTCAACTTTCTTTCACTAAGAAGCTCTCTAGTGAACTTCATCTCAATATGTTTGCTCCTCAAATGTGCAATTAGGTTCTTAGCAAGGTTCATAGTGGAAACATTATCAACCATGGGCGTTACAATGTCACCCTCTTTGTTGCCTAGTATTGCACCCTAAAAGTTGCCCTCCTAATTGCATTTATATTTGGCTTAGGCTTAACATCGCATTCATATCTTTTCATTAGGTTACTAACATAGCATGCATTTTCATTCAAAAAATAGAGCACCTGAGGTTCAAAAGATCACTAGTTATGAAGTTAAGGTTTACATCTAATTGGAGGGGTATATGTTAATTATTCTGGTTCTTCTTGGCGTACAAGACTGTGGAATTAGGGCTTTGGTTCATGCTCATTTTTTGACTTCTTCTCCATCGAGTTACAAGGCTGTTATCTTCTGATGAACAACTGGTTGCAGGTTTTTCTTGTCAAGAATTCAAGGGCGGGACCTAGCATACATAGTCTTTGAATCAAGACTGTAGCGATAAAAAATGTAGCGGGATAAATCAGAGATCGAGCTATTAATTAACTCGTCTCACAAAAAGCAAGAGTCGCCACCGTGCTTTATTATTTCCAAGGGAAAAGGGAAAAAGAGCGAAATAAAACCCTAAAATATGCAATGTAAAATAATACTTAAAAGTAATGGAAATACAAGGCGTTTTGAAAAGAGATCTAGAGTTCGGGGTTGGTTATACAATGGGAAGGTATTAGCACTCAATGCATCTATAGTATCCTATAGGAACCTTTTGAAATATCTGTTTAAAATTGTTTGCTTGATTAAAAATAGCTTGTTTGGCCAAAAATGGGTAGGGGCGAGATTTTGAAGATACGACGACCTAACGTCGAAGTTTTGACTTAAAAGGTGTGAGTTTGAAAATTTGAACATTTGGGAAAATTATCTTAGGTTTTTTTAACAAAATAATAAACGAAAGATGAATGAGGGTATTCGCACGATTAGATGAGACATGTTTGATGACATGAAATCGACAAAGTTAAAACAATTCCCTTGGATTTGAGACGGACGAAAGATATAAAGATTAACGATCGATTAATAAAATTAATTAAGATGACAATTGAACAAATAACTAATGTAAATTAAATTATACTAGCATGCATTTTGAACGATTAAGTAAATAAACAAAATTACATAAAAATTAAATTACAAAATCATGAATTTTTAATAATTAAACAAATAACAAAAATTAAATCATGAAACATGTATTTTTGAATAATTAAATAAACAACAACAAAAAATAAAAAATTAATAGCATGTTGACAAAATTAAATAAAAGATGAACTTAAAATAACATGTTTATGATTATGTATTGTAGTTAAATAATAATAATACAATAAAGTAAACTAATATAATCAAATTGAGAGGAAAAAGCTTAAAAGAACTGAAAAAAAGCCCCAGCAAGAGTTGAACTCGGGTCTTAAGGGTAATGGGTAGTGTGCCCTTTCCAGTTGAGCTATGCTGTTATTCGTTTATTAACAAGATTCTAATAATACATAAAGGAAAGTTGGTAATGAAGTTGGACCAAAAACAAGCTCAATGGGCCAACCGGGTTTGAAAAAAGACAAGGGGGAACAAAGAAAACCCTAAAATGAGTGGGAGCGCGGCGCGACAATCTTGGGAAGACAAAGGATTAATTAACATTATTACTGTTATTGGGAAGAGAAAAAAAATAGATTTTAATATTATTAATAAACAATTAAAAGAAAAAACACTCCTCTCTCTCTATTCACATATTCAACTTCCTCTCTCTGTTAAACGAATTCCTCTTCCTCTTTCTGCAATTTCCATCATCAACCTCACACTCCCTCAAGTCTCTCCAATTTCTACTCCTATTCTACATTCTATCATCAACAACACGGCAACAATCATCCAGAAAATCTCTGGTTTTCCGCTTCTCTTCACCGCCGTCAAATCGCATCGGAAAAACTTCAGCAGGTAGACTTCTAATTTCTCCCTATCATACATCATTTTGCATGATTAATTGTTGAATACTTGTTTCAGTGCTTGTGATCTTTAACTGTAAATTCGGTAGCCTCAAATTTCCATCATATTTAAGCATTTTCAGCGTCAGAGTCCTAGGTTTTCCTTCTCTGAATGCGATAGATCTAAGAAAACGAGTTGGAGGATGGGAAAAGGAGAAGCTGAAATGAGATCATTTGTGGTGGTTATGGCGGAACGACAAAGGGAATTAGAGAAAGGGGAGGAAGACGGACTCACGAACAAGAGTGAGATCGGAAATGAGGCACTGATGATGACAGAAATGAGAATGAATGGGGGAAAATCGGATGGAGGCGGAGCGCAGTTGAGACGACGAGTGAAGGAAGTCAGAGAGGAGGAAGGATGGAGGTTTGGCCGCGATGATAGCCGAAACGGTGAGTTGAGATTGAGGCGAGTGTGGTGTCTTGGGGAGATTGAGTTTTTTAGATATCAGGTTTTACTGTTTTTACAGGTTCTAATGTGTTGGTTTTATATTTTGACAGGTTGAGGTTATGGCAAGGTAATGTTTTTTGACTGGATAAGCTGGTTAGCAAGGTTTAACAGATTCTAAGCTTTGGTACAGGTGAAGTGTTTGTAGGTTATATGCTGGTTTACAGGTTGTTATACTTTTAACAGGTTAAGGCTTCATGGTTTTTTACAGGTGCTAAGCTTAACTGGTTTTAAGATGGTACAGGTTTTAAGATGGTACAAGTTTCGGTTTCTAACAGGCTCTAGCATTTTTGGACAACAATTGTTTTGGAACAAGTTGTTGGTTTCTAACAGGTTTCAAGATTTTGGAACAAGCTCAAATGTTTTGCAACAGGTTGAGTTCTAAATTGTTTTGTATTTGGTACTATTTTGGTTTGCAGGTTATAAGTTTTGTTAATAGCAGGTTCAGATTTTTGATACAGCAGGTTTAGGTTTTAGGCAGCAGGCTCTAAATTTGTAACAAGTTCTAAGTTTTTCTAAACATGTGTTAAGGCTTTCAACAAGTTGTTAACAAGTTTCATATGTTGGTTTTGGATATAGACGGATTTATGCAGTTTGCAGGTTGAACTGGTTTGACAGGTTAATGGTTTGGGAACAGATTAAGCTGTTTTACAGGTTGAAGCTTAAGGTTTGGATGGATAAGTTGGTTAGCAGCAAGCTCCAAATTTGTAACAACAGGTTTTAGCGGTTTAACAGCTTGAGGTGAGTTAGGACGAGTTGAATCACATAAAGCAAGTTTCTACAATTTTTTATTTCTGATATTTTTAAAACTGTTTTTCTTGGTGTTTATTAATACTAACATTTCTGAACGTTAACAAATTGCAGCAACTAAAAATACAGCAAGGAAAGTAATAATGAAACAAGCATCGTATGGTAGAAAAATGGCATAATAGATGGTTCAAACATGAATATATACAGCAGTATATATGGAGGAGGAAGAGAATAATACCTATCGGAGCCTCTCCGATGGGGCTTCTAAAACCGTAAGTTTTTTCCTCTTTTCCTGTTTTCCTTCTTGCTGAATTTTTAGAACAAAACTCTATTTTTTCTGTTTTTTCACACTCTTGTTGGATTGTTGAACAAAATTCTATTTTTCTATTTTTACTCTTGCTGAAATTTTTGGATATCTTCTTCTCTGCTGAATTTTTGACTTCTCTCCTCTTCGTTTGTGTTGACAAAAGCTTCTATTTATAGTGAAATGTGTGGGGTTTTAGAGGGGAAAAACAATAGAAATTTGAAAAAATGCAGGCCCTGTTTTAATGTTTCATGGGATAGCTTTTTGGGGTATCCATTTTAGTGCAACATTTGGAGCTTTGCATACTGTTTTTGTAACAGCAAAATGTGCAGATTTTTGTCTTATGGGCTGCATTCTGGGCTGTTTTGCAGGGCAGATTTGGACAGCAGCTTGGCATGGTTTTTGCTGACACATGGTTGAAGAAAATGGACAGCACTACACTCAAAAATAATGGACTGTTATGGATTAATGTAGTGCTAGAAAAAAAAGGCAGCATTGGGACTGTTTTGTAGCAAGAATAATAGATGATTTTCATGTACAAAACTTGTTTTTTTTTTTGTAACTTTGTAACAACAAGTCCAAATAAATGTAACATGAATAAACATGTATTCTTCAATATATTCTAAATTCTCTTTTGTAATTATAAATATCCTTGAATCTTCATATAATCATGAATCTTGATATGTCTTGATAAAAATTCAAAGTCTTTCATTTGAATTGGGAAAGAGTTGAATAATACTTGAATAAATTGTTGAATGATGAATAAATAATAATGCAAGTCTTAGATTTTAATCTTGCATTTTTGCAATAGAGATCCAAATAAATCACATGAATTAATTTTGTAATCAAATAGAATTCCTCATGTAATTAGTCTTGTGATGACCGATTAATTGTACCGAATTCCTTTTCCACTAACTTCTTGAATAAATGCTTCATGTATTTAAAACCATGATGTAAGTCCACCAAAATAATCACAAAAATAATCTTGAATATATATTTCATGCGATAAATGATTATTCTTGGATGAGATCTCTTGATAACTCCTCTTTAATTATCACTTGAATTCAAATAAAGAATATTCCGAATAAATTCTTCTCGAACGATTTTGAATTTAATCATCCCGTTTTGGCGAAATTCAACCCGCATCATGAGAAAATTTGCAGATGACTTTGGTCAAAGAAATCAAAAATGACGGTGTAGCCTGGTTTTCTTGTATTTAGAATAATGTGAAACACACATGAACCGAAGACAGTAAAACTTTGACCGTTCTTTCTGAAAAATATTCGGAGAAACCGGAGACCATCTGTTGGACAGAGTGTGGAAACAAACGCATAATTCTCTGAAATTCTTTGATGAATCAGCTTTTGGAAATTAACGAACGACCGCATTTCTGTCCCGAGACCCGAAACCCTTATTGACGTACGACGTTTGATGCTCTTCTTTCAGACCTATTTCCTGCACATGAAAACAAAACAACAAAACATACACTTCGTGCTTGATTAGTGGTTAGTCATTCATAAGATAAAATGCTCACAACACTCGATAATCTCTACACAGTCAAAGCTCGAAGGCGAAACGTTTGAAACCTACCATATTCTGTGACCTTGATGTATATGTAAAATAATGCAGATGAAACGGGGATCTTAGGTCAAAAATTGGGGTATGACAGCTGCCCCTATTTAAGTTTCTTCTATCCAGAGATATGAAGATTAAAATCTTCGTCTCGACGAGATTGAAGGTACTTAAATACATAATACACAATTTTTGCCCTAAGATACCGCCATTATGTTTATGATATGAATGCAGTATTTAACTTTATGGAGAATGATACCGTATGAGACAAGATAATGCTGGAGAAACCAAGCACAAACAACCCATAGGACCAGAGATTATACACTAATGGGGAAATGAGTCATCGACTTCGAATGATAGACTCTTAACGGAGAACAAAATTTGAGAGAATACGACCTCTGACCCTAACAAAGAAGACGCCTTGCATAGGAGACGAAAAAACAGATTATTGACCCAAGATAAACGGTGAGTTCACAACCCAAGGTCAAAGATAGACGAAAGATGTATCAATTTTACTGATAACGAACTACCGTCTTCTGAAGGCAGAGATTCACAAAAAACTTCTCTGCGGGATTTTTCCGGAGAGATACCAATTAATGCTGAAATAATATATGGTTGTAGATACACAAGCTGCTCAATAAAGAAGCCTCCACTTGCTGTCTTCCAAGGATGTTTATAACATACAAGCTGCTCAAATAAAGAAGCCGCCACTTGTTGTCTTCAAAGGATATCAATAACATACAAGCTGCTCAAATAAAGAAGCCGTCACTTGATGTCTTCCAAGAAAACTATAACATACATGTTGCTCAAATAAAGAAGTCGCCACTTGATGTCTTCCAAGAAAATTATAACATACAAGCTGCTCAAATAAAGAAGCCGCCACTTGTTGTTGTCCAAAGATGTCAATAACGCACAAGTTGCTCATGAAGAGATCGCCGCTTGTCGTTTTCCAAAGAAGCCAATAACGCACAAGTTGCTCATGAAAAGACCGCCGCTTGTCGTTTTCCAAAAAAATCAATAACGCACAAGTTTCTCATGAAGAGACCGCCGCTTGTCATTTTCCAAAAATGTCAATAACGCACAAGTTGCTCATGAAGAGCCGCCGCTTGTCGTTTTCCAAAAAAAGTCAATAACGCACAAGTTTCTCATGAAGAGATTGCCGCTTGTCGTTTTCCAAAAATGTCAATAACGCACAAGTTGCTCATGAAGAGACCGCCGCTTGTCGTTTTCCAAAGATGTCAATAACATACAAGTTGCTCACGAAGAGACCGCCGCTTGTCGTTTTCCAAAGATGTCAATAACGTACAAGTCTCATGAAGAGACCGCCGCTTGTCGTTTTCCAAAGACGTCAATAACACACAAGTTGCTCATGAAGAGACCGCCGCTTGTCGTTTTCCAAAGATGTCTCAGAGGAAAGTTGTGATAACACTGCCAGAGAATAAAATTCTTATTCAAAGGGAACCATGAATAGATCTTTCCTGAGGAGATCAGGTACTTAAATGTGCAAAATAAATGCACCATTCATCTAGGTTGTTTAGCCTGGAGAAAACCACGAGATAGCCTATGCAAGAGACAAAACTCAATCCAGGAATAAACCAGAGAGAAGACAGTCAAACAAGACTCCACCCAATGAGAAAAATAACTCAATTGGGGATTCATCCTATCCAGAGATGGACAAGGAAGGCTAAATCAAAAATTCATCCACGAGGATTAGCTCAGCTGGAGAATTAGAAAGGAAGCACATTTTCTGCTTAAGTTAATATTCTACTTGGAAAGAACATGTACGCTGTTTGAATAAACATAAACAAGGTATACGACCCAAAATCATCGATAAATGTGAATGTGTATGCATGATGTAAATGAGTAAATGAATATTATGCTGACAAAACAAACAGAGGGAATATCTTGAAGATGATAAGATATCACGAAATAATAGATACTCAGCCAATCTTAAAGAGACGGAAGATAACTGGAACTGAAACCAAAAAGCAACGTCAGAGCGTATCACGCTATAAGGCTCAAGTGTTCTGGGGAGAAAAACATTCAAATCCAATCTTCTAACACCAATATACCACTGACATGATACAAAATGTACCACACCTCAAAAATTTTCTCAAATAAAGATAACCGAAACAAAGCTTAACCGGAAATGTTGGGGAGTCACCAAGTTAGTACTACTAGAAACGCAAGTTTACACAACCAACACCTCATGACGATTTTGAAAGAAAACATGTTCATCATGCAAGGATAAATTACTGTATTGTTTTGCATTTCATGGCTTAACCATCCTCGGAGCAACTATTAATATTCCTTCCAATATTCACGACACATTTAAAAATAGGAATGCGTTAAATAACTTTGTTTCAAATATTGTCGTAAAAGCTGAAATTTTGCCCACAAACGATAAATGCTCAAACTTCATTAATAAAATGGTAGTTCACTAACAATGCGACTCCAATGGTTTACAAAAATTTGGGAAATAGTACATGAAAGAA
Organism: Vicia faba; assembly: GCA_948472305.1. Classification (NCBI taxonomy): domain Eukaryota; kingdom Viridiplantae; phylum Streptophyta; class Magnoliopsida; order Fabales; family Fabaceae; genus Vicia; species Vicia faba. The sequence continues at coordinate 1,008,099,138 of OX451737.1, forward strand.
AAAGGTTACACAAAAACAATGATTATTATTCTCCCTAACAACTTCGAATTCCGAGATGTGCTCAAATGCCATGACTGGTCTGACCAAAAGCCTGCCTAAGCCACCCCTTCGGGTTTTCAACTTAGAGAACTGTCAACTCAAACCTAGGAGAAATACTTCTTGACTGCATCGGCATTCATGGAGCGCAGGAGTTATTCACCATCCATATTTGTGAGAATCATGGCACCTCCAGAGAAAACCTTCTTAACGATATATGGTCCTTCATAATTCGGAGCCCATTTGCCCCTAGAATCAGGTTGGAAAAATAATATCTTCTTGAGAACGAGGTCACCTTCTATGAACTCACGTGGTCGAACCTTCTTATCAAAAGCCTTCTTCATTCTTTGCTGATATAGTTGACAGTGACACAACACTGTCAATCTCTTTTCTTCAATTAAATTCAACTGGTCATATCTGCTTTGACACCATTCAGCCTCAGAAAGTTTAGCTTCCATCAAAACTCTCATAGAAGGGATCTCAACCTCCACGGGGAGTACTGCTTCCATGCCATATACTAAATAAAATGGGGTGGCGCCTGTTGAAGTTCGAACTAAAGTATGGTATCCATGCAGAGCAAACGAAGCATTTCATGCCAATCTTTATAAGTTACCACCATCTTCTGGATAATCTTTTTTGATGTTCTTATTAGCAGCTTCAACAACCCCATTCATCTTTGGCCTGTAGGGAGAAGAATTATGATGCTCGATCTTGAACTCTTCACAAAGCTCTTTCATCATCTTGTTATTCAAATTCGAACCATTATCAGTGATGATCTTGCTCGGTATGCCGTAACGACAAACGATTTGATTCTTGATAAATCTGACTACCACCTTCTTGGTTACATTAGCATAAGATGCTGCTTCCACCCATTTAGTAAAATAATCGATCACCACCAAGATGAAACGATGACCATTTGAAGCTTTGGGTTCAATCATTCCAATCATATCAATGCCCCATATAGAGAAAGGCCAAGATGAAGAGATAACATTGAGGAGGGTCGGTGGCACATGTATCTTATCCGCATAAATTTGGCATTTATGACATTTCTTCACATATTTTCAGCAATCAGATTCCATCGTCATCCAATAGTAACCAACTCTCAACATCTTTTTAGCCATTGCATGTCTGTTGGCATGAGTGCCAAAGGATCCTTCATGTACTTCTTGCATCAGCATGTCTGCTTCATATCTGTCTACGCATCTGAGAAATACCATGTCATAATTCCTTTTATATAATACTTCTTCATTGAGGAAGAAACTACTTGCCAATCTCCTCAATGTCTTCCTATCTTTATTGGATGCCCCAGGCGGGTACTCTTGAGTTTGAAGAACACGTTTAATGTCATAGAACCACGGTTTATCGTCAGTGGCTTCCTCTGTTGAGAACACATGAGCGGGTCTGTCAAGGCGCATAACTCTGATTGTATGCACATCGTTCCAGTCATTCACTTGGAACATTGAAGACAAAGTAGCTAAAGCATCAGCCATTTGGTTTTCATCTCTAGGGATATGATGTAATTCCACTTCATTGAAGAAAGTTAACAATCTTCTAGCATAATCTCTGTAAGGGATCAAACCAGGATGACGAGTCTCCCATTCTCCTTTGATTTGATTAATTACCAATGCCGAGTCTCCATATATATATCGAGAATCTTGATCCTTAGATCCACTGCTTCTTCGAGACCCATAATACATGCTTCATATTCAGCCATGTTGTTCATACAGTCAAACTTCAATCTCGCCGTGAACGGGATATGAGCACCTCAGGGAGTGACGATGATTGCCCCAATTCCATTTCCATAAGCATTTACAGCTCTGTCGAATATCAAACCCCAACGGGATTCGGGATCAGGTCCTTCTTCAGGTAATGGCTCTTCACAATCTTTAGCTTTCAAGTACATAACATCTTCATCTGGTAAGTCAAACTTGATGGATTGATAATCGTCAATTGGTTGGTGAGCCAAATTATCAGCTAAAATACTCCATTTGATTGCTCTCTGAGTGTGATACTCAATGTCATATTCAGATAACAACATCTGCCAACGGGTTATTCTTCCAGATAAGGCGGGCTTCTCGAAGATATACTTGATCGGATCCATTTTTGAGATCAACCAAGTGGTGTGGTTAATCATATACTAGCGCAGACGGCAAGCAGCCCAAGCTAAAGCACAACAGGTCTTCTCAAGCATCGAGTATCGAGACTCACAGTCTGTGAATTTCTTACTCAGATAATATATGGCATGCTCCTTTCTTCCAGTCTCATCTTGTTGACCAAGCACACATCCCATGGAATCTTCCAATATAGTCAGGTACATAATCAAAGGTCTTCCTTCCACCGGAGAAATCAATATGGGAGGTTCAAGTAAATATTATTTGATACTATCAAAAGCTCTCTGACAATCTTCTGTCCATACACAACCTTGGTTCTTTCAGAGAAGCTTGAAAATAGGCCCATAGGTAGCAGTCATATGAGATATAAATCTAGAAATATAGTTCAACCTTCCAAGGAATCCTCTTATTTGTTTTTCCGTCTTAGGTGCGGGCATTTCTCGAATAGCTTTGACTTTATCAGGATCTACCTTAATACCTCGCTGGCTGACAATGAAACCCAGAAGTCTTCCAGAACGAACACCAAAAGTGCACTTGTTGGGATTCAGACGGAGTTTGTACTTTCTCAAACGCTGGAATAATTTCCATAAATGTTCCAAATGATCCTCTTCAGTTTGTGATTTGGCAATCATGTCATCTACATAAACTTTTATCTCTTTATGCATCATATCATGGAACAAAGCAGTCATGGCCCTTTGGTACGTTGCCCTAGCATTCTTCAAACCAAACGGCATTACCCGATAACAAAATGTTCCCCAAGGTGTAATGAAAGCTGTCTTCTCCATATCTTCTGGTGCCATCTTGATTTGATTGTAACCAGAGAAACCATCCATGAAAGAAAAGACTTTGAATTTTGTGGTGCTGTCGACCAATACATCAATGTGTGGTAATGGAAAATCATCCTTTGGGCTAGCTCTATTCAGATCTCTATAATCTACACACATTCTAACTTTTCCATCCTTCTTAGCAACGGGCACTATATTGGCTAACCATTGAGGATAGACCGATGTAACAAGGAAACCTGCATTAATTTGTTTTTGAACTACTTCTTTGATCTTGTCAGCCATATCGGGACGAGTCCTTCTCAACTTCTGCTTAATTGGCAGACATTCAGGTCTCAACGGAAAACGATGCTCCACAATATTGTTATCCAAACCTGGCATGTCTTGGTAGGACCAAGCAAACACATCCACATACTCTCTGAGAAGCTCCAACATTTTCTCTTTGACCTCTGGGATAAGCAATGCTCCGACCTTGACTTCCTTTTTGTCTTTTTCATTACCCAAATTGATCATCTCTACAGGCTCTTCAAACGGCTGAATAGTCTTTTCATCGTGCTCAAGTAAACAGGAAATTTCATCAGGAATCTCTTCATTATCTTCTTCCTCGGCTCTGAACACAAGGAATTCAAAGTTGGGATGGGGCATAGGATCATTGTTTTCAATGGTTAAGTCATGGATTAATCTGCACATATGATTATGCTTTATTTTAGAAATCGATTAATGTGAATGTTGTACAGATATAAAAAATATTATTATATTTTCCTATTGTGATACGGTGGGAAGAGAACTGACTATTTTTTGGAATGTTGGTTTGCGTTTTGCGTTTGTTTTCGCAAAATGTCGCGGTAAGCAAGAGTCTTTTATTTTATCCAACATGGAAAGGAAAAAAGCACAGAAAAACTCCTTTTTCGAGATGTTTCTCGGGTCCGAGGGGTAGATTATAGAAAGGGAAGGTGTTAGCACCCTTTCTATCCGTGGTTATCCATGGGCTCTTAGGTACTTGCTCAAAGTGTTTTCAAAATTTTCTTTTCTTTGTGTTTGTGGGTTTGAAAAAAGTTTTGGTTTGAAAGGTGTAAGTGTGAAAAGTTTTTGTTTTTGAAAGAACAAGTATCTAAGAACCATCTACCTACTCGAAAAAGAAATTAATATGTGCTAATGTCCTTTAGACAGTGCTATCCCACTATTGATGAGTAGGTAGCGTCATCGTTGAATTTTAAGGGTCAATTCGATTAAGGGACGTGCGGTCACTAAAGCAATGTTAGGACGCCTTAGCGGTAACCCTAATGTCTTAGATCATTTTTCCGAGGCAACCGTTTCGAGGCAACTATGATCTTTGGACAAGAGGGCGACCTCTAAAACTTCCTATACTCAATGACCACGTTCGAAGGCAACCGAGTGAGGTGTACCCTAAGAGTGCGCATGTGCGAGTGTGTTGTTTTCAGTTAATTTGTCTTTGTACATGTCAATGGTTATCTATGTTGATTTTAGGTTAACATTCGATCTTGTCATGCATTCCCTATTACCAAACATCTAACAGTTTATAAGTTGCGGAAATTAAATTGCGGAAATTAAACTAACTATTACAAGGCGTCGGGTATTTACATCGCCAAAAGCAACCCTTGAAATTAAAATGCGAAAAATAAATAAAGCGGTAAAAATAGTAAAGTCCTATTAAACTATTACATTCCGGAAACAGATACAATATTGAATAAAATGGCACACGTGCGAGAAATTAAATCGGGCGCAAGTTCTAGGCTTTTGACCCTTTGATTATTAAAGAAAGGATTTTTTGGTTATTTTGAATTAAAAAGAAATTAGATCTAAGTTAATTATTAAATTAATAAATTAATTAATTAATTAATGAAAATAAGTATTTTTGGATTTTTGATATTTAAAGAAATAAAAATAATTTGATTAATGTTAATAAAAACCTAATTGTCTAAGTTAATTTTAATTATTGCAAAAGATATTAAAGTTATTCCTAATTAAAACTAAATTAATTAAATTAATATTTATTAACAAAAATAAAATACTGAAAATTAATTTAAATAAGAAAATATATTTTTTGGTTTTTAATTTTATTAAGAAAAAAGTTTGATTGGTTAGTTAAATATAAAATAATAACAATAAATAAATAAAAGAAATAATAACACAAAAGAGAAAGAGTTAGGGGTTGGGCCTGATTAGGGGGTGAGAATTGCAAGTTCAAGGCCCAATAGGGGCTGGCCTGGTTGACCCTGTGGGATTCCCTGTGCGCCTTTGACTTGGTTTCATGGTGGACATTCCATCTGGACCACAAGATCTGGCCTGGGGCCATCTGGCAAGCCATTGAGTGAGGGAGTATGATATGTTGCACGCTTGGTATTACACTGAATAACCTGTTGAAAAATAATAACAATGCATATAGGGACCTGGGATTCGAACTCAGGTCCTGTTGATCATTGGACAACGCCCTTGCCACCACACCACTGCTTCTCAATTGTTAACTAAATACAAACAAAACATAATATATAAAACGCGTAAAAATTCCAGAAAATAAAAAAACAAAGCGCGCAAATTATGAATCATCCATTGGGAGAGGGCCACGTCTTCATCTTCTTCGTTCAACCCTGAACATTTACCTGCGGATTCATATCCGCAGCTGAATTCATAGGTTAACCCTAAAATCCACTTTAGGCCATGAAAACTCAATCCAAGACCATGGTCATGCTCGTCTCCCTCCACTGGTCATGCCTATGTCCATCAATGGAACTGATTTTGCCTGAAAAAGAAATGCCCAAAAACAACAAAACACGAACCCTAGATTCGGCTATGGGGTTACAGGCCAGATAAATGCAATTGGCTAATGCAGAATGCTTCTAAATTGAACGATAACCATGAATATGCAAAGATTTTGCAAGAAAAGTGCAGGAATAAGGATCTATGAATTCACACGAAAATCATTTTTTTGAGACACTTACAGAGCTTTTTCACGCGTATGGGGACTGGTTCTGGGTTGGTTTTGCTTCAATGATTGTCCAACAATTGATTAGCGTTGAGATTTGCTTCTGAATTGGCCTCCAAGGACGATTTCAGTTTCACACTTTTTTGCCTTTTTTCAAGTTTGGTTCTTGATGATTCTGCAGCCTCTAGCCTTGAATTTGTGTCCTTTTACTTGTATATGTATACTGCAATGTATTAGGTCAACTTTTTTGGACTGAATCCTTGTACATTATGGCTATAGGATTGGATTTGATCCTCCATTGATAACTTTCCAATTTTGCCATAAATCCAATCTTTTTGCACATGGAATGCTTGATACGAGTTTGATCATGTCATTGATGATGATTAGGTCCTGAAATTAGAAAAAGATCTCATGTAATCAAGTTTTGTGATTTTATTTGATTTAAATTCATTTAAAATAGAATAATTCAATAAAAAATCAAATAAAATAGAAAAATTGATAAATGGACACAAGGCTGAAGCTAGGACACGTGTGGAGTGTGACAAGATCAAATCAAGTGGAAAATAATGGGCCCATTTGACAAAATTTGAAGTTTTGGGGATAGTTGACTTTTGGCAATTTTGCAAAAATGCCCAACTTCAACAATGCATAACTTCTTCAATTTTGAACTTTTGGAATGGTTCTTGTACGTTTTAGAAATCTTGAGATGTCCTATAACCAACCCTTTTTGTCTCATCTCATTTTGATATTCCATGCTCAAGTTATAAGCTTTGGCAAAAAAGGTATTTTTGTTGACTTTCAAAAATGACCTATAATGTCCAAATTTGTAACTTTTTGTGAGTGCATTTTCTGATCTTTGGGTATGAATATGGATTGTAGGAAATTGCATCATCTTCAAAATGAGCTTTGATGGGTCATTTATCATAAAGTATTAGAAAGTTATGCTTGGTCAAAGTTGAGTTGACTTTTCCTACAAAACCCTAATTTAGCAACTTGTGAGTCTTGATGAATTTTGAGCAATCCTTGATGAATCATGATAAACCCTTGATCAAATGATGAAATATACTTCAAAATTAGAATGTTGACAAAAAATCTTGAAGTTTGACTGTATTTGGGGCACAATTGACTTTTGCCCTAGCACAATCGATTTTTGGACCTCTTGAGCAATTGACTGAGCAAACTTCCTCTAAAAGGCTTGAAATTTGACATGGATGAACTTGATAGCATATTAGGACATTGGGGAGCACTTGAGGTCATTTGGATGCAAGGACCTTAATGCAACACAAAACCCTAATTTGAGGTTGACTGCCTTAGGAGGTGACTTGTCTGTCCAACTCTTGAGCAATCTTGAGCCACTTGGAGATTTTTCTTGCATTGTTTTAAGAAATATGAGAGAGAAAATTTTGGGGTACAACAGCTGCCCCTGTTCAATCTTCTTAAACCTGAGGATATAGATTGGCTTTCGGGCCTTTCGTGATCCGAAGGTGGAAGATGATTGAACACTAGAGTGCCCAGAAATTTGCACTCGCATGAAGTGGTGTCAGCCTTGTGATGTCGGGATTGGGCTTATAGATGCCATTTGGAGACTGTTGATAGGTGGTCTAAACTTCGACTGGAATACGAATCAGGGAGATCTTAGGGTCGATCTGACTGAACCAGAGAAGGTTTCAGATTAACTTTGACTGGATCGGCATCAGAAAAATCCTAAGATCGATTTAACTGGACCAGACAAAAGTCTTGGAATATCTTCAATTGGAATACGAATCAGGGAGATCTTAGGGTCGATCTGACTGAACCAGAGAAGGTTTCAGATTAACTTTGACTGGATCGGCATCAGAAAAATCTTAGGATCGATTTAACTGGACCAGACAAAAGTCTTGGAATATATTCAACTGGAATACGAATCAGGGAGATCTTAGGGTCGATCTGACTGAACTAGAGAAGGTTTCAGATTAACTTTGACTGGATCGGCATCAGAAAAATCTTAGGATCGATTTAACTGGACCAGACAAAAGTCTTGGAATATCTTCAACTGGAATACGAATCAGGGAGATCTTAGGGTCGATCTGACTGAACCAGAGAAGGTCTTGGATTAAGTTTGACTGGATCGACATCAGAAAAATCTTAGGATCGATTTAACTGGACCAAACAAAATTCTTCCATAGATGTAGTTTCTTTTGAGGGGGCTACCAGACCATATGAGTAATCAATGGTGTTTACTGGTTCGTCTTTCCCTGAAACGGTAAAGAGTCAGTCATATGCAATGTCATGATGTATGAAATGCATGATATATATCAAGCAATAATGCTCTCAACATAAATGAGATTGTATGGTATGATGCGTATATGCATGTATCATGATGTATGGAAATGTAATGTTTCTAGCTGGGGAAAATAAATCCCGGATAGCTACTGGAGAATAGAGTTGAATTCTTCGCTTCCACTGGGGATGGTGAACGAAGGTGATTGCGAGAATAAACCTGCCGGAGGAGATAACTCCGTTGGGGAATATACTGACGAGGAGATTACTCTGTGGGGAAGAGATGCTCTGTTGAGGATTCCACTGATAAATTTCGTCGGGATGAATTACCGTTGCTGGTGATACTGAATCTGTTGAGGACTGAATTCCTGTTTGTGAAAGGAAAGAACTCCGCTGAGGATGAACTTCAGTTGCAACTTGCCGGGAATAACCCTTTGAGTTCTGCTGGGAATGATCCTTTGAATTCAGCTGGGGAGATTTATTTTTCTACTCCGCTGGGGATAAACTTCTAGAGTCTACTGGGGATGATGCTTCAACTCCGTTGGGGAAGATTTTTCAGACTGCACTGAGGAAATTTTGACTCCACTGGGGGTATCTTGTATTCTGTCAGGGAACATTCCTATACTTCGCTAGGGAATATTAAGACTGCCGGGGATATCAAGCCTTTTTAGCGCTGATGGTAGATCAACTCTGCTTGGGGAGAGCATTGCTGATTTGTTCATAGTTGCAAGTCCCAGCTGGGGGAGAGATATCATTATTGTCTTACTCTGTGGGGAGTGAAAGTACCTTAGCCACATTCTTCAGCTGAATCTACCTTTGTACCTGGTGGACAAAGCAACTATACAGTTCGGACAATTCTTATTGCCCCTGTTTCTGATATTACCAGTAATTTGTTTTTTTTGTTTCGCATGTAAATATTTATGAGCAGCAATTAATGTCAAGTGCATATATCAAAAATGAACATTGGACGTTCTTTGCAAAACAAAACAGATAAAGGAAAAACAGTTTGAAGTTTATTTGAAAATGAATTGTATTGATTTTGAAGTTTGGCCTGTAAATAGGCGTTTTTGTACAAGAGGCTGACGTCCTAGTAAGAGAACGCCGCTGAATAATAGAATTTACACAATTTGTGAAAAACTAAACAAAACAGCTATGTGAATGATCCCACTGGGTTCCAACTCTGCTATTGCCCTTATATCCTCAAGCATCTCATCACTTTTCTACTTGGTTGAAGATGAATCAGATTGATTAGTGTCGTCCGAGCTTAATAGTTGATACCGAAGTCTGGATGCAAGGTGATCCAATGAGACATAGTGTTACGCTTTGATCCCTAATTTTTTCCTGGACCGCCCTTTCGGGTTTTCAGTCCACCGGGATACCCTTTTTTGCCCAAGCCGCCTTTTCAGGTTTTCGACTTGCCGGGTGTACAATTTTTTTTTCATTTTCATCCCTTATTTTTGCCCGAACCCTTTTGGTTCGCCGGGAAGCCCTTATTTTTGCCTAGGCCAGTCAACCTAGCGGGTCTTTGATTATACGTAGTATCTTTTCACTATGTCCGCATTGACGGGGTGAGGAAGGTCGTCACCGTCCATGGTGGTTAGAATCATAGCTCCTCCTGAAAAAATGTTCTTAACCACAAATGGCCCTTCGTAAGTAGGGGTCCATTTGCCCCTGGGATCACCTTGAGGTAGGATAATACGCTTGATTACCAGATCCCCAACTTGATATTCCTGTCGTCTAACTTTCTTGTTAAATGCCTTGATCATCCGTTTTTGATATGTCTTACCATGACAAATAGCAGTAAGTCTCTTTTCGTCGATTAAATTCAGTTGATCAAGCCAGGTCTGAATCCAGTCATCTTCGCTCAAACCTGCATCCTTCATGATCCGAAGAGAGGGTATCTGAACTTCAATGGGCAAGACTGCCTCCATACCATATACCAAGGAATAGGGTGTTTCCCCTGTTGACGTCTGTGCTAAGGTACGGTACCCATGGAGAGCAAATGGTAACATCTCATGCCAGTCTTTGTATGTCACCGTCATCTTCTACATAATCTTCTTAATGTTCTTATTAGCCGCTTCAACAGCCCCATTCATCTTCGGTCGGTAGGGAGAAGAGTTGTGATGTTGTATTTTGAACTGCTTGCAGAGCTCGGTGATCATTTTGTTGTTAAGATTGGTACCATTGTCCATAATGATCCTCTCGGGTACACCGTATCGACATATCAGATTGTGCCGAATGAACGGTGCCACGATGTTCTTGGTTATGGTAGCAAAGGAATCTGCTTCAACCCACTTTGTAAAGTAATCGATTACTACCAGGATGAAACGATGCCCGTTGGACGCTGTAGGTCTGATCTCGCTGGTCATATCAATGCCCCACATTGCAAAAGGCCAAGGTGCCGTCAAGACATTCAGGGGTACTGGAGGTATGTGCACCTTATCAGCATAGACTTGGAACTTGTGACACGTCCGAGAATATTGATAACAGTCGTCTTCCATTGTGGACCAATAATATCCTGCCCGTAAGATCTTCTTTGCCATGGTGTGTCCACTGGAATGAGTTTCGAAGGTACCTTCATGTAAATCCACCATGATCCTTTCTGCTTCATTCTTGTCCACACAACGCAGTAAGGTCGAATCATGGTTGCGCTTGTAAAGGATACAATTGTTGATGAAGAACTTCACCGCGAACCTCCTCAGAAACTTCTTGTCATTAACAGATGCACCCTCGGGGTACTCCTGAGTTTCAAGATACCTTTTTACTTCATGAAACCAGGGTTTAACCGCTACCTCTTCAGTCTCAACGTCACAGTAATGCGCATGTTCGTCCAATCTTTCGATGATGATTCTGGGAGCTTCGTTGTCCCAATTGACTTTGAACATAGAAGACATCGTAGCCAGCACGTCCGCCAACTGATTCTCCTCTCTAGGGAAGTGTTCAAAGGTTATCTCCTCAAAGTGGGGAAGCAAAGTCAACACATACTCCTTGTAAGGAATAAGATTTGGGTGTTTCGTATCCGACTCGCCTTTGATCTGACTGATCAAGAGAGCAGAATCTCCGAAGACACTTAGAAACTTAATCCTTAAGTCAATTGCTGCTCAAAGACCCATGATGCATGCTTCATACTCCGCCATATTGTTGGTGCAGTTGAAACATTGTCGGGCGGTGAATGGAGTATGAGAGACTTTAGGAGATATGATCACGGTGCCAATTCCATTATCCAAAGAATTTGAAGCCCCATCAAAGTACATAGACCATCGGGATCTCTCTTCAGGTCCTTCATCCGGTCCAGGTGTCTCACAGTCGGTTACCAACATGATATTCTCGTCCGGGAATTCAAAGTTCATAGACTAGTAATCATCCACTGCCTGATGTGCCGAATGGTCTGCCAACACACTTCCCTTGATTTCCTTTTGGGTCGTATATTGGATGTCATACTCATTCAAGATCATCTGCCATCTCGCTATTCTTCCGGACAAGGCAGGCTTCTCGAAGATATACTTGATTGGGTCCATCTTTGATATCAATAGAGTAGTGTGAGTCAACATATACTGTCTCAGCCAGCGAGCAGCCCATGCCAAAGCGCAACAAGTTTTCTCGAGCAACGAGTATCGGGTCTCGCAGTCGGTAAACTTTTTGCTAAGGTAATAAATATTATGCTCTTTTCGGCCAGAATCTTCATGCTGACCCAGCACACACCCCATTGAGTTGTCGAGTACTGTCAAGTATAAGATCAAAGGTCTCCCCTCAATTGGTGGCATCAGAATAGGTGGCTCTTGGAGATACTCCTTGATCCTTTCGAAAGCGGCATGGCATTCATCGTTCCAACGTACCACTTGATCTTTCTTCAATAACTTGAAGATTGGTTCACAAGTAGCAGTCAGGTGCGAGATGAATCTGGCAATGTAATTCAGTCGTCCTAGGAAGCCTCTGACTTCTTTTTCTGTTCTAAGAGCTGGCATTTTCTGTATAGCCTTCACCTTTTCCGGATCCACCTGAATACCTTTATCGCTTACGACGAAACCCAGTAGCTTACCAGATCTCACCCCGAAGGTGCACTTTTTCTGGTTTAACCCCAGCTTGTACAACTTCAATCTGTCAAACAGCTTCTGAAGGTGGTCCAAATGTTCTTCCTCAGTTTGAGATCTTGCAATCATATCGTCTACGTATACCTCAATCTCATGATGGATCATGTCATAAAACAAAGCAACTATGGCACGCTGATACGTTGCCCCAGCATTTTTCAGTCCAAAAGGCATGACCTTGTAGCAAAAGGTCCCCCACTGAGTAACAAATGTTGTCTTCTCCATGTCTTCGGGAGTCATCTTAATCTGATTATAACCGGAGAAACCATCCATGAAGGAGAATACTTTATGCTGAGCAGTGTTGTCAACCAGAACGTCGATATGAGGTAGAGGGAAGTCATCCTTGCGGCTGGCCCTGTTTAGATCCCTATAGTCAACACACATTCGAACCTTACCATCCTTCTTCGGCACGGGAACCACATTGGCCACCCACTGAGGGTAAGAAGTAACCGCTAGAAAACCGACATCAAACTGTTTCATAACTTCAGCCTTGATTTTCTCAGACATCTCTGGGCGCATTCAGCGGACCTTCTGTTTCACTGGATGACAGTCTTCCTTGGTAGGCAGGCGGTGAACCACAATATCAGTATCCAACCCAGGCATATCTTCGTAAGACCATGCAAAGATCTCAACATAGTCATGTAGCATTTGAATCAATCGTTGCTTCACACTAGGCTCCAGATTTGCACCGATCTTAACTTCTTTCTTGTCTATCTCTGTACCCAGATTCACTGATTCCACCGGCTCTTCGTGCGGCTGAATAGCCCTCTCTTCCTGAAGTAGCAGTCTTGCCAGTTCACCAGGCACTTCGCAATCATCTTTACCTTCGTCTTCGGCTAAGTTGATCGGATTTTCGAAGTCATAACTGGCAATAGCAGAGTTGTTACCAGTGAGATCCAGAGTGGATGTAGACCTGTATACGTGAGTATGTGTGTGATTGGTGGAAATAGAACTGACTGTTTAAAGCTGGTTCGCGAAATGTCGCGGTAAGCAAGAGTCGCCACCGTCTTTTATGTTCTCCAACATGGAAAGGACAAAAGCACAACAAAATTCCTTATTCGAGATGTCTCTCGGTTCGGGAGGTAGATTTATAGAAAGGGAAGGTGTTAGCACCCTTTCTATCCGTGGTTATCCACGGGCTCTTAGGTACTTGCTCTTATGTTTTCAAAATTTTGTTTGCTTTTCAAATGTGTGTGGGTTTTGAAAAAGTTTCGTTTGAAAAATTTCTAGGTAACTCTTGTATCTGTCCTCAAGAGTGTATGAAAAATTTGTTTTGAAAACTTTTGAAAGTGTTAGTGTGAAAAGATGTTTTTGTTTGTTTTTGAAAAGAGCAAGTACCCATGAGATCTACCTACTCTAAGGAATTAGGCTGTGTAAGAGTCCTTTAAACAGTGCTATCCCACCATTGAAAGGTAGGTAGCACCGTCGTTGGAGGTATTCGGGTCAATTCGATTATAGGGACATGTGGTCACCAAAGCAATAGTAGGATGCCTTAGCGGTAACCCTAATGTCTTAGATCATTTTATCCGAGGCAACCGTTTCGAGGCCACTTTGATCTTTAGACAAGAGGGCGACCTCTAAAACACCCTGTACTTGACGACCACCTTCGAGGCAACCAGTGAGGCGTACCCTAGGAGTGGCATGTGCATGTGTGTTGTTTTCATGTTATATTATCTTGTACATGTATCATGGTGATCTACGAGTTGTTTTTAATTTCCATCCAAGTCTTGCATGCATTATTAACAGTTAAGAGTGCGGAAAATAAAGTGCGGAAAAGTAAATCTAAGCTATTACAAGGCGTCGGGTATTTACATCGCCAAAAACAACCCTTGAAATTAAAATGCGGAAAGTAAAATAAAAGCGGTAAATAATTAAAGTCCTAATTAAAAGCTATTACATTCCGGGAAACAGATACAATAATATGATAAAATGGATCGCGTGCGAGAAATTAAATCGGATGCGAGTTTTTTGGGTTTTGACCCTTTTTTTTTAAAGGAAGTGATTTTTTAGTTATTTTTGGATTAAAAGAAATTAAATTAAGTTAACAATTAAATTAATAAACTAATTAATTAATTAAAATATTTTTGGATTTTTTAGTTTTTAAAGAAATAAAATAAATTGAATTAATGCTAATAAAAACCTAATATTCTAAATTGATTTTAAATATTGCAAAAAATATTAAAAGTTAAATCTAATTAAAGCTAAATTGATTAAATTAATTTATTTACAAAAATAAAAGTGATGAAGTTAATTTTAATAAATAAATTTTTTTTTGTGTTTTTGATTGTATTAGAAAAAATGTTAATTGGTTAGTGATTAATAAAAATAATAACGATTAATTAATTAAAGGAACATAATACAAATAGAGAGAGAGAGTTTAGGAGTATACGAGCCTGATTGGAGGGGTGAAACAGCTGTTGGTGTCATGTGTAAACTGTTTTGTTTTGGCCATTTATGTTTTGGCTTTTGGCCATTTGTGTTCTGGCTTTTGGTCATTTGTGTTCGGGCCTCAATGTTCCTTAACCTTCTCAGGATGTCTGTCTCGCCATGTATTGGTGCCATGTGTAAACTGTTCTGTTTTGGCCATTTGGCTTTTGGCCATTTGTGTTCTGGCCTCAACGTTCCTTAATGAACCTGCATGAGATCCTGTCTAAAATCTGCAGTGTTGAATCTCATGAACACATTAAATAAAATCATAAAATGCAAATAAAACCAATATATGAAGAAATTTAATGTTTAGGCACAATATGGTATGTATGAATGATTATACCCTTTTGATCATGGAGATCAAATCAACCTTACCCTTACTGGAAAAGTAGTGACATGAATGCTTTTATGCCCTTTTGATCATGGAGATCAAGCCAGCCTTACTCTTACTGAAGAAGTAGTGAGATGTTGGTTTGTAACTGAGATGGCTTGTTTGTAGTGAGATGTTGGTTTGTAACTAGGATGGCTTGTTTGTAGTGAGAGAGGGATTTGTAATAAGGATTTCAAGGTTTTAGGGTTCTTGAAAGAATTTGATATTCTGACAGTGTTGTGGCAAGGTTTTTTTTCTTTTTTCTCCTCCCAGGTTTGTGTGAAAAGAAGGTGATTATATAATGGAAATCAGGATAAAGAAAATGGGTTTTGAATGTGCAATTGGGCCTCCAATGTTCACTTGAGTTCGTCACTTTCCAGGCTAAATCGCAGGGACTTAAGTGCAATTTTTGAAGTTGAAATGTGAAAACAAAATGTAGCCTACATCGAGAACTAACTCCTGTCCGAAAATTGGCTCAATCGGATAAACGGTGAATTAGTTATGAAGTTTTGAAGTTTCAGCTCAGACAAACTTATTTTGGGCTCCAGTGTCGACTCTGACACGTTCTTCAATAAAAAACTGGTATTGATCGGAGCATAATCCGGTCTCTACTTTTGAAGCAAAGTTGTAGATCTATGAGTCAGTGACCTTGTGTAAAAATATGAGCCCAATCCGATAAAAATTGACCGAGTTATGAATTTTCGAAGTTTCGGCCCAGATGAAATAATATTCAGCATTCAGGATTTTCGGCGTGTCACGCACTCTGAGCAAAAAACGAAGGCCTTTTGAATACCGTTTGAACTCAATACCTTCTGTGAAAATGTATCCAACTCAATTTGTGAAATTTTGGCGCCAGAACCAGCTCGATACGATGAAAATCGACCAAGTTATGATTTTCTGAACATGACGCAAATAAACTTCTGTCACAAATTTTCTGTACGAAAATACTTGATAAATCCACATTTTTGAAGACCTTCTGATTGAAATTGGCTTCCAGCCGTGAGAGATGAAAACGTAGATAATGTCAAGACGGAATTTTGGCCACCGGAACAGGTTCAAAACGAGTCACGATCATCAAGTTATGAATTTTTTAGCGCGTAAAAACTGCACTTTCAGCACACTTTTTGACCATATTTCTTCAAGAAAACTCACACATTCAGATACCTTCTTTAAAGAATTGACTCTTGAGCCGAACCTGAATTTGAGAATACGTTATCAGAGATATCTTGGCGAAAGAACACCTGAATATGACGCGCCGGGTTGGACTTGTGAATTTTTCTTGAAATGTTTTGAGAAATATGGGAGGGCAAATTTTGGGGTACAACAGTTTCCCCTGTTCAATCTTCTTAGACCCGAGGATGTAGATTGGCTTGCGTGCCTTTCGTGATCCGAAGGTGGAAGATGATTGAACACTAAAGTGCCCAGAAATTTGCACTCACATAGCGTAGTATCAACAATGTGATGTCGGGAATGGGCTTACAGATGCCATTTGGAGATATGATGGATATGAGGATGGGCTTATAGATGCCATCTGGAGATGTGACAGAACCTTGTCGGGAATGGGCTTATAGATGTCATTTGTAAATGTAATGGATAGTTGAATCTGAATAAGAAATAGAATAGCTTCCGTGTCTGGAGCATATCTAGTCTATATCTAATTGCTGACGTCTGAATAAATAGTAGAATGACCGACGCGTCTGGGGTATATCCATATTTTATCTGAGTGAGTGACAGAGTATTATCCGCATCCGGATCGTATCTGGAATATCTTTTGAATGAATCTGGACTAAACAATAGAATAGCATCCGGGTCTGGAGCATCTCTAAGTTGTCTTTAGAAGTTTGAATCTGAATAAGCAGTAGAATAACGTCGGGATCTGGAGCATCTCTAGGCCATCTCTGGAGAGAAATCTGAATAGGCAAAAGAATAACATCCGGATCTGGAGTATCTCTATGCCATCTCTGACAGGAAACTCTGAATAAGCAAAAGAATAGCGTCCATGTCTGGAGCATTTCCAAGCTATCTCTGAAAGGAAACTCTGAATAAGCAAAAGAATAGCGTCCATGTCTGGAGCATTTCCAAGCTATCTCTGGAGAGAAATCTGAATAGGCAAAAGAATAGCATCCATATCTGGAGCATCTCTAAGCCATCTCTGACAGGAAACTCTGAATAAGCAAAAGAATAACATCCATATCTGGAGCATCTCTAAGCTATCTCCGAGAGGGAATTTGAATAAGTATCAGAATGTAGCCATATCTGGGTCGCATCTGAACCATCTCTAGAAGGGAATCTGGAATAAGTATCAGAATGTAGCCATATCTGGGTCGCATCTGAACTATATCTAGATGGAATCTCTGAATAAACAATAGAATAGCATCTGTTGTTGGAGCATCTCTAAGTTATCTCTGAAAAGAAACCCTGAATAAGCAAAAGAATAACATCCATATCTGGAGCATTTCCAAGCCATTTCTGGGAAGAAACTCTGAATAAGCGATAGAACAGCATCCGGGTCCGGAGCATCTCTAAGCTATATGAGAGGGAATCTGAATAAGCAATAGAATATCATCCATATCTGGAGCATTTCTAAGCTATCTCTGGAGAGAAAATCTGAATAAGCAAAAGAACAACATCCATATCTGGAGCATTTCCCAGCTATATCTGAAAGGAAACTCTTGAATAAGCGAAATAATAGCATCCATATCAGGAGCATTTCCAAGCTATCTCCGAAAGGGAATCTGGAATAAGTATCAGAATGTATCCATATCTGGGTCGCATCTGAACCATCTCTAGAAGGGAATCTGGAATAAGTATCAGAATGTAGCCATGTCTGGATCGCATCTGAACCATCTCTAGAAGGACATCTCTGAATAAACAGTAGAATAACATCCGTGGTTGGAGCATCTCTAAGTTATCTCTGGAGAGCAACTCTGAATAAGCAAAAGAATAACATCCATATCTATAGCATCTCTAAGCTATCTCTGGAGAGAAAATCTGAATAAGCAAAAGAATAGCATCCATATCTGGAGCATTTCCCAGCTATATCTGAAGGGAACCTCTGAATAAGCGATAGAATAGCATCCGTGTTTGGAGCATTTCCAAGCTATCTCTGAAATCTCTTTAATGTAGATATGCCCTGGCTAGATACAGGTATCGAATCCATAATCAATCACTCACAGATATGCCCTGGCTAGATACAGGTATCGAATCTGGAATTACGACAGTTGATAGTAATCATCTTTGGATTGACCTTTTTCCTGAAAAGGAAAAACATCAGTTGTATGCAATGTCATGATGTATGAAATGCATTATGTCATGATGTTCAGAGAATAAATGAGATTGTGTGATATGATGCGTGTATGCATGCATTATGTATGTAAATGTTTATGAATTGTATTTTCGTCCCGGAAACTAAATCCTTGACGAATGCCGGGAAGTTAAATCCTGGGCTGATGTTGAAGAGTAGAGTTCTTCATTTCCGCTGGGGATGATGAGTGCAAGAATAAACCGTTAGGAGAAGATGACTCCGTTGGTGAATAAACTTGTTGGAGAGATTACTCTGCGGGGAACTACTCTATTGGGAAGAGATGCTTTGCTGAGACTTTAACGATAACTCCGCTGGGGATACCGTTGATAAGCCCTGTTGAAGGATTTGATGAACTCCGCTGGGGGATAGGAAGAACTTCGTCGGGGACGATCTTTCCGTGGTAATTAGCTGAGGATAACCCAGTTATAGGCTCTGGTGGGGGATAAACTTTGAATATGGTCGGGGAGAGACGTATGTACTCTGCAGGTGATAAGCTTCCAGAATCTACTGGGGATAAGCTTCTAGAATATACTGGGGAGATTGATTCAACTCTCCTGGGGAAACTTTTGGACTGTACTGGGGAAGTGGCTCCACTGGGGTGTCTGGTATTCCACCGGGGAACAATCTTAGATCAAGACTGCCGGGGATGCTTGCTGAGGAATATCTGTATACTCCGCTGGAGAATATTGAGATCTTCTGGGGATATCCAACTTCCTTAAGGCTGACAGTAGGCTAACTCTGCTTGGAGGGAGAGTATTGCTGACTTACTGGGGATACTGTCCCTTTTTAGGGCTGATGGGAGACCAACTCTGCTTGGGGAGAGTATTGCTGACTCTTGTCTTACTCCGCGGGGAGTGGAGGTAACTTGGTCATATTCTTCAGCTGAACTTACCTTGGTACCTTGGTTGACAGAGCAACTAGATCGCTTGGACAACTCATTATTGCCCCTGTTTCTTATGTGAGAGAAGAAGATACCTTGTGAGGTGTTAGACAACTGCCGATTCGACAAATCTTCTTCTGGTAGGCGAGTGACAAGATGACGGGACATAGTCGTACGCTCTTGATCCCTAATTTTTGCCTGGACCGCCCTTTCGGGTTTTCAGTCCACCGGGATACCCTTTTTTGCCCAAGCCGCCTTTTCAGGTTTTCGACTTGCCGGGTGTACAGATTTTTTTATTTTCATCCCTTATTTTTGCCCGAACCCTTTTGGCTCGTCGGGAAGCCCTTGTTTTTGCCTAGGCCAGTCGACCTAGCGGGTCTTTGATTATGCGTAGTATTTTTTTCGACTATGTCCATGCTCTCAGAATGCAGGGAGTTGTCACTGTCAGTAGTATTGCATTGTCATACCACCAGAAGATCTTCGTTTGATCGTCCAATGCCCCAAGTGATCCAGATGGAGATTTGCCCCAAGCTGGTTGGCCTTTTGAGAGATTCTCAGAATCTTGACTTAACTGCCCCAGATGATGGACAATGATCATGCCATGCCCCTTTGTTGGAAGTGTTTCTTCTATTTGAGCTTTTGTTGAGAAGATTTTTGTTCACTGGATATTCGTCGTGCGAATTTCTCTGTTGTTCAAACAAATAATCATATGCAAACAATGTTATTTAAAATGCAAAGCTTATGTCTGTTTCAAAATTTTTGAAAATGCATTTTCAGTAAAAACAAGTGAATTTTGTAAACTGTGATGTTAACTCGTTATTTTACCGCAAACCTTAAGGAGTCAGGATACCTTTCGTAACAATATGCTTTCGAACTAACCCATGCTTCAGCTAGGACTTTTAAGGGTTGTAGCGTGGCCTAGTTCACGGTTTAAGAAACAAAGAATAAAGGCTTAAATTTTATTTGTACCCACCCGCTCTTCGTGATGTTCTTCAAACCTAAACTCAGCTGATCATGCTTAGACCTTGTTTTAATCCTTGCTCTGATATTCCGTTGATGGTTCGGATATTGAAAGTTTATTTTGAATAGGCAATCATTTCCTTTTTCGTTGAGGGTTTGTAGAACCTCTTTCTTTTTGATTTCGTTATCCCTGTTTTTGCCTGAACTATTCCTTTTTGTGATTACAGTCAGCGGGATGCCCCAGTTTTTGTAAGTCTCCTTCATAGGTTTTGACTTGTTGGGCTTTTATTTTGAGAAATGATGACTGCCTGTCTTTATGATTGTATGAACCATCACTGTCTTTTCGTCTCGGAAGGACTTCTTTGATGCTATTCGCTGTGCACTTGGATCAACTGAGAGAACTACCCTGCCCCAGGTTATGATTAAGGGTTTTAATTTTAGAAAAGAAAAAACTCCTACTTCTTTGGCTCGAAGGGGTTGACGAGGGATTATCTTCCTTATAACTCCAGTGTTTAGGAATTGAAGCAATGCCTGTACCTCATCAGCGGGGTCTGTTCAAAAGCATACTGTAAAGATCGTGGTATCGTTTTCGTCATCCTCCCTCAAGAGGCTTAGAATTATTAATTGAGAGTTGACATCAAAAAATGAAAGCAGTTTGAATATAGCGAATGCGAATATATTAATTCAGAATAGACATATGTGATGCATTAATGAAATAAAAAGGTTTGCCATGACAATAATTGTTTGAACAATCAAAGAAAAATACAACTTGAACATTCGAATGAACAAAAGTTTTTCTCGTCTCAGGACTTGTAACTTCAAACGGTGAATCTTGCAGGGATAGTAGAAGAACTCAGCCTGGCCATCTTGGGTGAATTCCACTGCTCCTTCGTCAATCAGGTCCTGGATCTTATTCTTCAGAGACCAGCAGTTGTTGGTGTCGTGTCCTGGACTGTCAGAGTGGTATGCACACCTTTCACTCGGGTTATACCGGGAAGAGGAAGTGTTGGGATTCTTAGGAGGGTCCCTTAGCATTACCAGATTCAATCTCAACAGGCGTTGTAAATCTTGAGACAGTGATACATTGAGCTGGGTGAATTGCCTCCTGGGCTTGTCTGGCTTGCTCTGATCAACCCGTTGTTCTGGGCGAGGTCGTTGTTGGACCTGTGAAGTAGTAGCAGCTTGGAGAGGTCTATTCATTGAACCAAACCTTTGACTTCTTGGGGGCTGATTACCGGTTTGGTCCCCAGCCTTGACTACTTGCTTCATACCGTCTTGCTGAAGCTGGTGAGGTTGATGCTGGATTTGTGACCCTGAAGCAAGTTGAGGAGCTTTTCCCTTGTCTTCTTTTCTCAAAGGGAATTTGATGGTGATTGGCTCTTCAACCTTAGATGTTTGCCCCAGTTGGTTATCCCGAAGCAGTTGGTTGACGAGAATCCTGAGCTCTTCTTGTCTTTGAGCTAAGTCTTGAATGAGAGTCATCTGCCCCAGCATCTGGGTTCTCATTGTATCTACCTCAGCTTGCAGACGTTTCAGCCGTTCGTCCTTATCGTCTTCTGGACTGTTCCTGACCAAATTCCCCATGAGGAGTGTTCTCAGCTCTTCCCGCCCCTTGGATAGATTTAGGAGGATTTCCCTGAACTGAGTCTCTTGAGCATGAAGATCCTGGTTGTCTTGTTGGAGAGCCATTGCTGAAATAAACAGCGAGGAAGGTAAGTGACCTGTAAAAAGGGGTACCTGTAATGCAATGGTATGTGTGTATGCAATGTTTTCAAGGATCTCGCGGGGTAAATAAGAAAATTGTTAGAATCTGAATTTGGTAGCTTGATTGAAGGTACTTCATATTGTTGAGAGTCCTTCTTCAAGAGTCAAGGCTCACCATATCGAGTGGGTCATAGCCCCTGACTCAAGTCATCAACCTTGTTTTGATTTCCAAACAACCTTGGCTAGGGGAACCTTCTTCAAGAGTCAAAGCTCACCATATCAAGTGGGTCATAGCCCCTGACTCAAGTCATCAACCTGGCTAGAGGAAAATAGATCCCCTTTGCCCCTTGCTAGACATTCTGGTTCATCATGACCTGCATCACAAGCCCTTGAGATCCTTGAAATGGGTTAGTCTTTATGCAGGATGCATGCAATGGTATGATGTTATGCTATGCATGGAGTGATATAAGTAGGCTCTGTAATGAGTCCCAATTAAGGACTGTAAACAAAACCTACAAGGAACCCGTGTTGTTAGATAACTAGAACATGCAAGTAATCAAGTTTGAAGGCACACAAGTCACACAAAAGAGCCCTTAGATTTCAGGCCAGCATGAAGTTTGGGGTACTACCCTCTTGAAGTTGGTGGGCTCAAGACCTGTCCTATCAAAAGTAACCGGGTTCTAGAGGATCCCAATATCACTGACTACCCTCGATCAGTCATAACTCCAGCATCACAATCTTTTCTTGCGGCCAGAGCCATCGCGAGAGTTTAGCCTCAATGGGTGTAGCATACTGCTACTGTTCTATGGCCAAGTTGGGTCAAATTAGGGTTCTAAGGTCGGTTGGTGCTTAATGACTCCTCAGAAGACCCATATTCTCCTTGTTGCAACACAAGGGATATCGGTACAGACCAAGGTGCCACACCAATGTAGCCACTGCTTCACCCGTGTCGGTCTACGCCGGACAGGTCCCTCACAGCTTATGCTACCTAAAAGGTATTCCCCAGATCCGGGTTAGGATCTATGAAACTCCGATGCAAGCCCACAAATATAAAAGCAATCAAGACATACAATTGAAAACATAGAATGATCTAATCCTAAGGTACACCTCACTTTTATATTCTCCCCAGCAGAGTCGCCAGTTCTGTGATCGGTGGAAATAGAACTGACTGTTTAAAGCTGGTTCGCGAAATGTCGCGGTAAGCAAGAGTCGCCACCGTCTTTTATGTTCTCCAACATAGAAAGGACAAAAGCACAACAAAATTCCTTATTCGAGATGTCTCTCGGTTCGGGAGGTAGATTTATAGAAAGGGAAGGTGTTAGCACCCTTTCTATCCGTGGTTATCCACGGGCTCTTAGGTACTTGCTCTTATGTTTTCAAAATTTTATTTGCTTTTCAAATGTGTGTGGGTTTTGAAAAAGTTTCGTTTGAAAAATTTCTAGGTAACTCTTGTATCTGTCCTCAAGAGTGTATGAAAAATTTGTTTTAAAAACTTTTGAAAGTGTCAGTGTGAAAAGATGTTTTTGTTTGTTTTTGAAAAGAGCAAGTATCCATGAGATCTACCTACTCTAAGGAATTAGGCTGTGTAAGAGTCCTTTAAACAGTGCTATCCCACCATTGAAAGGTAGGTAGCACCGTCGTTGGAGGTATTCGGGTCAATTCGATTATAGGGACATGTGGTCACCAAAGCAATAGTAGGACGCCTTAGCGGTAACCCTAATGTCTTAGATCATTTTATCCGAGGCAACCGTTTCGAGGCAACTTTGATCTTTAGACAGAAGGGCGACCTCTAAAACACCCTATACTTGACGACCACCTTTGAGGCAACCAGTGAGGCGTACCCTAGGAGTGGCATGTGCATGTGTGTTATTTTCATGTTATATTATCTTGTACATGTATCATGGTGATCTACGAGTTGTTTTTAATTTTCATCCAAGTCTTGCATGCATTATTAACAGTTAAGAGTGCGGAAAATAAAGTGCGGAAAAGTAAATCTAAGCTATTACAAGGCGTCGGGTATTTACATCGCCAAAAACAACCCTTGAAATTAAAATGCGGAAAGTAAAATAAAAGCGGTAAATAATTAAAGTCCTAATTAAAAGCTATTACATTCCGGAAAACAGATACAATAATATGATAAAATGGATCGCGTGCGAGAAATTAAATCGGATGCGAGTTTTTTGGGTTTTGACCCTTTTTTTTGAAAGGAAGTGATTTTTTGGTTATTTTTGGATTAAAAGAAATTAAATTAAGTTAACAATTAAATTAATAAACTAATTAATTAATTAAAATATTTTTGGATTTTTGAGTTTTTAAAGAAATAAAATAAATTGAATTAATGCTAATAAAAACCTAATATTCTAAATTGATTTTAAATATTGCAAAAAATATTAAAAGTTAAATCTAATTAAAGCTAAATTGATTAAATTAATTTATTTACAAAAATAAAAGTGATGAAGTTAATTTTAATAAATAAAATATTTTTTTGTGTTTTTGATTGTATTAGGAAAAATGTTAATTGGTTAGTGATTAATAAAAATAATAACGATTAATTAATTAAAGAAACATAATACAAATAGAGAGAGAGTTTAGGAGTATACGAGCCTGATTGGAGGGGTGAAACAGCTGTTGGTGTCATGTGTAAACTGTTTTGTTTTGGCCATTTATGTTTTGCCTTTTGGCCATTTGTGTTCTGGCTTTTGGCCATTTGTGTTCGGGCCTCAACGTTCCTTAACCTTCTCAGGATGTCTGTCTCGCCATGTATTGGTGTCATGTGTAAACTGTTCTGTTTTGGCCATTTGGCTTTTGGCCATGTTCTGGCCTCAACGTTCCTTAATGAACCTGCATGGGATCCTGTCTAAAATCTGCAGTGTTGAATCTCATGAACACATTAAATAAAATCATAAAATGCAAATAAAGCCAATATATGAAGAAATTTAATGTTTAGGCACAATATGACATGTATGAATGATTATACCCTTTTGATCATGGAGATCAAATCAACCTTACCCTTACTGGAAAAGTAGTGACATGAATGCTTTTATGCCTTTTTAATTATGGAGATCAAGCCAGCCTTACTCTTACTGAAGAAAGTAGTAAGATGTTGGTTTGTAACTGAGATGGCTTGTTTGTAGTGAGATGTTGGTTTGTAACTAGGATGGCTTGTTTATAGTGAGAGAGAGATTTGTAATAAGGATTTCAAGGTTTTAGGGTTCTTGAAAGAATTTGATATTCTGACAGTGTTGTGGCAAGGTTTTTTTTCTTTTTTATCCTCCCTGGTTTGTGTGAAAAGAAGGTGATTATATAATGGAAATTAGGGTAAAGAAAATGGGCTTTGAATGTGCAATTGGGCCTCCAATGTTCAATTGAGTTCGTCACTTTCCAGGATAAATCGAAGGGACTTAAGTGCAATTTTTGAAGTTGAAATGTGAAAACAAAATGTAGCCTACATCGAGAACTAACTCCTGTCCGAAAATCGGCTCAATCGGATAAACGGTGAATTAGTTATGAATTTTTGAAGTTTCAGCTCAGACAAAATTATTTTGGGCTCCAGTGTCGACTCTGACACGTTCTTCAATAAAAAACTGGTATTGATCGGAGCATAATCCGGTCTCAACTTTTGAAGCAAAGTTGTAGATCTATGAGTCAGTGACCTTGTGTAAAAATATGAGCCCAATCCGATAAAAATTGACCGAGTTATGAATTTTCGAAGTTTCGGCCCAGATGAAATAATATTCAGCATTCAGGATTTTCGGCGTGTCACGCACTCTGAGCAAAAAACGAAGGCCTTTTGAATATCGTTTGAACTCAATACCTTATGGGGAAATGTAGCCAACTCAATTTGTGAAATTTTGGCGCCAGAACCAGCTCGATACGATGAAAATCGACCAAGTTATGATTTTCTGAACATGACGCAAATAAACTTATGTCACAAATTTTCTGTACGAAAATACTTAATAAATCCACATTTTTGAAGACCTGATCGAAATTGGCTTCCAGCCGTGAGAGATGAAAACGTAGATAATGTCAAGATGGAATTTTGGCCACCGGAACGGGTTCAAAACGAGTCAAGATCATCAAGTTATGAATTTTTTAGCGCGTAAAAACTGCACTTTCAGCACACTTTTTCACCATATTTCTTCAAGAAAACTCACACATTCAGATACCTTCTTTAAAGAATTGACTCTTGAGCTGAACCTGAATTTGAGAATACATTATCAGAGATATCTTGGCAAAAGAACACCTGAATATGACGCGCCGGTTTGGACTTGTGAATTTTTCTTGAAATGTTTTGAGAAATATGGGAGGGCAAATTTTGGGGTAAAACAATGTGTAAAATAGCTGTTTTGCAATATATAATAAAGAAAAACAAGGAGCACAAAATTTGAAATACATGAACGTCCAATGCTTTTATTAATGATATATGTAGATGACACACATAAAGCCCTCACAAATGAAGCCACGGTGCCCCGGGTAAGACACCGGGCCGTAAAGTTTAAAACATTGTCTGTTACAAATTCAAAACAAAAAGTTTCATTACTGGGTAGCAAAAGAAATAGGGATGAAGTCCTTTGCTGTCCAGTTGCTTGGTCCACCATCGGTCGTAGGATAGATCCAACTGTCAAACTCAGACTCTTCAACATCGTCTTCAACGGCATTCACTCCCGAATTGCTGATGAACACGGGAGGTCTTCTGATCCGTGCATTCCGAACAGCCCTTTGAGCCTCTGCAGTGAAACCCAAACCAAACTTGTTAGTCTTCTGTGTAAAATCAGGGAGTCGGCCCCACTGTGCACACCCACCTTTCTCAACAACAGCCCGGGCATCCCTGAAGGAAGCCATCTTCATAGGAGGATCTTCAACAACAGTCTCGGTTGACGCCAGTGTCTGGGGAACCTCTTCAAAATGCTGAAATGGGGTCTCAATGAACTCCCCATCCATCTCTACATATCGGAAAGAGTTGAGATGGCTAACCATATACTCCTCTTCTCCTTGCACTGTCACAATCTTCCCTTTGACCGGGTACTTCAGCTTCTGATGGAGCGTTAGGGTTACGGCCCCGGCTTTGTGGATCCATGGACGACCCAGCAAACAAGAATAAGATGGACGAATGTCCATCACATAGAATGTAGAGTTTAAAACCTGAGAACCAACCTTAATCGAAATATCAACTTCTCCTTGCACCATCATCTTAGACCAATCAAAGGCCCTAACAACAATGTTGCTTGGCTTCAGCTCCAACCCTTCACAGTCCAACCGGTCTAGAGCTTTCTTAGGCAAGATGTTCAACGAGGAACCAGTATCCACCAATACATGAGCAAGAGTAGTGCCCCTGCATTCAATGGAGACATGCAGAGCATCATTGTGATTCTTCCCTTTAGCAGTCAAGTCGGTGTCAGAGAAACCTAACCCATTATCAGCAGTCAGATTGGCCATGCAATCTTTAAACTGATTAGCTGATGTCTCTTGTGGTATGTGTGCAGTCTTCAGGAATGTAATCAGAGCCTTGGCATGGGCCTCTGAGCATAACAGCAGTGACAACATATAAATCTTGGACGGGGTTTGCCCCAGCTGTTCAACTACATTGTAGTCACTCTTTTTGATGATTTTCAGAATCTCTTCCATCTCTTGTCTAGAAGCTTCAACAGTAATCGTCTTCGGTGCCTCCGTCTGGGCATGCTCACTGGTGATCCCTTTGCCCCGAGTGTTAGATGACTCGGCGACAGGGGTAAGAATAGGAACTTAAACAGGAATAGTAGTAGGTATACTGGCAGGTGTAATAATAACAGGTTTTCAGGCAGTTGGTGGAGAGATATCAGGTGAGAAAAGTCTTCCGCTGCGGGTGACTTTAGCAGGTCCAACAATATTGTTGACGTCAGTATCAGCATCCAACTCTTGTTTAACTCAATGAAAATAAACATCAGCCTCGTAGTGCCAAGGGACAGCTTTATCAGAGGTGTAGGGGATAGGCCTAGGAACAGTGATGATCAATGGTGCGATTCTTGGAACATATGTAATTCTAACAGGCTTTCTCGAGGAAACCTTGGAAGAATTGTCGAGAATGGTGATAATAGCAACTTCTTCAGTATGAACTATGGGAACAACAGTCTTCTCAAACAGAATTTCTTTACTATCCATCAGGCGTTGGACACCTGACTTCAAAAGATGGCAACCGGTTGGTAGGGCAGAACACATACGGCAACCTTCGTCACAGCCCGGAAATAAACCGGCTAGCAAAAGGTTCTTCTTCACAGTCATCAAAGGGGTAACAATGTCGTTCACAGAAACCACAAACGAGTCTTCATCTATAGCATTCACTCCGTGCTTGGGCATAGAAGCAGTCACAACATTAGGTCTTTTGGGCGCCTCAAACTCAATCTCATTTGCATCAATTAAGTCCTGTATTTTGTTCTTCAAAGCCCAACAATCATCTGTATTATGCCCCAGGCTATCAGAGTGGAAAGCACAACGGGCATTAGGGTTGTACTTTGGTGATGTAGTGTTGGGATTCTTCGGGGCCTCCCTTGGCAACACTAGATTGGTTTTTAACAACTGCGGTAGAATCTGAGATAACTTCATGCTGAGACAGGTGAATTGCCTTCGAGGTCTCTCGTCCTTCTGTTGATTGTTGTGCTGAGCAGCACCAGCAGGTCTTAAAATAACAACTGCATTAACAACTTGGCGACGTTCAGGTCTATTCTGGCTTTTCGAACTGTAGACAACACTTGACTCCTTCTTAAAAGGCTTTTTCTCGGTGCTCGATGAAGCACCCTTCTGTATCTTACCAGCTTTAATACCAACCTCAATGCTCTCATCGGTCATAATAAGCTCTGTAAACCTAGATGAAGAACTTTCGATCAGATGGTTGAAAAATGGACCAGACAAGGTCCCCAGAAACATATCCACAAGCTCCCGATCAGCCAAGGGTGGTTGCACTCTTCCGGCGAGGTCCCTCCATTTTTAAGCATAATCTTTGAAACCTTCACCCGTTCCAATTGACATGCCCTGGAGTTGGGTACGCGTGGGAGCAAGGTCGGAATTGTATTGGTACTGCCTGTAGAAAGCAGTATCCAAATCTTCCCAACTGCGGATACTGGCTCCGTCCAATTGGTAAAACCATTCAAGCTGAGTCCCTGAGAGACTGTCTTGAAAGAAGTGGATCCATAGGTTCTTATCAGTGGTGTACGGATGAATCTTCCTTACATATAACCGGAGGTGCAGCTTCGGACAAGGAACTCCGTCATACTTAGAAAAGGCTGGTGCTTTGAATTTGTGGGGAATCACCACCCCAGATGATAGACCCAGATCACCAAAGTCCAGACCAGGCACTTTCTGAACTTCCATCGCACTCAAACGGTCTTCCAGTTGTTTGTATCTATCCTCGGCTGGAGGATACTGGTCTTCGTCGAAGTCCGTCTCATTGTCTGAGACCACAGGGCTAGGAGCCCTTCTTTCCTCTTGACTATCTTTCCCTACAGGTGAGGTGGTCAAATCAACTTCATCCCGTAGCCTATTTCCAAACCTGTGACCTGTGTTAAACAAGACTGTCCTCTTCTTCTTCTTCTCTTTCAGAATCAGGGTCTTCAGATCTTGCTGACCCTTAGCTAGATTCATGAACAGCTCTTGGAATTGGGCATTCTAGGCCTGTAGGGCCTTGATGGCTTGCTCAGTTGATTGGTCAGCAGACATGATGAGTGCTGAAATAAACAGCGAAGAAGATAAGAGGCCTGGAATGGGTACCTGTTATGAAGTGCATGGGATGAAATGCATATGATATGATTTCAAAGACAATCGGGAGATTTAAATTTGTAAACAAGAAATGAAACACACTTTTATTAGATAAACTTTGAAATTCAAATTGTTCAACAAATTTCCCTTAAGGCGTTACAAGAAAGGAAATACTAAAAAGTAAATAAAAACTGGAAAGGAAATAATCAAAGGACAATCAGTGCTCCCATGGTCTCTTCTTATCAGTGCGGACATAGTCATTGAGGATCCGCTCGTTCTCCAGCTGCCTAGTCAACTTTTGGATCTTCTGCTCTTGCTCGTTGAACTTTTCTCGGTAAGCATCCCGTTCTTCTCTCAGCTGCATCCAAGACCTTTTCAGTGCCCCAGTGTCAGTGGGCATATGAGGATGGAGGATGGTCGGAAGAACCCCTTATTCATTAGCAACTTCAATAATGATAGGCAGGACGACTTCATATGGCATACCCAGCTTTTGGGCACGGATACGGACCCATCTGAGATATGGCTCCATTGGAAGAGAAGTCTTTGGACCCAGCTCATGTGGATTGGATATGTGAACTCTATCCCAAGCCCTTATGAATCTGTGGCGTTGCTCGTCGCTATCCCCTTGAAAATCAAAGATGATACTAGGCATTATCAGCTCGTGAGGTCATTCTCTTTTATCTCATCCAAACTGATGTAAGGCCAAGCATGGATTGTAAGAAATTCCCCCATTGGTTCCTATCAGTGGAACATTGGGGTATTCCCCACAGCGATCAATGATAGCCACCTCGTCCATACCCTTGATAGTCTAGATGATATCATTATGAGAGAGAGACATAACCCTATAGGCCCAACCCATGCCTTCTTTGTTCTTCAGCACTGATTTGGGGAGGTGTGAAATGAACCACATCGCCAATAATGGAGCACAACACATCAAGGTTCCCCGCTTTCGGGCAGTACAGGCATAAAGCTGATGAAGAATGTCACCCAAGAGAGTGGGTACAGGATTACGAGAGATGAAGATTTTCACCGCATTCACATCAACAAAGGAGTCAGGATTCGGAAACAATACCAAGCCGTATATCAGAAGAGCCAGAATATCTTCGAATGCTTTGAAGTCTAGACTATCCCAGAAATAATTAGCCTTACCAACCAAGAACTTAGTCAGAAAGCCCTTTGCTCCACTTCTAGTCTCCCAATTGGCCATTACCTCATCCTTTGTCATATGAAGGGCTGAAGCAATCTCTTCTGGCCTAAGGATCTTTTCCCAACCAGTAAACGGGGTCTGCTCCAGAATAGAGATACCGAGCAGCTCAGAGAACTCTTCTAAGGTGGGAACCAACTGGTAGTCCTGAAAAGTAAAGCAATGGTACAGTGGATCATAGAACTGGACTAGGACACTCATCATCTGCTCGTCCAATTTGGAGGTGACCAAACTGAGAAGATACCCATGTCTTCTGATGAAAGAGGTAGTATCAGGCATCTTTGTAATCAATTCTTTAAGCATGGTGGGAACCTGGACAATGTTGATCCGGATGGTATTCCTACGCATGGGCATCATGACCTACAAAACAGAACAAAGATGAATCCCTCCTGTCTTTGAAATAGGTTAGTCCAATGCAAGATGTATGCAATGTTATGATGTCGTGATGTCATGATAGAAAGCACACCACAAGTATCCACAAATAGCAAACATGGTAAAGGCACACAAGTCACACAGAGAGCCCTTAGATTTCAGGCTGGCAAGGAGCTTAGGTACTACCCTCTTTCAGTTCAGTTGGTTTAAACCTGTCCTAAAAATAGTAACCGGGTTCTAGAGGATCTCAATATCACTGACTACCCTCAATGCATCATAATTCCAATTTAGCAACCTTTTCTTGCAGCCGGAATCATCGCGAGAGTTTAGTCTCAATGAGTGTAGCATACTGCTACTATTCTATGGCCAAGTTGGTCAATTTAAAGGTTCTAAGGTCAGTTGGTGCTTAATGACCCCTTAGAAGACCCATATTATCCTCGTTCCAACACAAGGGATATCGGTACAGACTAAAGTGCCACACCAATGTAGCTACTGCTTCAACCGTATCGGTCTACACCGTACAGTTCCCTCACAGTTTATTGCTACTTACCTAAAGGGTATCCCCAGATCCAGGTTAGGATCTATAGTAACTCCGATACAACCCACAAAGATAAAGCATACAAAGCAAACAATTGAAAACACAATGATCTAATCCTAAGGTACACCCCACTTATTAATATTCCCCAGCAGAGTCGCCAGTTATGTGATACGGTGGGAAGAGAACTGACTTTTTTTTTGGAATGCTGGTTTGCGTTGTGTTTGTTTTCGCAAAATGTCGCGGTAAGCAAGAGTCGCCACTGTCTTTTATTTTATCCAATAAGGAAAGGAAAAAAGCACAGAAAAATTCCTTTTTCGAGATGTTTCTCGGGTCCGGGGGGTAGATTATAGAAAGGGAAGGTGTTAGCACCCTTTCTATCCATGGTTATCCATGGGCTCTTAGGTACTTGCTCAAAGTGTTTTCAAAATTTGCTTTTCTTTGTGTTTGTGGGTTTGAAAGAAGTTT
This sequence comes from Vicia faba, assembly GCA_948472305.1. Taxonomy (NCBI): domain Eukaryota; kingdom Viridiplantae; phylum Streptophyta; class Magnoliopsida; order Fabales; family Fabaceae; genus Vicia; species Vicia faba. The sequence goes on from OX451737.1 coordinate 1,008,131,310, forward strand.
TGGTTTGAAAGGTGTAAGTGTGAAAAGTTTTTTTTTTGAAAGAACAAGTATCTAAGAACCATATACCTACTCGAAAAAGAAATCAATCTGTGCTAATGTCCTTTAGACAGTGTTATCCCACTATTGATGAGTAGGTAGCATCGTCGTTGGATTTTAAGGGTCAATTCGATTAAAGGACGTGCGGTCACTAAAGCAATGTTAGGACGCCTTAGCGGTAACCCTAATGTCTTAGATCATTTTTCTGAGGCAACCGTTTCGAGGCAACTATGATCTTTGGACAAGAGGGTGACCTCTAAAACTTCCTATACTCAATGACCACGTTCGAAGGAAACCGAGTGAGGTGTACCCTAAGAGTGCGCATGTGCGAGTGTGTTGTTTTCAGTTAATTTATCTTTGTACATGTCAATGGTTATCTATGTTGATTTTAGGTTAACATTCGATCTTGTCATGCCTTCCCTATTACCAAACATCTAACAGTTTATAAGTTGCGGAAATTAATTTGCGGAAATTAAACAAACTATTACAAGGCGTCGGGTATTTACATCGCCAAAAGCAACCCTTGAAATTAAAATACAGAAAATAAATAAAGCGGTAAAAATTGTAAAGTCCTATTAAACTATTACATTCCGGAAACAGATACATTATTGAATAAAATAGCACACGTGCGAGAAATTAAATCGGGCGCAAGTTCTAGGGTTTTGACCCTTTGATTATTAAAGAAAGGATTTTTTGGTTATTTTGAATTAAAAAGAAATTAGATCTAAGTTAATTATTAAATTAATAAATAAATAAATTAATTAATGAAAATAAGTATTTTTGGATTTTTGATATTTAAAGAAATAAAAATAATTTGATTAATGTTAATAAAAACCGAATTGTCTAAGTTAATTTTAATTAGTGCAAAAGATATTAAAGTTATTCCTAATTAAAACTAAATTAATTAAATTAATATTTATTAACAAAAATAAAATACTGAAAATTAATTTAAATAAGAAAATATATTTTTTGGTTTTTAATTTTATTAAGAAAAAAGTTTGATTGGTTAGTTAAATATAAAATAATAACAATAAATAAATAAAAGAAATAATAAAACAAAAGAGAAAGAGTTCGGGTTTGGGCCTGATTAGGGGGTGAGAATTGCAAGTTCAAGGCCCAATAGGCGCTGGCCTGGTTGACCCTGTGGGATTCCCTATGCGCCTTTGACTTGGTTTTAATGGTGGACATTCCATCTGGACCACCAGATCTGGCCTGGGGCCATCTGGCAAGCCATTGAGTGAGCAAGTATGATATGCTGCGCGCTTGGTATTGCACTGAATAACCTATTGAAAAATAATAACAATGCATATGGGGACCTGGGATTCGAACCCAGGTCTTGTTGATCATTGGACAACGCCCTAGCCACTGCACCACTGCTTCTCAATTGTTAACTAAATACAAACAAAACATAATATATAAAACGCGTAAAAATTCCAGAAAATAAAAAAAAACAAAGCGCGCGAATTATGAATCGTCCATTGGGATAGGGCCACATCTTCATCTTCTTCGTTCAACCCTGAACATTTACCTGTGGATTCATATCAGCAGCTGAATTCATAGGTTAACCCTAAAATCCACTCTAGGCCATGAAAACTCAATCCAAGACCATGGTCATGCTCGTCTCCCTCCACTGGTCATGCCTATGTCCATCAATGACACTGATTTTGCCTAAAAAAGAAATGCCCAAAAACAACAAAACACGAACCCTAGATTCGGCTATGGGGTTACAGGCCAGATAAATGCAATTGGCTAATGCAGAATGCTTCTAAATTGAACGATAATCATGAATATGCAAAGATTTTGCAAGAAAAGTGCAGGAATAAGGATCTATGAATTCACACGAAAAGCATTTTTTTGAGACACTTACAGAGCTTTTGCACGCGTATGGGGATTAGTTTTGGGTTGGTTTTGCTTCAATGATTGCCCAACAATTGATTAGCGTTGAGATTTGCTTCTGAATTGGCCTCCAAGGACGATTTCAGTTTCACACTTTTTTGCCTTTTTTCAAGGTTGGTTCTTGATTATTCTACAGCCTCTAGCCTTGAATTCGTGTCCTTTTACTTGTATATGTATATTGCAATGTATTAGGTCAACTTTTTTGGACTGAATCCTTGTACATTATGGCTATAGGATTGGATTTGATCCTCCATTGATAACTTTCCAATTTTGCCAATAATCCAATCTTTTTGCACATGGAATGCTTGATACGAGTTTGATCATGTCATTGATGATGATTAGGTCCTGAAAATAGAAAAAGATCTCATGTAATCAAGTTTTGTGATTTTATTTGATTTAAATTGATTTAAAATAGAATAATTCAATAAAAAATCAAATAAAATAGAAAAATTGATAAATGGACACAAGGCTGAAGCTAGGACACGTGTGGAGTTTTACAAGATCAAATCAAGTGGAAAAGAATGGGCCCATTTGACAAAATTTGATGTTTTGGGGATAGTTGACTTTTGACAATTTTGCAAAAATTCCTAACTTCAACAATGCATAACTTCTTCATTTTTGAACTTTCGGAAGGGTTCTTGGACTTTTTAGAACGCTTGAGATATCCTCTAACAAAACCTTTTGGTCTCATCTCATTTTAATATTCCATGCTCAAGTTATAACCTTTGGAAATAAAGGTGTTTTTGTTGACTTTCAAAAATGACCTATAATGTCCAAATTTGTAACTTTTTGTGAATGCATTTTCTGATCTTGGGGTATGAATATGGATTGTAGGAAATTGAATCATATTCAAAATGAGCTTTGGATGGGTCATTTATCATAAAGTATGAGAAAGTTATGCTTGGTCAAAGTTGAGTTGACTTTTCCTACAAAACCCTAATTTAGCAACTTTTGAGTCTTGATGAATTTTGAGCAATCCTTGATGCATCATGATCAACCATTGATCAAATGATGAAATATCCTTCAAAATTAGAATGTTGATAAAAAATCTTGAAGTTTGACTGTATTTGGGGCACAATTGACTTTTGCCCTAGCACAGTCGATTTTTGGACCTCTTGAGCAATTGACTGAGCAAACTTCCTCTGCAAGGCTTGAAATTTGACATGGATGAACTTGAGATCATATTAGGACATTGGGGAGAACTTGAGGTCATTTTGATGCAAGGACCTTAATGCAACACAAAACCCTAATTTGAGGTTGACTGCCTTAGGAGGTGACTTGTCTGTCCAACTCTTGAGCAATCTTGAGCCACTTGGAGATTTTTCTTGCAATGTTTGAAGAAATATGAGAGGGCAAATTTTGGGGTACAACACCTATTACTACCAATTAATTTTCATTACCATTTTCTAGAAAAAGTGAAAAATAAAAACAGTATGGGACAAAATAACATTTTTATTCATGATTGGCAATACTTGAAACAAAAGAGCCCATACATCTTCTCTTTTGCCTTGGGCAGAGCAAAAGGATTTATTTTCAACATATCCCGACACAAATACTTTTTCGCCTTGGGCAGAGCAAAAGGTTTTTCAAAAATAAAACAAAGCATTACTCATAAATGTGCATCACAACAGGAATATCAATAGCAATCTAGTTCTGGCAAACCACTCCATGTGTTACAAAGTCGGGTAAATCCTCTTCAGAATCGTCTCCTATTATAGAATCAACTTCAGGCGGAGTCGGATGGATAAAACCTGCGCTTCGGAAAACTTCTTGTATCAGACGGGTAACTGTATCCTGCTTAACTCTTGTAGACACGGGATGAAAACCAAGACCTTCTCCAGACTTATTTTTGGGCAAAGTCAACACTTGGCCCCAACCTTCAGCTGAACCACTCTCAACCACTCGTCGTGCATCCTTAAAAGAAGAAATAAATGTCCCTTGCTTCTTCACTTTATTATTAGCAACAGATAGAGCTTGGAATTGGGTTCCAACATCCTCATCGGCATCAATAAAAGAGAAAGATGACAAGTGGCTTACCACCATAGCCTGCTCTCCACCAATCATTACCATCTTCCCATTCCTTACAAACTTCAATCTTTGATGGAGCATGGAAGTGACTGCCCCTGCATCATGGATCCATGGACGACCCAATAGGCAACTGTAGGCGGCACAAATATCCATTACTTGAAAAGTGATCTGAAAGGTATGAGGACCAATTATTATAGGAAGATCCACTTCACCGATGACAGTTTTCCTAGAACCATCAAACGCTTTGATAATTACCCCACTAGGTCTCATGGGAGCACCTTGATATGAAAGTCGAGATAATGTAGTTTTAGGCATTACATTTAATGAAGAAACTGTGTCTACTAGCACACTTGATAAAGTATCATTTCCACAACTTATTGAGATATGCAAAGCCATATTATGGTTCCTTCCCTCCTCCGGAAGCTCTTCATCACTGAAACCAAGATTGTTACACGAAGTAATATTTCCCACAATTCCATCAAATTGGTCAACCGTCACATCATGATCTACGAATGCTTGGTCCAAGACCTTCATCAAAGCTTCCCTATGGGCACCAGAATCTCTCAGTAAAGCAAGCACATAAATCTTGGAAGGAGTTTGCAATAGTTGGTCCACAATCTTGTATTCACTTCTCTTGATGAGCTTCAAGATCTCATCATCATCGGGGTGTGGGATAGGTTCATTGGATCGGCCTATCTCAACCCTTGGTTCAACATTCCTCACCAGAATTTCTGCCGGTATAGGCCTTCTGACTTGAACTTCTGGTCTCTTCAATGGTACTGCCGCAAAGATACGCCTGCTTCTTGTAACTCTGCTCACATCAGCAATGTTAACAAAAGATGGCATTGGCGGTTTGGGAACTTCTAACCTATTCTCGATCATTGTGGCATTATATTTGTATGGTATAGCTTGGCCCAAGTTGTAAGGCATAGGACCAGATGGACAAATAATTAAGGGAGCAACAGGTGCAGTCTGACTGTCATAAACGATCTCTACTGGTTCAGGCATATTGAATTGCGGTATTATAACATTCACTTCATTAACCGGATCTATATCATATGTAATAGTGATAACCCTTTGATCTAACGATTTTTGAATATTCTCCTTCACAATAGGTCAATCAACTTCTATCGAACAAAATTCACAAACATCATAATCATGTTGATGCTTAAAGAAAGAAAGTCTTCTTAAGCTTTGATGTAACCTGATCAACGAGTCTCTTATGTGCTCAACTTGAAAAACTCGAAACTTTCTCGGACATCCTTCCACCATATTCACTGATGCTGCCCCATGTCGAGGCAAAGGATTATCTTTGACATTCGGGTTAACATCCTTGAAAGACAAAATACCGTTCTTAATCAACCTCTGTACATTCTCCTTCAAAGAAAAGCAATTTTCAATGTTGTGCCCCAGCGACCCTTGGTGATACGCACATAACTGATCCGCCTTGTACCAAGGAGAAGTACTATTCGGTGCGATAGGAGGAGGCTTCGTCGTTATGAGGTTTTTTCTGATCAGAGCTGGGAACAACTCAGTGTAAGTCATCGGAATGGCATCAAATTATGGTTTCCTTGGTGAACAATTTTGGTTATTAAATTGATGAGCCTGTTGTCGAGGCTGTGGTTGAAATTGTCGTTGCTGAATTGGAGGGGTTTGATGAGTTGGGGTCACCATTGTTGGGAGGACAACCGGAGTGACTGCCGTAACATGTGAATAGCCTCTCCTTGGTCTCCCAGGAAAAATTACACTAACATCTTGTTCTTTCCTCTTAGGGAAAACACTTCCAAACTTCTTGACACCACTAGATGGACTTCCTTCCTTGACCAAACGTCCCTCACGAATTCCTTCTTCCAGCTGCATGCCCATACTTACCATCTCAGTGAAGTCACTGGGAGCACTCGCAATCATTCTTTCATAATAGAAAGAACCTAAAGTTTTCAGGAAGATCTTTGTCATTTCTTTCTCTTCAAGAGGGGGATAAATCTGAGCAGCAATCTCGCGCCACCTCTGGGCATATTCTTTAAAGGACTCCCTATCTTTTTGGGACATAGCCCAAAGTTGATCTCGGTCCGGTGCCATATCGACATTGTACTTGTACTGGCGAACAAAAGCTTCACTAAGATCATTGAAGTTACGAATCTGGGTTCTATCTAAACCCATGTACCATTTCAGAGCGGCACCAGTCAAACTGTCTTGGAAGTAGTGAATTAACAAATTATGATCATCGGAATAAGTGGACATCTTTCTCACGTACATGGTCAAATGACTCCGCGGACACAAGTCACCTTTATACCTTTCAAAGTCCGGCACCTTGAACTTCGCTGGAATTTTTACATTTGGAACTAAACACAAGTCATGAGCATTCTTTCCAAACAAGTCTTTTCCTTTCAACACTCTGATTTCCCTCTGCATCTCTTGAAACTGGTCTTGAAACTCCTCCATCCTATCGAAAAGACCCAGACTTTCAGCAGGTTCAGCATGATAAATGGGTTCATTCATGTATGGCATAGTATGAACCACAGGAGCGGCAGTAGTTATCACTGGTTGAGGGAAAGGTACCATAAGCGGAATTATGGGCGGCACAGTAGTTGTCTCCGGTTGAGGAAAGGACACAGTAGGTTGAACCATGGATTGTACAGCAGGCTAATACCCTTCTGGCATGAATTTATAAGGCATGCCCCACGGAAAACCTTTTGGCATCTGATGTTGAAGCGGAGAGTTGACTTGAGTCACAGACATTGGAGCAGTGACAATCTCAGAAACCATAGTAGTTGAAGTTTGAATTTCAGCAGCTGAAGTCGATGGCTGATTCTGAGTATCCATCAAGCTTTCCACTAGAGCAGTTAACTTTTCCATTCCGACACGAAGAGTAGCAACCTCCTCGTGAAGCTCGTGATTTTACTGTTCCATATCCTCCATCTTCCTTTGACGATTGGCTCGGGTATCGTACCGGTGAGACAACTTGATAATCTATCGGAGTGGAAAAAGAAACAAGGATAAGACTCTAGAAAACATGTGAAGTGGAATGTTGGATGATGCATGATATGCGATGCAAATGATCATTTATTTTGATAGTTTTTTTCAAGGAACTTCGATAATTTTGCACACATCAATGGTAAAGGAATTTGGAACAACAAAAACTCATTTCATTAATCAAAGCGGTAAATTACAACTTTGGGACAAAAAACAATAAATTACAACTTTGGGACAACAACCCAAAAATAAAAGCAGTAAATTATAACTTTGGGTCAACAACCCAATAATAAAAGCAGTAAATTACAACTTTGGAACATGAAGCCCTTTTACAGAGTTTTACAAAATGACATAAATAATAAAAACTATAAACTAAAAGTCACTCAGAATCATCAGATGAAGGACCAAATGCCAACTGTAACTGGAGCTTCCTAATCTTCTCTTCATAGAAGTCTTCCATCTCTTTCTTCTCAACTACCAGTTGATCAATGATTTCTTTCCGTGGATTAGGAACAAGAGCGACACCTACCAAATATTCCTTCTTTCTCTTCCTTTCATTAGCATACTTCCTGAGTAATGCATCCTTTTGACGAAGCTTCTCATCATGATCAACAAACCAGCCGTCTTGAATAAATATCAAATCCTCCTTTTCCTTCAGCTGTCGAGTCAGGACCCTATTTTCGTATTCAGACATATTATACTTTTCCTTCCAAGCATCTCTTTCAGACTTCATCCTAGCCAGATTTCCTAGGTATTATTTCATGTTCTCGATAGGGATATCAATAGATGATGATGAAACAGCCGGGAATAAAGGTTTATCGAGGTTATAAGTCATCTTGAGAGCACAAGCCCTAGCACGAACCCATTGTAGGTAAGTGTGATCGGTGGATCTGGAACTGACTGTTTAACGCTGGTTCGCGAAATGTCGCGGAAGCAAGAGTCGCCACCGTCTTTTATTTTCTCCAACATGGGAAGGACAAAAGCACAGAAAAATTCCTTATGAGATTAGTTCTCGGTTCGGGAGGTAGATTTATTGAAAGGGAAGGTGTTAGCACCCTTTCTATCCATGGTTATCCATGGGCTCTTAGATACTTGCTCATTTGTGTTTTCAAAAGTGTTTGCTTTTCAAAGTGTGAGTGGGTTTTGAAAAAAGTTTCTTTGAAAGTTTCAGATCGACTCTTGTATCAGTCCTCAAGAGTGTTTGAAAAATTGCTTGTGAAAGCTTTTTGAAAAGTGTCGGTGTGAAAAGAGTTTTTGATTTTGTTTTGAATTAGAGCAAGTATCTACGAGTCATCTACCTACCCTAAGGAATTGTGCTGTGTAAATGTCCTTAAGGTAGTGCCATCCCACCATTGAGAGGTAGGTAGCACCACCGTTGGAGGTGTTCGGGTCAATTCGTTAAGGGACAGTGTGGTCACCAGAGCAACAGTAGGACACCTTAGAAGCTACCCCCATGTCATGTTCATGGACATGAGGACTTACTAAAACGTCCTATACTCGACGACCTACGTTTCGAGGGGCAAGGCAACAATGAGGCGTACCCTAGGAGTGGTGTGTGAATTATGTGTCATTTTCAGTTACATTTTATCTTGATCATGCATTGAGTGAGCTACGCTTTGATTTTATTTGGGCCATTCATTCTTTCATGCAATAGTTAGCAGTTAAAAGGTGCGGAAATTAAAATGCGGAAAATAAAGGTCCTACGCTATTACAAGGCACGGGTCTTATACATCGCCAAATTAACAAAAACCCGATTTTGCATAAAAGTGCGGAAAGTAAATGTCCTAATTACTATTACAAAGCTTTGGGGCAAATACATTATATTTAAAAAGGAAATAAAAATAAACGTGCGAAAAGAAATTAGAATCGAATGCAAGGGCGTTGGGCCCTTTAAAGAAATTAAATTGAAATTGGAAGTGAATTAATTATTAAATAAAGAAAAGAAATGATTTTTTATGGTTTTTTGGTATTTAATGAAAATAAAGAAAATTAATTAAAATTAAAAGTTAAATAAAACCCTAATTCTAAATTTGTTTTTAATTATTTAAAAAATAATTGTTTAAGTTTAACCTAATTTAACCCTAATTAATTAATTACAAGTTTATTTACAAGATAATTAATAATTAATAATGATAAGAATAAAAAAGGTTATTTATTAAGAAAAAGAATAAAAATACTAAAACCCTAATTTCTACATTTTTAGTTTATTTAAGAAAAAAAACATTAAAGTTGGAAACCTAAAATTAAACTAGTTTGATTATTAAGATTTATTTACAAAAACTATTAATGAATTAAAAATTAAATAAACATATTTTATTTTTGACTTTTTCTGGATTTTATATTTATGAAAATTATTTTGGTGAATTAATTAAAACAATAAAACAAATTTAAAAGAATAAAAGGGAAAAAATAATAAAAGAAAAAAGAATAAAAAGATTGGGCAAACCCTGGGGGTGTTCTGACCCTTTTGGAGGTGTTTGGGAAGCATTTTGGCCCAACAGTTTCCAGGCCTCTTTGACTTTCAATGGTTACGTGCTTGTGGTTGACTGAGCGTGTACCCTGGAATTCATATCATGGCCTTCAGGTTGATCATTAGAGACACATGGCAAGCCTGGGTATTGGGATGCATGGTGCTCTTTGGAAGTGGCGCTGTACAGAAGCACGTTCTGGACAAAATTATAGAGGAAGAGGGGGACCTGGGAATCGAACCCAGGTCCCAGTACCTGCATGACAGCTAAGCTACCAATCCAACCAAAGCGTTTCTTTGTTAGTTTAATGGAATAGAAATAATATAAGAGAAAAATACGCTTATGGTACATCACGCGCCAAAAATTCAAACGAGCTAGTCATCCTGGGACACGTCCACCTTCTTCTTCGTTTGCCTGAAATTACAAAATAGATAGCGGGGGTTTTAAACCCCCACTAAATGGTACCTGCGAATAATAGAGAATAGGGCATACGTGACCATAAATTGAGCGCGAGGTATGGATTCAATTCGTCAGAAGGTCACGATTTTAGTGGTACTAGTTTCATGGTCCAATTTTTTCAGATGAATGAAACCCCAAAATTGGAGCTCTGAAACCCTAAGCAGCTTTCATGGCAACTCCTCATACAGGCAATATTAATTCAATTAAAAGACACCAAAAGCTTCAGAGAGTTCATGTTAGTGTAAATCAAGCATTAAAAGCCATGAATAATGTATGAAAATGCAAGCACGATTATGAAAATTTTACAGAAAAGTTAGACTTCAATCTACCAACTCCTTGAGTATGGAAGCGTGTTTTCGATTGGAATGGTTTCCTTGTGGTGTCAGCAAACTTTTGGAACACTTTTCAAGCCTTGAATTGCCTTCTAAGTATGAAAACAGTTTTAAGTTTTTTTGTCAAAAAAGTTGCAATGTGTTCTTGTGTTTGCAGCGCAGCTTCTGTGTTCTTAGCATTAGGGTTATGTTATGCTTATGTATGTAGCATGATTAGGTCAAACAAAACAAGCCCATGATCCATTGTTTTAATGCTTTTAAATATGTGATTTTCCATGATCTTTTTCAATCCTTTTTGCCATGAAAACCTGCCTATTTGGAAGATTTGGTCCCTTTGATGTGGTACACGAAATATTTAGGTCTTAATGGGAGAATATGCTGCACAAAAAGATTTAGAAAACATGATTTGCTATTTTTGTCATATTTAATTTTAATTAAGTGAATTAATAATAATAATAATTCAAATAATTAATCAAAAATGATAAAAATAACTCCCTTGGATGTCAATGGGTCGTGCATAGCATTTGGGTGATGATTCATGGAATAAATTGAGGCCCATTAGCAATTTTGAGGCATTTGAAGCAAAGTTGACTTTTCAAAATTCCCAAAAATTTCCCAACTTCCACAAGGCATATCTTGCTCAATTTTTAAGATTTGATCATGTTCTTAGACATTTTGGAAAGGACTTGAAGTCCTCTAACCAATGTCTTTGGTCCCATGTCATTTTGATTTACCAATCTCAAGTTATGGTCTTTGACTTAAAGTGCCTTTTTGTTGACTTTTGAAAATGACCTATAATGTTGAGATTGATATCTTTTTGTGAGAGCATTTCTTGGACTTGAAGTGTGAAGATGAGTTGTAGGAATTGTCATTCTCTTCAAAATGAGCTTTGGATGGAATTTTTCTGATAAACCATATGGAAGTTATGCCTTGGTCAATTTGCAGTTGACTTTTTCAGCTGTCCAAATATAGAAACTTTTGCATCTTGAGACTTTTGGAGCCATGCTTTGAGAATCATGATCAAGAATTGATCAAATGATGTTTGTGGCTTAAAAATAAGATGTTGACCAAAAATTTGGACTTTTGACTGTCAAATGACCCTTTTGCCCCTGCAATTGACTATAGGGAAATTAGGGCTTTTGACTGTGCAATTTTGTGCTGTGAGTCTTGAAACTTGGCATGTAGATGCTTGACAATGTATGTAGGCATGTGGGACTTGATTGGACCCTTGGAAACTTCAACTTCTTTGCCAGAACCAAAACCCTAATTTTTGACTGTTAGGAGGCAACTGGACTATGCAACCCTTGGGAGGTTTTGAACCTTGATCTTGGCAAACCTTGAAGAACATGGGAGGGCAAATTTTGGGGTACAACAGTAAGGCTCCAAAGAAACGGCACCTCTATGCCCTAACATGTCTCTCCCCTTTCTATGGATGTGACGCCAAGCTCTTTCAATCTCCTCCTTAGCTGCTTGGTGATCTTTTCCTTCTTGTAGAAAGAAACTACTCACATGAATGTTGTTCGGCTTGTCCCTCATCGGGTATCCAAACTGATGGTGCGCGAGAATAGGATTATAGTTAATTCCTCCTTTCATACCAAGAAGAGGCACGTTAGGAAAAGCACCACAACTATCGATGATCTTCACGTCATAGTAAGCTCGATTATACCAATCTATGTCGGAATGAGTGAGAGCCATAATCTTTGGCGCCCATCGTGGCTCCTTCTCGAGACCCCAGAAAACATCAGACCTAGGTAGATGAGAAACATACCACTGATATAGCAACGATGCACAATAGATAATCATCCCTCCTTGATAGGAGTTTCGAAGATGGATGGAGTAGTAGGTATCTCCTAGCAGCGTAGGGACTGGATTTCCAATCAAGAAGATTCTGATGGCGTTGATATCCACGAACTTATCAATGTTAGGGAACAAGAATAGGCCATAAGCGAGTAAAGCAAAGACATCTTCAAAGGCAATAGTATCTTTTATCTCAGCAAAATGACGAGCTTTCTTCAACAAAAACTGCATAGATAAGCCTCAGATTCCCCCTTTAGTAGTCATGTTCTCCTCTATCTCCGACTTCCTCAAGTGGGTGATGGTTGCTATCTCGTGAGATTTGGGTTCCTCCTCTAAGCCAGAAAAGGAACACAATCGGTGATCGGAAAACCAAGTATGTAGGAGTACTCCTCTAAGGTGGGCATTAACTGGTAATCAGGAAAGGTGAAGCATCGATACAATGGATCATAGAATTGGACCAACGTACTAAGGATGCCTTCCTTCATCTTGCGCTTCATGAGAGGTATAACGGACCCATATCTCTTTTGAAGCTCCGTCGGGTTCTCGATCTTAGGAATCAAACTCTTCAGCTCTTCAATCTCAGGCTCCTTAAAACTATAACTTCGAGTGTTTCTTCTTCCAAACTCCATAATAACAGTAGCTGAGATGTCTGCAAATATCATTCTTAAGTTCCTTAAAAACGTGTTTTACAAAAAAATTTTATGGATGTACGGATGAATGATAATGCAGCAATCACACACAAGTTCACAAACATGGGGTTTAAAGGTTCAACGCTTCGAGCATGGAGTCAAAGGTAAAGCCCACCCCTAGGGTATGTACTAAAGGTTTAATCACATCTGTAAGACAAGGTTCTAAGAGTTCCCAGAGTCTACATTCCTCCTTCGGATATTACCAACGTCTTGATTACTCAATAATTAGCAATATTCTCAAGTGAAACTCATTCCAGCGTAGCATCGCGTGACAACTACTTCCGGATTACTTCGTTATAGTCTCTGCGCTACACCTAAAAGGCCAAGATGGGTTAGGGTTCTACGGTTCTCAGATTCTCTGTCTCCCAGGTCGAAAATAATAATGTCTTCCTGATTACTCGGTAAACAAATACTACGTTCAAAAGGCCCTTCCACTAAGTGGGGGATTTCATGCCTTCTTCTTCGGTATTACTCTCTTAAAGTTAACATGACTATATCGCCCGTCCTATTCTTAAGTGTAACTTAGTCCGGGTATAGGACTTGTTCTTTGCAAAAACCGAAATAACCCCAATATAAACATATAATCAAACAATAAATTAATGATAAAACAGATAAAACAAACTAGGCTTAACCCACTTAGGGATGGACCAACAAGAGGTCAATCTCTCCTCAGCAGAGTCGCCATTTCTGTAGCGATAAAAAATGTAGCGGGGTAAGTCGGAGATCGAGCTATTAATTAAATCGTATCACAAAAAGCAAGAGTTGCCACCGCGCTTTATTATTTCCAAGGGAAAAGGGAAAAAGAGCGAAATAAAACCCTAAAATATGCAATTTAAAATAATACTTAAAAGTAATGAAAATACAAGGTGTTTTGAAAAGAGATCTAGAGTTCGGGGGTTGGTTATACAATGGGAAGGTATTAGCACCCAATGCATCTATAGTATCCTATAGGAACCTTTTGAAATATCTGTTTAAAATTGTTTGCTTGATTAAAAATAGCTTGTTTGGCCAAAAATGGGTAGGGGCGAGATTTTGAAGATACGACGACCTAACGTCGATGTTTTGACTTAAAAGGTGTGAGTTTGAAAATTTGAACATTTGGGGAAATTATCTTAGATTTTTTTAACAAAATAATAAATGAAATATGAATGAGGGTATTCTCACGATTAGATGAGACATGTTTGATGACATGAAGTCGACAAAGTTAAAACAATTCCCTTGGATTTGAGACGGGCGAAAGATATAAAGATTAACGATCGATTGATAAAATTAATTAAGATGACAATTGAACAAATAACTAATGTAAATTAAATTATACTAGCATGCATTTTGAACGATTAAGTAAATAAAAAAAATTAAATAAAGATTAAATTACAAAATCATGAATTTTTAATAATTAAACAAATAACAAAAATTAAATCATGAAACATGTATTTTTGAATAATTAAATAAACAACAACAAAAAATAAAAAATTAATAGCATGTTGACAAAATTAAATAAAAGATAAACTTAAAATAACATGTTTATGATTATGTATTGTAGTTAAATAATAATAATACAATAAAGTAAACTAATATAATCAAATTGAGAGGAAAAAGCTTAAAAGAAATGAAAAAAAGCCCCAACAAGAGTTGAACTCCGGTCTTAAGGGTAATGGGTAGTATGCCCTTTCCAGTTGAGCTATGTTGTTATTCGTTTATTAACAAGATTCTAATAATACATAAAGGAAAGTTGGTAATGAAGCTGGACCAAAAACAAGGTCAATGGGCCAACCGGGTTTGAAAAAAGACAAGGAGGAACAAAGAAAACCCTAAAATGAGTGGGAGCGCGGCGCCGAAATCTTGGGAAGACAAAGGATTAATTAACATTATTACTGTTATTGGGAAGAGAAAAAAATAGATTTTAATATTATTAATAAACAATTAAAAGAAAAAACACTCCTCTCTCTCTATTCACAGATTCAACTTCCTCTCTCTGTTAAACGGATTCCTCTTCCTCTTTCTGCAATTTCCATCATCAACCTCACACTCCCTCAAGTATCTCCAATTTCTACTCCTATTCTACATTCTATCGTCAACAACACGGCAACAATCATCCAGAAAATCTCTGGTTTTTCGCTTCTCTTAACCGCCGTCAAATCGCATCGAACAAACTCCAGCAGGTAGACTTCCAATTTCTCCCTATCTTACATCATTTTGCATGATTAATTGTTGAATACTTGTTTCAGTGCTTGTGATCTTTAACTGTAAATTCTGTAGCCTCAAATTTTCATCATATTTAAGCATTTTCAGCATCAGAGTCCTAGGTTTTCCTTCTCTGAATGTGATAGATCTAAGAAAACGAGTTGGAGGTTGGGAAAAGGAGAAGCTGAAATGAGATCATTTGTGGTGGTTATGGCGGAACGACAAATGGAATCATAGAAAGGGGAGGAAGACGGATACGCGAACAAGAGTGAGATCGGAAACGAGGCGCTGATGATGACAGAAATGAGAATGAACGGGGGAAAATCGGATGGAGGCAGAGCGCAGTTGAGACGACGAGTGAAGGAAGTTAGAGAGGAGGAAGGATGGAGGTTTAGCCGTGATGATAGCCGAAATGGTGAGCTGAGATTGAGGCGAGTGCGGTGTCTTGGGGAGATTGAGTTTTTTGGATATCAGGTTTTACTGTTTTTACAGGTTCTAATGTGTTGGTTTTATATTTTGACAGGTTGAGGTAATGGCAAGGTAAGGTTTTTTGACTGGATAAGCTGGTTAGAAAGGTTTAACAGATTCTAAGCTTTGGTACAAGTGAAGTGTTTGTAGGTTATATGTTGGTTTACAGGTTGTTATACTTTTAACAGGTTAAGGCTTCATGGTTTTTTACAGATGCTAAGCTTAACTGGTTTTAAGATGGTACAGGTTTCGGTTTCTAACAGGCTCTAGCGTTTTTGGACAACAAGTGTTTTGGAACAAGTTATTGGTTTCTAATAGGTTTCAAGATTTTGGGACAAGCTCAAATGTTTTGTAACAGGTTGAGTTCTAAACTGTTTTGTATTTGGTACTGTTTTGGTTTGCAGGTTATAAGTTTTGGTAATAGCAGGTTCAATTTTTTGATACAGCAGGTTCAGGTTTTAGGCAGCAGGCTCTAAATTTGTAACATGTTCTAAGTTTTTCTCAACAGGTGCTAAGGCTTTCAACAGGTTGTTAACAAGTTTCATATGTTGGTTTTGGATATAGACGGATTTATGCAGTTTGCAGGTTGAACTGGTTTGACAGGTTAATGGTTTGGGAACAGATTAAGCTATTTTGCAGGTTGAAGCTTAAGGTTTGGATGGATAAGCTGGTTAGCATCAAGCTCCAAGTTTGTAACAACAGGTTTTAGCAGTTTAACAGCTTGAGGTGAGTTAGGACGAGTTGAATCACATAAAGCAAGTTTCTACAATTTTTTATTTCTGATATTTTTAAAACTATTTTTCTTGGTGCTTATTAATACTAACATTTCTAAATGTTAACAAATTGCAGCAACTAAAAATACAGCAAGGAAAGTAATAATGAAACAAGCATCGTATGGCAGAAAAATGGCATAATAGATGGTTCAAACATGAATATATACAGCAGTATATAGGGAGGAGGAAGAGAATAATACCTATTGGAGCCTCTCCGATGGGGCTTCTAAAACCGTAAGTTTTTTCCTCTTTTCCTGTTTTTCTTCTTGCTGACTTTTTAGAACAAAACTCTATTTTTTCTGTTTTTTCACACTCTTGTTGGATTGTTGAACAAAATTCTATTTTTCTGTTTTTACTCTTGCTGAAATTTTTGGATATCTCCTTCTCTGCTGAATTTTTGACTTCAAAGCTTCTATTTATAGTGAAATGTGTGGGGTTTTAGGGGGGGAAAACAATAGAAATTTGAACAAATTTAGGCCCTGTTTTGATGTTTCATGGGATAGATTTTTGGGGTATCCATTTTAGTGCAATATTTGGAGCTTTGCATACTGTTTTTATAACAGTAAAATGTGCAGATTTTTGTCTTATGGGCTGCATTCTGGGCTGTTTTGCAGGGCAGATTTAGACAGCAGCTTGGCATGGTTTTTGTTGACACAAGGTTGAAGAAAATGGACAGCACTACACTCAAAAATAGTGGACTGTTATGGATTAATGTAGTGCTGGAAAGAAAAGACAGCATTGGGACTGTTTTGCAGCAAGAATAATAGATGATTTTCATGTACAAAACTTGTATTTTGTAACTTTGTAACAACAAGTCCAAATAAATGTAACATGAATAAACATGTATTCTTCAATATATTCTCAATTCTCTTTTGTAATTATAAATATCCTTGAATCTTCATATAATCATGAATCTTGATATGTCTTGATAAAAATTCAAAGTCTTCCATTTGAATTGGGAAAGAGTTGAATAATACTTGAAAAAATTGTTGAATGATGAATAAATAATAATGCAAGTCTTAGACTTTAATCTTGCATTTTTGCAATAGAGATCCAAATAAATCACATGAATTAATTTTGTAATCAAATAGAATTCCTCATGTAATTAGTCTTGTGATGACCGATTAATTGTACCGAATTCCTTTTCCACTAACTTCTTGAATAAATGCTTCATGTATTTAAAACCATGATGTAAGTCCACCAAAATAATCACAAAAATAATCTTGAATAAATATTTCATGCGATAAATGATTATTCTTGGATGAGACTCTTGATAACTCCTCTTTAATTATCACTTGAATTCAAATAAAGAATATTCCGAATAAATTCTTCTAGAACGATTTTGAATTTAATCATCCCGTTTTGGCGAAATTCAACCCGCGTCATGAGAAAATTTGTAGATGACTTTGGTCGAAGAAATCGAAAATGACGGTGTAGCCTGGTTTTCTTGTATTTAGAATAATGTGAAACACACATGAATCGAAGACAGTAGAACTTCGACCGTTCTTTCTGAAAAATATTCGGAGAAACCGGAGACCATCTGTTGGACAGAGTGTGGAAATAAACGCACAATTCTCTAAAATTATTTGATGAATAAGCTTTTGGAAATTAACGAACGGACGAATTTCTGTCCCAAGACCCGAAACCCTAATTGATGTACGACGTCTGATGCTCTTCTTTCAGACCTATTTCCTGCACATGAAAACAAAACAACAAAACATACACTTCGTGCTTGATTAGTGGTTAGTCATTCATAAGATAAAATGCTCACAACACTCGATAATCTCTACATAGTCAAAGCTCGAAGGAGAAACGTTTGAAACCTACCATATTCTGTGACCTTGATGTATATGTAAAATAATGTAGATGAAACAGGGATCTTAGGTCAAAAATTGGGGTATGACAAAGACGTCTCCTCATATAAGTGCGCTTATCATTTGATCAGGCTTAATGACTATTACATGGCGTTCGTCCACTCTTCAGTTAACCAATTCAGGTTTTGTTGAATCATGGTTCAAAAGTTCGGTGGGCGCGCAAGCTAGGGTTTTTACAATTGATTGAGGTGTATATGTTTAATAAGGCTTGATTCTTCTGGTTATTTTTCAAGGAAGTGAAAGTATGGAATTAGGGTTTGTGGATGTTATAGATATTTTCTTCATCAAGCTACAAGGTCATCCTCCATCAAGAATTCATCAAACACAAGGTTCATTGAGCTTCATATTACATTTCTTTCTATACTTCAAGGCGCCCTCAAGACATGGTTGTTATCCATAGAGTCAATATATAGTGTGGATTATATTGCAAAATGCAAGCCATGGTACATAAGATGAAGTTGCGAGGTCATGGAGTTTAAAACGTCATCATTCTTTCAAACCCTTGTTGCTTCAATTACAAGTTAACTAGGATTTCGAGAGAAATGAGATGTTAATTTGGATTCATTGAAATGTCTAATTGTGCTCAAGATTAATATTGGTTCAAGATCTCGATTTCATGATTTGTCAATAGTTGATTCAAGATAAGATCGGAAGATTCATGTAGTTCAAGTTTCCATCTTCAAATTCACTTAATTCACCTCCCATTATTCAAATCTAGGCATGACATATAAATATATTTGGACTCAATTCTTTGTGAGATATCAAATTGGGTTCAAGCTTTGAAGTGAGGCGTCCGGGGATAAAGTTCAACATCAATTTGGGAAAGTTAGCTTTTGGCCAAAGTTCCATTTAAATTTATGATTGTTTCATTCAAGTCACAAGCATAATGAAGGGAAAGTAATTCAATTTTGAAATCAAAGTCTCCATCATAAAAAGAAAAAAAAACATTTCAAAACATGGTAGCTCATTCAAGTTCATAGCACAAAGTTGAATTTCAAATACATACAACATCTAAGTTCCATCCAATTACATTCAGAATTACATAAATTTTTTAGCTCTAAGCCTAATCCTAAACCTATTCTTCAAGTCTTCAAGCTGCTTTGTTTCATCTTCATGATTTAACCTTCTCTTGTTCCCTTCAAAAATTCTCCCCAAGCTCCAAGAGCCAATTGAATCATGTCAAGACAGCCCTGTACGAATTCAATCACCAAATTCCAATCAGTCACAAAACTTGTGGCACCAAATAAACAACCTGCATCCAGTGAACTATTCTAGTCATCCTACAACACAAAACATCTTCATCATTAAAAATTAGAAAAAATAGTTCATTCATTCATAAAATTAAAAATGGCTAATGCATAGCAAAATCGATTCAGTCAATCACATAGATTCAAGTTAGTTTAAATATCCATTTCATAAACCCAATCCCCCACATAACAATTTTTAACAGCTTTAAACTAACAGTTATCCATTTATTGATGTTCCTAACGGTAAGGCCCTGTCAGTATTGCCTATTCTAATTCTTTTTCACACTAACAATTAACTAACAAAAATTATAATCAGAACTAAATCTCAATTTCATTCAAATCTGAAACCATTTCAGCTAATGTTCTTGAAGAAGCTTTGAATGGCACAGTTATTGTCAGAACCCTTCCAATTGGAACATCAGTTAGTGGAAAGGTAGAGATGTAATGTGCTCATTTTTTTTGGTGTGACAATAAGTGAGCAGCAAGCTCGGTCAGGAATTGTAGTTAGAATTACTTCAACTGCACAAAGCAAATTCAAGTTTCTCTATTTCGAATAAGATGCAAACGGTGTTTATGGTTTGGCCTTGCAGAAAGATAGTGAGAAGACTGGGAAGGTGACATCTGCAGGAATGTACTTCTTACATTTTCAAGGGTACAGAATGGATTCAACCGTGAATGTGTTAGCAATGGAAAAGGATCCTGAAGGGGCTTTCTTTAAAAGGGTGGAAGGTTTTCAACCTTGTGAAGTATCGGAACTAAATCCTGGCACACATATATTTTTTGTTTATGGAGACAACTTCTTTAAGACAGCTAGCTATACAATTGAAGCAGTATGTGCGGAAACACTTGAAGATACCACCGAAAAAATTAAGGATGTTGAGGCTCAAATTTTAAGGAAGAGGAATGAGTTGTGCCAATTCGAAATAGAGTATAGAAAGGCATTGACATGCTTTTAAGAAGTGATAGACAGGTACACAAAATAAAAACAGTATGTAGACGAGCTTCTGAAATAAAGGGATGGTATCCATTCGACCTTCACCATTGTTAAGCCAACCAATATTAGTGGAAATGGTAGTAATTTAAGCAATGGCCATGTTACATCTATAACATACGTGTATCAAGAAATTCACAAGAATTCAATAATTCAGAAGATATTAGAAATTTCAATCCAGTACAGTAAATCCTAAAAGAGGGAAAAACGAGTTTTAATTGGAAGATTCAGTTCAAATACATTCAGGCCAGGGCGAGTGGAAAAAAACAAGAAAAGATCAAATCATTTGAAAATAGGACTAACTATTAACAAAGTTTCTTACCGCTTAACTAACTTTCCAAACCATGACTAACTCCAACCAATTCCTAACTATCTCCTAACAACCTATAACTGTCTAACAAAATTCCGTAATTGTTTCAAAACAAACTAACAGCCCTGTAACTACCCTTAACCTCTTTCATAACTCCCAAAACAAAATACCTGAACCTCCATCAACCTTTAACAGTCCAACAAAATTTTAACCAACTTCTAACAACTTCTCAACAAAAAAAGGATATTATAGAATAACAGAAAAGAGGGAGGGAGAATTCTCAACAGAATTCAGAAGAGAAGGAAAAGTAATTTCACGATTCAGTTTACACAAGAAAGAGAAATCAGTTAGAGCACTCACCTTTTTCAACCTCACTCTCTGTATGATCTCAAAAAGATCCCTCCATTCATCAGCTTCATCTTCAACAATCAACCTTCATCCTCTGTAACCGTTCTTCAACCCCTAAATTACTCTCTCGAAAATCTCTCACAGACACTCTGGAATTCTCTGCAGAAATCTCTCTACTTCGATTTGTAGTACCCGAACCTTCATATTCCTTATCTTAGCTCCATGCTCCTCACGCAGATTCACGCTTCATCCGCTGCACCTTTAATCATCACCTTCAATCATCAACGTTCCTCATCAAGAATCTCCATCCTTCACCAGTAACTTCGACAGTCCACAGCGTAATGCTTATCCGCATTTTCGCATCATAATTCGCGACGTCGACATTAACACGCTGCAACAACTTCCTGTAATGGGACACATAATCAACAATAACATCACATAATTGCAGAAGTTAAGACAAAAATAGAAGAAGAAGAAGAAGAAGAATAGATTGGAGAATTGACCTCCGGATTTCTTGTCGTTACAACGATTAAATAAGCACCAGACAGTTCTTCCAGTAAGTAGGCAATGCCAAATTTCTGTACTTTATTCATCTATCTTCTTTTCTTGACGAGAATCAGAAAAAGGTGAAGGGTATAAGTAAAGCCTCAAAAATCGTCGCATGAATCGTTGGCATATTGAGTACATTAGGGCTTCTGTTCACGGCGAATTTAGAAAGGAATGTTTGATCTTGTTGCAAGCAGACAAAGGCGATATTGTGAGACGGCGACAAAATTGAGAGGACCGCGCCACTGTCTTGCAATCAGGGAAGGCGAGGAAGAAGAATGGTATTGGATACGGACGGCCGCCACGCATTGATCGAACGTGAAGGTTGTGCGGCGGATTTTGTTTTCTCTTGAGAGAAGGTGGATTTCGCATTTGAGAAGTTTAAGAGTCACAACCCTATCTACACCAATACTGCATCATTTATTTGTTTTTGTTTATAATTATTTTATTTGTTTTTAATCAAAACAATGGCTGAAATTTGGAAATAGTGTTTTTGGATTGAGAATGTATCTTGAGCTCATGCGCTGAACTGCCTCCCATAAGCCCATATCATTTTTTATGACCAATGAGCTATTGTTACAAAAATAATCCATTGGACTAATCATGATGCCCCTAGCGCCTGAATTGTTGTTTGCACCCCTGGACTGTGTCTTGTTGTTTATTATTTTAATAATTCCTTTTAACTAATTTTGTTAATTGTTTAGACTTGTTTGAATTTTCTTTACATGATAAAAATAATAAAATCAATAAAAACTTGTAGATTTTTTATTTTAGTTTTAGGAAATTAAATTCCGATTATCCGATTATATTTGAGATTGGTAATTCACCTTTGCTTGTTGAGATTTGAGTCTTGTGCAGGTTTATTGTGTGATGTGCGGATATGCTCAAGATTTCGATTGTGATTTATTTCCACATCAATGATGCTTTAACACTTATTCTGAGCACTCAATTTCTGACTCTTTTCTTTGATTGGTGAAGCTTTTTACGAAGACCGTCAGGTTTATTTGTTTTGATAGGCTCTGCTACGGATTGATATTTGTTTTGTATTTTCTCTTGTTTATTTCATTTTGCACTTTACTTCTTTCTAGATATCATGAGAAGTAGGAAATAAAGAGTGTGCGCTCGAAGTCGCTGTTTAAAGACATGTAGCAGACATTCCGCACTTCATTTGCTATATGTGTTGTGCTTGTGTTTGTTTCCTTGGTTGTTGATCGATGAGTCACTCAATTTAATAATTGATATCACGACTTTGCTCTCAGTGCATGCTCCCTATAGGATTTCATTGATTTCCTTTATTTCTTGTTGATCGATGAGTCACTCAATTTAGAAATTGAGATCACGACTTCGCTCTCATTGCATGTTCCCCATAAGGTAACTTTGTTAGACTTTCTTTGGTATGCTAGCCTAGATAGGATCTCTCTAGGTGTGCTCTCTTGAGCTTATTGGCTTGCTTGTTTGATTTTATCTTTGTATGCCTGTTTTGAGATGACATACCCTTTGCATGTTCCCTTAGGAGCTCTCGATTCAACTATAGATGATGATTCAAGATAGACATAGTTTTAGGTGATAGACCCTTGCTATGCTCCTTTAGGACTTCTTGATTCATCTATAGATGATGATTTGAGATAGACATTAGGATTGTTATCCAAGCATGTCAATGTAGGATATAGATTTCCCTTTAAATCTCAACTTTAGGATCAATCATTGTATGATAATATTAGGGATAGATCCAGGTTAGTCTCCCTTAGATGATTTTTATTTTCCTTTGCATCCTTGCATTTAAAAAAAAAATTCCTTTTTCTTAGCAAATGCATAAAACATCTAACAATTTTCAAATCCTTCTTTAATGTAAAAAATACCAATCAATGCAAAATCTTTTGTGCCTTCGGGCTTTTCTTTCAAACTTTTTTTCAGAAAGAATATGTCAATTCACTTTTGTGCTGATGCGTAAGTCCCCAAAGGTCGAGTTGTGGCAGAAGGCGAAATTAATATTGTTCATAAAAAATACAAACCAACAAAACTTTTGAAGCCGAACTACGGCTGCTCTGATTCCTTAAAAGGGATACGTAGACATTGGGGTAGGGCCCGAACGAGAACAACTTTTATTTTCCCTACATTCTTTTCTCCTTTATTTTGCATGAATTCCCTGTATAGTTTAGATATAGATTCTTACACACCCATAAGATAGACAACAAGAGTGGATACCGTAGAGTATTACAGGCGTGTGGGGTTCTAATACCTTCCCCTCGCGTAACAGACTCCCTTACCCATATCTCTCGGTCGTTTGATCGTGATTTCACCCTTCTCAGGTTTACTCGCTGTTTACCTTTCCCTTCTTGTGGGATAAAAAATGTTCGATGGAGACTTTATTGATTTCATTATCAGTTGATTATTCTGCTGGTTGTTTCACCTAGCTCCTTCAACAGATTTATTAACCACACGGTTTGGTACACACGACAAAGCGGCAATGTACTCGGCCTCACGAGAAGAGAGTAATACTACTGGCACTTTTTTCGAACACCATGAGTAGATGTTTCACCAAACATAAAAATTGTATTCAAATGTAGACTTTCTATCATCTTTATCTTCTCATCAATTGGGATCGGTAAAATTGAGCAAATTACATTTTCAACCTTTTTCCATTGTGTGAGATTGAATTCCACAACCAATAGTTCCTTTGATGTATCTTAGAATCGTCTTGACTGTTTCCATAAGAGGACTCACACCGTTCTCGATCACTTCAAGAACATATTGAGAGCCAAACAACACCTTCATTTTCTTACACCATTTTTCTTAATTCTTTGCATCAAAGATGGGTACGTTTGTATGGATTCTTTTATTGGAAACATAATTCATGTTGCGCACTAGGTATTTGGTGGATCGAACATGGCTATTGGTGCCAAGTGTTAGAACTTGGAGCCACAAGGTTGGTAAAAATGAAGTAATTATTGTGGCAAGGAAGAAAGAGGGAGAGAATTAGAGAAAGTATAATTGAAGGTGATAATGCATATTGATTTGAAAAGTGGAGAATTGACACGTTATAAGTGAGAGAACCCTCAAATGGGGAAAATGAGTGTTGAGGTTGAATGTTGAGAAAAAAAGTGTGGGGGATCAAATGGCAAAAACTCTACACTCTCAAAAATCAGGAACATCTCAAATTAAGAACTATAGTGGAGTTTAACAGCGTTGCTTGCTAAACAAGTTTTGAGGTTGCACACAAATCCTAATTCTCTTGTGGCTAGGGTGCTTAAATCTAAATACCACCCTAAGAATTACATTCTCAAGGCAAAACTAGGTAGAAGCCCTAGTTACCTATGAAGGAGCATGAATAATAGAACTGACATCATACAAAGAGGAAGTTGTTGGTGCATTGGCAATGGAAATTGGTAAACATATGAAATGATAACTTGATTTCATCCTGGTTTGGGCTCAAGATCTACTCTACTAAACCTAGGGGACAGTGTGCCAATATTGTTGGAGAAATGATAGACAAAGACAAAGGGTGATAGAACAATAATCTTCTTAACTCCTACTTCAATCAACAAGACACTAGGCAATTCTCAACATCCCCCTTAACAACTTGGAAGATGAGGATTGGTTGAAGTGGATAACTAATAAGAATGGAAACTATGATGTGAAATATGGATACTACAACCTTAAAAAATGGAATAATAATTTTCAGGTTGGGAGTTCGGATACCAACTATTTTTATTTTCATGGTTGGCTAAATTTTGGCTAAGCATGTTTCTAAGCATGGTTCTATGTTGGTGTTGAGTAAGATGGTGTAACATCTTTATCAACTATCATAACAGGTTTTACTGTTATGAGTTTTTCTGCCAGATGTCATAAAATATATTATGACATCCTAAGGCTGATGCAGCAGACGCTGCTTTTGGATATCCTTGAAGATTTTATTTGAAAATATGAGTATCTAGAATATTTTGTACTCATTATAGGCACATGCCAATTAAGGCTTTTGTTAGAAACATGTGCAAATTTGATTGGTTACTAAAAAGGATCGATTGAGACTTTTTAGAAAACTATTTATGAAGATTGTTTCTATTTTTGTGGAGAATATTCTGCAGAGATTTTTCAGCTGAAGATTGGAGTTGATTGAAGAATCCAAGTCAGTCCAAGCCCAACTGCAAAAGCTTATATAAGGAGTCGTCCAAGACCTAGTTTTTTAAGCATTGTTTTTATTGTAAAACCTTGTGAAAAATAAGGGTTTAGGGTTTTATAGTTCCTTAGGTTCTTCGTTTGTTTTTTTATGTCTTCATGCATCTCTGATACATTTTAGTTGACTGATTGTTGCTTGTTCATCAAGCTATTGTTCTCCTTGAAGATGTGAAGAAAGAGTTGAGTATTATTCTTGGAGGAAGCTGAAGAAGTGAAAAACACAAGAAGGGGGGTTGAATTGTAAAACTGAAAATCAATTACAATGAACACGATATTTTTATCCTGGTTCGTTTGATCTCAAACTACTCCAGTCCACCCGTCAAGGTGATTTCGCCTCTCTCCAACGAGGTCTTAATCCACTATATTCAACTGAATATTACAAACTGCTTTAACAACTGCTAAAGCCTTCTTGATGCAAACCATAACCCGGTTTGTCAAGGAATCACTTTCTTACACAGAATGGAAATCTAGGTGTGTGAGTGTTTTCTACAAAAACAGTTTATCACAACTGTGATATTATACAACTTAAGCTTATGAAACTAGATTGCTAAAATACTGAGTAAGGAGATATGAAGCGTTTAGCAAACTGAGAGAAGGAAGATGACGATTAGCTTTTAGGCGTGTAATATAATGTAGAGCATTAGCCAATTCAATCTTCATTGTGTTGTTTATATAGCACTAAAATTGTTGAACGTTGGAGCAATAATCTTGATTCAATGCCAATAACAAACTTTCCTTATTGAGCAGATCTTGTCTGGAATGATGCCGTTGGTAATAATTCTCTTTGAATGCACAGTACCGTTGCTACTTAAAGCGTGTTCTGGCTTGGCCTCATTCTGACTCTGCTTAAGTGCTGATGAACTGTTGTTGTCTTTATCAGAGTGTTGAGCGCAGTTCTGTTCATCAAGCTTCAGCATACGCGTGAGTTGTTCTTCTGATTCTGGTATTCTGATTATAGCATCTTCTGATGCTGACGTTAATAACCAATATTCTGATGCTGATTAAGTGTACTCCTTGCTGATACCTATCAGAGTTTCTGCAAAACAGAACGTAATATTTTAGGTAGCAAATAGTTCTTATATTAATCACATAATTAATATATCCTTTCATTTTGTTATCATCAAAACTTAAACTTAGGGTAGTAGATTCAAACTTTGTTCTAACAATCTCCCCCTTTTTGATGATGACAAAAACTAGATATTTTTAATTGAAAATAACGTGAAAAATTATCAGAGATAACTAAATGATAAGATGTATCAGAGTAAGAGGTTATCAAAGATACGGGATAAAGAGATATCAGAGTTGAGAGATACTCCCCCTGAATTTATTACTTCCCTTTTTAATTCCAAGAGTTCTTCAGGATCAGATCTTTATTGCCTTTCTTTGAACATCAGAATATCAGAGTTTTGACTATCATAAGCTTTAGATCAGAATGTCAGAGTAGAGCTTCAGATCAGAGTATCAGAGCTTTGCTTCGGTCAGAGTGTCAGAGCTCTAGTCTTCAGAATATCAGAGTGTCAGAGCATTCTTGTACCTGTAGACTTAAGCAAAAACAAAAAACATATTCAAGTATATCAGAGTTAGAATGTTTGAGATTTTCTGTCTTAGTAATCCGTTATTGAAAAATATCATTCTTATTCTCCCCCTTTTTGTCAGCAATCAAAAAGTGTGAGTGATGTGCTAAAACATTTAGAGCAGAAAAACTTGTCATATTAAAATATTCAGAATCAAATGAAACAGTACAGAAGATATGCAAAGAAAACATGAAAATGGCATGAATGAAAATCTAAGGTTGGGGAGGAAGGCGTGTGAACAGAGTCTCCAGCATTGCTTTGATCTGATCAACAGTCTCAGTCTGCTTGTGCACCATGCTGACTACTGTGTCTATCTTGCTATCCTGCACATCCATCCTTTCTTTCATCTTCTGGTCATTTTCACCCATCCTTTGCTGTAGACGGATATCATTCAGCTTCAGCTCTTCCAGAGTCTGCCTGTCCAAGGCAACTTGAGAAACATCAGAAGCAGGGAGCTTCTGAGAGCTTTCTACAACATCTTCAGCTTGGCTGACTTCAGCTTGAATAGTCTGATCTTCTTCTGGATGCACCTTTGAAGCTGGACGCTTCTCAGACCATGGATCACTATCCAGAAGGAGCACGTCTTCTTTCAGCAGCTGACTTCCAACTTCATTCAGAAGCTTGCTGAAATTCTGCTGTGCTTGCTCATAGTTGATGTCTTGCAATTTTAGAGCTTCAGCACGTACCCAAATTCTGAATTGTGACCAGAGCTGGTCAGAGGCAGCTGGATCAATCATTCCAGGACAGACTTGCTTCAGAGAAGCAATCCACTGCTGCAAACCTGTTTCAAAATTCATAATACCAGAGCCAACATCTGGCTGTTTTTGTTTTGGAATGGTTATTTTATTTTTCAGATCAGCAAGACGGTCAAGGATTGTTAAATCTATGAAGGTCCTACTGGGGTCTTCGGTGGTTTGCTTGGGAGTTGTTTGTTTGGGAGATGGAGTGGGAGAATCAGAAATAATAATTGGACTGGGGGAGTTTTGGGAGTATTTGGTGGGGTAGATTCTGGCGAGGATGGCAGCTGGGCCATGGTTACTGTTGTTCCACATGGCAGCTGGATTTCCAGAGGTTGTGGCTCAGATGATTGAGGTGAATGAGGTTCAGAAGGTGGAGGAGATGGAGTTTCAGAATGATGAAACTCAGGTTGAGGTGATGGTTGAGGTGATGGTGGATGAATTTCTGGTTGAGGAGAGGGAGAAGGAATTGCTGGTTGTGGAGAAGGAGGAGGAATTTCTGGTTGTTCAGGGATATGTGGTTCTTCTGGAATGGGTGAGAGAGGTTGTTCTGGTTGAGGAGAGTGGACAATTTGTGGTTCAGAGTTTGGATTATTGGAGGGGTGATCAGAGGCATGTTGATCAATGTCAGACAACACTTTATCAATTGCTGATGTTGTTGAAATTGTTGGTTTGGGATGTTTGGTGCGGGGTCTTCTGAGTTGTAGTGCCTCAGAAGGGTCATCTTCTGGTTCGGTTTCATCTATTGTTGGGATGGGGATTGGGATTCTATGAGAAGTTGGAGTTGGGATTGATGTTGGAATAGCAGAAGAATTTAAAACAGAAGCAGCAGATAAATTACCTCTTTTCTTGGGTGTCTGCTGGGATGTTCCTTCTGAAGGGGCCTTCCTTTTCTTCGTCTTCTTCAGTGTAACTTCTGGTTGAGGTTGGTGCAGATCTTTGATATTCAGATTGGGATCTGTACCGTTAGCCTTGCACGCGTCCAAATATCTGAGAACCACCACTGGTTTAGATTCTATCTCAGAAAATAAAGGAAAGTCACTCAGTGGGACTCTTCTGCTGGTGATGTCTGCAATGGGAGTAACACTGGGTTCCTTTCTGATATTCTCTATTAACTTCATTTTCTTCAGATTCTTCGCGTTCAGAGGCTTCCCAACAGTTGGTTCAATGGTGCTTAACTCTTGAGCTTCTATCAGGTGCTCTATCAGCCTATTCTCAGTCAGAATATCTGATATTAACCTTCCAAAGGGTATCCAATCCCTCTTTGTTCTTTCTTCTTCCCTGGTCTCCTTCACGCTTGTTCTGAGGTGATTAAACAGAAGATGAGCCAAGTTGATTTTTACCTTCTGATTGATAAAATAGATCAGAAACTGTTGATCTATATTTATGTAATCAGGGGAACTAGTTGGCTTCCTATGATTAAAACACCCCAGAATTATCTTCGCCCAAACTCTGTGGTGATCCTTCAGATCTCTGATCTTGCTGCTGGGCATCCCATGGGTGAAAATCCTTTCTGCTATGACACCCACGTCAGAGCATCTTTCAGCCATATCAATACAGCGGACGCCACCGCCACTGTAGCCAATCAACCTTGCTATGTGATCCTCAGTGATCACAATCTTCTTCCCCATTATGTAGGAGGTGACTTGATGCGTTGAAGCAGTTGCATGAATCCAGAACTCCTTGACTAACATTGGGAATGTTGGTCCAACCAACCTGTCAAAATACCTTTCCCATTTCTGTGCCCTAACTTCTTCTGTTAAATCAAAACCATTCTCTTTCAGACTGCCAAAATCAATGATCAGTTCAGACAACACTTCAAGATTCTTCACTGGAGTAAGGAGTGTTCTGAATGGAACTTGGTACTGTTCAGAGGATGCTTTCTTCTGAGAACCTGCAGAAGCACTGCTGGAGGTTGCCATGTTCACACTTGGGGTTTTTCTGAGAAACTGAGAAAAAGGGTTTTAAACTTGAAAGAGATGAACACAGAGAAAATGCAGAGAATTTTTGAGAGATAATGAGAAACTGTAAAAGGTTAATGTGAGAAATTAACGTTCTTAAATAGATTTCAGAATATTTTGAAAGAGTAAACGTTTTCAAGAAAGAGAAATAAAAACATGATTACGTTTTAAAAACATGATTACTTTCATTTAATGCTTGCTGATTTTGAGGGATTTGAGAAAGATACTTGAAACGGTTACCAGACATGTGTCTCAATGCACCCAATCAGCGTTTTTCCTTCTCAGAAGCGTGCACGCGTTCTGCTTCAGAGATTTGTTGATGATTGGATGACACTTGTTTGATTTAGTGATCAGCACATCTATCTTTGAGCTGAGACACTCAGATCTTTAAGACTAGCATCTGATACAATCTGCATGTTCTATCTTTCTGAAAAGAGATTGATCAGAAGTTCACAGTAAAGCAAATACATTATGAAGATAAATATATGGAATTAAAACATTTTCACTCTGGGCAGATTTTCATGCTGAGATGTTTCAGAATGAAATTGAACCTATCTTCAGAAAGGGGTTTAGTGAAGATATCAGCCCATTGATGGTCTGTATCTATAAATTTTAAATTCAAAATTCCTTTCTGAATATAGTCCCTAATAAAGTGATGTTTTATTTCTATATGCTTAGCTCTAGAATGTAAAATAGGATTCTTACTTAAGCAAATAGCAGAAGTATTGTCACAGAGTATAGGGATGTTACTCTCTAAAATCTGGAAGTCTTCAAGCTGACTTTTCATCCAGAGCATTTGTGTGCTACATCCTGCTGCTGCTATGTACTCAGCTTCTGCTGTTGATAGCGCAATTGTAGATTGCCTTTTGCTGGACCAGGAGATCAGATTTTCTCCCAGAAACTGGCAGCTTCCAGAAGTACTTTTACGCTCTACTCTGTCTCCAGCAAAGTCAGCATCGCAGTAGCCTACTAAACTGTAATCACTAGATTTTCTATAAAACAAACCCAGATTAGTAGTACCTTTCAGATACTTGAAAATTCTCTTAACAGCTGTTAAGTGAGATTCTCTAGGATCTGATTGGAATCTAGCACAAATACATACGCTGAATAATATATCAGGTCTTGAAGCTGTCAGATAAAGGAGAGAACCAATCATACCTCTGTAGACTTTCTGTTCTACCTTTTTGCTTACCTCTTCTCTTTCCAGAATGCATGTGGGATACATTGGAATCTTTGATGGCTTACATTCTGAGAGGTCAAATTTCTTCAGAAGATCTCTGATGTATTTGCTCTGATGAATGTAAGTTCCCTCTGGAGTTTGATTGATCTGAATTCCTAGAAAGAATTTCAGTTCCCCCATGAGGCTCATCTCAAATTCTGCCTGCATACACTTAGCAAATTTTCTTCCAAGAGAAGGATTAGTAGAACCAAAAATAATATCATCAACATAAATTTGACATACTAAGATGTCATTCTTAACTGACTTACAGAATAGGGTAGTGTCCACCTTCCCTCTAGTGAATTCATTTTCTAACAGAAAGTTACTTAGCCTTTCATACCAAGCTCTGGGAGCTTGTTTCAGACCATATAGTGACTTCTTTAGTTTAAAAACATGTTCTGGATGTTTTGTATTTTCAAAACCAGGGGGTTGGTGCACATAAACCTCTTCTTCTATATAACCATTTAAGAATGCACTTTTGACATCCATCTGATACAGAGTGATGCCTCTATTAACAGCAAATGAAATTAAAAGTCTGATAGATTCTAACCTGGCGACTGGAGCAAAGGTTTATGTATAGTCTATCCCCTCTTGCTGACTATAACCTTGTGCAACCAGTCGTGCTTTGTTTCTGATGACTTCACCTTGTCCATTTAGCTTGTTTCTGAAGACCCATCTTGTTCCAATGACGTTGAATCCTTTTGGTATGGGAACAAGATCCCATACGTCATTTCTGGTGAATTGATTCAGCTCTTCTTGCATTGCCAGAATCCAGTCATTATCCAGAAGTGCTTCATCAATAGAAGAAGGTTTAATCAGAGATACAAGTCCCATGAGGGTTTCTTCAGAGTTTCTGAAGCTTGCTCTTGTTCTGATTGGATCTTCCTTTCTTCCTAAGATAGTCTCTTCTGGGTGATCCAAGCTGCTTCTGGGTAATCTCTTCTGAGGTTGATCAGCAGCTGTTGTAGGATTTCTAGCAGTGCTCCTTTCAGACGTTGAAGGAGTGTCTGTGTTGAGAGCTTCTGATGACTTGTCTTCAAAACCTGTAAATTCAATTTCCATACCCGCAAAAACTTCATTCTGCTTTGACTTTTCAGAGTCAAGCTTATCATCAAAACGAACACTGATTGATTCTTCCACAATTTGTGTTTCTGTATTGTATACTCTGTACCCTCTTGAGCGTTCAGAGTATCCTAACATGATACACTTCTGTGCTTTAGAGTCAAACTTGTTCAAATAATTCTTTGTATTTAACATAAAACAGGTACATCCAAAAGGATGAAAATATGAAATGTTGGGCTTTCTGTTCTTCCACAATTCATATGGAGTCTTTTCCAGAATAGGTCTTATTGAGATTCTATTCTGAATGTAGCACGCTGTGTTTATTGCCTCTGCCCAGAAGATCTTAGCAATGTTTGTCTCATTGATCATGGTTCTGGCCATTTCCTGCAATGTTCTGTTCTTTCGTTCTACAACTCCATTTTGTTGGGGAGTTCTAGGACAAGAGAAATCATGCAGAATGCCTCTGTCATTAAAGAATAACTCAAAATCTTTGTTTTCAAACTCTACACCATGATCACTTCTGACTTTAACGATTCTAAGATCCTTTTCATTCTGAACTTGGTTACAGAAGGTAACAAACACAGAGTGTTACTCGTCCTTGTGTCTTAAGAACTTTACCCATGTCCATCTGCTATAGTCATCTACGATTACTAACCCATACTTCTTGCCACTGACTGAAGCAGTTTTAACTGGTCCAAATAAGTCAATGTGCAGAAGTTCTAATGGCTTAGAGGTAGAAACAACATTTTTAGATTTAAAAGAAGGTTTTGCAAACTTGCCTTTCTGACATGCTTCACACAGAGCATCTGAATTGAACTTCAAATTAGGAAGTCCTCTGACCAGATTGAGTTTGTTAATCTGAGATATTCTTCTCATACTAACATGCCCCAATCTTCTGTACCAGATCCACTGCTCGTTGTTAACAGACAGAAGGCACTTTACATTCTGACTTTTCAGTTCAGAAAGTTTGATTTTGTAAATGTTGTTTTTCCTCTTTCCATTAAACAGGATAGTCCCATCTTTCTGACTAACAGCTTTACATGATTTTTGATTAAAGATTATATCATAACCGTTATCACTTAATTGACTTATGGATAACAGATTATGCATTAATCCATCTACTAGCAGAACATTATTAATAGAGGGAATATTTCCATTACCTACAGTTCCAGAGCCGATTATCTTTCCCCTCTGATTGCCTCCAAAGCCAATGTGGCCTCCAGGCTTAAGTTCCAGGCTTTGGAACATATGCCTTCTTCCCGTCATGTGTCGCGAGCAGCCAGAGTCCAGGTACCATGACTGGTGTTTCTGATTTGCTGCTAAAGATATCTGCAACATGTATTATTTTATCCTTAGGTACCCAGATTTTCTTGGGTCCTGATTTGTTAGATTTACCAAAACTCTGGTTGAATTTTGGTTTCACAGAGTACTTACTGCTAGTGTATTTAATATCATGTGTGTGACCATACACAAAATGTGAATTCAGAGGAGTGTGTTTAATGGTTAAATCCATGACATTTTTTGGTGTAGGAACCTTACCTTGGTATCCTATTCCCTTCCTGCCGTTTCTGCTAACTCCATAGATCATTGAAGCCATTTTGCTTCTATCTATGCTTTTAGCAAGGAACTTCTGGAAACTGTGATCATACTCCTTGATGATCTTATCAGCGTTGCTGGGAGTTTCAGAAATTGGTTCCTTCTGAGAGTTTTGTAAAGTATTTTCTAATTTTGAAATTTTAATTCTCAGCTCAGAATTCTCCAATTTAAGACTCTCAGTCTTATTAGAGTCAGATTCAAGATTCCTTTTCAGGTCTCTGAATTTAACTCTAATCTGCTGATACCTTTCCAGAATTTCATTAAGGCTTTCAGCAAGTTCAGCCTTGGTAAAATTAACAGCAAAGTCAGGAAATACCTCTTCAGTATCTGATTCTGAGTCTTATTCAGAAGCTTCACTATCTTCTGAAATGTTGGCCATGAGAGCTATGTTTGCTCTCTCATCATCTGATTCTGAGTCAGCTTCAGACGAGTTAGAGTCATCCCATGTAGCCATGAGACTTTTCTTCTTTTCTCTTCTGAACTTCTTTTTGGTCTTTTCCCTCTGAAGCTTTGGGCAGTCACTCTTGTAGTGTCCTTGCTCATTGCACTCATAGCAGATGATGTCCTTGGTGTTTGGCTTTCTGCTACCTGAGGAGCCTTCAGATCTTCTGTATCCAGAGGAAGAATCTGTCCTTCTGTATCTGGAAGAAGACTCGTTCTGATCAGATCTTCTGGGATTCCTGAACTTCCTTTGCCTCTGCTTCCACAGTTGATTCACTCTTCTGGAGAGGAGGGAGAGTTCGTCTTCTTCTGATGAGGATCCATCAGATGTTTCTTCAACTGCCTGGAAAACTTTAGACTCAGATTTTTTGTTAGATTTTAATGCTAAAGGCTTACCTTGCTTCTGGGGTTCATCAGCTTCTAGCTCTATCTCATGACTTCTGAGGGAGCTGATAAGTTCCTCCAGAGAAATTTTGTTGAGATCTTTTGCTAGCTTCAGAGCTGTAACCATTGGCCTCCACTGCTTGGGTAAGCTTCTGATGATTTTCTTGACGTGATCAGCAGTAGAGTAACCTTTGTCCAGAACCTTGAGACCAGCTACCAGAATCTGGAATCTTGAGAACATTGTTTCAATGGATTCACTTTCTTCCATTTTGAATGCCTCATACTTCTGAATGAGCGCCAGAGATTTAGTTTCTTTGACCTGAACGTTGCCCTCATGCGTCATTCTGAGTGAGTCAAACATGTTCTTTGTTGTGTCTCTGTTGGAGATCTTTTCATATTCAGCATACGAGATGGCGCTGAGAAGGATGGTTCTGGCCTTGTGGTGATTCTTAAAGTCACGCTTTTATTGGTCAGACATTGTTTTCCTATCAATCTTCTGACCGCTTGCATTCACAGGGTGCGTGTATCCATCTGTCACCATATCCCACAGATCAGCATCATGTGCCAGAAAGAAGCTTTCAATTCTGTCTTTCCAGTAATCAAAGTTTTCTCCATAAAAGACTGGAGGTTTCCCGCTGAATCTGTCTCTGTCCTCATGGTTGTCATTGCTGGTGTGAGAATAATTTCCTGCCATTGTGTTTTTCTGACGCTGGATCTTGTACTGACACGGTTAAGTGTTTTAGCTCAGAACCAGGCGCTCTGATGCCAATTGAAGAAGTGAAAAACACAAGAAGGGGGGTTGAATTGTAAAACTGAAAATCAATTGCAATGAACACGATATTTTTATCCTGGTTCATTTGATCTCAAACTACTCCAGTCCACCCGTCAAGGTGATTTCGCCTCTCTCCAACGAGGTCTTAATCCACTATATTCAACTGAATATTACAAACTGCTTTAACAACTGCTAAAGCCTTCTTGATGCAAACCACAACCCGGTTTGTCAAGGAATCACTTTCTTACACAGAATGGAAATCTAGGTGTGTGAGTGTTTTCTACAAAAATAGTTTATCACAACTGTGATATTACACAACTTAAGCTTATGAAACTAGATTGCTAAAATACTGAGTAAGGAGATATGAAGCGTTTAGCAAACTGAGAGAAGGAAGATGATGATTAGCTTTTAGGCGTGTAATATAATGTAGAGCATTAGCCAATTCAATCTTCATTGTGTTGTTTATATAGCACTGATATTATTGAACGTTGGAGCAATAATCTTGATTCAATGCCAATAACAAACTTTCCTTATTGAGCAGATCTTGTCTGGAATGATGTCGTTGGTAATAATTCGCTTTGAATGCACAGTACCGTTGCTACTTAAAGCGTGTTCTGGCTTGGCCTCATTCTGACTCTGCTTAAGTGCTGATGAACTGTTGTTGTCTTTATCAGAGTGTTGAGCGCAGTTCTGTTCATCAAGCTTCAGCATACGCGTGAGTTGTTCTTCTGATTCTGGTATTCTGATTATAGCATCTTCTGATGCTGACGTTAATAACCAATATTCTGATGCTGATTAAGTGTACTCCTTGTTAATACCTATCAGAGTTTCTGCAAAACAGAACGTAATATTTTAGGTAGCAAATAGTTCTTATATGAATCACATAATTAATATATCCTTTCATTTTGTTATCATCAAAACTTAAACTTAGGGTAGTAGATTCAAACTTTGTTCTAACAGAAGCTTTAAGAAACTCCTAGTATTTGATTTGTGTTTGTCCTATTTTTATTGTTCGGGTTGTTGTGACTGTGACCTATTTTATCACTACGGTGATTGGAAGTGAGATTTTGATTTTTCATATCTAGGGAGGATCTAGGTAGAAGTTGCATTGGGTAGGGATTAGTCGCGAAGTTGTAAGCTTGGGACTAGTTTAGCTTCAAACTAATATTGTTAATAGTGAATTTCCTTCCTAGCTTGGTAGCCACTAGAGTAGGTGAGTTAGCATCAAATTGGGTTAACATATTGTTGTGTTCTTTCTTTTTCTACAATTTATAATTTTGTTGTGTTATTGTTTGTTGTTCTGTCAGCGGATGTCATAACATTTATTGTGACATTGTGTCTTGTTAAGACATGAATCTTGACTTCTATTTATGTGTGTGTGCCAGAATTTCAATTGGCATAAAGAGTAAGCACTCTATTCTGGTTCTTGGGTGAGATTCAGGAATATATATTTTTTGGCACTATGGAGAAAGAATGAGGTTAAAACAACAAACCATCAATGTTGGATGGTTATATTTATGATTGGTGGAAAGTCCATATGATATATTTTCTGAAATCTATGGACAACAAAGCTTGGAAGGTTATTTTGAAAGGATGGAAGCATCTTGTTATGAAGATCATTGACAAAGATCAAAAATAGGTTGAAATTAATACAATTAAAGCTGAAGAAGAGTGGAATAAAGATGATGATATATAAGCCATTGGAAATTACAAAGCTTTAAATGCTCTACTAAACGGAGTAGACAGGAATGTTTTCAGGTTGATTAATATGTGTATTGTAATCGGTGGAAATAGAACTGACTGTTTTGAAATGCTGGTTCGCGAAATGTCGCGGTAAGCAAGAGTCGCCACCGTCTTTTATTTTCTCCAACAAGGAAAGGACAAAAGCACAGCAAAATTCCTTTTCGAGATGTTTCTCGGTTCGGGAGGTAGATTATAGAAAGGGAAGGTGTTATCACCCTTTCTATCCGTGGTTATCCACAGGCTCTTAGGTACTTGCTCTATGTTTTCAAAAATTGTTTGCTTTTCAAGTGTTTGTGGGTTTTGAAAAAGTTTAGTTTGAAATACTTCTAGGTAACTCTTGTATCAGTCCTCAAGAGTGTATGAAGTGTTTGTTTGAAAACTTTTTGAAAGTGTAGGTGCGAAAAGTATTTTGTTTGTTTTTTGAAAGAGCAAGTACCCAGGAGAAATCTACCTACTCTAAGGAATTAGGCTGTGTAAGAGTCCTTTAGATAATGTTATCCCACCATTGAGAGGTAGGTAGCACCATCGTTGGAGTTATTCGGGTCAATTCGATTATAGGGACAATGTGGTCACCAAAGCAATAGTAGGACGCCTTAGTGGTAACCCTAATGTCCTAGATCCTTTTTATCCGAGGCAACCGTTTCGAGGTAACTGGATCTTTAGACAGGAGGGCGACCTCTAAGACACCCTATACTTGATGACCACGTCGAGGCAACCAGTGAGGCGTACCCTAGGAGTGGCATGTGCATGTGTGTTGTTTCAGTTTATGTTTATCTTTGAACATGCATTTGTGAGCTACGGATTGATTTTATTTGTCATACAAGTCTTTCATGCATATTAACAGTTAGGAGTGCGGAAAATAAATTGCGGAAAGGTGAATCTACGCTATTACAAGGCGCGGGTCTATACATCGCCAAAAACATAACCCGTTTGGAAAATAAATGCGAGAAAAGTAAATAAAGCGATAAAAGCCTAATTAACTATTACATTCTCTGAGAAGATACAAAATATAATCGAAATAACGAATTAAAACTAATATGCGCGCGAAAGAATGAATCGGGACGTCCTAGGGTTTTGACCCTTTTTGAGAAAAGAATTGAAATTGGCCCTCTTTTGCAATTAAATTAAATATTAAACCTAATTTACTAATTAATTAATTATTTACAAGAAAAATAATGTTTTTGTGTTTTTTATGTTTTAAAGAAAATAAAATGAAAGGAATTGAAATTATCAAAAGAAAACCCTAATTCTAAATTGTTTTTATTTATTGAGAAAAAGTTAGAGTTGACCTAATTAAAAAGGACTAAATTAATTAACCATATTTATTTACAAAATAATAATTAATAGTGAAAATTAATAAATAAAAATAATAATAAGAAAATGTTGTTTTCTGAATTAATTATGAAAATAATTATTTGTTAGTTAATAATAATAATAGTAATTAAGAATATTAATTAGTAAAAGAAAAATAAAAGAAAAAGAAAATAAAAAGAACAATAAACCAGGGGGGTGCTGGGCCCTATAGGAGGTGTTGGAGCAATTTTGAGGCCCAAGAAGCCCTTCAGTCCATTGACTTCTTGCAATTGTCCAGAACGCTTGTTGACTGGGAACATGGAGTTCGTCATCTGTTGGCCTTTGGATCTGCCTTGCCAGCCACCTGGCGCTCGGATGAGGAGGGTGTATGATGGAACACGTTTAAATGCCTGCATGAGAATACACTAGAAAAAATAGAAACAAGTTTTGGGTGGACCTGGGAATCGAACCCAGGTCCCAATGTTTCACAGCCACCTCTCCAACCACTCAGCCACTTGAACGCTTTCGTTAATGAAATAAGAAACAAATATAATATAAGAAAAACAAGTCACATGCTGAAACAGAAAAAAAAAGAAGCGCGCGTGTTTTGAATGAGCCACCCATGCGCTGACACCTCATCATCGTCTTCACTGAACACCTGCAAAACACATCAAATAGCAGGGGTTTTTAACCCCCACAACCCTCATGGACGAAAAATAGCGATTAGGTGTACGTTAAATATAAATAGGGCGCGACATGTCCATTGTGTTCGTCATGTCCCGGCGGTCTCAACCATATGTGTAGGTGTTTAGGTATTGGCTTGCATTTTTGGTAAATCCCAAGTGTATGTGTGAATGTCATGACTGATGTCATAACATTCTAGTTTAGTTTGTACTGACTCATTAGGTACCTTTGCAGAAAAATATTGTAATTCAAGTACTGATGTTTATAAGTGTGTATCTGAGCATTTTGCAAAATGATCACATTTTGCTAAATCAGTAGACAGGTTTTCTCAGATGTCATAACAAATGTTATGACATCCTGTTCTGAACTAACAGGTTTGCAGGTTGGATAAGTCTGAGTTTTTTCAGGAAAATAACTCAGTCTTTCCTGAACAGAATCCTGCGTTTTCTGAGGGGTAACCTAGCTCAACCCTAACCTGGTTAATAAAGCCCTGTGACCTGGTCTTTAGGTCAAACGGAATTAACCCTAGGTTTTTGTGGAAACCCTAACTGAAGTTGCAGCTGCTATATATTCAACAGAGCTGCTGTTTTGCAAGGCATCCCTTTTTATTGATCAGAAGATCATTTGTAATCTGTATAGATTTGATTATTGTACTCCAAGCAATTATCATTGTGATAAGTGACTTGGAATAGGTTTCTAATTGTAAGGGCTGTGTAGCACTCAAAGCTTTGAAGCAAGAGTGTTTGAATGTTCCTTGACTAAAGCTGTGAAGCAGAGTCAAGTTAGCTGTGTGCATCACTCAAAGCTGTGAAGCACGAGTGATTGTGTTGCTTGATTAAAAAGCTGTGAAGCTTAATCAAGTGTTTGTTTTTGAAGAGTGTCTTCATCAATTCTTAAGTCAAATTGGTTTATGTATCACTGCTGTGATTGAGGGGGAGTGAGTAGGAACTCAGGTTTAAGTTGTACTTAGATTGGAATTGCATTGGGTAGGTCTTAAGCGAAGGAGATAAACTGGTTGGTTTATTCCTGAATTAACATCTCTTATAGTGGATTTCCTCCCTGGCTTGGTAGCCCCCAGAGTAGGTGTTGTTGCACACTGAACTGGGTAAACAATTGACTGTGTTCTTTATTGCTTTTGTATTTACTGTCATATAGTAAGTCAGATACGGTGTCATAACATTGAACGTGACATTGAGTATCTGCAGCCAGAATTTCAATTGGCATCAGAGCAGGCACCCTGCCTGTATTACTGGGTGAGATCTAGGGATATCACTTTCTGGCACTATGGACAAAGAAGGAGTTTTTGGAAATAGACCACCCATTTTGGATGGAACTAATTATGACTACTGGAAACCTCGTATGATTTCCTTCCTAAAATCTCTGGACAAAAAGGCTTGGAGAGCTGCTGACAAAGGATGGATTCATCCCACCATAATTGAGAAAGATGGGACAATCAGTCTGAAGCCTGAGGAAGATTGGAGTAAAGAAGAAGATGAGTTAGCTCTGGGAAATTCAAAAGCTTTAAATGCCTTGTTCAATGGAATTGATAGAAACATTTTCAGACTAGTACATCAATATGAACTGGCCAAGGAAGTTTGGGACACTCTCAAAACTACTCATGAGGGCACTTCCAAAGTAAAAATGTCAAGGCTTCAGATGTTGACCACCAAGTTTGAGAATCTAAAAATGATGGAAGATGAAACCATTCATGAGTTTCACATGAACATCTTGGAGATTGCCAACACCTCAGGAGCACTGGGAGAAAAGATGTCAGAAGAAAAAATGGTAAGGAAGATTCTCAGATCCTTGCCTAAAAGATTTGCAATGAAGGTAACTGCCATAAAGGAAGCCCAGGACATCAGCAAGTTGAAAGTGGATGAACTTATTGGGTCTCTTCAGACTTTTGAGATGGGGATCACTGATAATGGTGACAAGAAGAACAAAAGCATAGCACTTGTATCCAACACTGATGTTGAAAACAAGGAGGATGAAGAAGAAAATATATCAGAAGCTATTGCCATGCTTGGAAGACAGTTCAACAAGCTCATCAAAAGAATGGATCCAAAGTCAAGGTCTAATGTTCATAACATTCCCTCTGACATTGACAGTTCCAGCAGAAGACCAAGGTCAGAAGATAAGGGAAACCAAGGCAGAGGTATTCAATGCCATGGATGTGAAGGATATGGACATATTCGAGCTGAATGTCCTACCTTTCTTAAGAAACAAAAGAAAGGAATGACTGTTACTTGGTCTGACTATGATTCAGAAAGTAATTCTGAAGAAGAATCTGCCAAACTAGTTACTGCTCTAACTAGTGTTTGTACTTCTGAAAGTGACACTAGTGATGAAGAAGTGACATTTGAAGAACTGGATGATACCTACAAGAAATTGTGTATCAGAAGTGCTGAAGTCTGTGTGCAGAATGAGAAACAATCAAAACTCATTATAAAGCTGGAGGCGGAAAAAAGGGCAGATCTTGAAACTATAAGTCACCTAGAAGGGGAAGTTCAATTACTGAACTCACAACTGAACCAAATGACAAAATCTGTCAAGATGTTGACCAATGGATCAGATAAATTGGAAGAGATCCTACAAGTGGGACAAAATGTGGGAAACAAATCTGGTCTAGGATTTGTGGAAGCTAAGAAACCTGGTGCAGACAAGAAGATCAGGCATGTTAAACAATTGTCAAAGCAGATGTCTCAACACAACTCTCAACATCAGAAGGACATGAAGAAAAAATACCAAAGATGGAGATGTCATCATTGTGGGAGGTATGGACACATAAAGCCCTTCTGCTTCAAATTGCATGGATACCCTAATCAAAACTCTGGTGCTAAACCTAAGCCAAAAAGGGTACCACATACTCCTCGTTGGAAGAAAAAGGCTACTGCCCTAATAGCCCATACTTCCCTGAGAGTGTCTGCAAAGGAAGGCTGGTACTTTGACAGTGGATGTTCCAGACACATGACTGGATTCAGAAATCTCCTCAATAATGTTATGCCTCACACCACCAGTTTTGTGACCTTTGGAGATGGTGCTAAAGGTGAAGTCAAAGGAGTTGGTAATTTGGACTGTCCTGGAGTTCCAAGTCTGAATAAAGTACTGCTGGTAAAAGGGTTGACTGCTAATCTCATTAGTATCAGTCAATTATGTGATCTAGGATTCAAGGTCAACTTCTCAAGATCTGAATGTCTAGTAATTAATGAAAAACTAGAAGTTGTAATGAGAGGAATCAGATCCAAAGATAACTGCTACTTGTGGCAGCCTGAGAACACTGATATCTCCACTATGTGTCCAATTATCAAAGAAGAAAAAGAGATGAAACTGTGGCAGCATAAGCCTGGTCCCCTTCATCTAAGAAGAATGAAAAGAGCTATTTCTATGGAAGCAGTCAGAAGAACTCCAAAACTACAGGATGATAATATCTGTGATGTGGCAAATAAACTTGAAGAAGGATGTGTTGTCAGAACCATAAGTCATCTTGACAAGGATGTTGGAAATAACAAGTCTAATAAATTCTGTTTCCCTGAAGAAATGAGGCTTGAAGTCTCCTCTCTTATAACTCTCCATCAAAATGGACTGGACAAACAGAAAATTATTCAAGAATCAACCAGAACTATGATTCATATCAAAAGAATGCCTTCCCAATTCTGTGCGGAAATAGTTGCTGCTAGGAAAAACTGTTCTCAAAACATCTGGTCAAAACAGATGCTCCCTGAGTACAATGTCACACAAGATGTTGTGACATTGTGTTGTGACAATCTGAATACAATCAACATTTCCTTGAAACCTATTGACTTTGAAGAGAAGAAGTCATTTAAACTGGAACATAGTTTCTCTAAGCTTCAGCTGACTGATTCTTCTACCAAGGCTCTTGTTGGAAATAAACTTGAAAATTTGAGGGGCAGGTTGGGTATTCACCAACATAAGATTTTATAGCAATTAATTTTGCTTAAAACAAAGGTTGAAGGAATTAATTTTATTAAGTCTATCTTTAGTGGGTTAATCATATACTTACACAATTCTTTCAAAAACTTTAAGAAGTTGAAAAGACTCCCTTTTACCCCCTACCTCTCTCGTCCTTGCAACCTGTTTCCTCCTCTCAATCAAAGATTTTTCTCAAACTGCTACCATTACTCAAAGTCAATCAAAATGTCTCAGACATCGTCTTCAACCATGGCAACTTCGTCATCCTCATCATCGTCATCATCTGACCAAGATTCTAGGGCAATCACCACATGCATAGAATCTGAAGTTCTTGAGGT
The DNA here is from genome assembly GCA_948472305.1 of Vicia faba. Taxonomy (NCBI): domain Eukaryota; kingdom Viridiplantae; phylum Streptophyta; class Magnoliopsida; order Fabales; family Fabaceae; genus Vicia; species Vicia faba. Next base: position 1,008,174,639 of record OX451737.1, read on the forward strand.
CACTCCTCTCAGAGAGATGGCAACTGACCCAGCCAAAGTCAAAAAGCTCAGAACCAGACATGCAGGAAGAGCTCAAGCTACAGCCTCTGGTAATTCTTCTCATCCTTCGTCTTCTGTACCTAATAGAGAAGGATCAGTTCAAGTTCACCAAGCTATTGCTAGGCTGGTTACTAGTATACTGAGTGGCAACCAATCTGTACCGGGGATTTCTATCCCTTTAAATCAATCAGAAAGTCCAAATGTGGAAGTTTCTGAAAATGTAGATGTCACTGAGAATGTTGTGACACAAAAAGACAACATTCAGAACCCTTCAGAAAAGGCTGCTGATCCACCTATCATTGATGTGGATGAGGATTACTCAGATAATGATCTGATTGCTAATGTGAACCCTAGCATAGCTAGGAGATTGATGAAAAGAAAGAGTAGTCAGAATGATAAACCTAATGCTAAGAAATCCAAGGCTGAAGGCATGGCTGAGAAAAGTATTCAGACAAAAGGGAAGAAGGCCCAGGTGCATACTGCTAGACAACCAATCTCTAAGAAGAGAAAAGAACCTGAATCTTCTGATTCTGATGAGGAATCAGAATTTGAGATTGATATTGAAGAAACTCCTATCAGAAGGAAGCTCCCCTCCAGCAAAATTGCTAGAGTGCCTGAAGTGCCAACAGACAACATCTCTTTTCATCATCCTGACAATGCAAACAGATGGAAGTATGTTTGCTTAAAGAGAATAGCCTTAGAGAGAGAACTCAACAATGATGCCTTGGAGTGCAAAGACATCATGGACCTGATCAAGAATGCTGGACTAATGAAGACAGTGATAAAGTTTAACAAATGTTATGAAAATCTGTTCAAGGAGTTTGTAGTGAACTTGTCTAATGATTGTGCTGATGGAAGGCCAGCTGACTTTGAAAGTGTTTTTGTTAGAGGAAGAAGGGTCAAGTTCTCTCCATCAGAAATCAACAAGTTTCTTGGAAGAACAAATGAGGACTGTCCTGATCTGGAGGCAACTGACAATGAAGTTTGTCAAACCATCACAGCCAGGCAAGTAAAGTGCTGGCCCTTGAAAGGCAAGCTGAATGCTAGTAAACTCAGCATGAAATTTGCCATCTTGCATAAAATAGGTGCAGCCAACTGGGTGCCTACAAATCATAAATCAACTATCTCCACAGGATTGGGGAGATTTATTTATGCTGTGGGAACCAAGACTGCTTTTGACTATGGCAGGTACATCTTTGAACAAACTTTAAAGCATGCTGGCAGTTATGCTGTCAAAGGACCAATTGCCTTTCCCTCCCTCCTTTGTGGAATCATCCTTGCACAATACCCTGATATCCTTGTGGCAAGAGATACAGTCTGCAAAAGAGCTCCTGCCCTTGGCTTGCACTACAAACTGTTTCAGGGATCTCATGCTCCAGACATTGTCATAACATCAGCTGAGACATCGTCTGTGAAGACCCAGTCCAAGACATCAGATGTCATAGCTGTTTTAAAAGAAACTTGCAAAGAGCTGGATGCTAGAAAAAGGACCCTAGAAATTCTAATTTCCAGGCTAGAAAAGGAGGAAGCTGAAGAAAACAGAAGGGAAGAAGGTGTAGAAGCTAAAGGTCATCTCAGCATTGAAGAAACTAGCTCCTCTGAGTCTGATGACAGTGCTTGAAGGTTGGTTGCTGTTTGGTGGTGTTACTGGTTGGTGCTGATATCTGGTGGAGTTTGGAAGTGTATTCAGTTGTTTTCTGCTGCTGCTCTTATTATTTTGTTTTGGATAACTGTATAATTTTATGAACATGTATCTTTGGCCCTTTTGTGGCTAAAGAGGGGGAGAATATTTTGGTACTTACTTAATTAGTACTTGACATTCTATTTTTCTGCAGTCATTTATTTCTGCTGCTATCTATCTCTGATTGCTTAGGGTCTTTAGCCAAAAATCTGCCAAAGGGGGAGTTTGTTGGTGTTTAGGTATTGGCTTGCATTTTTGGTAAATCCCAAGTGTATGTGTGAATGTCATGACTGATGTCATAACATTCTAGTTTAGTTTGTACTGACTCATTAGGTACCTTTGCAAAAAAATATTGTAATTCAAGTACTGATGTTTATAAGTGTGTATCTGAGCATTTTGCAAAATGATCACATTTTGCTAAATCAGTAGACAGGTTTTCTCAGATATCATAACAAATGTTATGACATCCTGTTCTGAACTAACAGGTTTGCAGGTTGGATAAGTCTGAGTTTTTTCAGGAAAATAACTCAGTCTTTCCTGAACAGAATCCTGCGTTTTCTGAGGGGTAACCTAGCTCAACCCTAACCTGGTTAATAAAGCCCTGTGACCTGGTCTTTAGGTCAAACGGAACTAACCCTAGGTTTTTGTGGAAACCCTAACTGAATTTGCAGCTGCTATATATTCAACAGAGCTGCTGTTTTGCAAGGCATCCCTTTTTATTGATCAGAAGATCATTTGTAATCTGTATAGATTTGATTATTGTACTCCAAGCAATTATCATTGTGATAAGTGACTTGGAATAGGTTTCTAATTGTAAGGGCTGTGTAGCACTCAAAGCTTTGAAGCAAGAGTGTTTGAATGTTCCTTGACTAAAGCTGTGAAGCAGAGTCAAGTTAGCTATGTGCATCACTCAAAGTTGTGAAGCACGAGTGATTGTGTTGCTTGATTAAAAAGCTGTGAAGCTTAATCAAGTGTTTGTTTTTGAAGAGTGTCTTCATCAATTCTTAAGTCAAATTGGTTTATGTATCACTGCTGTGATTGAGGGGGAGTGAGTAGGAACTCAGGTTTAAGTTGTACTTAGATTGGAATTGAATTGGGTAGGTCTTAAGTGAAGGAGATAAACTGGTTGGTTTATTCCTGAATTAACATCTCTTATAGTGGATTTCCTCCCTGGCTTGGTAGCCCCCAGAGTAGGTGTTGTTGCACACTGAACTGGGTAAACAATTGACTGTGTTCTTTATTGCTTTTGTATTTACTGTCATATAGTAAGTCAGATACGGTGTCATAACATTGAACGTGACATTGAGTATCTGCAGCCAGAATTTCAATATGCGTTAGGGGTCCTGATTTTACTGGATGTGGAAAACCCCAAAATTAAAGCTTCGGAACCCTAATACTTGTTAATGGCATCTTTTGATTCAGGGCTCCATAATCAAATTAAACTGTACCATTAGCTTTCTATGGATGTAAGCAACACAAAACAAACAACAAATCGTGTTAAATGCACATGAATAACGAGTTTCGATTATGGCAAAAGTATGCAAACCGTGAGTTCTTGTGGAGCAGTTTCTTAGGCTTTGATGTATGATTTTGATTCCAATTCGTTCCTGGGAGTGCTAGCAATGTATTTGAATCACTGAAACGCCTTGAATTGGCTTGGAAGATAGCCAATAGTTTTCACTTTTTCCTTGGATTTTTTTAATGTGATTATGGCTTTTTGCAGCAGCTTGCACGTTAATGGCATTAGGGTTGGCTTGCTTGCATATATGGGAATAGAATTAGGTCAGCAGCTGGGCCTTAATCCATGTATATGAGAGAATTAGGTTTACACTTTCCTCCATTGACAAACTTTCCATATTTGAATCAAATCTAAGATTTTGTGTACACATAAGCCCTAGCACGAATTGTTTGGTCAGCACTTGATATATGAAAGCTGTATGAATCAAAAGGATACTATTCCATTGATTTTTAGATTTTATTTGAATTATTATGGATTTAAAATGAATTAAATCAATAAAAATTAAATAAAATAGAAAAATAAATGTTTGATCTTGAAATTAATCATGGGACACGTGTGTGGCATGACAAGGCTGAATCAAGTGGAAGAAAGTGGGCCCTTTTGTCAAAAATTGAAGTTTTAAGGATAGTTGACTTTTGCAAATTCATGAAAATTTCCCAACTTCTCCAATGCATATCTTGCTCAATTTTGATCATAGAACATGTTCTTGGAAATTTTGGAAATTTCTTGAAGTCCTCTAACCAATGCCTTTGGTACCATGTCATTTGGATTTACCAATCTCAAGTTATGGTCTTTGACTTAAAGTGCCTTTTTGTTGACTTTTGAAATTGACCTATAATGTAGAAATTGATAACTTTTTGTGAGAGCATCTCTTGGACTTGGAATGTGAAGATGAGTTGTAGGAAATGTCATCCCCTTCAAAATGAGCATTGGATGGGATTTTTCTGATGAACCATGAAAAAGTTATGCCCTGGTCAAGTTACAGTTGACTTTTCAGCTGTCCTAAAATGGAAACTTTTGCATCTTGATGGTTTTTGAGCCATGCTTGTGGAATCATGATCAAGAATTTATCAAATGATCATTGTGGCCTCAAAATAAGATGTTGACCAAATTTTTTGACTTTTGACTGCAAAATGACCATTTTACCCCTGCAGTTGACTGTTGAGCAAATAGGCTTTTTGACTGTGCAAACTGGCATTGTGAATCTTGAAACTTGGCATTTAGATGCTTGACAATGTATATGGGCACATGGGACTTGATTGGACCATTGAAAACCTCAACTTCTTTGCAAGAACCAAAACTCTAATTTTGACTGACTTAGGAGGCAGTTGGACTGTGGAACCTTTGAGAAGTCTTGAACCATTTGAAGATGATTCTTGGGCAAACTTTGAAGAATATGGGAGGGCAAATTTTGGGGTACAACATGTATCATGGCCAATGAGGCTTGGTAAATCTTAAGACAACTTATGAAGGTACCTCTAATGTCAAGATCTTAAGACTTTAGCTTCTCACCTCCAAATTTGAGAACTTGAAGATGAATGATGATGAGACAATTCAAGAATATCAAATGAAGATTATTGAAATTGTTAGCGCATCAAGTTCCTTGGGAGAGAATGAAGGTGTGAAGAAAATGTAAGAAAGGGGGGTTTGAATTGGGTTTTCCTTTCTCGTAAAACTTTCACTTCTAAGCATTATTTATTAAATAATGCTTTTGATTGTTGCTTCTAATTAGTGCTTCTAATTTGGTTCATAAAACTTAAACTCTAAAGCATAAACAAAAGTAAAGAACACAAGATATATCCTGGTTCACTTGAGAAACCCCCAAGTTAATCCAGTCCACCCTTCTGAGTTAATTTCGCCTTGAACTCAAGGACTTAATCCACTATAATCATTCTGATTACAATCGCACAGGAAACTGTCGGTGAATAATATCCAATGAAACGTTCAGGGATCCAAACTGGATATAACGTTTATTGACCCAACATAATCTAATTCTCCAGAATCTCCTATCAGGATTTCCTTCCAATGATATCCATCAGTTTTCTCAAAAGGTTGACCTTCACTCAGTCCCCTTTGAGATATGACTACCATTGACCCAATAGAATCCACTACCAAGATTTCATCTATGATGGCTGCAGCCAAAGTCTCTTGAGATCATACCTTCACTAAGTCTCTCAAGGTATCATCAAACATCTGTTTGATTTTAATTTGTTTACAATAATAATGCTTCTACATAAGCTGAATGTAAATATAATTAAGAACATATGAAGATCCTAATACACACTAAAAATATTACATTTTATTTTAACTCTAATGTGTGGTCTTCTTTTCTTCAAGTAGCTTATTCACACACAACAGCCCAAAGCACTTGAACTGCTGAAGTCTTCTTCTTCAAAAGCTTCAGAAAACTTTGTTGATATCATTGTAGCACAGAGAAGAACTTCTTCATCTTGATTCACCTTAGAACATTCTGGACAACATCCCTTGTTCTATCTTCTTCAATGATCACTTTTGAGCACAACATTTGTGTTTTGGATTTGTAACTTGAACATTCATGATCATCTTCATTATCTTCTGCAGCTTAGCAAGCTTTATGAAGTATATAAAATTGTTCACATTGTGAATCAATAATTTCATTGTAATCATTAATAAAATTATTGGAGAATCATTTTGATAACAATTGGTCTTCTTGTTATTATAGTTGTTGATAACTTTGGTTGTGTTCCAGCAAATGAATTGTTGAAGTCTTCTTCTTCAAAAGCTTTTGAAAGCTTTGTTGATCTCATTGTAGCACAACGAAGAACTTCTTCATCTTGATTCACATTAGAACATTCTGGACAGAAGCCCTTGTTCTATGTTTTTCAATGATCACTTTTGAGCATAACATTTGTGTTTTGGATTTGTAACTTGAATATTCATGATCATCTTCATTATCTTCTGCAGCTTAGCAAGCTTTATGCAGTATATAGAATTACACACATTGTGAATCAATAATTTCATTGTAATCATTAACAAAATGATTGGAGAATCATTTTGATAATAGTTGGTCTTGTTGTTATTATAGTTGTTGATAACTTTGGTTGTGTTCCAGCAAATGAATGTTATCTTTTAACATTGAACACCAACAACAACAACTTTGTAACTTGCAGCTTTTAGCACCCAGCCAAGCAATTTATGTCAAGCTCATCAATATTCAACATCGTGTGTTAGCAACAGTTGACCAAACAACTAACACGTCAACCAACTCTAAACATATGATTATTTTCTTATATAGCCAAGAAAAATAGAGTCGTTGGCTATTTGAAAAAGAGTCGTTACAAAGAGTACTATAACGTCCTTATCTCTTCCACACTTTAAGTTAGTGGAGAGGTAGTGGCATAAAGCTTTTCGTATTGTGTACTATTGTATTGTGTTACCGTTACATTCTTTCATTCCGCACTTCAGAGGCTTCTGTGAGCATGAGATTAGAAGCGGGAATATAACATAAGTTCTTCAGAATTTCAAGTCTTCAGAGTCTTCAAAACTGAATCTTCAGAGTCTTCAGCACTTGGTCGTGAGAACCCGTTGTAGTGAACCTTTATATCAGAAGAGCTTCAAGTCTTCAGAGTCTTAAGAACTGCGTCTTTAGAGTCTTCAGCACTTGGTTTTCACAACTTGTTTGTAGATAACCTTGGATCTTTAGAACTTCAAGTATTTAGAATCTTCAGACCTTCTATCTTTAGAATCTTTAGCACTTGGTTCTTTAAGAATCCTTATCTTCAGAACCGTGTTATTAGAAACACAGATTCTTTAGCATCTGGACTTCAGTTAGAAACGCTGTATTCAGATCTTTTAACTTTGTCTTCTTTGGAACAAGTTGTCTTTTAGAGAATAAGCTTTTAGCATATGGACTTGAGTATAAACTTTGTCTTCAAATCTTCTAACTTTGGTTCTTGAAACACACTGTCTTTTAGAAACATGAGTCTTCATCATCTGTACGTAAGCAACAACTTCTATCTTCAGATCTTCTTACTGGTTTCCTTAGAACATGTTGTCTTTAGAAGCTTGAGTCTTCAGCATCTAGACATAAGTAACGACTTATGTTTTCAGATCTTTTGACTGGTTTCTTCAGACAAATATCATATTTTACACTTCAAAGTCTTCTGGAGTGGTATGCTACTTGTAATACGGCGGGAGAACTGACTTGGGTGTTTTGTGTTTGATCACAATTATTATGGATAGCGAGAGTCGCCACCGACTTTTATTTAATCCAATAAGGAAAGGTTGAAAAGAACAGGAAAGACCTTTCGAGATTATTTCTTGAGTTCGGGGGGTAGATTATGAAAAGGGAAGGTATTAGCACCCTTTCCATCCGTAGTTATCTACGGGCTCTTAGTTGCTTGCTAGATCACTTGCTTTTGTTTGAAAATGTGCTTGTGGTGTGGGTTTTGAAAGTATTTTTAAAATGTATTTGTAATGATTATCGTTTCTATAAGAACGCGTACAAAATGTTGTTTTTGAAAATAGTTCAAAAAGGTGTTTGTGGAATGTGTTTTTTGAAAGTGATTTTGAAAAGTGTCTTTGTAATGACTCTCGTTTCTATAAGAATGCGTACAAAGAGCTTTGTCTTTTGAAAATGTTTCAAATGAAAGTGTTGGTGTGTAAAATGTTTTTTTTGTGAGCAAGCGAGCAACTATGAGCGTCCTACCTACTCAAAAGGTCTAATGTTCTTTTCCTCATCCTTTAGATGTTGCTATCTTACCATTGACTTGGTAAGAAGCCCCATCGTTGGATGTGAAGGGATGGGCGTGGGACGTTTGTATAGTCATAGAAGGCAACTTATGAGGCGTTTTAGCAATGTCGTTTTAGGGACTAGATCGTTTACCGAAGGCAACATTGAGGGTCATCGAGGGACTACGATCTTCTATCGAGGGTCTTTGCTAAAACGCCCATATTCGAGGGATATGACTATTTTTTCGAGGCAACAAGTGAGGTTACCCTATGGGTGCATGTGTGTGAATAATGTGTTTGATTTGCATACATTTAGTTTTTGAATTTTAGGTTATCTACTTGTTGGTTTTATCTTGCCATACATCCTAATTACTAACATTTGTACAAAAGCAATAAAAATACAGAAAAATAAATCTTACACTATTACAACCGTATTGAATAGCAAGAAAATGTAAAGACAAAACAAAATAAAAGGAGAGAAAATGTGATTTTCGATTTGGGCAGAAGAACCCCTTGACTCTGCTTCTCTGGCTCCCTTCGATTTGGCCTGGAAGTAATGAGGACGTGTCTTTCGATTTGGGCTTAGCCTGAAGCATGAGATGCAACCTTCGATTCTGCCTTTCTGCTTCCTTCGACTAGGGCCTGGAATCAGCATGAAGTGTACTCTTCACGCTAAGCTCCTTGCTGCCTTCTTCGATTGGGTCAGGATGTCAGTATGGCCATCCTTCTGGCTGCCTCTTTCGTTTGGACCTGGAAGTCAGTGTGGAAGCCTGAGGCTCTGTTTCATACTTCCTTCCTCATGTTTCTTTCGTTTGAGATTTTTAAATAGCAACATGGCCTGAGGCCATGCTAGCATTGACTTATGGCCAAGTTAGTTCTTAAAGCATATTTAATAAACCAAGAAACAAAACCAAAAGGATTAGCCATGAAAACAAACTAAATGGGTGGAAACGAAAAGGAAAACAAATGTTATGTACATGTTTTTAAATGAAAGGCACGACTATTCACATGTTATGCTTGAAACAAAAGGCTCAAGGTTAAGAGTGACTTACCTTGCTTGAAGCTGGGGTATGTGAGCTGGACCTTGAGTGGTTTCCTAGATGCTTCTGGATTCGAAGGAAATAAACGAAGGTGATGTTTCTAATGTTGGATTCGTAGGAGAAGAACATGTGTGGTGTTGTTTCTACTGGATTCGAAATAAAAATAAAGTGTGGGGTTGTTCCTGGATTCGAAAGGGAAAAAGAAATAGGTGTTGTGTTTCTATTTGTTGGATTCAAAAGGGTTAGAACAAAGGTACGGTCCTTTGAATCTGGGTATGATAATGTGTTAACTGTTTGGATAATTTTCATACAATCAAGGATTTTTCCTAGCTATCAAAAGCCTCTGGATGTGTTGTCCAGCCCCTTTTAGATGTTATGGAGCCTCTTATTTATAGGTGAATGTAGCTGAGGTTTTGGAGGGAAAACAAATAATTTGAACAAATTGAGTAAATTGCTTTTTGTAGCTTTCGAGGGGCAGTGTTTGTATGCCATTTTAGTGAAAGAATGGGGCAGTGTTTCGGGATTGTTGTGCAGCAGCTTTGGAGCGTTATGGCAAGTGTACCAGGCCTGAACTTGGCAGCAAGCATCTTTTGAATATTTCATCTTTCATTTTGACCTCCTTCGACTAGATTATCCTTCAAACAACATTATTTGATTTTCACCCAACAAGTGTATTTCGAATGGGTCACTTTTGTGCATCATTCGAAGGAGCCAAACGTGTGCCCCTTGAATGGGTCACCAAAGTATGCCTTAAGGGGGTCTTATAAATCCTTCAAATGGGCCATCAAACATGTCCTTCGAATGGGACACCCAGACATGTCCTTTGAATGGGTCAAATGTGTCCTTCGAATGGACTATGCAGTTCTTCGAATGGGCAAGTAAGGTACATCCTTCGACAGGGACCTCTATGTATGCCCTTCAAATCCACCAATACAAGTCCTTTGAAGGGGGCCACCAACCATGTGTGTTGAAGGTTGTCAAGGGTGGAATTGCAGCATACTATTTCAAAGGGAAATGTTGTCCAGTCGAAGCTAGTATAAACATAGCCAATGCCCTGTCGAAGCCTGCATGCAGGAGATCTAAATGCCCAAATGAAGCTTGCAACAAAGGGGGCCACATGCCTAAGTGAAAGAGGCATGCTAGGCTTACATCAAAGGAGGGCCAAATGCCCAAACTAAAGAGGCATGCAGGAAGCAAAGATGCAATCAAAGGATTCCAAAATGAGGGTTTTTACCTTTGAATCGAAGGGGGCTATAGAAGGCTTTCTGCCTTGTGCCTGCTAGCCTGGTGGGCGCCTCTTGCATGCAAGAAGGAGGCTATGGCTCAATCTAAAGTTGTATGCAGCTAGCCATCAACTTTGTGAATCAAAGCAAACATGTATGGAATTATTTTTCCAATCAACACAGGCATGCAGGCGTCCAATGTCCAATTGAAACAGGTATGCAGGCCACCATCATATTGTGAACCATGTGAGGCCAATGATTCAATCGAAGGTTGCATGCAGGAAGCTCATGCCTTGTGAATCAAATCCAGCACGTCAAAGGCCAACACCTAATCGACGGATGCAAGCCAAGCTTGCATCGAAAAAGGCCAGAAGCCCAATCGAAGGAAACTTATTTTTCCTTCAATTTTGTCAAAAGATTTTTTTATCTGTTTTCCCCATTTTTAGCAGTTTCCTCTTTAACTTGATGCTGGAAAATCCAATTGTACTTGTGCAAGCTTGAATTTTGAAAATCATTGTGAGAAAATGCCTTGAGAAATGAGAGGGAAAATTTTGGGGTACAACAGCTGCCCCTGTTCAATCTTCTTAAACCTGAAGAGTTAGATTGGCGAGTCCGTCATTCGTGACTTGAAGGTAGAAGATGATTGAACACTAGAGTGCCCAGAACTTTGCACTCGATGTTGTGGTGGTTTATTGTGTAGGGAATGGGCTTAAAGATTCCATTTGGAGAGATGATGGAGAGTTGTCAGAGATGTGCTTATATAGGACATCCAAAGGTGATTGTTGACAGAAATTAGACTAAGTCTAAGTTTGACTGTAACTGGTAGGAGTGTCAGAATAAATTTTTGGTTGATTTAACTCTAAAGGATATGTTAGAATGGACCCGTGTGTTGTACCCCAAAATTTTCCCTCTCACTTATCAATAATTTTCTCACAAGATCTCCCTAGGCTCAAGATTGCACTAGGGTTTGATCAGCTCAAGACACCTCCTTATGCACTGATGACCCAAAACTAGGGTTTGAGTTTGCACAAATATTTTTGAACCTTATATGCCCATATGATTTTCATGGATCATTATGGACCCCCTAGTTTACTCATGTCAAGTTTCAAGCCTTGGATCACATTTTTGATCAGTTAATTGAGTAGTTGACCTAAAAATTAGCTATATTGGGGGAAAAGTCAACTATGGCCAATTTACAGTCAAACTTCATAATTTTTGATCCACATCAACATTTTAAACTCATATGTATCATTTGATCAAGTTTGGACCACAACCCCTCAAGAAATTTGATCAAATCTCCAAAAGGGAAAAATGGTCAAAATTAGGGTTTTGAATGGGAAAGGGAAATTTCTTATTTTTGACCTAGCAAACGGTCAATTGGTTTAAGGCATGATCTCAAGAGTCCAATTTCATCATGTTGACCAAATGACATGGTTCAAAATATTGCAAGTCCATTGGATTGACAGATGAATTTTGCAGTCAACTGATCAAAAGTCAACTATATACTGAAAAGTCAAACTTTGACTTTTTGGTCAAATTCAAGTGCCAAAGATTGCAATTCATCAAAACATGTCAAAATATGAAACTTATTCATCAAGAAATCAAAAAGTCAAGATTTCATTTTGAAAAGTCAAAATTTCTAAACTTAGAAATTTTTCTAAGTGCTGGAAATTTCATATTTTTTCATAACTTTGAGCCAACTTTTCACAATGATGCAAGATGATTCAAGAGAAACTTCCAACATGAAAGTTGTAGATCTTCGTGAAATATACAACTTTTCTTTACACATATCCTTTAAAAAATTCTTGGATCTCAAGTTATAAATTTATGAACATGTGGTCATGAAACTAAACACTTAGTGAAATTTTGCCCTAATTTAGACAGGATTTTGACCCAACTTCATGGCACTTTTTCATATAGTTCCAAGGGTAATCTTCAAAAGAAATTCAAAGATGGGTTGTATAGAATATTTCAAGCTTTCCAAAATGTCCAAGAACTCCTTGAAATCATTCTTGAGTAGGGAGAATCGAAGAGATGAAGTTAGGGTTTTGTCACTTGAATTACAAGTCATTTTTTATGAACACATGAACCAAATCCATGCTAGGCTGTATAATCTTTGCTTTGCAGGCCTCAAAATTGTTTTTCACTCCATAATTGAATGTTTACATAACTGTTAGGGCTTTGATCCAAGCAATTGAGCTATTATCCAAGTTGCATTTCCATTAATGGCACAAAGTTAACATTGCCATTCTTGTAAAGCAAGCTTTTCACATAAAGTTCATTCTTGAGCCTCTAACTTGTTCCCTCTGATCACACTCTATCCACAAAGTCAGAAGCAAGCTTGTTTAAAGCATAATCACTCTATCTTAGCAAGTACAAGGCATGGAAACTTGTTTTGTCAAAAAATCACATGTTTAACTTAAACATGTAAATTTGAATTCTGATCAACTAGAGCACTCCAAACTTGTTGCTTATAAATAGAGTCACTATTTGTGAGCTATAGGACGAGCTTAAGCACCCTGAAATACACCAAAACTCACTCGAGTCAGAAATTGCGCAAAAACTCCATTGTTGCACAGTTTCTGACCTTGAACATCAAACTCACATTTCCCTCGTGCGTTTCTTGGCCTTTTAGTTTCTAAAGCTTCCTTACATCAAGTGTAACATATCCCTGTCTTTGTTTCATTACTGTAACATCATTTACCATGTCCTCTATAACCAAAAATAGAGCATTGCACATTGACTTCTCCAAGTCATTTCAACCACTCTCAACTCAAGCAAACCATTGCATTAACTTCCTAGGACCTCAAGGAAGCTAACCTGATTATCACCATCACTTGAAACAAGCTCAAACTCCAAACACAATTTCCAGTTTTGAGGTAAGTTTTCTCAACTTGGAACTCTTCATACAGGCATCATCAATTGTTTATTTGTGAACAAAACATGTAGATATCATTGCCCTGAAGCTAACTATGTCCATAGTTTCTATTAATTTTGCTTGAGCTTAGAGAATTTTGAAACTGAAATTTTTAAAATTTTTAGGGTTCAAATTAGGGCCATTAAAATTCATGTTTATCTTTGATTTATAGTTTTAATACTTTACATTTCTGGAATCGTGAGAAAATTTGCTACAAGTTTCATGTTTATAGTTTTCATTTTTGATGAGAAATGAGCATGTTACAGTTGGTATGCTGGAGGTTGAAGATGAAGTCTTCAGGGCGACTTTTTCCTTGTATATTTATTGTTTTGCTTATATCAACGGATTTATAGCCACCCCAGTGGTAGAAGCGCGCGCCTATAACCTTTGGGACATGGGTTCGAGCCCCAGTGGTACCCTTTTGCATTTTTTACATGTTTTACAATTATGACTTTTTTTATTTGCAGGGCGCTGGGCCTCTTTGGGCCTGGCTTATTTTTTTATTTTTTCTAGCTAACCCCTTATTTCCTTTATACGCTCCTGGCCCAATTTATTTTATTTTTCTTTTTTATTATTTCATTTATTTTCTTAAATATATCTTCTAAATACTAAAAATCATAAAATACAAAAAAATAGTAGATTTATATCTTGACTTATTTTATTTTATTTTTTTCACCAAAAAAAATATTTTTATTTATTATACTTTATTTATTTTATTAACTAATCTTGTAAACTTAATTAATATTATGTTTTTATTTTTTTATTTTTCACACCATTTAAAATACATTATTTTTAATATTAAAGAAGGCCAAAAATATTTTATAATACTATAAATATTTTTAAGATAAAAAATACCAAAAATACTTTTTTTATACTTATTTTCTTTTGATTAATTAATAGAACTAGGGTTTTACTTAAAAAAAAATTCTTAATAAAATTCAAATTTAATTAACTATTTTCTTTATTTAATTAGGTTAAGACAAAATCCCTTTTTCATGAAAATCAAACAAAGATACATTTTATTTACATTTTTCAGTTTTTGTACATTTATTCATTTTGTACTTTGTATTTATTTATTTCCTTGTACATTGATATCAATTCAATATGGTTGTAATAGACTAATTAGGTTTAAATTCTTGCAATCCCCATTCATGAATTTGTATACCCCTCCCCACAAATATTGTAATAGCGTAGTAACTTTAAATTTCACAATTTATCACTTTTATATACACATGCTAGTAATTAGGGTTTATATGGAAAGACTAAAACCAATGCTTAGAAAACCCTAATTCAAGACAAAATCAAGCATGAAAAACAATACACTTGCACACAAGCACCCCTAGGGTAAATCCACTTGGTTTCCTTTACAAAATGGCCATGTTACGCATGCGAGGTATCTTGGCAAAAACAAGTAAATACAAGATCATAGTCCCTCGATGACGCTATCTAAGTTGCCTTACAAATGATCTTAGTCCCTCAAAAAGAATGCTAAGATACCTTGCAACATTGGTATTCATGGTTATACGATGACCCACGGCCGTCCCGTTTACATCCAAAGATAAGGTTGCTTACCAAATCAATGGTAAGACAACAATGTCAAAGGAAAAGAAAATGAACAAGAAAGACATTTGAGTAGGTAGAATGCTCCTAATTACTTGCTCCATTTCAAAATAAACATCCTTGCTATTTCCAAAACAAACACATACACTTTCAAACATCTTACACAATTGAAAACATTTTCAAAAGATCAAACATCTTTCTATACATTCTTACAAACAAAAATCATTACAAGAATTGCCTAAACAATGGCCTCTTTACAAAATACTTTCAAAAAACCACATCAAGCAAAATTTCAAACAAAAATCAAATGATCTAGCAAGTAACTAAGAGCCCATGGAAAACCATGGATGAAAAGGGTGCTAATACCTTCCCTTTTCATAATCTACCCCCCGAACTCAAGAAATAATCTCAAAGGTCTTTCCTGTGATTTTTCACCTTTCCTTTTGGATAAAAGAAAAGTCGGTGGCGACTCTTGCTAACTGCAACATTTGCGATCAAACGCAAAACCCTCAAGTCAATTCTCCCACCGTATCACAGAATTGGCGACTCTGTTGGGGAAAAGTTTAAAAGTGGGGTTACCTTAGGGTTAGATCACATTTACTTGCTTTAATTGTTTGACTTGTATGATTTATATTATGGTTCTTTGTTTGGGTTTGAACCCTCTACCCAGATTTGGGATACCTTATAGGTAAGTAGCAATACATTGTGGAAATTGTGCGGGGTATACTGACATGGTCTAAGAAATAGTTACGTTAGTGCAACATATTTGTAGGTACTGGTAGCCTTTGAGTTAATCAAAGAGAATACGGGGCCGCTGAGTGATGTCATGAAGCACTCATGAACTTCTAGAACATTTACTTGACTAACTTGGCCATTTAGGATGTAGTAAGTGACCGGCTTTGGTGCAGTCCGAAGTTAGTAGATACTCAATACTACACTCATTAAGGTTTGGTTTCTTGGGATATTTTGGTCGCCAATAAAGAGGATTGTGCTGAAACAATGACCAAGGAAACAAACCAGTGATATTGAGCTCCTTAGAACCCGATTACTATTACTAGGACAGGTTTGAGCCAACTAAACTTCAAGAGGGTACTTACCTATAAAACTCCATGCAAGCCTAAACCTAAGGACTTGTTTGCTTTGTTTGTATATACATACTTGTACATAACATCATGAACATCATAACATCATACACATTTCACTAACCATTTCAAGGATTTTTGGGATTCATCTTTGTTCTTGTTTTGTAGGATATGGATTCACTTTGCAGGAAAACTATTCAAGTCAACCTTATGAGGATCCCTCCACAACTTAAGGATCTAGCTTCAAGGATTCCTGAAAACTCTCCATTCACCAAGAGACATGGTCACCTACTCAACTTGGTCACCTCCAACACAGATGAGGACATGATGAAGGTGCTCTTTCAGTTCTTTGATCCTTTACACCATTGCTTCACATTTCCCGACTATAAACTTGTGCCTACTTTGAAAAAATTCTGCCGACTCTTGAGGATTCCCATTTTCAATCAACTACCTTTCAACGGTACGGAAAGAGACCCAAAGCCAGAAGTGGTTGCTCAAGCTCTACACTTGCACTCATCTGATGTCATAACTCATTGGGAAACAAGGAGTGGTGTCAAAGGTTTCCTAGCAAAGTTCTTGTTCGAGAATGCCCAAAACTGTTGGAACTCCTTGGATTTGCAAGCCTTTGAGGAAATTGTGGCTCTCCTCATATATGGGATGGTTTTGTTTCCAAATCCTGACCAACTCATAGATATGAACGCTATCAGAATCTTCATATCCCGCAACCCGGTGCCTACATTGCTAGGGGATATCCTAAACTCTTTTCACACGCGCACAATGAGGAAAAGAGGTGTCCTTATGTGTTGCACTCCTCTCTTGGCAATATGGTTTATTTCACATCTTCCCTAATCTGTATTAAAGAATGAGCAAGGTTCAAGGTGGTCACAAAGGTTGATGACACTCAAACATTCAGACATCCATTGGTGCTCCCGGTCAATAGAGAATGTTACTATTTTCGACCATTGTGGAGAATTTCATAATGTCCCTTTACTTGGCATTAGGGGAGGTATCACCCACAACCCATGCTTAGCCTTGAGACAATTTTGTTACAGCCGAAGGGATGGCCCGCACGAGATGCTGATTCAAGGTTTGGTATTTGACTACGACAACGACGATCAAGGTCTTCGCCAGAGATTTATCTGAGCTTGGAGGATTTTAAACAAGGTAGATAGAAAGACTTTGGGGCACAATAATTCCATCCCTCTTGAGCCTTACCTCAAATGGGTACGAACTCGTGCTCAGAGTCTTATGATGCCTTACCCCTCCATTCTCTCGGTAATCATAGAGCCTGTCATGAAAGGAGATGTTCTATACACTATCCTACATCCTGACATGCCCACCTCTCTTGAAGACCTACAAAGGGATTGGATACAACTCAAGGGGGAGAGAGATACTTTTGAAGCTTAATTCTACACAAGCGAGAAGAAGGTTTTGGAACTCACTAGACTACTTCATGAGGAGCATACCGTGAATGTCTACATTGCACCAAAGAGGATGCGTACTACCTTTTTATCTTATAGTTTTTTGTATTATTTTACCCAAGAAGGCATTGATGTACTCAAAGCTTTAATTTATTAATATAACGTGTGTTTCTTTTTTATCTAAAACAAATTTGAATCTTAAAATCCATGAAATCATTGCATACGCATTTATCATTCATCATAACATAAGCAGGTTTCTTGCAACAAGTCTCCTCATCTCTCTACTGTTTATTTCAGTAAGATGGATCTCGAGCAAATGGTGAAGGATCTCCAAGCTCAGAATGCACAGTTTCAACAGTTGTTCTTGACCCTAGCTAAAGGACAAGAAGAGTTGAAGACTTTGCTGGATGGGGAGAAGAAAAAGAAGACAAAGAAGATGACCGGAGTTCTAAACACGGGAAGAAGATTCCAAGGGCAGACAAGAAGGGCCTTAGACTTTGCAACGACATCCGGTGAGAAACATAACCAAGATGAGAAGGGTAAACAAACAGTTATCCAGTCAGAATCAGAACAGGAAGAGGAAGAAGAAGACTATTCTGAAGAACAATACCCTCCAGCCGACGACAACTATAAGCATCTAGAAGAACGGTTGAGTGCAATGGAAATCCAAAAAGTGTCTGGGTTGGACTTTGAGGAGTTGGGCTTAGTGTCAGGGATTGTCATTCCTCCAAAATTCAAAGCACCTATGTTCGCCAAATATGACGGAGTTTCATGCCCTAAAATGCATCTTCGGTCCTATGTGAGGAAAATCCAGCCCCATACCACTGACAAAGATTTATGGGTACACTTCTTCCAAGACAGTCTATCTGGAACTCAACTTGATTAGTTTTATCAGGTAGAAAGAGCCAATGTTCATAACTGGGAAGATCTTGCTGCAGCCTTTTACAAACAATACCAA
The DNA here is from genome assembly GCA_948472305.1 of Vicia faba. NCBI lineage: Eukaryota > Viridiplantae > Streptophyta > Magnoliopsida > Fabales > Fabaceae > Vicia > Vicia faba. The sequence continues at coordinate 1,008,192,789 of OX451737.1, forward strand.
TACAACGCTGATCTTGGGCCTACCCGTACAAAGCTCCAGAGTATGGCCATGGTTTCAAGTGAAGGCTTCAAGGACTATGGGTAAAAATGGAGAGACTTGGCTGGAAGAGTTCAACCTCCCCTATCTGAAAGATAATTAGTAGACATTTTTTTGGGCACCTTGTCTGGTCCCTTCTTCAATCACCTAATTGGGAGTTCATCGGCAGGTTTTACTGAACTGATTTTGACCAGAGAGAGGGTAGAAGCCGAGATAAAGAGTGGAAAGATTCAAAAGGATGCATCCTTTGCTGCTGTAAGGAAGCCATTTATCGAAAATAAAGAAGTGGTTGCTGTTTATCCTCAGAGAAATCAAGATAGGGCCGAACGCCGTCCAATGGTGGGGGTTGTTATGATTCTTAAACCTGCACCTGATCAGCAAAGAAACAACCAACCAAGAATGGAATACCAGTCCGACAATTCACCCGAATTAATATGACACTATCTCAAGTACTACCACATTTGTTAAGATCCAACCTAGTGACTTTGAAAGAAGCTCTAAAGAATCCTAACACAACCTCTCCTCACTATCATCCCAATGCCCGCTGTGCATACCACTCTGAGAGTCCCAGCCATGATACTAATAAATGTTGGGCTCTAAAGAAAAAAGTACAAGACCTCATTGAAGCCAAAGAGATTGAATTCGATGCGCCCGAAAAGCCAAATGTCATTTCGGCCCCTATGCCCAAACACGACTATAATACCAACGCCATTGAGGAAGATATGTTTGTTACTTCAGTTGATGAACTTATGAACCCACTCCTGATTATCAAAAAGAACTTATTGAATGCTAATGTTTTCCCAGGTGTAATGAAGACTGTCATTTCTGTTTGTCCTCACCAACCAGTTGTCCTTTGTTGAAAGCAGGCGTTCAGTGCCTAATAGACAACAAGGAAATTTTGTTCGAAAAAACTTCTGTTCCACCTGTTCCTTATAATGATGTTTCCATCGTCGCCATTTCCGCCAGTTCTTCCAGAGTCTCCACCAAAAGACCCGTTAGAATTACATCAGTTCCAAAAGTAGCTCCTTTGATAATTACAATGCCTGGACCAGTCCCGTATTCGTCAGAGAAAACCATACCATGGAATTATCAAGGGGATATCTACTACCACGATATCAAGCAAGATTGGCCAGCTGCTGAAGATTCAAGTTCCGAGAAAGTTAACTCTGATATCAGTAATATTGCAAGGACTAGCAAGATTACCCGAAGCAGAAGGATATTCTCTCTAGAAATTGCTCCCCCAAAAGCAGTTTCTGGACCCGTAATCGTTCCTTTTGTTGTTGCTCCTCCGAAGGCTATTCCCAATCCTACAATCATCTCCACCAATACTCCAACTGACAAAGCTGTTACAATCTATGCTATCACTCCTACTGACATTCCTGCTGCCGAGTTAACTGAGACTCGAGGTAAAAGTATTCTTATTGAGCCTGTGCGGATGAAGGAACAATCATTGGCTATCCCTGAAACCTCCCGGAAAGAGATGGAGGAAATTCTAAAGATCATAAAAAGAAGAGACTGATGTAGTTGAACAACTGGAGAAAACTCCATCTAAAATTTCCATGTTGGCTTTACTACTATGTTCCGAGGCGCATGCAAAGGCCTTGGTAAAATTTCTGAAAACTGCCCATGTACCCCAAAAAACATCTATCGATCAGTTCCAAGACTGCGTAGCCAGCTTGACTGCAGATAATGGTTTAGGTTTCTCGAATGCTAATTTAATTCCAAGAGGAAGGAAGCATGATGAGGCATGGCATGTCTCAGTGGAATGCAGGGGCACAACCTTGGCTCATGTCTTGGTGGACACTGGCTCATCTCTGAATGTATTGCCTAAAAAGGCTCTTGATAGGCTTGACTGTGAAGGATTAACATTGAAACCAAGCAACATAGTAGTGAGAGCTTTTGACGGCTCAAAAAATATGGTGCATGGGGAAGTGGATATCCCCATAAAGGGTGGAACCCAGACATTTGATTCAACCTTTTATGTAATGGATATTCTCCCTTTATATTCCTGCTTGCTAGGCCGACCGTGGATCCACAATGCTGGCGCTATAACTTCTACGTTGCACCAAATGCTGAAGTATCTGATTCAAGGGAAAATTATCACCGTTCATGGAGAAGAAGAGTATATGATCATCCATCTTAATTCCTTCAGATATGTGGAGTTAGAGGGTGAATTTATTGAAACTTCATTCCAACACTTTGAAGAAGTCCCACAAGATGTGGCAGTGACCAAGGCTGTTCCCAAGATCACAAGGCCTTCACTCAGGATGTCATCTTTGAATGATGCAAAGGCAGTAATAGAAGAAGGTGGATGCATTATCTGGGGACAACTCCCGGATATCCCATACAAATCTAACAAGTTTGGCTTGGGATTCACTTTAGTTGCCCAGAAGGCTGCGCGTCGCGCTCATGCCGGAGGACCACCCTTGAAGATCAACAACCGCGAAATAAATGTGGTGGAAGATGATGAAGATGACTACAACCTGCAGGATTAGATTTTCCCAACTATCAGTGGAGGGCTCAGCAACTGGGAGGCTAGAGATTTCGTCCCGATCACTTTTATCCCACAGTAGTTTGTCTTTACATTTTGTTGGATCTGTAATATTAAAACAATTCAGACTCTCAAAACCTTGTGTCTTACCCGAGGCACAATGGTCCATTTGTAAGGGTTATTATCTCATTTCCATATGACATCAATGAATCATGGAAGCTTTTGCATACAAACTTTGTGCTCATTTTTTTTCCTTTTTTACATTTTCATTTCTTTCAAAGATGGTTATACCCTTACACACACTCACACTCACAATGCAGGTCTACATCCATTCGGGATCCCATGGATAACGGTTCTACTATGGCTTTTGTGACTATGAAAATATAATATACCAAGCCAAAGACGAAGGTGAGGAAGATTTTGAAGTACTAGGGGAACTTGCCAGATTATTACAACAAGAAGAGAGAGCCATTCAGCCCCACGAGGAACTCGTGGACATAATCAACCTAGGTACCGAAGTAGACAAAAGAGAGGTCAAGGTGGGTGCCAATCTGGAACCCAGTGTCAAAGAGTGTCTGGTTCAGTTGCTGCACGATTATGTCGAGGTCTTTGTCTGGTCGTATGAAGACATGCTAGGACTTGATGCAGATATCGTGGTACATCGTCTACCAACAAAAGAAAACTATCCACCGGTAAAACAAAAGGTTTGTCGCATGTGGCCAGATGTGTCGGAGAAGATTAAAGCTGAAGTCATGACACAATTCAATGTTGGGTTCTTGGTCGTCACCTCCTATCCTTAATGGGTTGCCAACGTTGTTCCCGTGCCCAAAAAGGACAAAAAGGTATGAATGTGCATGGACTATAGAGATTTGAATAGGGCAAGCCCTAAGGATGATTTCCCACTTCCCCACATTGACATCCTAGTTGACAATACGACACAGCACAAAGTGTTTCCCTTCATGGATGGTTTCTCAGGTTACAACCAAATCAAAATGGCGCCTGAGGACATGGAGAAAACAACATTTGTCACACAGTGGGGCATATTCTGCTACAAAGATATGCCATTCAGACTGAAGAATGCTGGGGAAACCTATCAGCGTGCCATGGTAGCTCTATTTCACGACATGATACATCATGAAATAGAGGTTTACGTGGACGACATGATAGCTAGATCTCAAACAGAAGAAGATCATCTTGATCATTTACAGAAACTGTTTGAGAGACTAAAGAAGTACAAGTTGAGGTTGAACCCAAATAAATGCACGTTTAGAGTAAGGTCTGGTAAGTTCCTAGGTTTTGTCGTAAGCAATAAGGGTATTGAAGTAGATCCTGCCAAAGTGAAAGCGATACAAGAGATTCCTGCTCCTCGTACTGAGAAGGAATTTAGAGGATTCTTGGGACGTTTAAACTACATTGCCAGATTCATTTCTCACCTGACAGCTACTTGTGAACCAATCTTCAAACTATTGAAGAAAGATAAAGTAGTCAAATGGAATGATGAGTGCCAAACTGCTTTCGACAAGATCAAAGAGTACCTGCAAGAGCCTCCTGCTTTGATGCCACCAGTCGAGGGAAGACTATTGATCATGTATTTGACAATTTTGGAAAATTAAATGGGGTGTGTGCTGGAGCAGCATGACGAGTCTGGCCGAAAAGAGCACGATATTTATTACCTGAGCAAAAAGTTTACCGACTATGAAACAAGATATTCACTGCTCGAGAAAACTTGATGCGCTCTGGCATGGGCTGCTCGCCGGCTAAGACAGTATATGCTGACCCATACTACCTTGTTGATATCCAAAATAGATCCAATAAAATACATCTTCAAGAAACATGCTCTCTCCGGGAGAATAGTGAGATGGTAGATGATCCTGACAGAATATGACATACAATATACTACCCAGAAAGCTATAAAGGTCAGTGTACTAGCTGATCACCTTGCTCACCAAGTTGTAGAAGACTACCAGTCCATGAAGTTCGAATTCCCAGATGAAGACATCATGATGGTAAACAACTATGAAGAATTCAGAACATATGACGAACCTGAAAAAGGATCCCGATGGACCCTGGTTTTTGATGGGGGCATCTAGCACACTCGGCAATGGTATTGGTGTTATACTCATATCTCCTGAAGGATGTCATACTCCTTTTACGGCAAGACTCTGCTTCAATTGTACAAATAACATGGCGGAATACGAAGCGTGCATCTTTGTTCTCAAAGCTGCCATAAACTTGGGGATCAAATCTTTGAATGTATTCAGAGATTCAGCTTTGGTTATTAGCCAGATCAAAGGGGAATGGGACACCAAACACCCTAACCATGTCCCTTACAAAGAACATGTTTTGACATTGCTCCCACATTTTGAAAAGATTACCTTCGAGCACTTCCCATGAGAAGAAAATCAGCTAGCAGACGCACTAGCCACGATGCCATCTATGTTTTAACTTAAATGGGATAATGAAGCTCTCCAGATCACCATTGAACGAAGGGGTGAACCAGCACACTGTCACGAGATTAATACTGAAGAAATAGTGGACCAGCCTTGGTTTCACGAAGTCAAGAGGTATCTCGAAACCCAAGAATATCCGGAAGGAGCTTCAGTCAACGATAAGAAGTTCTTAAGGAGATTCTCTGCTAAATTATTCCTTAGTGATGTCATTCTTTACAAACGCAACCATGACTCTGTGTTACTTCGGTGCGTAGACAAGGTTGAAGCAGAAAATATCATGGTTGAGTTACATGAAGGCACTTTTGGCACCCATTCCAGTGGGCATACGATGGCGAAGAAAATCCTACGGGCAGGCTATTACTGGTTGTTGTACCCCAAAATTTGCCCTCCCATATTTCTCAAGACATTTCAAGAAAAATTCACAAGTCCAACCCGGCGCGTCATATTCAGGTGTTCTTTCACCAAGATATCTCTGATAACGTATTCTCAAATTCAGGTTTGGCTCAAGAGTCAATTCTTTAAAGAAGGTATCCGAATGTGTGAGTTTTCTTGAAGAAATATGGTGAAAAAATATGCTGAAAGTGCAGTTTTTACGCGCTAAAAAATTCATAACTTGTTGATCGTGACTCGTTTTGAACCCGTTCTGATGGCCAAAATTCCGTTTTGACATTATCTACGTTTTCATCTCTCACAGCTGGAAGTCAATTTCGATCAGAAGGTCTTCAAAAATGTAGATTTATCAAGTATTTTCGTACAGAAAATTTGTGACAGAAGTTTATTTGCGTCATGTTCAGAAAATGATAACTTGGTCAATTTTCATCGTATCGAGGTGGTTCTGGCGCCACAATTTCACAAATTGAGTTGCCTACATTTTCACAGAAGGTATTGAGTTCAAACGGTATTCAAAAGGCCTTTGTTTTTTGCTCAGAGTGCGTGACACGCTGAAAATCCTGAATGCTGAATATTATTTCATCTGGGTCGAAACTTCGAAAATTCATAACTCGGTCAATTTTTATCGGATTGGGCTCATATTTTTACACAAGGTCACTGACTCAAATATCTACAACTTTTCTTCAAAAGTCGAGACCGAATTATGCTCTGATCAATACCAGTTTTTTATTGAAGAACGTGTCAGAGTCCACACTGGAGCCCAAAATAAGTTTGTCTGAGCTGAAACTTCAAAAATTCATAATTAATTCACTATTTATCCGATTGAGCCGATTTTCGGACAGGAGTTAGTTTTCGATATCAGCTACATTTTGTTTTCACGTTTCAACTTCAAAAATTGCACTTAAGTCCCTGCGATTTAGCCTGGAAAGTGACGAACTCAAGTGAACATTGGAGGCCCAATTGCACATTCAAAGCCCATTTTCTTTACCCTAATTTCCATTATATAATCACATTCTTTTCACACAAACCAAGGAAGAGAAAAAAACCTTGCCACAACACTGTCAGAATATCAAATTCTTTGAAGAACCCTAAAACCTTGAAATCCTTATTACAAATCTCTCTCTCACTACAAACAAGTCATCCCAGTTACAAACCAACATCTCACTACAAACAAGTCATCTCAGTTACAAACCAACATCTCACTACTTCTTCAGTAAGGGTAAGGCTGGCTTGATCTCCATGATCAAAAGGGCATAAAAGCATTCATGCCACTACTTTTCCAGTAAGGGTAAGGTTGATTTGATCTCCATTATCAAAAGGGTATAATCATTCATACATGCCATATTGACCTAAATATTAAATTTCTTCATATATTGGCTTTATTTGTATTTTATGATATATAGTAATTTATTTAATGTGTTTATGAGATTCAACACTGCAGATTTAGACAGGATCCCATGCAGGTTCATTAAGGAACATTGAGGCCAAAACACAAATGGTCAAAAGCCAAAAGCCAAATGGCCAAAATAGAACAGCTTACACATGACACCAATACATGGCGAGACAGACATTCTGAGAAGGTTAAGGAACGTTGAGGTCAGAACACAAATGGCCAAAAGCCAGAATATAAATGGCCAAAAGCCAAAACACAAATGGCCAAAACAAAACAGTTTACACATGACGCCAATAGTTGTTTCACCCCTCCAATCAGGCCCGTATACTCCTAAACTCTTTCTCTCTCTCTATTTTTATTATTTTCCTTTAATTAATTAATCGTTATTCTTTTTATTAATCACTAACCAATTAACATTTTTCCTAACAAAATCAAAAACACAAAAAAAAAAAAAAATTTATTAAAATTAACTTCATCACTTTTATTTTTGTAAATAAATTAATTTAATCAATTTAGCTTTAATTAGATTTAACTTTTAATATTTTTTGCAATATTTAAAATCAATTAAGAATATTAGGTTTTTATTAGCATTAATTCAATTTATTTTATTTCTTTAAAAACTCAAAAATCCAAAAATATTTTCATTATTTAATTTAATTTAATTGTTCATTTAATTTAATTCCATTTAATTCAAAAATAACCAAAAAAATCACTTTCTTTCAAAAAAGGGTCAAAACCCCAAAAAACTCGCATCCGATTTAATTTCCCGCACGCGATCCATTTTTCCATATTATTGTACTTGCTTCCGGAATGTAATAACTTTAATTAGGACTTTATTTATTTATTGCTTTATTTTACTTTCCGCAATTTAAATTAAAGGGTTTGTTTTTGGCGATGTAAATACCCGACGCCTTGTAATAGCGTAGTTTTATTTTCCGCAACTATTAATTGCTAGATGTATGTTAATTAGGCTATGCATGACAAGACTTATCCTTAAAATAAAATCAATCGTAGCTCACCATAACATGTACAAAGATAACATAAACTGAAACTCGACACACTCGCACATGCCACTCTTAGGGTACGCCTCACTTGGTTGCCTCGACGTGGTCATTGAGTATAGGGTGTTTTAGAGGTCGCCCTCTTGTCTAAAGATCCAAGTTGCCTCGAAACAGTTGCCTCGGATAAAAAAGATCTAAGACATTAGGGTTACCGCTAAGGCGTCCTACTATTGCTTTGGTGACCACATGTCCCTATAATCGAATTGACCAGAAAACTCCAACGATGGTGCTATCTACTTCTCAATAGTGGGATGACACTGTCTAAAGGACATTTACACAGCTTAATTTCTTTTGAGTAGGTAGAGGTTCTCAGGTACTTGCTCTTTCAAAACAAAAATACTTTTCGCACCTACACTTTTCTGACAAAAGTTTTCAAACAACACTTCATACACTCTTGAGGACAGATACAAGAGTTAAATCGAAGTTTTCAAACAAACTTTTTCAAAACTCACAAACACAAGAAAAGCAAAACTTTTTGAAAACATAGTGAGCAAGTACCTAAGAGCCCGTGGATAACCACGGATAGAAAGGGTGCTAATACCTTCCCTTTATATAATCTACCTCCCGAACCCGAGAAACATCTCGAAAAGGAATTTTGTTGTGCTTTTGTCATTTCCTTGTTGGAAAAAATAAAAAACGGTGGCGACTCTTGCTTACCGCGACATTTCGCGAACCAGCATTTCAAAACAGTCAGTTCTATTTCCACCGATCACAGAAATGGCGACTCTGCTGGGGAAATACTCTATAAGTGAGGTGTACCTTAGGATTAGATCACTATGTTTGCAATTGTATGCCTTGAATGCTTTAATATTGTGGGCTTGTATCGGAGTTTTATAGATCCTAACCCGGATCTGGGGATACCCTTTAGAAGTAGCAACAAACTGTTAGGGAACTGTGTGGGGTATACCGACATGGTTGAAGCAGTTGCTACGTTGATGTGGCACTTTAGTGAGCACCGGTAACCCTTGAGTCAAGTCAAGGAGAGTACGGGGCCGCCGCGTGGTGTCGCGAAGCATCAACTGACCTTAGAACCTTACTTAACCATCCTGGCCTCTTTAGGGGTAGTGAGATGACCGACTTTGGTGCAGTCCGAAGTTGGTAGATACTCGATACTACACTCATTGAGGGTTGTTTTCTTGGAATGTTTTGGTCGCCAGTTAAGTGGCTAAATCAAAACAATGAACATAGAAAACAATCCAATGATATTGAGCTCCTTAGAACCCGGTTACTATTTGTAGGACAGGTTTTGAGCCAACCAACTTCAAGGGGGTATTTACCTACGACCCCCATACAAGCCTAAACCTAAGGACTTGTTTGCTTTGTGTGAATATGACTGTCTGTATATATACTTGCTTACTTTTGCATCCACGTACATAACATCATAACATATTATAACATCATACCACAGCATTTTCCTTAACAATTTCAAGGATCTCAAGGGTTTGTGATGCAGGTTATGATGAACCAACTGTCTAGCAAGGGGCAGGGGATTTATTTTCCTCTAGCCAACGTTGTTTGGAGATCAAAACATGATGACTTGAGTCAGGGGCTATGACCCACTCGATATGGTGAGCTTTGACTCTTGAAGGAGGACTCTCATCAACATGAAGTTCCTTCAATCAAGCTACCAGATTCAAACTCTAACAAGTTTCTTTGTTTACACCACGAGATCCTTGAAAACATTGCATACATACATATCATTGCATAACAGGTACCCCTTTTACAGGTCGCTTATCTTCTTCGCTGTTTATTTCAGCAATCATCATGTCTACTGAACCCTCCACTGAACAAGCTATCAAGGCCCTCCAGGCCCAGAATGCCCAGTTCCAAGAGTTGGTTATGAGCCTAGCCCAGGGTCAACAGGATTTGAAGACTCTGATTCTGAAAGAGAGGAAGAAGAAGAAGAAGAGGACTGTCTTATTCAACACTGGACGCAGGTTTGGGAATGGACTACAAAATGAGGTTGATTTGGCTACCTCATATGTAGGAAAAGACAGCCCACAAGAAAGAAGGGTTCCTAGTCCCGTGGTCTCCGACAACGAGACAGATTATGATGAAGAGCAATACCCTCCTGCTGAGGATAGGTATAAATAGTTGGAGGACCGTTTGAGCGCCATGGAGATACAGAATGTGCCCGGGTTGGACTTTGGAGATCTAGGCTTATCCTCTGGGGTGGTAATTCCCCATAAGTTCAAGGCACCTGCCTTTGCCAAATACGACGGAAATTCCTGCCCAAAGCTGCACCTCTGGTCGTATGTAAGGATGATCCAACCTTACACTGCTGACAAGAATTTGTGGATCCATTTCTTCCAGGACAGTCTTTCAGGGACTCAACTCGAGTGGTTCTATCAGCTGGATGGAGCCAGTATCCGCAACTGGGAAGACTTGGCTACTGCGTTCTATAAGCAGTATCGGTATAATTCCGACCTCGCTCCTACGCGTACCCAACTCCAGGGTATGTCAATAGGGACGGACGAAGGATTTAAAGAGTATGCTCAAAAGTGGAGAGACCTTGCCGGAAGGGTGCAGCCACCTTTAACTGATCGTGAGCTTGTTGATATGTTCTTGGGGACCCTGTCTGGTCCATTATTTAACCATTTGATTGGGAATTCTTCAGCCGGGTTTACAGACCTTATCTTGACTGGTGAAAGAATTGAAGTTGGCATCAAAAGCGGGAAGATTCAAGAAGCTACACCTTCTGATGCTCAGAATAAGCCCTACAATAGGAAGAAAGAGTCCAATGCTGTGTATGGTCAAAAGAGTCGTCATGACCAACGCGTAGGAGAAATCTTGGTCTCTAATCCTACGCCTGCTCAACAAAGACATGGGCATCAACGTAAGAAGGTCTCACCTAAAAGACAATTCACTAAGATCAACATGTCACTGACTCAAGCGCTACAGCAAATGTTGAAGGCAGGGTTGATTACATTAAGGGCTCCTCTCCGGAATCCAAACACTTCCGCTCCTACCTATCATCCCAATGAAAGGTGTGCATACCACTCTGACAGTCCGGGACATGACACAAACAACTGTTGGGCCCTGAAGAATAAGGTTCAAGACATGATTGATGCCAAAGAAATCCAGTTTGACCCTCCAGAGACTCCAAACATAATCACTGCTCCTATGCCAAATCATTGAAGGCTTTTGTTTTATTTGAATTTTCAAGTTGTATTTTTCTTTGCTTATTCAAACAATTATTGTCATGGCAAACTTTTTTATTTCATTAACGCATCGCATATGTCTGTTTTGAATCAATCCATTCGTATTCACTATATTCAAATTGCTTTCATTTTTTTGATGTTCAACTCTCGATTAAAAATTCTAAGCCTTTTGAGGGAGGATGACGAAAACGATACCACAATCTTTGCAGTATGCTTTTGAACAGACCCCGCTGATGAGGTACATACATTGTTTCAAATCCTAAACAGTGGAGTTATAAGGAAGATAATCCCTAGTCAACCCCTTTGAGCCAAAGAAGTTGGAGTTTTTCTTTTAATGCAAAAATTAAAACCCTTAATTATAACCTGGGGCAGGGTAGTTTTCTCAGTTGATCCAGGTGCACAATAAATGGCATCAAAGGAGTCCTTCCAAAACAAAAGACAGTGATGGTTCCCTATAATCGTCAGGGCAGGCAGTCGTCATCTTTCAAAACAAAAGCCCAATAAGTCAAAACCTATGAAGGAGACTTACAAAACTAGGGCATCCCGCTGACTGTAATCACAAAAGAAGCAGTTCAGGCAAAAAGATAGGGATAATAAAATCGAAAAGAAAGAGGTCCTACAAACCCTCAACAAAAAAGAAATGACTGCCTATCCAAAATAAACTGTCAGTATCCGAACCATCACTGGAATATCAGAGCAAAGACTCAAACAAGATCTAATGCACGATTAGCTGAGTTTAGGATTGAAGAACATCACGAAGAACGGGTGGGTACAAATAAAATTTGAGCCTTTATCCTTTGTTTCTTAAACCGTGAACCAGGCCACGTTATAACCCTTAAAAGTCCTAGCTGAAGCATGGGTTAGTTCGAAAGCATACTGTTACAAAAGGTATCCTGACTCCTGTAGGGCTTGTTGTAAAATCCTGAGTTGACATCACATTTTACAAAAATTCGCTTGTTTTATTGAAAACTGCATTTTAAAACAAAAACTTCAAGACAGACATAAGCTTTGCATTCTTAAAATAACATTGTTTGCATATGACTATTTGTTCAAACAGCAGAGAAATTCGCACGACGAATATCTAGTGAACAAAAATCTTCTCAAGAGTCACCTCAAGTGGAAGAAACACTTCCAACCAAGGGGTAGGGCATAATCATTGTCTGGGGCAGTCAAGTCAAGATTCAAGGAATCTCTCAAAATGCCAAATATCCAGGGGCAGATCTCCATCTGAGTCACTTGGGGCATTGGACATGAATTCCAGCAACGAATCTTGCATGATCAAACATCTTCCGGTGGTATGGCAACACAACACTATCGACAGTGACAACTCCCTGCACTCTGAGAACGTGGACATAGTCAAAAAAGTACTACGCATAATCAAAGACCCGCTAGGTCGACTGGCCTAGGCAAAAATAAGGGCTTCCCGGTGAACCAAAAGGGTTCGGGCAAAAATAAGGGATGAAAATAAAAAAATCTGTACACCCGGCAAGTCAAAAACCTGAAAAGGCGGCTTGGGCAAAAAAGGGTATCCCGATGGACTGAAAACCCGAAAGGACGGTCCAGGCAAAATTTAGGGATCAAAAGCGTACGACTATGTCCCGTCATCTCGACACTTACCTACCAGAAGAAGATCGGTCAATCGGCAGTTATCAAGCTCCTCATAGGCCTTTTTCTCCCGCAGAAACTGGGGCAATAAGAATTGTCCGAACTATACAAAATGCTCTGTCCACCAAGGTACCAAGATAGGTCAGCTGAAGAGTATGACCAAGATACCTTCACTCCCGCAGAGTAAGACAGTAATGGTAGCTATCCCCCACTGAGACTTGTAACTATGAACAAATCAGCAATACTCTCCCCAAGCAGAGTTGGTCTACCATTAGCCCAAAAAGTGGGTATCCCCAGTAGATCTTAATATTTCCCCAGTGGAGTATAAGGATAAAGGATATTCCCCAGCAAGCATAAGAGTATCCTCAGCAGTCTTAATATTCCTCAATGAAATATGAGAATGTTCCCCGGCGGAATACAAGATACCCCCAGTGGAGCCATTTCCCAGTGCAGTCTAAAAAAAGTAAGCTTCCCCGCCATAGTTGAATCATCTTCCCCAGTAGATTCTGGAAGCTTGTCCCCTGCAGAGAACAAGTGCATCTCCCCAGCCAAATTCAGAGATCTTCCCCACAAGAGTCTAACTGGGTTATCCTCAGCAAGGTGCAACGGAAAGATCATCCTCAGCGAAGTTCTTTCTATCCCCAGCGGAGTTCATCATCAAAATCTCCAACAGAGCCTATCAACGGAATCCCCAGCGGAGTTATCATTAAAATCTCAGCGAAATATCTCTTCCCCACAGAGTAATTCCCCGCAGAGTAATCTCTTCATCAAGGTTATTCCCCAACGGAGTTCTTTCCTCCTGCAGGTTTATTCACACAATCATCTTCGTTCGCCATCCCCAGCGGAAACGAAGGACTCAACTCTATTCTCCAGCAGCTCCGGGATTTACTTTCCCCAGCTGAAACATCACATCTTCATACATCATGATACATGCATATACGCATCATACGAGTAAAATCTCATTTATATTGAGAACATCATTGCTTGATCCATCTCATGCATTGCATGTGACTGACCTTTACCTTTCAGGAAAGATGCAGTTAATTTCTCAGCTTAGTCGAAGATCTGACCAGTTCTTAAATCTCAATCAGATCATCCTCGGTTGAAGTTTAGATAAGGTTCTCAATCTCGATAGTTTCTCTACATCATAGGGTGGACAAGTACTATAACCTCAACGGTATACTCCATTGAGCACGAGTCAGTTCCTAGATCTTGATGATTTCCTTTGTCATAGTACGGACCAGTTCTATAACCTCAGCGGTTTACTCCATTGAGAAAGAGATGGTTCAGATGTGACCCAGGCATGGCGACATTCTGATACTTATTCCAGATTTCCTTCTAGAGATAGTTCAGATGTGACCCAGGTTTGGCGACATTCCGATACTTATTCCAGATTTCCTTTCAGAGACAGCTTAGAGATGCTCCAGACCCGGATGCTATTTTATTGCTTATTCAGATTCAAACTTCTAAAAGACAACTTAGAGATGCTCCAGACACGGATGCTATTCTATTGCTTATTCCAGATTCCTTCTAGAGATAGTTCATATGTGACCCAGACATGGAGACATTCTGATACTTATTCCAGATTCCTTCTAGAGACGGTTCGGATGTGACCCAGATATGGCGACATTACGATACTTATTCCAGATTTCCTTTCAGAGACAGCTTAGAGATGCTCCATACACGAATGTTATTCTATTGCTCATTCAGATTTCCTTTCAGAGACAGCTTAGAGATGCTCCAGACCCGGATGCTATTCTATTGCTTATTCAGATTCAAACTTCTAAAGACAACTTAGAGATGCTCCAGACACGGTTGCTATTCTATTGCTTATTCCAGATTCCTTCTAGAGACAGTTCAAATGTGACCCAGATATGGCGACATTCTGATACTTATTCCAGATTCAATCAAAAGATGATTACCATCAAGCCTTCTTAAGTTCCGGATTAATACCTGTAGCAAGCCAGGAAATATCTGTGGACGAATGATTGTAGATCTATACCTGAAACCAGACAGGAAAGTTATCTACATTGAAGAGATTGAAGATTAATACCTGTAGCAAGCCAGGAAAACTATCTTTCTTTCTCAGGTCAGAGATTAATACCTGAAACCAGACAGGACAACTATCTCATCGGTCAGCCTTCTTAAGTTCCGGATTAATACCTGTAGCAAGCCAGGAAATATCTGTGGACGACTAATTGTAGATCTATACCTGAAACCAGACAGGAAAGTTATCTACATTGAAGAGATTGAAGATTAATACCTGTAGCAAGCCAGGAAAACTATCTTTCTTTCTCAGGTCAGAGATTAATACCTGAAACCAGACAGGACAACTATCTACTTGACCATCATGAAGCAACCCTATGCCGGTTCCTTCTCTCTTTCAGATGCAGTTTTATACGAACTCATCATCAGGCAACCCTACACCGGTTCCTTCTCTTTCAAACGCAGTTTTACACGGAATCATCATCAGGCAACCCTACACAGGTTCCTTCTTTCGACCTACCAATTTAAAACTCAACAAACAATCTCCAGATGGCATCTTTAAGCCCATCTCCACAACTATCCATTACATCTCCAGATGGCATCTATAAGCCCATCCTCCTACCAACAATCTCCAAATGGCATCTGTAAGTTTATTCCCGATATCACATTGCTGATACTACACCATGCGAGTGCAAATTTCTGGGCACTTTAGTGTTCAATCATCTTCCACCTTTGGATCACGAAAGGCACGCAAGCCAATCTACATCCTTAGGTTTAAGAAGATTGAACAGGGGCAACTGTTGTACCCCAAAATTTGCCCTCCCATATTTCTCAAGACATTTCAAGAAAAATTCACAAGTCCAACCCGGCGCGTCATATTCAGGTGTTCTTTCACCAAGATATCTCTGATAACGTATTCTCAAATTCAAGTTCGGCTCAAGAGTCAATTCTTTAAAGAAGGTATCCGAATGTGTGAGTTTTCTTGAAGAAATATGGTGAAAAAGTGTGTTGAAAGTGCAGTTTTTACGCGCTAAAAAATTCATAACTTGAAGATCGTGACTCGTTTTGAACCCGTTCCGGTGGCAAAAATTCCGTCTTGACATTATCTATGTTTTCATCTCTCACAACTGGAAGCCAATTTCGATCAGAAGGTCTTCAAAAATGTGGATTTATCAAGTATTTTCGTACAGAAAATTTGTGACAGAAGTTTATTTGCGTCATGTTCAAAAAATCATAAATTGGTCAATTTTCATCGTATCGAGCTGGTTCTGGCGCCAAAATTTCACAAATTGAGTTGGCTACATTTTCATAGAAGGTATTAAGTTCAAACGGTATTCAAAAGGCCTTCGTTTTTTGCTCAGAGTGCGTGACACGCTGAAAATCCTGAATGCTGAATATTATTTCATCTGGGTCGAAACTTCGAAAATTCATAACTCGGTCAATTTTTATCGGATTGGGCTCATATTTTTACACAAGGTCACTGACTCAAATATCTACAACTTTTCTTCAAAAGTCGAGACCGAATTATGCTCTGATCAATACCAGTTTTTTATTGAAGAACGTGTCAGAGTCGACACTGGAGCCCAAAATAAGTTTGTCTGAGCTGAAACTTCAAAATTCATAATTAATTCACCGTTTATCCGATTGAGCCGATTTTCGGACAGGAGTTAGTTCTCGATATCGGCTACATTTTGTTTTCACATTTCAACTTCAAAAATTGCACTTAAGTCCCTGCGATTTAGCCTGGAAAGTGACGAACTCAAGTGAACATTGGAGGCCCAATTGCACATTCAAAACCCATTTTCTTTACCCTAATTTCCATTATATAATCACATTCTTTTCACACAAACCAAGGGAGAGAAAAAAACCTTACCACAACACTGTCAGAATATCAAATTCTTTGAAGAACCCTAAAACCTTGAAATCCTTATTACAAATCCCTCTCTCACTACAAACAAACCATCCCAGTTACTAACCAACATCTCACTACAAACAAGTCATCTCAGTTACAAACCAACATCTCACTACTTCTTCAGTAAGGGTAAGGCTGACTTGATCTCCATGATCAAAAGGGCATAAAAGCATTCATGTCACTACTTTTCCAGTAAGGGTAAGGTTGATTTGATCTCCATGATCAAAAGGGTATAATCATTCATACATGCCATATTGACCTAAACATTAAATTTCTTCATATATTGGCTTTATTTGTATTTTATGATATATAGTAATTTATTTAATGTGTTTATGAGATTCAACACTGCAGATTTAGACAGGATCTCATGCAGGTTCATTAAGGAACGTTGAGGCCAAAACACAAATGGCCAAAAGCCAAAAGCCAAATGGCCAAAACAGAACCACTTACACATGACACCAATATATGGCGAGACAGACATCCTGAGAAGGTTAAGGAACGTTGAGGCCAGAACACAAATGGCCAAAAGGCAGAACATAAATGGCCAAAAGCCAAAACACAAATGGCCAAAACAAAACAGTTTACACATGACGCCAATAGCTGTTTCACCCCTCCAATCAGGCCCATATACTCCTAAACTCTCTCTCTATTTTTATTATTTTCCTTTAATTAATTAATCGTTATTATTTTTATTAATCACTAACCAATTAACATTTTTCCTAACAAAATCAAAAACACAAAAAAAAAATTTATTTATTAAAATTAACTTCATCACTTTTATTTTTGTAAATAAATTAATTTAATCAATTTAGCTTTAATTAGATTTAACTTTTAATATTTTTTGTAATATTTAAAATCAATTAAGAATATTAGGTTTTTATTAGCATTAATTCAATTTATTTTATTTCTTTAAAAACTCAAAAATCCAAAAATATTTTTATTATTTAATTTAATTTAATTGTTCATTTAATTTAATTCCATTTAATTCAAAAATAACCAAAAAAATCACTTTCTTTCAAAAAAGGGTCAAAACCCCAAAAAACTCGCATCCGATTTAATTTCCCGCACGCGATCCATTTTTCCATATTATTGTACTTGCTTCCGGAATGTAATAACTTTAATTAGGACTTTATTTATTTATTGCTTTATTTTACTTTCCGCAATTTAAATTAAAGGGTTTGTTTTTGGCGATGTAAATACCTGACGCCTTGTAATAGCGTAATTTTATTTTCCGCAACTATTAATTGCTAGATGTATGTTAATTAGGCTATGCATGACAAGACTTATACTTAAAATAAAATCAATCGTAGCTCACCATAACATGTACAAAGATAACATAAACTGAAACTCGACACACTCGCATATGCCACTCTTAGGGTACGCCTCACTTGGTTGCCTCGACGTGGTCATTAAGTATAGGGTGTTTTAGAGGTCGCCCTCTTGTCTAAAGATCCAAGTTGCCTCGAAACGGTTGCCTCGGATAAAAAAGATCTAAGACATTAGGGTTACCGCTAAGGCGTCCTACTATTGCTTTGGTGACCACATGTCCCTATAATCGAATTGACCCGAAAACTCCAACGATGGTGCTACCTACTTCTCAATAGTGGGATGGCACTGTCTAAAGGACATTTACACAGCTTAATTTCTTTTGAGTAGGTAGAGGTTCTTAGGTACTTGCTCTTTCAAAACAAAAATACTTTTCGCACATACACTTTTCTGACAAAAGTTTTCAAACAACACTTCATACACTCTTGAGGACAGATACAAGAGTTAAATCGAAGTTTTCAAACAAACTTTTTCAAAACCCATAAACACAAGAAAAGCAAAACTTTTTGAAAACATACTGAACAAGTACCTAAGAGCCCGTGGATAACCACGGATAGAAAGGGTGCTAATACCTTCCCTTTCTATAATCTACCTCCCGAACCCGAGAAACATCTCGAAAAGGAATTTTGTTGTGCTTTTGTCCTTTCCTTGTTGGAGAAAATAAAAGACGGTGGCGACTCTTGCTTACCGCGACATTTCGCGAACCAGCATTCCAAAACAGTCAGTTCTATTTCCACCGATCACACTGGTCTACCATGGAAGCATATTGCTATCAACACTCTCAAACCTGCCATAAGTGTCAGATCTATGCTGACAAGGTGCACGTACCTCCGGTTCCTCTGAATGTCTTGACGACTCCTTGGCCCTTTGCTATGTGGGGGCATCGATATGATTGGAGAAATTAATCCAACAGCCTCCAATGGATACCGCTTCATCTTAGTGGCCATTGACTATTTTACAAAGTGGGGTAGAGGCAACTTATTTCGCTTTCGTTACCAAGAATATTGTCACCCGGTTCATCAAGCAGAATCTCATCTGTCGATACGGTATCCCAGAGAGGATCATTATAGACAATGGTACAAACCTGAACAATACTATGATCACCGCCTTGTGCGAGCAATTTAAGATCCAGCATCACAATTCTTCCCCTTACTGGCCAAAGATGAATGGTCTTGTTGAAGCCGCAAATAATAACATCAAAAAGATCATATAGAAAATGGCAGTCACATACAAAGACTAGCATGATATGCTACCATTTGCTCTTCACGGGTATCGTACCACGGCATGCACATCGACCGGGGAAACACTCTATTCTCTAGTATACGACATGGAGGTTGTCTTGCTTATTGAGGTCCAGATCCCTTCTCTGAGGATTATGAAGGATGCAGGGTTGAATGAAGACGATTGGATCCAGACTCGACTTGATCAACTAAACTTGATTGATGAGAAAAGGCTTATTGCTGTCTGTCATGGTCAAATGTATAAAAAACAGATTATCAAGGCTTTCAACAAAAAGGTCATATGCCAAGTGTATCAAGTTGGGGATCTGGTGATCAAACATATCATACTGCTGTTCACAGTAATTTCTGGTGAACAACCGCTAGTCTTCCAAACTATCGAATAAACTTAATTACTGTTATTCAATTTCTCTGGTAACTTGCAGGATCGACTAGATTGATCCTATGGAACATAGTTGTTTGGTTAAGTCTAATTGTAAAACTGGTATTCCTATTTAGGGCTTCTAATTAAAGTGTTTTAAAGATATCCAATCCACTTCGATTACTATACTGAATGATTCGAAGGACAATTTCTATATGATATCAGGAATGTTCTTTAGAAAAGTAAAAATACTTAAGATTGGGCAAATGGCAGGATTAAGTAAGTGAATGTAAAAGTTACTGAATGTTTAAAGGATTCGAACATAAGAAAAGTGTTTAAATGCAGAAAGAAATAAATGACTTCGAATGTAAAGGCTTTAATGTAAAGGCATAAACGTAAAATTGTTTGAAGCACAAATGAAATGGAAGTGAAAGACAAAACTGGAAAATGTAAAGAGTTTTCATTGAATTGTAAATGTTGGTGTTATCATACGTACATCTTTCGAGCATTCGTTTCCCTATCCATGCGGTATTTTGAATGTTTACTGAATTTGTACAACAGATATGACACACTGAAATCCTAACACTAAGACCTCTATTTATACTACTTCGACCACAACGGTCTTGTCATCAGAACCTGCCACGTTCGAAGCATGCAGAGCATTACTTCCCTCTAGCCTCCACGCGTCCTCGAACGTTCCAATGCTTATGTATTTTGAATTTCCAATATCCCGCTCACGTTTGAATTTCAAGCGCCTTGGTACCTTCATTTCGAATTCGTTTCGAAAACAACCCTCACAAATATAGTCTCATCATTATTTCGAACAAGGCTTTAGACTTACACTCCACAACTATCATTCGAAACCTTGAACTTTAATATTTCCATTCGAAACAAACAATCTCTTCCATTCCAAATCATCAAACTTGCTTTATTCAAACAAAGCCCAATCGTCTTATTTCGAATCATAATATCAAAATCTTCAGCCAACAAAATGCCCCTTTAAAATATGTATTTCGAACCCTTTGAGAAATACTTATTTTAAATAGATTCACAAGATTTTGATAGGTCTTTTGAAGAATCATGACATTTACTGTACATGAGTTTACCCACGTCAATCAAGACACCTTTTTGAGTACCTAACCGTCTTGGACCAGTTACCACAGCATGGTGCGGTTTTAAAATAATGATTACTATTAATCACACTCATTACCAACACTAGATCTTACGCCACCTCTCTCTGAATCCAACCAACGACTTCCACGTACCCCAAGTCTTTTTAGTGGGTGTTTACACTCACTCTATAAAACTCATCAGGTTAGTCTTTTCTTCTTTTTCTCCAAAATTCTGAAATCCCCCTCCTTTTTCACTAAACCCTAAAACTTCCAGCAATCTTGACAATGTCTTCATCAACATCATCACAATTGAAGAAATTATCCAAGAGGAAGAACATGAACAACAACACGGAAACCGTCATGGAGAGCAAAGTGAGTATTTATCAGAATCAATTTGTGCTCAATCCTCAAGTGATCTCCAAAGAGAAAGAAATGTTGTATGCTTCTCAGGTATTAATCCCTACCATTGTATCTGGAAAAAGGTTTGCCCTAATGGGTCCTTTAACTGTTTTTGAAATTCTGAAAGATACTAGGAAATTTTTTCCCGTTTGCTATAAATTCAAACCCCTATTCAAAAAGCTGGATGCCCCTAAGGCAGGAACTGAAGACGTAAGCGAATTATTTGATTCGAAAACAACTGAAACTCCAGTCTCACCTCCAAAAGATCCTTTTATTTTAAATTACATCAAAAGAAATTTCAAACCATTTCGATCCTGCCCCACCTCAGATGTAGCATATCAAAACTGGTTCACTAAGGTAGAATCCAAAAAATCCCAGCAATGGGAAGAATTAGGAATTTATAATTTAATCAAGTTGTCGAAACCAGGCTTTACTTACAGTCACCCATTGCTATTTGCTTCATTGTACTTCTGGGACAACACTTATAACACTTTCCATCTTCCGGGCGGAATGATAACACCCACCTTCTTTAATATAACTGCCATCACTGGTCTTTCACCAGTGGGGGAAACTTATATTCCTGACAACGAAGAACATTCTAGCATCATTGACTTTGATGTCAAACTAGCCAGCTTTTCAAAATTCATCAGTCATTATCATACTGAAGGGGATGATGTCTCAAACGTAGAACACATTGCTTTCCTTACCTTGTGGCTATCACGATATGTGTTTTGCAGCAGATCCTTGCAAGTGGCGAGTAGGTTCATTCCCCTAGCCAGGGATTTCCATGAAAATAGGAAAGTCTGCCTGAGTGAACTGTTTCTTGTCGATCTTTATGAGAGCTTAAGGTCAGCAGTTTCTAGTTTAAAATCCCATGCTCCAAAGAACATTCTTATGGATGGACCCTTTTGGTTGCTTAAGCTATGGCTTAATGCCATGTTCGAATCTTCTTTATCAACTGCTGATACTATCGTCGAACAAGATCCAGAAATAGCTGACAGGAGCATCGAAGGCACAAGGCTACGAAAACTCACTCCAAATGATGACAAGGATGATTTCAAAGTCCAATTTTCTAAATACATCATGATCTTCTCAAAAAGACATAAGTTCGAAGAGTCCATGGCACCTTTTGCTCAAAGGACTTGTAGACTATCATGGTTCACAATGCCTCTCTCAGAAGCTGTCAAGAGCAAAGAGATGCAGGACATTTGGAAAGCGTTTCTTCTCCCTAGGCTAATTTCCTCAAGAATTACTCCAACAAAGAATCAGATTTTCCTCCTGGCTTATCAACCCAACTTCGTTTCTCGACAATTTGGCTTGTGCCAACTAATTCCTGAACCTTTATTCCAAACACAAAGTGCCATAACCTTAGGCAAAACGTTCAAAGCAAGAGAGGCCAAATTGCAACAGGAGCAATATCAAGATTTTGCTCAGTTTGAGCTTTTACCTTTCGAGCGAACATACTTCACAGCAAAAGGATTTCTTGAATGGTGGACTAAGTTCTACCAGACATATATGTTTGACACACTCACCATTCAACAAAAGCTAACTGGCGCGTTCAATGTGCAGGTACACTCCAAGAAAGGTATGATTACTCATGTCAAAGAAATTAGGGCTTTTCAAAATTATTTCGAAACCACTTATGATCCCACACACTTGGGAACCACTGTACATCAAGCGGCCGAGACCTTGAAGGAAAAATTTAAAGAAAAAATTTCTAAGCTCAAACTTCCTTCAGGGTTGTCACCTGAGGATAGGTATAGGTTGGCACTCGAAATGCATCCACCTAAATTTCCTAGGTTGCCTACCTCAAAACTGGCTCTGGCTTGGTTTCCTCCATACCCTTGGTGGTTCACTTGCAAAGAAATGTTCAAATACCAGTCTCAAAAGAAACTAAAGCCATCTGAGACTGTGACATGGGCTCGTTACTGGCTTCATAATTTCCCAAGACATCTTCACTATGACCTTCCTGCCATTTCGATTACATCTAATCAAGGCACAGGTGCGAATGCTTGGGAAAATTCCAATTGTATCCTAATTCCCTTATCCTTAACATTTTACCTTAATTGTTTCACTTTTCAGCCACTAGGATAAAGAACGTTACTTCGAAGCCCAAGGAAGGGAACACTTCTCAACAAGCTATTGAAGTTAGCGATGATGCAACTCCAACAATACCAACAACAACAACAATGACACAACAACAACACCGGCAGCAGCAGACATCTCAATTCCAAAGGTAATCAACTAACCTTGTTGTTTCGAATAAACTGAAGTTTATGATTTAGATCTAACTTATGTTTAAACTTTTTCAGACTCGCAAACTTCCACCAACTACTCCTAAGAAAAGGAAACAAGGCCCTACTGAAAAGAACCTCAAAACTGGTGAAAATTCTCCAACAGCTTCTAAGAAGAAGAAAAAGAAAGAAAGCTCCAAAGGCCCTGAGCCTACTAACGTCCCTGGACCTGATTCCACAGACGTTGCTCCCTCAACAACATCCAAAATTCCACCTTCGACCTCCAATGTAATATTGGAACATATTGACAGTAACATTTCTTCTGATAATCCACAGGTAATTAAATTCGAATTCATAACAAAGATAGTTATTCATACCATATTCTTAACTTTTCTTTATTCAATGCAGGATACCTCGAACATGAATCCTACTGCTTCAACTCCTGCAACCAGGACCAATGCTCCAATCAATTCCTCTTTCCATGGGGACTCCAGCAACTTCGTGCAAAACAAAGGGTCTTCCAACATGGTGGCCCTGACTGGGACTTCGGAGGCACACGATGATCAAGGCACCTCGCCTCCTTTGAAGGACGCAAACGAAAAATCACCCAACAAGTCTAAAGAAAATTCACCAGAAACTTCCCTTCTGAAATCGCCATGGATGCTGCTTACGAGCGCGCTTCGAAACTTTCTAAAGAGGCTGAAGACCAAGCAACGCGTTTAAAACAGGCGAAGGCTGACTATGAAGTTCGAGCGTAGTCTATCCTGTTTTGGGAAGGACAAATTCAAGAGCTCCAACAAAAGGTCAAAGAAGCTCAGCAACAGCAATTGGCTTACGAAACTGACACCGTTAGTAACCAATTCGAAGAACTTCTTAATAGGGGCCTTTCCGAAACAGAAGCAGCAGAGCGTATCAAATGGGAAGTAACTACTCTGGAAGGAGCGAGACGTTATACCCAGCAAAGACTTGAGTCCTTTAGAAGCACCTTCGCAAGATTGAGAAACAACGTTTATTTTTAAATATTTGCTTATTTGAATTAATTTGACACTTGGTTTTGTAATATTTGAACAACGCCATTTTGGCAACATATGGCACCATTTTAGCGTCTCCTCATAATATTTCGACTATGTTGCTATTATTCGAATCTCCTGCAGGCGAGGTCTATATGTTTTCAAATATTTTCCATTAACCTTTAAGATTCGTTTGTCATCAGTTAACTCTTCGATTTCATACGCATTGTTTGAGAACCTCTTTAGTATTCGAAAGGGTCCTTCCCAATGAGGTGACCATTTACCTAATGCTTTATTCTTCTTGTCCATGGGCAATATGACTTTCCAGACTAAGTCATTAACAATGAATGTTTTACCTTTCACCCTTTTGTTGTATGCCCTGGCTACCCTTTCCTTTTGCCTCATTAGGATTTCCAATGCATGCAATCTAACTTCGTCTAACTCAACTAACTCATTCATCATCATCTCCTAATATAATGCAGATGGGATCTCATTTTGCCTTTGAATTCGAACTGATTGCAGATGAATTTCCACTGGTAAAACAACATCATGGCCAAATGTTAGTTGGAAAGGCATGGTGTTAGTAGCTTCTTTAGGAGATGTTCTACAAGCCCAGAGTATTTGGTCCAAAGTCTTATGCCAATTCTTTGGCTTCTTACCAACATGTTTTTTAATTAACCCTATTATCACTTTGATTGCTGCTTCGACCTGACCATTTGCTTGAGCATAATATGGCGTTGATGTTAATAATTTAAAACCCATCTCCTGAGCAAATTCCTGCATCTTTCTACCAGTAAACACAGAACCTTGGTCTGTGGTTATACTCTCTGGTAATCCGAACCTATAAATTATATGTTTCTGTATGAACCCAATAATAGCCTCTTGATCAGCAACTATTGATGGTATTGCTTTGATCCACTTGGTAAAATAATAAATTCCTACTAAGATATATTTATGTCCTTTAGACGAAGCAGGATTGATCTCTCCTATTAAATCTAATGCCCATCCTCTAAAGGGCCATGGTTTAATGATCGAATGTAACTCACTTGCAGGAGCATGTTGAATTCCTGCGTGTTTCTGGCATTCTTCACACCCTTTAGCAAAATCTATACAATCTTTGAGCATGCTGGGCCAATACATGCCATATCGGAATAACAACCATTTCATTTTATGGCCTGCTTGGTGTGCCCCACATGCCCTATTATGGACCTCTGATAATGCTAAGTATGCCTCACCTTCCCCTAGGCACTTCAGTAATACGCCTTCTTGTGTCTTCTTGAACAATTCATTTCCCATGAGGACGTATGATAACACTCTGTATTTAATCTTCCTATCAACATCCAATGTTGGGTTTTTTAAATAACTCACTATTGGACTTCACCAATCTGCATCTGACAAAGTGTCTATGGCAAATACTCCGAATTCCTGTTTGTCAGCACAACCTAACTTTATATTTTCTAAATCTGATGGTATGAGTCTAGTAGCCATAACCCTTCCTCTTAATTCAACCAAATCTTCAAATTCTTTGGTGGAAACTTTATACCCTGAAGCCAACTGTGCTAGGTCATTTGCCTCTTGATTTTCTATTCTTGGTATATGTTTAATATCCATGTATTCGAATTTTTTTAGTAGCCTATTAACTATGACGAAATACGTAATTAAATTGTCCTTTATGCATTTGTATTCCTTTGTTATTTGCTTGACCACTAGCTCTGAGTCTCCTCTAATTTCGACTCTAGTTGCCCCCAATTCCAACAAAGCTTCAAGTCCAACGATAAGCGCTTCGTACTCAGCTTCGTTGTTCGAGCAACGAGGACCATCTAACTTATACTTGAATTTTGTTGGAATTCCTTCGGGAGAAATTATAAGAACACCACTACCATCCTTATGGGTCGAACCATCAAAGTATAATTTCCAAGGTTGCATTTTAACGTAACCCATGACAGTCTCTTCGATCAGTGAATGATCAACAATGAAATCAGAAATTATTTGACCTTTCACAGCTCTTAAAGGCATGAAAGTCAAAGAATACGCTGTCAAGGCCAAAGCCCATTTACCAATTCTGCTATGCATTATTGGTTTCGAAAGCATGTGTTTGATAACATCGAAATGAGATGAAACATAAACATCAACAGGCTTTATATAGTATTTAAGTTTCATACAAGAGAAATACAAACAGAGACATAACTTTTCTATGTTGCTATATCTGGTTTCTGCATCATTCAACACCCTACTTAAATAGTACACGGCTCTTTCGATGCCATTGCTATCTTCTTGTGCTAACATACTACCTATGGTAACTTCAAATGCGGATATGTACAATCTCATGGGTTTTCCCCACGAAGGTGGAGACAAGATAGGAGGCTGAGTGAGATATCTTTTTATATTGTCAAACGCCTCCTGATGTGCTTCGTTCCAAGCTTGTCCTTGCTTCAAATGAAGTAACGGAGAGAAAGCCTGGGTTCTTCCACTTAAATTCGAAATGAACCTTCTTAAAAAGTTAATTTTACCTAGCAAAGATTGCAACTCCTTTTTTGATGTAGGTGCTTTCGTTTCTACAATGGCTTTGGTCTTGTTTTGGTTGATTTCATTGCCTTTCTTATGAACCACAAAACCAAGGAAATCTCTAGCCTACACGAAAAATGCACACTTAAGGGGGTTCATTTTTAAGCCATGTTTTCTCATTCTTTCGAATGATTGGCTCAAATGATGCAAATGAGTTTCTGCAGATACTGATTTGATAACTATATCATCAATGTACACCTGCATAAAAGTCTCAATGAAATCATGAAAAATCGAATTCATTGCCCTTTGATAAGTTGCTCCAGCGTTTTTTAAACCAAAAGGCATTACCACCCATTCGTAGGTGCCTAAGGCTCCTGGACAACGAAATGTTGTCTTAGCAACATCTTCTTCAGCAATAAAGATCTGGTTGTACCCAGAGTATCCATCTAACATACTTAAATATTCAAATCCTGCAGCCGGATCTATTAACATTTCTGCCACAGGCATGGAATACTCATCTTTGGGGGTAGCAGTATTTAAATCTCTAAAATCTATGTAAATTCTCAGAGAGCCATTCTTCTTAATAACAGGTACTATATTTTCTAACCATTCGACATACCTTGTGGTCCTGATGAATTTGCAGCGTAACAACCTTTCAATTTCAGCTTTAATCTTCGTGAGAACTGCTGGTGCGAACCTTCTAGGGGTCTGCTTGATGGGCTTCTTTCCATCCTTGATTGGAAGTTTGTGTTCCACTAACTCCCTCTTCAAACCAGGCATTTCATCATAGTCCCACGCGAAACAATCTTTGTTTTTTCTAAGCATTTCGATCACTTTCTGCTTGAGGCCCGAATTGAGTTTTGTGCTCACGTAAGTTATTCTTTTTGTGTTTTCATCTCCCAAGTTTACCTCTTCTAGTGGATCCTGCGCTAACATCTTAGCACCAGAGTCTGTGGGGTCCTTTTCGAAGCCTAAAGGTTCTTTATCATAAATGGCATCTAGCCTTTGATCTACATCAACTATTTCTTGTTCTTCAAAGGGTGAGCCTTTTGAGCCATCCCCACCTGTTTTGTTTACTTCTGCAGCCATACTATCTACTTCAGCTTCTAAGGCCGCCTTCCATTCGTTCTCAGCCATGTAGGCCGAAATCTTTTCGAAGAAAGAGGACTCAATCATGAGCAAGACTGTCAAATTCCCAGCCTGCTGGCCGTCTTTGTGTGGCACCTTCGACTTCTCCATCTCCCTTGATTATCCTTCGATCCCAATACATTCCATCATGGCGAAGGGTCATGTAATAATGCGCATTCCTGGTCTCATTGATCTCGTCGTTAGGGGTACAAGGAGCAATTTTGGCTAAGTGTTTGTCATAGTTTCTCTTATCAACTAGGTTGACTGCCGTTATGAAATAACTTTGATCCATCCTCTCTCCATAGTACTAACCTCTGATGCATCGAAGAGGGGACTGCTCCAACGCCATGGATCCATTCTCTTCCCAGCAACAAATTGTAGTTGGATTTAGCTTAGATTACCATGAACATAGTGGGTCTGCAGCTTGATCCTACTGTCAAATCCACTTGGATCACCCCCAATGTGTGGCCTACTTTACCTTCATAGTTTGACAGTACCATATTGTGTGGTTTTATGTCAACATCTTGTATCCATAACTTCTTCAACATGAAATGAGGCATCAAGTTCACTGCAGCACCTCCATCCACCAGGACTTTGTTTACGCCATGTGTACCAACTTTTGCTCGAATGAACAATGGCTTTAGGTGATTTTACATGGCTGGTTCTGGGTATTCGAAGAAGGCATTCTGCTCTTCGACAGCCCCATTATCCATCACATAATAGCATATTGGCCTATGTTTCGTCAAGTCTATTGCATCATCCTCCTCGTGCTCTCCGACTTCAGTCTCTTGCCCAAATTCGCAAGGCAACACAGATACTACATTGCAGTTGATGTTGAGTGAAGATTCCCCTTCTGATTCGAAATTGTCAGTCAGCATATCCTCATCCTGCTCTAGACCTGGCGTATATTCCTTTGATTCATTTTGCTTTGTTTCAGAGAAAAGTTTCCTGCTAACTGGAGGTTTGCCCCCAGGTTGATTGTTTGGTGCAGGTTTGTTGGTACTCGATTCCTCTTTGTCCTTGCTCGAAGCCACTCCTTTGTCTAACATAGCTTCTCTCTCAGCTTTTCGAACTCTTTGTTGCCTGCGCCATTGTGACCTTGACATAGGGTTCTTTCCCTTGTAATTTTCCAACCTTACTTCTTCCCTTTTCGCCATATTGAACTGTCTTCTGTACGTCATGGCATGGCGTTTATTTCGTTCATTATTCCTCCATTTGTCTCTCCCCCTGTCAGCTCTAACTTGTAGCCACTTGTCCGTTGGTGCATCAGCAGGAACTTTGAATGTTACCCTTCGAGCTCCTCTAGGATAAGGGCTGTCAGGCATCCGTTGGGTGTAGTTGTTCTCGAAACGTTGGCCCATTTGACCAGTTTCTCTGTGGTTCCAACATGGGGTGAAAGGGACTGTTTCGAAGGTTTCAGCCACTTTCTGATCATATACTGCAGAACATCTTGGACACACTAGGCATTTGGTTTCGCCCTTGTGACAATGAACTAAGAACCCCATAAGACTTTCTCCATCCTTAGGGTAGCATCTGAACAACTGGTTATCCTGGCGCCAGTTGACGCCTGTTCGTGCCTTTTGTCTTTTTTAAAAGTCTACAGCAATTCTCTGATTACAAATGATGCTACATCTGGGACATAACATCATTACAGCATTCTCTTTGTGGCATAGTGTTGTACCCCAAAATTTGCCCTCGCATTTTTCGTCAAGAAATCACGGCTTCCGGCGTTTCCTGATTTTTCATATTGGCTCAAGAATTGGTCAAACAGACTTTTCTCGTCAGTCAAACAAAATTAGGGTTTTACTGATTTTCAGGGCTCTAGAATGTTTCAAACAGTTGGTTTAGGGTTTTGATTGATTTTGGCTCAACTTTGATCAGGCGAACAGTCTTTGACATTTAATCAGGAATTAGGGTTTTCGTGTGTGGTTCCTCAGAAAGATTTAATTCTACGATGCTTTGCAAGTTATTCCGAGATTTGGGTTGAATTCGCATTGTTTGACTTAATCAGTAAAAGAATGCATTTGGATTGAATTCACGTTTGTTTGACTGAATCAGTAAAAGGTTGCATTGGGTTTGAATCTGCAATGTTTGATTAAAGTCAGTAAAAGGAAAAAGCGTATGGGCAATTGCTGTGATTGAATGTTGTTTTGCTCTGGATGTTTGAAACGGCAGGTTTAACTGATCAAATGCTGAAGCATTGTTTATTTAATTATTTATTATTCTAAGATTAAATGATTGGAATTTATTTTCAATTATTATAATTAAAGAATTATAAATAATAAAACGAACAATTAAAAAAAGAGAGAGGAAAAGAATTAATTGGATAAAGAAACTTTTATTGATTTTTAAATTATTTGTACAATTGTTTTGTTGTTTACAACAATGATTTTACATTTTTTTAAATTTAAATAAAAAAACTATCCTAAATATGTTTCTAATCTTCAATTCTTCATCTGATATCCCTTGCTCCAGTGCTCCATGGAATTTTATCTGCAAAACAAAGAACAAAAGAAAGTTAGAAGCAGATAAATAAATAAAAGACAGACAGATAAAAAGTTCATCATTAAGGGCAACTGACTGGGATCAGTTAGCCCTCTCTGCAAATCACGGGATTTCTCCCGGTTCACAAAGAGGGATGAATATTTGTTTGCTAATCATGAATGCACAAAGATGAAATTCACAAGTCAAAATTGTCAAACTGCATAGTTCAAAAGCAAACAGCATGTACAACTAAAAGTTCAAATTGCCAAACAAAGTCCAAATTCAAACTTTCTGCCAAAAGTACAAAATACTGTCACAAGGCTACCAAAGCTGTCCACAAGATATCAAGATATCAAAGATATCAGAATGTTCAGATGCAAGTACAAGTGCAGCACGAAATCTGGAAGAAAAGAGATAAAGTATGCAGAGAAAGCATGTTATGCAAGCAAGTTATTCATTTCATCATTTCCCAAGTGCTGCCCTTTCAGCTTTAAGTACAAAGCATAAACATTTTTAATGCAAAAGTTGTACTGGAGAGAGAAAGAAGAGAGAAAAGCAGGTTTTGCAGGCTTACTGGCTTTGAGGCTTAAGAAAGAAAAGATATAAAACAACTGTAATAACACAGTACCAGGGGGCAGAAACCACAAAAACTGTAAGACAAAACAAATATACAACCTGCTGTCCAAACCCCAGGCCATAAGATAACTTGAAATAAAACCTTCCAAACACCTAAGACCTGCCTATCATCAAAAACATCCAGTACCATAACCAGCAAGGCAAAAAAACCCTGTCAAAACTTATCAAGCCCAAATAAAAACCAGAAGTCTAAATCCTGCATAAGCAAGGCCAAGCCTTAAACATAAAGCCTTGGTTCAAAAACCTGTAATGACCTCCAGCCAAACCAGTAAACTCACCTAAGCATTAAACCTGCCTAAGCATAAACCAGCAAACAATACCAACCTGTCAAACAAAGCTCATAACCAGCAATACATAACCTGCACCAACAACCATTCAAAGGCAAAAACCTGCTGAGAAAAAGGCCAAACCCTGTCAACTAAAACCAAGCCTTAACAACCAGGTAACCTGCAAGCAAAGATCAAGCCTGAAACAACCAGCTCAAACCTTCCAGCCTAAAGCCAGCATAAACCTGCATTGACTCAAGCCAAAACATTCAAACCTCTAAAGGCCCTGTCAAAACAAAGCTCAAGCCTGCCCTTTCAAGCTCAAACACAAAAACATAAACAAGCATACCAGATATCAAAACCTGAACTACCAAAAGGCCAAGGCCTGTAACCTCAAAAGCCCTGAACCAAAAGCAAATAGCATCCAATCTCATAACACAGCAAAGCAAACCCATCAGGCCTCAGAAAAGTCTTCATCATAGGCCAATATACAAAATAGGCAACAGAAGTGAGGTAGAAAGAAGAGAGGCAAACGTTCAAGGCAATACAAAAGCCTCAGAAAATTAACATCACAGGCAAACATTCAAGCATACTAAGCAAGCAACGAGGCAGAGAAAGAAGAGAGGCAAACGTTCAAGACAACTCAGTGTCAAAAACCACAAGGCCCTCAGAATACTCATCATTGGGCAAGGAACAAGCATATTAAGCAACGAGGCAACAGGGAGAAGAGGAGAAAGATATAAAAGTGTTTCGTTTCATCATCATCATCAAGGCAACAAAAAGAGAGACAAAGAGTACCAGGGTTACCAAAAAGCAAGCTAGTTCATCACAACCCCTTCACCGTCGAGCCTCCAAGCGCATCCAAACTATCTCCTCCTCTGTCTCCAAGGGTTAAGGTAGTGTCCCTCTCTTTTTTCCCTTCACGCACATCTCACAGAAACAAACAACATCAAGTATTAATCTAAGGGCCAGAATAAAGAAAGAACTAATCGTACAAATATAAAAACCTAAAAATCAAGATTACCTTTTCTTATCATGAATCGAGCATTCCATGGAGGGAGAAGGATTGGTGATGGCGCTGGTGGCTAGGCAGAGGGAGTTGTATTCAGAAGAGAGATCGGAGAAGACAAAGAGAGAATGAACGGCGCTGTAAACCCTAAGCCAATGTCCCAAATGAACAAAGTGTTGGTTAACCCTAAAAACATTGTTAAAACTCTGGGCCTAACCCGTTTCACAAACACAAAGCCCAAAATGCGTTTCAATGAGTTAAACCCCCCCTGCTTCTGAATACTTTTGGTCCGGGCCCTAAGAAAATCAAAGGCCCATTCAAATCTCCAAACCCTTTTCTTTAGAATTTAAAACCTATTATTTTCTTTTGATTAATAAATCAACATAACACTTTTTTTATATCAAATTATTTTTTATTTTACTTTTTATAACATAAATTTTAAACACAATTTATTCTTCCTCAAAATATTTTCTTTCAATTAAAAAAGCTCTTGTATAAATATATATATATATTAATACTAATATATAAGAAACAAAACTAGAAATATTTTTATTTGAACATTAATACTTTAATACATAAAAATACATTTTTTAATATACATAATTTAATTAGAATTTAAAACATTTAATTAAAACATTCTTTTTGTTCAAGAAAATACAAGATTATTAATTAAATAAATAAACATTTAATTCTTTTCATTTAGGTTAAACAATACTTAAATAATACACATTTAAAATCACATCTTAACCTGTAAATAAATTACATACACATATACAATTACACAATACACAATACATTTCACATTATACGCTTGATACACATACATTTGCTATTCTTATACGTTACATTACATTATTTACATTTTATCGCAATTCGATTTGGTTGTAAATTATTGAACACTATATTCCTAAAGTCTCATCCCCATTTGTGAATTTGTACCCCCACTCTCGGATACTATTTGTAATAGCGTAGACTTTAAATTCTTGCAATTTATCGCTTTCCAATTATACCATGGTTAGACCTAGGGTTTGCATGTACATAAAATCAAACGCTAGATAACCTAATACAAGACAAATACATGAAATCAATACACAATCACACTTGCACCCCCTAGGGTAATCCCACACGTTGCCTTCCAAAATGGACCATGCTTGCACGTCGAGTTTCTTTGGCAAAACTAATTCAAATGATCATAAGTCCCTCGATGACGCTTTTGAAAGTTGCCTAAATGGAATGATCATAGTCCCTTCAAAGCAAATTGCCAAAGACACTTGGCACCATTGCATTCATGGTCCATACGATGACACGCGCCCGTCCCATTAAACATCCTAAACGCAAGATTGTCCATCAAATTCAATGGTGGAACAAAATTGTTAAAAAGGGTTGAAAACATAGAGAAAACCTTTGAGTACAATAGGGGTAGACAAAACTCTTAGTTACTTGAGATCAACTTGCAAAAACACTTGCCTTCTTTTCAAAAACCACACTTCATGCACACTTTCAAAACAAACCCTCAAAAACATTTGAAACATCTTTTCGAAAAGATCTGCACTTTTGTAAAACACTCAAACACGAGTCAAATACATTGGTTTCCTAAAACAAGGCATCTCTTCAAAAACATTTTCAAAACACACACACACACCACAATTTCAAAGCAATCGAAAATCAAGGCAAGTGATCTAAAAACCAAGTAACTAAGAGCCCATGGATAACCATGGATGAAAAGGGTGCTAATACCTTCCCTTTTCATAATTTACCCCTCGAACCCACGAAATATCTCAAAAGGTTTTTGCTGTGCTTTTTTAACCTTTCCTTTAGGATAAAATAAAAAGTCGGTGGAGACTCTTGCTCAACCGAACAAGTGCGAATACAAACGCAAAACCTCAAGTCAGTTCTCCCACCGTATCACAGAACTGGCGACTCTGCTGGGGACGAACTTAAAAGTGGGGTTACCTTAGGGTTTAGATCACCTTTGTTTTCAATTGATTGCTTTGTTTGCTTTTACATTTGTGGGCTTTGCATCGGAGTTTCATAGATCCTAACCCGGATCTGGGGAATACCTTTTTTAGGTAGCATAATCTGCGAGGGACCTGTCCGGGTTATACCGACATGGGTGAAGCAGTGGCTACGTTGGTGTGGCACCTTGGTCTGTACCGATATCCCTTGTGTTGAAATGGGGAGAATATGGGTCTTCCAAGGAGTCATTAAGCACCAATCGACCTTAGAACCCTAAATTGACCCAACTTGGCCATTAGAACAGTAGCAGTATGCTACACTCATTGAGGCTAAACTCTCGCGATGGTTCCAGCCGCAAGAAAAGATAGCGATGCTGGAGTTATGACCGATTGAGGGTAGTCAGTGATATTGAGATCCTCTAGAACCCGATTGCTTTCGATAGGACAGGTTTTAACCAACGAAACTGAAAGAGGGTAGTACCTGAACCTCATGCAAGCATAAACCTAAGGACTTGTTTGCTTTGTGTGAATATGTTTTCCTGTATATACACTTACTTGCTTGTGCATACATGTACATAACATCATAGCATCATACCATAGCATTTTCAATAACCTTTTCAAGGATCTTAAGGGTCTGTTGATGCAGGGGTACGTTGAACCAGACGTCTACCAAGGGGCAAGAGGTTTCTCCTCTAACCAATGCAAATCAAAGATCAAGTGCAACAACTTGAATCAGTGGCTATGACCCACTCGACATGGTGAGCTTGATTCTCGTGGAAAGACGTCCACCGGTGCAAAGTTCTCTAATCCAAGAGCAAAGTTCAACCTCTAACATTTTCTTGTGTTTACCCCAAGAGATCCTTGAAAGCATGCATCCACATATCATGCATTGCATCTTGACGATCTTTCCTTTTTCAGGTTTCCTTACTCTCCTGCTGTTTATTTCAGTAAGGGATGGCTCTAGAAAGGTCTGTCAATGACATCCAAGACCAGACTGCTCAGCTGCAGGAAATGTTCCTGAACTTGTCTCTGGGGCAAGAAGAAATGAAAGCTCTCCTCACAAAGGGCTTGAAGAATTCAAACAATGCCAGGAGTGATCAGCTTGCGGAGCTGCAGTTTGATCTGAAAACATTGAGGACCGAAGTGATGGGACAGTTGGTGGGCCAGATGGCTCTCATCCAAAACCTATCTCAAAGACAAGAGGAACTCAGAGTTCTTGTCCGCCAACTGCTTCCAAACAACCAATTGGGGCAAACATCTGAGGTTGAAGAGCAAGTCACCGCTCAGCCTCCATCCACTCAAGAAGACAAAGGGAAGGCTCCTTCGCTTGCTTCAGGGTCACAAGCCCATCAACAACCTCGCCAGCGTCAACGGGGTAATCGGCGTAAGCAAGAAACGCCGGGAAGACAGTTCACGGAAACTGAGATACCATCATTCTTTATACTGAAGCGCCTGTTGGAGGTCAACCTGCTTACCTTAAGGGATCCTCCTCAGAAGCTCAATACCTCCTCTCCTAACTATCGTCCCGACGCATTTTGTGTTTACCACTCCTACAGCCCGGGACACGACACCAACGACTGTTGGGCCTTGAAGAACAAGATTCAAGATCTGATCGACATTGGAGTGCTGGAATTCATGCCAGACGGCGAGATGAAAATCTTCCGTTAAGGGGTTCTCCACCTGAAATGACAAAGCTCAAGCTGAAAGACTTTTGCTTCATTTTGAATTTTCAAAGTTGTAATTTCTTTTGTTGTCAAACAATTATCTGTTGATGTTAAACTCTGTTTTCATTAATGCATTGCATATGTTTGTCTTGAATTCATCCATTCGTTTCACTACTCTTATGCTTTTCTTTATGACATCTGACTCTTGATAAAAAGCTGCAAGCCTTTAGAGGGAGGATGACGAAACAATACCATGATCTTATACAGTATGCTTTTGAACAGACCTTGCTGATGATGTATAGGCATTTCTTTCAAATCCTAAACACTGGAGTTATAAGGAAGATAATCCCTAGTCAACCCCTCCGAGCCAAAGAAGTAGGAGTTTTCTGTTTCTAAACGATCAAAACCTTTGATATAAACCCGGGGCAGGGTAGTATCTCAGTTAATTCAAGAGAAACGCGCATTGAAGTCGCAAACTCTCAGTTTGTAACACAACGAACGACGTCGAAAAAGAAAGCATTCCTTTGGAATAAAAAAGACAAGGGTGGTTCCATATCACATAGACAGTCAATCTCTCAAAAGAGAAAAGCCCACCAAGCCAAAACCTATAAAGGAGGCTTAAGAAAGCTGGGGCATCCCGCTGACTGTAATCTAGAAAATGGGAACAGTCAGGCAAAAGTTAGGGATAACAAATCAAAATCAAAATAGTGAGGTCATTACAAAATCCTCAACAACATGAAAAATGTTGAAAAAGAAAAAAGGAGATGATGACTGTCTCCCCAAATTCAACTGGTGAACCATCGCCCAAAAGTCGTTCCGAACTCAAAACAGAGTGTGACGCACAATTAACTGAGCTTAGGTATGAAGAACATCACGAAGAGCGGGTGGGTACAAATATACTTTGAGCCTTTATCCTTTGTTTCTTAAACCGTGAACGAAGCCACGTTACAACCCTTCAAAATTCCTAATTGAAGCATGGGTTAGTTCGAAAGCATACTGTTACAAAAGGTATCCTGACTCCTGTAAGGCTTTGCTCTGAATCTTGTGTTGATCTGTCTTATAAAAAGTTTTCTGCTAAAAATGCATTTTTCAAAACTTCGAGACAAACATAAACTTTGCATTGCTTGAATATCACTGTCTGCATTTGGCTTTTTGTTTGACAGCGAAGAAATTCATACAGCGAATGTTCGGAGGAACGAAAACTCTCTCAGTGAACAGAATCACTTCAAAAGGACGACACTTCCATTACAAATCTTCTATCAACAAGGGGCATGACATGACACCATCCAGTTAACCTGGGGCAGTCCAGTCAAGGTTTCAACAGATCTTTCAAAGTTCAGTTAACCTGGGGCAGTCCAGTCAAGATTTCAAGAAATCTCTCAATTCGCAGAATAATCTGATTCAAGACTCATCATCACTTGGGGCATTCGAGTGTCAAAAGTGTTCAATCATTTCTTCACCACCTGTTGGAAATTACAATCGCCAACAAATCAACTATCACTATTTCCAGACTTGATTCCTGTATCTAGCCAGGGCACGTCTGAAGAGTTTGAAGATTCGATTCCTGTATCCATCCAGGGCATATCTGTTGACGACTATTTCCAGACTCGATTCCTGTATCTAGCCAGGGCACGTCTGAAGAGTTTGAAGATTCGATTCCTGTATCCAGCCAGGGCATATCTGTTGACGACTATTTCCAGACTCGATTCCTGTATCTAGCCAGGGCATGTCTGAAGAGTTTGAAGATTCGATTCCTGTATCCATCCAGGGCATATCTGTTGACGACTATTTCCAGACTCGATTCCTGTATCTAGCCAGGGCACATCTGAAGCGATTGAAGATCAACACCTGTAACAAGCCAGGGAGCCATCTTTCTTTCTCAGGTCAGAGATCAACACCTGTAACAAGCCAGGACAATATCTCCTTGGCCAACTTTTCTTAAGTTCCAGATCAACACCTGTAACAAGCCAGGAAAATATCTGTGAACGACCGATTGTGTATTAACACCTGCAACAAGCCAGGAAATTATCTACATCACCACTTGGGGCATTCAAATGTCAAAAGTGTCCAAAAACCCGATGTAGTTTTACACTGACTCATCATCAGGAAATCCTACACAGATCTCCTCAAGACAGGAAGTCCCTAGTAGTTTGGAATACAACCCAAGCTTCTGATTCTCCCAACAGTGGTCCCAAGACTTCTCATTTTCAACAATCAAGAGATTCTTGCCCTCCACAGCAGCAGCCAAGGAATTTTTCTTCCCGGCAGCAGTCAAGATGCTTTTATTTTCAGCCATCTCAGGATTCATCTATCCTCCGCAAGACAGCTCTCCAGCTTACATACGCATTCATTTACGTTCATATCATATAACATACGTTGCATCACACATCATGACATTTCATACAACTAACCCTTTACCTTTTCAGGTAGGATCAGTCGATAGACAAAGATCATCTTCCGAGATTCATCCAGAAATAGTTCAGGTGTGACCCGGACACGGCGACATTCTGATACTTATTCCAGATTCATTCAGATGCAGTTTTACACAGACGCATCATCAGGAAACCCTACACCGGTTCCTCTTCAACTTCAAGACTTCTGAAAATAGTTCACGGGTTCTCCAGTAACGGATGTTAACCTATCACTTGTTCAGACTCTTCTCAACTTTTGAAAACAGTTTACGGACGCTTCCCAACAACGGGTGTGGCTCTATTGCTTATTCAACTTCAAGACCTTCAAAAATAGTTTACGGATTCTCCAAACACGGATGTCAATCTATTGCTTGTTAGGACCCCCAATTCAGAGATGTTCCAAAAACACGGGTGCCTTTCTGATACTCGTCCACTCACCAATGACATACAGTTCAAAATTTCTAAATGGCATCTTTAAGCCCATTCTCAGATGGCATCTCTAAGCCCATCCCCCGACAAGATTCTATCGCATCAGATGGCATCTTTAAGCCCATCACCAAATGACATCTTTAAGCCCATTCACCTCTACCATCACATCGCCGAGTGCAAATTTTCTGGGCACTTTAGTGTCCAATCTCCTTTTACCTTCGAGTCGCGAAAGGCAAACTTGCCAATCTAACTCTTCAGGTTCAAGAAGATTGAACAAGGGAAACTGTTGTACCCCAAAATTTGCCCTCGCATTTTTCCTCAAGAAATCACGGCTTCAGGCGTTTCCTGATTTTTCAGATTGGCTCAAGAATTGGTCAAACAGACTTTTCTCGTCAGTCAAACAAAATTAGGGTTTTACTGATTTTCAGGGCTCTAGAATGTTTCAAATAGTTGGTTTAGGGTTTTGATTGATTTTGGCTCAACTTTGATCAGGCGAACAGTCTTTGACATTTAATCAGGAATTAGGGTTTTCGTGCGCGGTTCCTCAGAAAGATTTAATTCTACGATGCTTTGCAAGTTATTCCGAGATTTGGGTTGAATTCGCATTGTTTGACTTAATCAGTAAAAGAATGCATTTGGATTGAATTCACGTTTGTTTGACTGAATCAGTAAAAGGTTGCATTGGGTTTGAATCTGCAATGTTTGATTAAAGTCAGTAAAAGGAAAAAGCGTCTGGGCAATTACTGTGATTGAATGTTGTTTTGCTCTGGATGTTTGAAACGACAAGTTTAACTGATCAAATGCTGAAGCATTGTTTATTTAATTATTTATTATTCTAAGATTAAATGATTGGAATTTATTTTCAATTATTATAATTAAAGAATTATAAATAATAAAACGAACAATTAAAAAAAGAGAGAGGAAAAGAATTAATTGGATAAAGAAACTTTTATTGATTTTTAAATTATTTGTACAATTGTTTTGTTGTTTACAACAATGATTTTACATTTATTTAAATTTAAATAAAAAAACTATCCTAAATATGTTTCTAATCTTCAATTCTTCATCTGATATCCCTTGCTCCAGTGCTCCATGGAATTTTATCTGCAAAACAAAGAACAAAAGAAAGTTAGAAGCAGATAAATAAATAAAAGACAGACAGATAAAAAGTTCATCATTAAGGGCAACTGACTGGGATCAGTTAGCCCTCTCTGCAAATCACGGGATTTCTCCCGGTTCACAAAGAGGGATGAATATTTGTTTGCTAATCATGAATGCACAAAGATGAAATTCACAAGTCAAAATTGTCAAACTGCATAGTTCAAAAGCAAACAGCATGTACAACTAAAAGTTCAAATTGCCAAACAAAGTCCAAATTCAAACTTTCTGCCAAAAGTACAAAATACTGTCACAAGGCTACCAAAGCTGTCCACAAGATATCAAGATATCAAAGATATCAGAATGTTCAGATGCAAGTACAAGTGCAGCACGAAATCTGGAAGAAAAGAGATAAAGTATGCAGAGAAAGCATGTTATGCAAGCAAGTTATTCATTTCATCATTTCCCAAGTGCTGCCCTTTCAGCTTTAAGTACAAAGCATAAACATTTTTAATGCAAAAGTTGTACTGGAGAGAGAAAGAAGAGAGAAAAGCAGGTTTTGCAGGCTTACTGGCTTTGAGGCTTAAGAAAGAAAAGATATAAAACAACTGTAATAACACAGTACCAGGGGGCAGAAACCACAAAAACTGTAAGACAAAACAAATATACAACCTGCTGTCCAAACCCCAGGCCATAAGATAACTTGAAATAAAACCTTCCAAACACCTAAGACCTGCCTATCATCAAAAACATCCAGTACCATAACCAGCAAGGCAAAAAAACCCTGTCAAAACTTATCAAGCCCAAATAAAAACCAGAAGTCTAAATCCTGCATAAGCAAGGCCAAGCCTTAAACATAAAGCCTTGGTTCAAAAACCTGTAATGACCTCCAGCCAAACCAGTAAACTCACCTAAGCATTAAACCTGCCTAAGCATAAACCAGCAAACAATACCAACCTGTCAAACAAAGCTCATAACCAGCAATACATAACCTGCACCAACAACCATTCAAAGGCAAAAACCTGCTGAGAAAAAGGCCAAACCCTGTCAACTAAAACCAAGCCTTAACAACCAGGTAACCTGCAAGCAAAGATCAAGCCTGAAACAACCAGCTCAAACCTTCCAGCCTAAAGCCAGCATAAACCTGCATTGACTCAAGCCAAAACATTCAAACCTCTAAAGGCCCTGTCAAAACAAAGCTCAAGCCTGCCCTTTCAAGCTCAAACACAAAAACATAAACAAGCATACCAGATATCAAAACCTGAACTACCAAAAGGCCAAGGCCTGTAACCTCAAAAGCCCTGAACCAAAAGCAAATAGCATCCAATCTCAGAACACAGCAAAGCAAACCCATCAGGCCTCAGAAAAGTCTTCATCATAGGCCAATATACAAAATAGGCAACAGAAGTGAGGTAGAAAGAAGAGAGGCAAACGTTCAAGGCAATACAAAAGCCTCAGAAAATTAACATCACAGGCAAACATTCAAGCATACTAAGCAAGCAACGAGGCAGAGAAAGAAGAGAGGCAAACGTTCAAGACAACTCAGTGTCAAAAACCACAAGGCCCTCAGAATACTCATCATTGGGCAAGGAACAAGCATATTAAGCAACGAGGCAACAGGGAGAAGAGGAGAAAGATATAAAAGTGTTTCGTTTCATCATCATCATCAAGGCAACAAAAAGAGAGACAAAGAGTACCAGGGTTACCAAAAAGCAAGCTAGTTCATCACAACCCCTTCACCGTCGAGCCTCCAAGCGCATCCAAACTCTCTCCTCCTCCGTCTCCAAGGGTTAAGGTAGTGTCCCTCTCTTTTTTCCCTTCACGCACATCTCACAGAAACAAACAACATCAAGTATTAATCTAAGGGCCAGAATAAAGAAAGAACTAATCGTACAAATATAAAAACCTAAAAATCAAGATTACCTTTTCTTATCATGAATCGAGCATTCCATGGAGGGAGAAGGATTGGTGATGGCGCTGGTGGCTAGGCAGAGGGAGTTGTATTCAGAAGAGAGATCGGAGAAGACAAAGAGAGAACGAACGGCGCTGTAAACCCTAAGCCAATGTCCCAAATGAATAAAGTGTTGGTTAACTCTAAAAACATTGTTAAAACTCTGGGCCTAACCCGTTTCACAAACACAAAGCCCAAAATGCGTTTCAATGAGTTAAACCCCCCCTGCTTCTGAATACTTTTGGTCTGGGCCCTAAGAAAATCAAAGGCCCATTCAAATCTCCAAACCCTTTTCTTTAGAATTTAAAATCTATTATTTTCTTTTGATTAATAAATCAACATAACACTTTTTTTATATCAAATTATTTTTTATTTTACTTTTTATAACATAAATTTTAAACACAATTTATTCTTCCTCAAAATATTTTCTTTCAATTAAAAAAGCCCTTGTATAAATATATATATATTAATACTAATATATAAGAAACAAAACTAGAAATATTTTTATTTGAACATTAATACTTTAATACATAAAAATACATTTTTTAATATACATAATTTAATTAGAATTTAAAACATTCTTTTTGTTCAAGAAAATACAAGATTGTTAATTAAATAAATAAACATTTAATTCTTTTCATTTAGGTTAAACAATACTTAAATAATACACATTTAAAATCACATCTTAACCTGTAAATAAATTACATACACATATACAATTACACAATACACAATACATTTCACATTATACGCTTGATACACATACATTTGCTATTCTTATACGTTACATTACATTATTTACATTTTATCGCAATTCGATTTGGTTGTAAATTATTGGACACTATATTCCTAAAGTCTCATCCCCATTTGTGAATTTGTACCCCCACTCCTGGATACTATTTGTAATAGCGTAGACTTTAAATTCTTGCAATTTATCGCTTTCCAATTATACCATGGTTAGACCTAGGGTTTGCATGTACATAAAATCAAACGCTAGATAACCTAATACAAGACAAATACATGAAATCAATACACAATCACACTTGCACCCCCTAGGGTAATCCCACACGTTGCCTTCCAAAATGGGCCATGCTTGCACGTCGAGTTTCTTTGGCAAAACAAATTCAAATGATCATAAGTCCCTCGATGACGCTTTCAAAAGTTGCCTAAATGGAATGATCATAGTTCCTTCAAAGCAAATTGCCAAAGACACTTGGCACCATTGCATTCATGGTCCATACAATGACCCGCGCCCGTCCCGTTAAACATCCTAAACGCAAGATTGTCCATCAAATTCAATGGTGGAACAAAATTGTTAAAAAGGGTTGAAAACATAGATAAAACCTTTGAGTACAATAGGGGTAGACAAAACTCTTAGTTACTTGAGATCAACTTGCAAAAACACTTGCCTTCTTTTCAAAAACCACACTGCATGCACACTTTCAAAACAAACCCTCAAAAACATTTGAAACATCTTTTCGAAAAGATCCGTACTTTTGTAAATTACTCAAACACGAGTCAAATACATTGGTTGCCTAAAACAAGGCATCTCTTCAAAAACATTTTCAAAACACACACACACACCACAATTTCAAAGCAATCGAAAATCAAGGCAAGTGATCTAAAAACCAAGTAACTAAGAGCCCATGGATAACCATGGATGAAAAGGGTGCTAATACCTTCCCTTTTCATAATCTACCCCCCGAACCCACGAAATATCTCAAAAGGTTTTTGCTGTGCTTTTTTAACCTTTCCTTTAGGATAAAATAAAAAGTCGGTGGCGACTCTTGCTCAACCGAACAAGTGCGAATACAAACGAAAAACCTCAAGTCAGTTCTCCCACCGTATCACACATAGCATAAGGTAGTCTTTGAGACTGGCATCCCTAGCATAACTGTCTTCCATCTTGTGTTTTTCTTTCTCTAAGTACCTTTCCATTTCCTTCATTTCGGAACAAGGTTGCTCCATATTTACCATGTTAACATCCACATCTTCTCCTGTGATATCAGTATCTCCTCATCCTGTAGGTTTGATGTCTTCAATTGGGGTCTTTGAGCTTTCTGGGGCGGAATACTTCACCATGTAATCGAACTTCCCGCTGGGCTCTCCCAAGGTATCCCATATTCCCTTCTGAGGAAGAACTGGCAGTGTGATATGTACTTTCTCCAACTTCCTCCTCAAGCTTTCAGTAGCTTGTGTCGATTTTTATTCTTGGTTCTCCTGGCCTTCAGTAGCCTGGATCTCTTTCGAAGAAACCAAAGGAACTGCTTCGATCAAAGCTTCTTGTTCCTTATGGAAGTCCTCAATAACTTCCTTTTCGACTTCAACTAACACGTAGTTTTCATCTTCAGTGTTTTCCTCTTCTGATGAAGTGTCACCTTCATTTACTCCAACCATATTTATCTCTCCAATGTATGCAGGTTCAGAGTAATTGGTGTCAGCAACATCTAAAGGGTCATCATCCACTTTCATCTTTGGCTTGTCAGCGAACCTTAATCTACCATCCTTGATTGCATTTTGAATCAGATCCCTGAAAAGAAAACATTGTGAGGTTTTGTGGCCTAAGAAACCGTGATACTTACAAAACCCTCTCTTCTTTCTTTGATCTAAAGGTGGTAATTTGACATTCGATGGCACTATTAGTTGGCCATCTTTGACAAGCAAATCAAAAATTTCATCACATTTCGTTACGTTGAAGGTATAAACCTTCTTTGGGAACTTGTCACTCTTCTCATTTTCAATAATTTCTTACCCTTTTATGGGAACTAGTAATTTACAAGAGTAAGGGGGAGCCTGTTTCAATTCAGCGAGATCAATTTCGACCTCTTCGAATTCAGGGTAATCTTATGCTTCCTCAGTTTTGACATAGGAAACCCTTTCTTTCTTGTTATTTTTAAAAACCCTGGCTTTCTCGGCCTTTAGTCTTTCGACTTGTCGAACCCTGTCCGCTAATTGGGCCATATCCCTCAAGTATTGTGTATCTAATTTCTTTCGAATGGAGTAGTCTAGGCCACCGACAGCCATTTCGAATAACTCATGTTCAGGAACTATCGTGAAACATCTAGACTTCAAGAGTCTGAACCTATTCAGATAATCATCTATGGGTTCAGTAAACTTCCTCTTGACACTGGCCAGCTCTTTCAGACTTATTTTAGATTGTCCCATGTAGAAT
The DNA here is from genome assembly GCA_948472305.1 of Vicia faba. Classification (NCBI taxonomy): domain Eukaryota; kingdom Viridiplantae; phylum Streptophyta; class Magnoliopsida; order Fabales; family Fabaceae; genus Vicia; species Vicia faba. The sequence goes on from OX451737.1 coordinate 1,008,237,662, forward strand.
TGTTCATGAAATAATCTCTCCAAAAGAGTCCAAGTATCTATGGATCCAGGAGGCAATGTGGTGAACCATGTGAAAGCATTCTTAGTTAGGGAACTTGGGAAATATTTAATCCTAAGGTTCTCGTTATTTGCTATGTCTCCTGCTTCGGTCAGATACCTGGCTATGTGTTTGACTGTTGACTCATTGGTGTCTCCAGCGAATTTTGTAAATTTAGGGACCTTATATCCCCTTGGTAAATCAGTGTGCATCACATAATCTACTATGGGAGAAGAATAGTTTGGCCTTCTAATTCCTGTATTGAGACCGTTTTGAGCCATAATCCTTTCTATCATGGTGGTTAAATTATTTTCTGCCAAGATGTTGTCATTTCGAATTCTATGAACGACTTCATCAGCGTCTTGGTGTCGACCCACCATGACAACTCCTCTAGGTTGTTCTTCTCGAAACTCTGGGACTACTAACCTTTCGACCCTTTCCCCTAGTTCTATAACTCCCCTTTGTGGTTCCTCTCGAATCACTGGGGCTTCTAACCTTTGTGCCCTTGCCCCCAAGTTAACCCCCTCTCTGGCTGGTCTATAGGGTGGGTCATCAGTAATTTGTTCTATGATGGGTATGTTCTCTCGAACCCCCGCTTGATTCTGCCTACGCCTTTCTGGCGAAGCGAAAAAATCTGCTATTCGACTCATGTTGTCCGTGTTTTCTCTGTTGGTTACAGTTACATTTTGTACTATTGGGGCAAAGATTTCTTGCATAGTCTGCGCTAACACTCCTATCATATTATGGTTACTATCATCCATTAATTGCCTAAAGGCCATCTGATTTTCTGTGGTTAAGATAGGCAATGTATTATGACCCACTAAACCTTGGGTATTTGTCATAAATTGGTTGGCCCCAGATCCGGACCCAAATTATGGTGACGAATTTGATGTAGAATTGTGCAAACCTGCCATAAAAGATGTTGGCATCCCATAGGAGGGATTTCTGAGTCTAGTGCCATCAAAACCGGGTGGTCTAGTTGGTGGTGGGGTGCCGAAATGGGTTTGTGTCCCTGGTGGTGGGACAAATCCTGCAAGATAACCAGTGGTCCCTGTATTTCCTAGGGTCGAACTGTTGGTTGTCGTGCCACTTGCTCCATTTGTGGCCACACTACTGATAGAAGATGCAACAGACTGTGCGTTCATAGGGATCGCGTTAGACGTCCCCGTCGAAACAGACGTAATGGTGCCTGTTCCATGTGGGATATTTTGTTCCCCTTGTTGATTGTTTGGATTAGACATCCTACTACTACGTTTTCTTCTGGGTAAGGGTTGGTTACTATTGGTTGTTTTACCACTTCTGAGGTTCATATAACAGCGAAATTGATACTCAGAAAAGAACTTACACAGCGAAATCGTATCCTAAAATCTTTACTTTCGACTTTCTTAACAACGGGTCCCACTGGGCGTGCCAATTTGTTCACAGTAATTTCTGGTGAACAACCGCTAGTCTTCCAAACTATCGAATAAACTTAATTACTGTTATTCAATTTCTCTGGTAACTTGCAGAATCGACTAGATTGATCCTATGGAACATAGTTGTTTGGTTAAGTCTAATTGTAAAACTGGTATTCCTATTTAGGACTTCTAATTAAAGTGTTTTAAAGATATCCAATCCACTTCGATTACTATACTGAATGATTCGAAGGACAATTTCTATATGATATCAGGAATGTTCTTTAGAAAAGTAAAAATACTTAAGATTGGGCAAATGGCAGGATTTAGTAAGTGAATGTAAAAGTTACTGAATGTTTAGAGGATTCGAACATAAGAAAAGTGTTTAAATGCAGAAAGAAATAAATGACTTATGTAAAGGCTTTAATGTAAAGGCATAAACGTAAAATTGTTTGAAGCACAAATGAAATGGAAGTGAAAGACAAAACTGGAAAATGTAAAGAGTTTTCATTGAATTGTAAATGTTGGTGTTATCATACGTACATCTTTCGAGCATTCGTTTCCCTATCCATGCGGTATTTTGAATGTTTACTGAATTTGCACAACAGATATGACACACTGAAATCCTAACACTAAGACCTCTTTTTATACTACTTCAACCACAATGGTCTTGTCATCAGAACCTGCCACGTTCGAAGCATGCAGAGCATTACTTCCCTCTAGCCTCCACGCGTCCTCGAACGTTCCAATGCTTATGTATTTTGAATTTCCAATATCCCGCTCACGTTTGAATTTTAAGCGCCTTGGTACCTTCATTTTGAATTCGTTTCGAAAACAACCCTCACAAATATAGTCTCATCATTATTTCGAACAAGGCTTTAGACTTACACTCCACAACTATCATTCGAAACCTTGAACTTTAATATTTCCATTCGAAACAAACAGTCTCTTCCATTCCAAATCATCAAACTTGCTTTATTTAAACAAAGCCCAACCGTCTTATTTCGAATCATAATATCAAAATCTTCAGCCAAAAACTTCCGCAAGGTGATCCCAGGGGCAAATGGACTCCTAAATATGAAGGATCATTTGTAATCAAAAACATTTTCTCTGGTGGAGCAATGATCTTGACCACCATGGATGGTGACGACCTGCCACACCATGCGAATGCAGACATAGTCAAAAGGTACTACGCATAAGAGACCCGCTAGGTTGACACACCTAGGAAAAACAAGGGCATCCCGGCGAACCAAAAAGGTTCGGGAAAAAATTAGGGATAAAAAAAAATCTGTACACCCGGCAAGCTGAAAACCCGAAAGGGCGGCTTGGGCAAAAAAGGGTATCCCGGTGGACTGAAAACCCGAAAGGGCGGTCCAGGCAAAAGTTAGGGAATTAAAGCGTATGACTATCTCCCGTTGGATCACCTTACGGACAACCTGCAAACTCAGAGGTTCTGATCAATTCAATCATCTTCAGACGAGGCAACAAATTGACAAGATGGTCAGAGATATAAAGGTTATAGCAGAATGGGAACCCCATGGGATTATTGCACATCGCTATCTTTTTCTTTGTATTAAAATTTTCATTTTTTACAACGGCATTCTCTTACTAGAATGTTTGTCTCATTGTACAAAAATACTTACTCAAAGTCAATACAAAGATATCCCTTTGAAAGTGCAAAAACTATTTGTTTTTCTTTACGCTTGTGTTTTGTTTACAAAAACGTCCAATGATTCATTGTTGAACATATGCATTTGAACATAATTATTGTTTACAAATAAACAAAATAAAAGACAATCACTGATGGCTTTAAGAGATAGGGAAGTCTCTCTAAGTTATTTTCCATAAAAATTCCCCACAGTGTGTAGTTTAATCCCCAGCGGAACAAAGCTTCCAGTTTATCAATCCCTTGTAGAAGTCGCCAAATTTCTCAGAATTCCTCAACCAGGATTTTTCAAACAGTACACGACATTCCTCTTACAACAGAGTTTATTTCTCTAAGGGGAAATTCATCAGCACTTCAATGTCACAACATGAAGACTTATACCCCATATCTTTAGCAGCAGTCAAGGATTTATTTTTCCCAATCCAACAGCAGTGCAGCAGATTAGCTCACATACGCATACATCGCACCCATATATCATAAACATTGATAACACGAATGCATTATACTATGCATTTCATACAACATAACATTGCATATTAGCTAACATTTTACCTTTTTCAGGATAAGATTAATTAACAATTACCATTAACAATATTCAAAGTTTTCAGATACAGTTCAGATACACTCTAGATACGGATTCCATCCTGATACTCATTCAGATTCAACTTCTAGATATAATTTAGATACGCTCCAGATACGGATTCCATCTTGATACTCATTCAGATTCAACTTTCAGATACAGTTCAGATACGCTCCAGATAGGGATGCCATCCTGATACTCATTCAGATTCAACTTTTAGATACAATTCAGATACGCTCCAGATAGGGATGCCATCTTGATACTCATTCGATTCAGCTTCTAGATACAGTTCAGATACGCTCCAAATATGGATGCCATCCAGATACCTATTCAGATTCAACTTTCGGATACAATTCATATACGCTTCAGACACATATGCCTTTCTGATACTCATTCAAGATTCAGCTTCCAAATACGGTTCAGATACACTCCAGATACGAATTCCATTCTGATACTCATTCAGAGCCTCTTTCAGATACAATACAGATACGCTCTAGATACGGATGCCACTCTGATACTCACTCTTTCAGCTTATAAATTACAATTCAGCAAACACTTTTGGATGGCATCTACAAGACCATCTCCCGCAAATTTCTATCACCTCCCCAAATGTCATCTTTAATCCCATTCCCTCAACCACCACATCACCGAGTGCAAATTTCTGGGCACTCTAGTGTCCAATCATCTTCCACCTTTGAGTCACGAATGATAGAACTTGCCAATCTAACTCTTCGGGCTTAAGAAGATTGACCAGGGGCAGCTGTTTTACCCCAAAATTTTCCCTCTCACTTATCAAGAATTTTCTCACAAGATCTCCCTAGGCTCAAGACTGCACTAGGGTTTGATCAGCTCAAGACACCTCCTTATGCACCGATGACCCAAAACTAGGGTTTGAGTTTGCACAGAGATTTTTGAACCTTCTATGCCCCATATTATTTTAATGGATCATTATGGACCCCCTAGTTTACTCATGTCAAGTTTCAAGCCTTGAATCACATTTTTGATCAGTCAATTGAGCAGTTGACATAAAAATCAACTGTATTGGGGAAAAAGTTAATTATGGCCAATTTACAGTCAAACTTCAAAAAAATTTATCCATGTCAACATTTTAAACTAATATGTATCATTTGATCAAGTTTGTACCACAACCCCTCAAGAAATTTGATCAAATCTCCAAAAGGGCAAAATGGTCAAAATTAGGGTTTTGATTGGGAAATGGCAATTTTTGATTTTTGACCTAGAAAATGGTCAATTGGTTTAAGGCATGATCTCAAGAGTCCAATTTCATCATTTTGACCTAATGACATGGTTCAAAACATTGCAAGTCCATTGGATTGACAGATGAATTTTGCAGTCAACTGATCAAAAGTCAATTGTATACTGAAAAGTCAAACTTTGACTTTTTGGTCAAATTCAAGTGCCAAAGATCATAATTCATCAAAACATGTCAAAATATGAAACTTATTCATCAAGAAATCAAAAAGTCAAGATTTCATTTTGAAAAGTCAAAATTTCTAAACTTAGAAATTTTTCTAAGTGTTGGAAATTTCATGTTTTTTCATAACTTTGAGCCAAATTTTCACTATGATGCAAGATGATTCAAGAGAAACTTCCAACATGAAAGTTATAGATCTCCATGAAATCTACAACTTTTCTTTACACAACTCCTTCCAAAAATTCTTGGATCTCAAATTATAATTTTATGAACATGTGGTCATGAAACTAAACACTTAGTGAAATTTTGCCCTAATTTGGTCAGGATTTTGACCCAACTTCATGGAACTTTTTCATATAGTTCCAATGGGAATATTCAAAATAAATTCAAATATGGATTGTAGAGCACATTTAAAGCTTTCCAAAATGTCCAAGAACTCCTTGAGATCATTCTTGAGTAGGGAGAATCGAAGAGATGAAGTTAGGGTTTTGTCACTTGAATTACAAGTCATTTTTGATGAACACATGAACCAAATCCATGTTAGGCTGCATAATCTTTGATTTTCAGGCCTAAAACTTGTTTGTAACTCCATAATTAAATGTTTATACAGCTGTTAGGGTTTTGGTCCAAGCAATTGAGCTATTATCCAAGTTGCATTTTCATTAATGGCACAAAGTAACATTGTCATTCTTGTAAAGCAAGCTTTTTGCATAAAGTTTATTCTTGGGCCTCTAACTTGTTCCCTCTGATCAAACTCCATCCACAAAGTCAAAAGAAAGCTTGCTTAAAGCATAACCACTCTATCTTAGCAAGTACAAGGCATGGAAACTTGTTTTGTCAAAAAATCACATGTTTAACTTAAACATGTAAATTTGAATTCTGATCAACTAGAGCACTCCAAACTTGTTGCTTATAAATAGAGTCACTATTTGTGAGCTAGAGGACGAGCTTAAACACCCTGAAATACACCAAAAACTCTCTCAAATCAGAAATTTCCCAAAAACTCCATTGTTGCACAGTTTCTGACCTTGAACATCAAACTCACATTTCCCTTGTGCGTTTCTTGGCCTTTTAGTTTCTAAAGCTTCTTTACATCAAGTGTAACCTATCCTTGTCCTTGTTTTATTACTGTAACATCATTTACCATATCCTCCATAACCAAAAATAGAGCATTGCACATTGACTTCTCCGAGTCATTTCAGCCACTCTCAACTCAAGCAAACCATTGCATTAGCTTCCTAAGACCTCAAGGAAGCTAACCTGATCATCACCATCACTTGAAACAAGCTCAAACTCTAAACACGATTTCCATTTTTGAGGTAAGTTTTCTCAACTTGGAACTCTTCATACAGGAATCATCAATAGTTTATTTATGAACAAAACATGTAGATATCATTGCCCTGAAGCTAACCATGTCCATAGTTTCCATTAATTTTGCTTGAGCTTAGAGAATTTTGAAACTGAAATTTCTGAAATTTTTAGGGTTCAGATTAGGGCCATTAGAATTCATGCTTATCTTTGATATATAGTTTTAATACTTTACATTTCTGGAATCGTGAGAAAATTTGCTACAAGTTTCATGTTTACAGTTTTTATTTTTGATGAGAAATGAGCAAGTTACAGTTGGTCTGACTGGAGGTTGAAGATGAAGTCTTCAAGGCGCGTTTTGCCTTGTATATTTTTATTGTTTTGATTATATTAATGGATGTATAGTCACCCCAGTGGTAGAAGAGCGCGCCTGTAACCTTTGGGACCTGGATTCGAGCCCCAGTGGTACCCTTTTGCATTTTTACATGTTTTACAATTCTGACTTTTTTGTTTGCAGGGCACTGGGCCTCTTTGGGCCTGGCTTTTTTTTTTTTGCTAGCTAACCCCTTATTTCCTTTATATGCCCCTAGCCCAATTTATTTTATTTTTCTTTTTTATTATTTCATTTATTTTCTTAAATATATTTCCTAAATACTAAAAATCATAAAATACAAAAAAAAATAATAGATTTATATCTTGACTTATTTTATTTTATTTTTTCCACAAAAAAAATATTTTTATTTATTATACTTTATTTATTTTATTAACTAATCTTGTAAACTTAATTAATATTATGTTTTTATTTTTTATTTTTCACACCATTTAAAATACATTATTTTTAATATTAAAGAAGGCCAAAAATATTTTATAATACTATAAATATTTTTAAGATAAAAAATACCAAAAATACTTTTTTTTATACTTATTTTCTTTTGATTAATTAATAGAACTAGGGTTTTACTTAAAATCTTTTCTTAATAAAATTTAAATTTAATTAACTATTTTCTTTATTTAATTAGGTTAAGACAAAATCCATTTTTCATGAAAATCAAACAAAGATACATTTTCTTTACATTTTGCATTTTTTGTACATTCATTTATTTTGTACTTTGTATTTATTTATTTCCTTGTACATTGATATCAATTCAATATGGTTGTAATAGACTAATTAGGTTTAAATTCTTGCAATCTCCATTCATGAATTTGTATATCCCCCCTCCCCACAAATATTGTAATAGCGTAATAACTTTAAATTTCGCAATTTATCGTCTTTATATACACATGCTAGTAATTAGGGTTTGTATGGAAAGACTAAAACCAATGCTTAGAAAACCCTAATTCAAGACAAAATCAAGCATGAAAAACAATACACTTGCACACAAGCACCCCTAGAGTAAATCCACTTGGTTTCCTTTACAAAATGACCATATTACGCATGCGAGGTATCTTAGCAAAAACAAGCAAATACAAGATCATAGTCCCTCGATGACGCTAACTAAGTTGCCTTACAAATGATCTTAGTGCCTCAAAAATAATGCTAAGATACCTTGCAACATTGTTATTCATGGTTATACGATGACCCACGCCCATCCCGTTTACATCCAAAGATAAGGTTGCTTACCAAATCAATGGTAAGACAACAATGTCAAAGGAAAAGAAAATAAACAAGAAAGACATTTGAGTAGGTAGATTGCTCCTAATTACTTGCTCCATTTCAAAACAAACATCCTTTCTATTTCCAAAACAAACACATACACTTTCAAACATCTTACACAATTGAAAACATTTTCAAAAGATCAAACATATTTGTATACATTCTTACAAACAAGAATCATTACAAAGATTGCCTAAACAATGACCTCTTTACAAAATAATTTCAAAAAACTACATCAAGCACAATTTCAAACAAAAAGCAAATGATCTAGCAAGTAACTAAGAGCCCATGGAAAACCATGGATGAAAAGGGTGCTAATACCTTCCCTTTTCATAATCTACCCCCCGAACTCAAGAAATAATCTCAAAGATCTTTCCTGTGCTTTTTCACCTTTCCTTTTGGATAAAAGAAAAGTCGGTGGCGACTCTTGCTAACCGCAACATTTATGATCAAACGCAAAACCCTCAAGTCAGTTCTCCCACCGTATCACACTGTGTTAAGCCGTGTCTGGAAATGTATTAGAAGAAACCTGTGTAAGATTGCTTTATGGTGTGCCTGTGTAGGGATGCCTTAGGAGATATATGAGAGGGAAGCCTGTGTAGGGCTGTTTCAGGATGATTCCATGTGAAACTTTATCTGGAATTGTATGAGAAGGAACCTGGATAGGGTTACTTCATGATGATTCCGTGTTAAACTTCATCTGGAAAATGAGAAGGAACCTAGGTAGGGTTACTTCATGATGAGTCCGTGTAAAACTGCATCTGAAAATGTCTAAGAAGAAACCTGGGTAGGGTTGCTTTATTATGAGTCTGTGTGAAACTGCATCTGAAAATGAGAAGGAACCTGGATAGGGTTGCTTCATGATGAGTCCGTGTTAAACTTCACCTGGAAATGAGAAGGAACCTGGGTAGGGTTGCTTCCGGATGAGTCCGTGTAAAACTTCATCTGGAAATGTATGAGAAGGAATCTGGGTAGGATTACTTCATGATGAGTCAGTGTTAAACTTCATATGGAAATGAGAGGAACCTGGATAGGGTTGCTTCAGGATGAGTTTGTGTAAAACTTTATCTGGAAATGTCTGAGAAGAAACTTGGGTAGGGTTGCTTTATTATGAGTCCGAGTGAGACTGCACCTTAAAATGAGAAGGAACTTGGGTAGCGTTGCTGCTTGAAACCACAAGAACATCAGATGAGTCGAAATCATCTTGAACAATGGTTGTGTTGTCATTATCCTTACCTCTACGATCTTTCAGGCGTTCAGGGAACACCTTTCTTGTGTGACCCTCCTTCTTACAATGATAGCATCGAATATTAGATGCTTCTCCACTGTAAGACTTCTGCTGACTTTTACCTTTTTTCTTATCGAACTTACCATCCTTTCGCAAGAATTTTCCCTTAACGGCCAAACCTTCAGAATCCATCTAAGGTTTATGCTTCTTTCATTCGTTCAAGTCCTTAGAATACAAGGCTGATTGAACTTCTTCAAAGGTCAGGGACTCCCTTCCATACAAGAGAAATTCTTTGAAGTGAGCATGTGTTTTGGGAAAAACGCACAACAACAACAACGCTTGATCTTCATCATCGATCTTCACATCAATATTTTTAAGATCAAGAATCAGCTTGTTGAATATATCCAACTTCTCAGCTAACACTTTGTCTTTAATCATCTTGAATGAATACAAAGCTTATTTCAGGTAGAGTCGATTTACCAGCGATTTGGTCATGTACAAACTTTCAAGTTTCACCCATAACCCTGATGACGTCGCCTCCTTTGATACCTGTCGAAGAACCTTATCACCAAGACTCAACAAGATTGTGCTATGGGCTTTCTCTATCATGGTCATCTTTTCGTTTTCCATTAACGCAACATCTATGACCGTCGCTCCTTCAATGCTTCCAAACAACCCTGCTGAACCAGTAGGACTTTCATCTTCAAGCGCCACAGATCGAAATCGTTCACTTAGGTGAACTTTTCAATCTCATACTTTGTTGAAGACATCTTCTCCACGCTCACTGCACCAATTTATTATGAAAAAATACCTTTGAAACAAAGTATAAATTGTTTCTCTATGATCAAGAAACACACAGGGGTAGAAAAGATGGAAAAACAAGAAGAACAACAAGGAATTGGTTATAAATTATATTCTTTACTTTCTCTTTAAATCAGATTACAAGTACTCAAGAATAACAAATAACTTCTCTGATCCTAAATTAAGATTTGCAGTATGCAATGATGAGAGACTAGTATGCTATTTATAATAAATCTAATATACTAAACTAATGAGATTTTTCACAAATACCTATTACAAGCTAACTTAAACAATTGGGCATAACAAATAGGCCCAATTCGAAATACTAACAACCCTAGCATTTCGACACCCACATACTAGAACACACTTCGACTACAGTATGTAGGTCTTCAGCACCAGCGTGTGAACATACTTTAACGGCATGCATAAATCCTGTCGAATCAAAAACTAATCTTCAATCCAATAGAGTTCGATCTAATATCTCACGATGTTCATGCTAAATAATAAAACGAGGAAGAAGAACAGAAACACTAGCTGATGCCATTTTCCTATATTCTCAAGGACAGTGATCGTAAAACTAAATTTGTTCTCTATTTTATTTGATGATATAAAAAATACATTGTTTCAAATTTCATTATTCACACTCACTGTGTACATTGATATGCACTATATTTTATTCAAATTCTAAATTAAGAACTTAATTAATTATTATACTTTTCAACTTTTGTAAATTATGTCATGATCATCATTAATAATCCTTGGTTGAATAATTTATCTTATATTCTAAGTGTTACTTTTTATTGTGTATGGTTGTCCATATCCATAAGCAGACATTAATTATGTTAGTTGTGAAGATATTTCTTCATAGTATAGAAGTATCCATGTTGGAACAATCATGTGTTTGGATTCCATATTGAAAACAAAGATTTTTATAAAAAACATTTACAATTTCCATGATATCTTCTATTTAATATAAAAAATAGTTTATAAGAAATGTAGCATATTAAGCATTTTTCATAAAGCTACACATCTTTTCTTCAGCCTTAATCTCTGTGATAAAGAATTGTAAATGTTTTCATATTGAAGTATTGTTGTTAGAGATGAATAAAGATTAAATATGTTTAGTCTCCTATATATAGGAAATCAGATGATATATGGCATGATTTCATTAAGCCACACAACTTGATATGTAATTGCAATCCAAAATTGTAAGAGGAATAACAATTGTTTGGTTTCATAAGAAATAAATTATTAATAAATATAGCATCAATCATGTAAGTTTTGTAAGATTACATGGCATTGAACACAAACTATAGACTAAGATGTGCTTAATTCCCTGGGTTTGACCATTTTTTAAGGTTGCATGGCTTCCCATATATAATATAAGAAAATCAAATTCTCTAGAAAAGACTATCATATCCTTTGCTCTTCTACTGACACATCACACTTTTGAGGTTATTTTCAGTCCAACAATCTCTTTTTCCAACTAAGTTTGATACATGAACAAAAAGTAACCAATTTCATCTGTTGTTTCAAAATCCCTCTCTGCAACAACACGTTACCTTTCTGCTCACCAACAAAATACTTTTCATATCTCAAATCCATTTTCTATAAACTTTCTCTCCTACAAACCCATTCTCTACAAACTTTCTCTAAAACTAGGGTTTTTCTGAGGTTGTTGTTGAAGAAGGATGAATATCAAAGAAGATAGGATTAATTTTTTAGGTCTGTTCTTGATGAAGTATGAAAGATGATGAAGATTGGGTTACTTTTTGGGTATGTTCTTGATGATTAATAAAGAACGATGAAGATTTGGTTGTTTTCTAGGTATGTTCTTGATGATGAAGAATGAAAGGAAGAACATCGATGAGGATTTGGTTGTTATTTGAGTTTTGTTCTTGATGATGGATAAAGAACGATGAATATTGGGGCATTTTCTGGGTATGTTCTTGATAATAAAGAAGAGGCGAAAGGTTGTTTGATGCGACGGATATATATATATATATATATATATATATATATATATATATATATATATATATATATATATATATATATATATATATATATATATATATATATATCCATTTTTTCATTAGATTATGTTAATTATTTTTTAGGTTTTATTTTTTAAAAAATGTTTGTGTCTAATATACTTTTTTAATGTTTAAAAGAAATAGTAAAATCAATTTGTAAATGAGAGATGATATTGTTAGAAGTAATCCATATTTATAAGCATGTTGTTAGTTAGAAGTAATAGAGTTTTTAAGGGTGTTACTCAGAAGCAGAAGCAGTAGTTAGATATTTTCTAGAAGCTATTTTTAGTTGTTTGCTTAGGTATTAAGCATACTTACGTAGTTTTTTATATTGTGTATATAAACAAGTTTGTAGCTAGGGTTTTAGTAAGAAAGTTAATAAAATTGTTAATAGATTTTTCTTTCTCAATAAGTTTGTTACAATTGTTTTCTCTCTCTTTTCTTCTCTTTCTATATCTTCTTCCATCTTCATCTTCATCTTCTGTACACCAATAATTAGTATCTAGAGCTCTGACTCGATTCACAGAAAAACACGAGTGTATATGAGGTGTGTGTGGTTGATTTCGTTATTTGAATTCGTTTTGAATTCACTATCAGAATCGTAACAAAATTCCATTTCTTGATTTTGGGGGATCGGGAAACACGAGTGTTTCGTGAGATTTAAGTTTGAGTTTCAGTGCACAAAAACAAAGATGCGGCAGAAACAACTTAAATACTAAGCTTTCGGTGCTTAATGGAAAGAATTGGAATCGCTGGATGATTCAAATGTGTGTTTTGTTCAGTGCTCAAGATGTTATTGATCTTGTTACCAAAGGTTGTGTTCTCGTTGCAGCGAATGCGATGGAGGAACATAGAAACATGCTGAGAGATGCGAGGAAGAAAGATAAGAAAGAATTGTTCTACATCCATTAGTGTGTGGATGCGAACATGTTTGAGAAACATTTTTTACGATGGCGAAGGCTGCGTGGGATATATTGACACGATGCTGTGGTGGTGACGTATTAGTGAAGAAAGTGAAACTTCAATCTCTATGTAAGAAGTATGAGAATCTCAACATGAAGAACAATGAGAAGGTACCAGATTACATCTCTAGAGTGATTCTGATCATAAATAAGATGAAATCGTGTGGAGAAACTCTTTTTGAACAAGTAATCATGAGAAGACATTGAGAACTTACTCCTTAAATTGATTATATTATTGTAGCAATTGAACACTCTAAAGATCTAGACACATGAAAATTGAAGAGCTGCAAAGTAGTCTAGAGGCACAAGATTTACGCCCGACTGAGAGAACTTCTGAGAGAGAGGTAAAGCAGGCTCTGAATGCTCCTCCTGGTAAGAAGTATCAGAATTAGTCTTGATCAGAGGCCAAGAAGAGACACGACGATTCCCAGAAGTTAGAAGCCTCTAATTCTGATGATAAGAATCATCAGAAGGGAAGGAAGAAGTTTGACAAGAAGAAGGTTCAATGTTACTACTGTAAGCAGTTTGGCTACTTTATCATGGATTGTTGGTCAAACAAGGAAAGGAAATCAGAAGAAGCAAACATAGTTGGAGGAGATTCTGATGATGAACCTGTGCTATTAATGGCTTATGAGTCTGGTGGTAGGTATTTGGTAGACTGGTGGTATATGGACACTGGATGCTCAAATCATTTAACTGGAAACAAACAATGGCCGGTTGATTTTGACTCCAGAAAGAGGACAAAGATCAAATGTGATGATCATAAGTACCTTAATGTAGAAGGTATGATAAATGTCAAAGTTAGAGTAAATAATGGAAGAACCGTTTCGATCAAAGATTCAAGGTGAATGTGGAGACAACTCAACCTAAATGCCTTAGTGTAGAAGGCGCTAAGATGACAGTGAGTCGTGGCACAAGAGATTGGGGCATCTGAGCTTCAAAAGCTTAAAGCATCTAAGTTCGAAGAAGCTGGTACATGACATTCCGAATATTGTGAAGCCTGAGAAGTCATGTGAGGTACTCATGAAAGGAAAGCACCCAGATTGCCATTTGCGTAAAAAGTAGCCCCAAGAGAAAAGCATGCTCTAGGAGTCGTGCATTCTGATGTATGTGGACCATTTCCAGTACCTTCACTTGGAGGAAACAAGTACTTTGTATGTTTTGTGGATGAGTTCACAAGAATGACATGGGTATCAATCATCAAGTTTAAGTATTCGGTGTTTACCGAGTTCTAGAAGTTCAAGGTGAAGGCTAAGAAATAAAGTGCTCAAAATTTAAAAGTTCTCAAAACTGACATTGGAGGTGAGTATAACTCTACAAAGTTCTAGAAGTTCTGTGAGGAGAATATAATTGAGCATGCGATTATTGTTTTATACACTCCTCAACACAATGCTCTTGTTGAAAGAAGAAATATAACTTTTCTTGATATGACAAAGAACATATTAAAAGAGAATAAGTTGCCTCACACCTTGTGGGGATGAGTTGTTTGCACTTCAGCATATGAGCTTAATAAGTGTCCAATGAAGAAGCTAAAAGAAACTATTCCTTTAGAAAAGTGGACTGGAGATAAGCAAAGTATGAGTCATTTCAAGATATTTGGTTCAGTTTGTTACAAACATGTTCCAGATGCCAAGAAAAAGAATCTGAATTATAGAAGCAAAGTAATGTTACTGATTGGGCACCCCAATACAGGTGCGTACAAGCTTTACTGTCCAGTCACTACTAAAATTGAAGTCATTAGAGGCGTCATTGTGAAGGAGTCAGAAGCATGGGATAAGAGCAAATCTCAATCTAACTCTGGTGTAGTATTAACACCAGGGGTAACTTCTGAAGATAGTTAAGAATCAGAAGTTTCTAAAGATGAGTCAAAGTTAGAAGGAAACTCTAAAGACGAGTCAGAATCAGAAGATGATTCTAATTATGAAGGTGAATCTGATTCTGATTCAGATTTTGATGATGATCTAGAATCTGGTGGTCAAGACTCGGGTGGTCATGCCTCTGAAGTTTGACCTTATGAAGGTGGAGCTTATGGAGGTGGTCGAACTTCAGAAGAAAGTCTAGAAGGTGATACAGTTCCAAAATCAGAAGAAAATTCTAAAAAAGCCCAGAGGCCACAAACAATCATACAAATACCAAGAAGATTTGTAGAGTTTGACATGTTGTAAGATACTAAAGTAGACTCTGAGGGAGAAGTTGTTCAGTGTGTCATGTTAGTAGACTTTAAACCAGTTAGTACTGAAGAAGCTCTCAGAAGAAAGTGTGGCTGAATGTCATGATAGAAGAACTTAAGATTCTAAGGTATTATTAAAGGGACTTTGAGGTATGGAGTGTTATTCACTTCTGGTGTTAAAATTGACATAAAGCTAATATGCTATTCAGACTCTGATTGGCATGGAGACAGAGTTGACAGAAGAAGTACTTTTGGATATTTTTTCAAGTATCTAGAAAGTCATATTTCTTGGTGCTTCGAGAAGAAACTGGTGGTTCCATTGTCAACCCGTGAAGTTGAATACATTGCAGGTGCTTTGACTGCGTGTCAAGTTTTTTGCCTGATGAATTTGTTGTATGATCTGAAAATCAAGGTGAGGAAACCTGTGAAGTTGATGATTGACAAAAAATCAACTATAAGCCTTACCAAGAACCCAGTGTTGCATGGGAGAAGCAATCACATTGACACAAAGTTCCATTTTCTGAGAAGTGAAGTCCAAAATGAAGTGCTAGAAGTTATACACAGTAGCACTCAGAAGCAACTTGCAGACGTTCTAACTAAAGTTGTCAAGATTGAACACTTTATTCGCTTGAGGGATGAAATTGGCGTTGTATATTTCTGAATATGAATTAAGGGATGGTGTTAGAAGTAATCCATATTCATAAGCATGTTGTTAGTCATAAGCAATAAAGTAGAGCTGACAATTCGGGCTACACAACCTGCTTCATACCGTCCCGTGACAGGCTCGGGCCTTTGGCGGGCCAGGCTTAAAAACTCGGAATTTAAATGGGTTTAAATTAAGTTGTCCAAGCCCGACCATTCACGGGTTTCGGTTATTCGGGCCGACCCAGATTATATTTAATATTTATTTTTAAAATAAAAAAATTTAAAAAATTAATATACCATATGTTAAAAGATCAAATATATATGAATATTGAGTATAAAAAATAATATATTTCAACTACATACACTTTATCTAAGATAAATCGTCACATAAATATACTATTTCAATCAAATAATCAAGATTCAAATGTAAAAAACTACTCACCCTATTTGATTTAAGAATTGAACTTCAATAATATTAATTTGTAAATAATAATTTATTAATTATAAAATATAGAAAATACGTAACACCATATCAATGACATTCAATATTTAAAATAAATTAAATGAATCTTATATCTATATAAACTAATTATTTAACTAAGATTGGTGTGAAAGGTTAAATATTACTATATTATATTTTAAAAAAATAAGGGTATTATTAGTAGAGTATATTAAAATTTATGTAAAAAAAAGTTAAATAAAATAAGCGGGCTACATGCAATTCGGTAGGGTTAGCCTGGTTAGACTTCGAGCTTTTAACGGGTCGGGCTTAAAAACCCAGATCATAAATAGGCTCAATTTTTTGTGTTCAAGTCTGAAATTTTTTACGGGCTTTTGGGCCAGTCCGGTTAGTAAGACTCGTTTTGTCAGCTCTACAATAGAGCTTCCGAGGCTGTTATTCAGAAGCAATAGTTATATATTTTCTAGAAGTTATTCTTAGCAGTTTGCTTAACTATTAAGCATACTTTTGTTAGGGTCTACGTGATAGTTTATTTTGTGTATATAAACAAGTTTGTAGTTAGGATTTTAATAAAAAACTTAATAAAATTGTTAATAAATTTTTTTTCCAACAAGTTTGTTATATCTGTTTTTCTTTTTTTCTTTCTTTCTATCTCTTCTTTCATTTTCATCTTTAATCTTTGTGCACCAGTAGAGATTACATACACAGTTTTTGTGTAGGTTTTGATTTTGATTTTTGATGGTTAATAAGGGCCAAAGATCCTCGAAAATCGAAGAGGGGTAAGAAGGAAGGATATCAATATATTATTACAGCATAATGAAAGAAATTGTTGTAATTGTTTATTGTTTATAGGGGATAAGGAACATTAGTCACACCATTTTTATTGTTTATAGGGGATAAGGAACATTAGTCACACCATTTTACCTAAGTTAATATAGAGAATTGATTATAATTGTTGTAAAGAGTCATTACAAATATTTACGTAAATATATTTTTTGCAAGTTTTTTTTTTAAGAAACTAAAATAATATATTAAACATTGGAAATTCCTTCCACCACAAGAATTATCAAATAAAGTTACATCAATAATTAAATCAAAAAACGCATCAACGAAAAACACAATACAAAACTATAAACGACTACTTACTAAACAATGCATATAATTTAGTCTCCAACTCTAATAGTCAACAATAAACGATTTGACATGAGATTTCAACCACTAAAAAAATTGAAATTTAACTTTTTCACAAATAGGAATTGATCTTACCGGATCAGACTTGGACCATCACAGCTAGCTCGAATTGGTTTGAGTGAGAGGGGGGGGGGAGAGTACCTGCAAGACACTCCGATGCTAAAATGAGAGACGGAATTGGCAGGAAAAAAGTGTATAGGTGTGTAATAGATGAATACCTGACCCTCTTGGAACATAGGGTATTTATAGCCCCCAGCGCTGGGCCAAGGTCCCCTCATTGGGCTGACCAGAACTGGCCCAATAAATGAACTGACAGGTTCTACGTGCGTAGTGGAGACCCGCACGTAGTCCCCTTCCTGGTGGTGCTCTGCGAAGAATGAGGAAGGACGGAGACGCGGTCTTTCCGGAGCTTTGAGGATTCCATAACAGTTAGAGTGGACCGAATCTGCCCTACGAGGAGGGTGCTTGAGCTGAACTCGAGTTGGAGTTCCCTTGGTCGGGGACGTTGCTCGTCGAGGGCAACGACGGGCATAGCAGCTGCAGTATGTGGTCGGGCACGTTCGGTGATGGTCCGTTTGTGAGCATTCCCCGAGGAGTTGCTTGGATTTGGGCCTTTATTTGCACTTTGGGCCAAGGCGGACCCAGTCCAGAACAGGAGTCCCCCAAGTTGTTGCTCCTGACGCAGGAGTTATGACTTGACCTCAGCTCGTCTTTACCACGGGGACCTGATGTGGGGACCAGTGCTTTGTCTTTCGAAGCGTGCTTGAGGTATTTCTCGCGGGGATACGCGGGTTGCGTCCGTCGGGTACGTGGCGCAGTCCTTGGGAATTGTAGCGGCACCCTAGCAACTAGGATCATCATTGCCTAGGGGAGTAGGTGTCGAGGACGGGGGAAGTTCGTGTTTCCCCAGTACGACGTTTCAAATTCCATGTCATCCTTATAAATAGGACCCTTGGGCCCATAATTTGTTTTTCCTCTTCACGCTCCTCCCTCTTTCTCTGATTCCGCTGCCGTCATTTTCTTGCAACACTGTGAGATCACCGCATCATTCGCCGTTGATTCCTTCCACCGCCGTCGTTCGTACCTCTTTTCTTCCAAGTAAGTGTCTGTTACTCCTGTTTTTCTTTGTTGTAGGTAGTTTTGATACTGTTTTTGATGTTAGAAATCCATATTTGGGAGTAGTGCCCGGTAGATTCATGACCGTGCCCGGGATACTCATAGTTTAGGTACATAATTCGCGATACTTCCCGTGATATTCATAGTTTTAGGCATACGACTCATGATATTGCCCGTGATATTCATAGTTTTAGGCATATGACTCATGATATTGCCAGTGATATTCATGCGTTTGGTCGGTATACTCATGAACTGGCAGGGATGTTCATCCTTTTAGGAAGAATGTACGGTAGCCTCCTCGCGGTATCCTAGTGTCGGGCAGGCAAAGTCAGGAACTTGCTTGAGTGATTCATGTTTCGCCCGGGGCGTTCGTGCTACTCTTGTGCTGTCCCCGATGCATGGTCGGAGCCGGGGTGTCCGTGTTCGGCTTGTTGTGTACTTCTTCCCGCCTCTGTGGCGAGCACATGGATTTTCTCTCGAATTCACCGGTTTCCTGTGCTTTATTGGTAAATGGTCGACGATCCGGAATCTTCGAGGCAAAATGAAGTCGAGGACACAAGTACCGAAGAGAATGTTACATTAGTCGACACCATTGATGACCCCACGTTGGACTGGGTAGGCGCCGAGCCCCGGGGG
Source organism: Vicia faba (assembly GCA_948472305.1). Lineage (NCBI taxonomy): Eukaryota > Viridiplantae > Streptophyta > Magnoliopsida > Fabales > Fabaceae > Vicia > Vicia faba. Next base: position 1,008,256,980 of record OX451737.1, read on the forward strand.
ATTGCCTCGGCGTACTGTCGGCGTAGTCAGCGTGCTTATACTGTCGTCGAGCATGGCGGAAGTCAGCCAGGTTTTCAAAAGAATTTTGTAGTAATGAGGCCGACGATTGATGCGCGTATCTGCTTGGAATTTACTGAATACGGGTTCCTTATGTATGAGATCGTGTTCAGGGATCTCGGTCTTAAGCTACCCTTCAACGAATTTCAAGTCGGGGTGTTCAGCCATCTGAACCTGGCCCCTTCGCAGCTTCACCCCAACTCGATCGCCTTCCTTCGGGCGTTCGAGCTGACGTGTTGTTTCTTGAGAATCGGGGCGACGATTCCCCTTTTCTTCAGGGTCTTTCACCTGCAGCGTCAGTCTCGAGGAGGCAGGCACAACTGGGTATCCCTAAAACAGACGAAGAGGTTGTTCATGATGTATATGGATTCGGTAAGGGACTTTAAAGATAAGTGGTATGTGCTGCAGCCGGTCACCCAAACCGCCTTGGACTCCTTGTTCGAATCGGAAACCGTGGTGGTCGACGCGGACGGGGAGCCCGTCGTGGATGCTGAGGGTAGTCCGGCAGTCAGGCGTATTTCCAAGTTCCCGATTCATTGGTGCTCGGGTCATTACGACCATGGCACCGGGTACTATCATACACTCGCAGGGAGCATTAGCGCCGAGGACGAGGAAGCCTATGCTGTCATTTGCAAGTTCGTTGATAGTTTCTTCCCTGCCCGGTGGGTCACGAGGGAGGGGGATGATATTCTTGATGAGGACGGGTACCCGACATTCGAGGCTCATCCCATCAACACCAAGGCGCTCGTCGAGTGCCAATCTTACGGGCAAGTCGTAGATCTGCTAGGTTTCTCACTTCTGCTCTTATTGTTTTATTTCATTTTTGTTGTTTTTGCTCGCTTGCAGCTAACCCGGGTTCTGCTCCTTTTTGAAAGAGACATGGCTGAACGACGAGAGAGGTTATTGAAGCTAACCCAAGACAAGAAGATAAACAAGAGGCTGGTGAGGGCACCGCAAGCCACGAGGATGGGCCCGCCAGCCAGGTCAGGCGGAGATGCCTCCAGTGGGTCCTCGGGCTCTCCCGATGCTGAGCAACCCACCGAGCTGATTACCAGGAAGAGAAGTCGGGCTGAAAACAGGTCGAAGGTTGGCGACGAGTCCGTAGTTGCGCGAGCCTTCGGCTTACCGCCCTGTTTTGCAGAGAAGGATTTCTTCGAGGGGTTTCCTCTGACGGTGAGTAATAACGAGGCCGAGACTATTAGACGACTTAACAAAGAAAGCCAGAGGAAACACCTCGCCGCCAGCATGGTCGGGATGGTGAAGATGGCTGAGATGGCCGTGGTCCTTGCCGAGGAAGGGTCGGACTCCTCGGACCGTGTTAGGGAGTTGGAATCAGAGAAAGTTGCTTTTGCTGCCAAATCTCGTAAGTTAAAGGCGGCCCTCGAGCGGTCCGAGGAAATGTTTTGCGAGCAAGCCGACCTGCTGGCGGGGGAGAAGGAAAAGTCTGCGAAGGTTGCTGAGGAGAGGGATTGCCTCCAATTGGACAAGGAACGTTTGGAGAGTGACAACGAACGTTTTTCCAAGGAAGTCGAGAAGCTAAAAGCTGCTATGCTTCCTGTTGACGACGAGTCGGAGGAGACAACCTCTTTGCGGACCCATTCAGATTTGGTTGCACGTATCCACCTTCTTGAGACAGACTATGTCGGTGCCCTAGCTGATGGGTTCGAGGCCGCGGTCAGCCAGCTCGCCATCCTGAACCCGGGCATGAACACCGAGGGAGTCAGGTTCATGTCTCAGATTATTGATGGCCAGGTCGTGCCTCCTCCCGAGTCTCCTGGGGTAGATGCCGGTAGTCCTGGGGATGTTTAGCGTGAAGTTTTTTTTTGGGCCTGCGTGCCCGCGTATTTGTTTTGGGGCCTGCGTGCTCGTGCTCATTTTTGGGGTCTGCGTGCCCGTGGTAATTTCTTGATTTCCTTTGGCCGTTGTGCCATGTCTTGTAACCTCGAACATCGCCGGCCTTATTGGTCGATTCATTATTAACTTGTCTTGTTCATGAACTTTTTTAATGGATGTTTATTTCGTCTTAATTTGCTCGTGTCTAGGCTAATGTTCGACTGCTGCTTTGTGATGGATATTTTGTTTAAGTTATGTCCTCGAGCAGAGATATCCTTTCGACCCCTTTGATGGTGCGACATACTTCGAAATGCGTCGGTTGCGCGGAGCGGAGCCTGCATGTCGAGCGTATGACCTAGATCAAGGTCCTATGCCTGCGGCGTGAACTGCCCATCGCGAGCTGGGTGTTCTGCCATGTGGGTACTTCAACAGTGGAGCTCGAACGAGGTATCCCTGTCGGGCATTGTCGTTTGACTTGTTGGCTGAATGATGTTGTGTCTTTTGGATGTAGGTCGGTCCGTACCTCGACCCGTCTACGTGGTCGAGACATTTCCCTTTGTTGACTAAAGGTGGTTTTTCGACAGCGAAAGTCCACAGTGGTTGAGGGCTTCAGCTATAGTATTGTTTTAGCTTAGCAGCGTTCTAGGGTCGTGGTAACGGTTCTCTGTTTAGTAGCTCGAGGTAATATGCCCCGGTTCCTATGGCGCCGTGAACGCGATAGGGTCCTTCCCAGTTCGCGGCCAATTTCCCTTCGCGGGAGTCTATCTGGTTTCTTCGTAATACAAGGCTTCCGATCTGGAACTCGCGTCTGATGACCTTGTCGTCATAACGCATGGCTACTCGTTATTTTAGAGCAGCCTCGCGCAGGGCTGCTCTTGATCGAATTTCCTTGACTAGGTCGAGTTCGTCTCTAAGTGCTTCGTCGTTCATTTCCTCATCGAGAGGCATTTCTGTCCGCCTAGAGGGTTCCCTGATCTCTACGGGGATGACGGCCTCGGTGCCGTATGTTAGTCGAAAAGGGGTTTTACACGTCATTGAGTGGGCGTGGGGCGATAGGCCCACAAGACGTTGTGCAGATCCTCGACCCACCCTCTTTTTGCTTTGTCGAGCCGGCGTTTGAGTCCTTGCAGGATGACCCTGTTGGCGGCCTCGGCTTGCCCGTTGGTTTGGGGGTGCTCGACCAAGGTAAAATGTTGTTTGGTTCCTAGTTTGGTGACGAAGTTTCGGAACCCGTGGTCGGTGAATTGGGTGTCGTTGTCTGTGATCAATGCCTTTGGGATTCCAAATCTGGCGAGGATGTTTCGTTTGTAGAAACGGAGGATGTTGTGCGAGGTGATCTTCGCGAGGGCCTCATCCTCTATCCATTTCGTGAAGTAATCCACGACCACAATAAGGAACTTGTTTTGGTAAGTCCCTTGTACAAATGGTCCAAGGATATCCATCCCCACCACGCAAATGGCCACGGGGATGACAGTATGCTCAGCTCGTGAGGGGGGGCGAGATGCATGTCAGCGTGCTTCTGAAACTTGTCGCACTTCTTAACATGATCTTTGGCGTCCTTCTGCATCATCGGCCAATAGTACCCCGCTCGTAGAGCTTTCCTCGCCAGGGACTTACCGCCCATGTGTTGGGCGTTAATCCCTTCGTGTATTTCCCGTAGTACCTCGGGGACTATGGATTCGTCGATGCACTTCAGAAGGGGAATGGAAAATCCCCTGCGGTACAACTTATTCTCGAGCACCATGTAGGAGCACACTCGTCATTTCGTTGTGGTCGCTTCTGTCTGGTCCAAAGGGAGCTCGCCCTTTGTCAGAAAATTATACACCGGGGTCATCCAGCATGGAGCGTCTCTGATGGCGTGTACCTCGACTGGGGTCGAGGTCCTTTGGATGCTCGGGCGTGACAAGGATTCTTGTATGACGGATTTGTTCCCGCCCTTCTTTCTTGTGCTTGCGAGCTTCGAAAGTATGTCAGCCCTTGTGTTTTGCTCGCGCAGGACGTGATATTTCTGCTCGGTCGAACTTCCTCATGCGTTCTATGACTAAGTTTAGTTATTCAATGAGGCTGTCATTTTTAGCCTAGTAACTCCCTTGGACTTGTGAAGCAACGAGTTGAGAGTCCGTGAAAATTTGTACTTCGCGTGCTCCTAGGTCCTCGGCTAGCCTCAGTCCTGCGAGCAGGGCCTCGTATTCTGCTTGGATGTTCGAAGTTGGGAAGGAGAGGGTTAACGAGTGCTCGATCACTACGCCCTCCTCATTTTCTAGGAGCATCCCCGCGCCGCTTCCAGATGAGCTGGAAGCTCCGTCGACGAAGATGGTCCACTTGTGCTCTTTCCCTGCGGGCGGGTTGTGAGTGGTCATTTCTGCGACAAAGTCGGTCAGGGCTTGTGCCTTTAGAGCTTTCCTGCTCTCGTATTGAATGTCGAACTCAGAGAGTTCCATGGACCACTTCAACATTCGACTTGCCATGTCAGGTCGACCTAAGAGCTATTTTACTATTTGGCCGGTTCGTACTATGACTGTGTGAACCAGGAAATAGTGTATGAGTCTCCTCGCCCCGTTGACGAGGGCTAAAGATACTTTCTCTATCTGTTGGTATCTGCTCTCGGGCCCTTGTAGCGCTTTTCTCGTGAAATAAACGAGTTTCTTCCCGTCGGTGGTCTCGCGGATGAGAGCCGCGTTGATGGCTTTGTTCGAGACGGCCAGGTATAAGAACAAAGGTTCCCCGTCGAATGGTCGAGACAGTACGGGAGGTTGGGATAGGCTTTGTTTTAGGTGGCGCAACGCCTGTTCACATTCCTTGGTCCATTCGAAGGCTGCTTCTTTACGAAGGAGTTTGAAGAAAGGGAGGGCGTGCTGAGCGGATCTCGCGATAAAGCGGGACAGCAAGGTGAGCATGCCGTTCATTACTTGTATCGATTTTTTCGACGTGGGTGTCGGGAGGTCGGAGAAGGCTCGACACTTGTCGGGATTGGCTTCAATTCCTCGTTCTGTCAGGTAAAAACCGAGGAATTTCCCTGCCTTGACCCCGAACGTGCACTTCTCGGGGTTGGACCTCATCTTACATTGTCTTGCTTGGGCAAAGACTGCTTTGAGGTGGGCTGCATGGTCGGTATCTGCTCAGGATTTGACGATCATGTCGTCCATGTAAACCTCGAGCATGTCCCCGATTTGGTTGTAGAACACTCTATTCATCATACGTTGGTATGTTGCCCCTGCGTTTTTTAGACCAAAGGGCATTACGTCGTAGTAATAGTTTCCCGAGCTGATCATGAAGGCAGTGCAATGGTTGTCGCTCATGGCCATTGAGATTTGGTTATAGCCTGAATAGGCATCCATGAACGACAGTATTTTGTAATCGGCCGAGTTGTCGACCAACATGTTTATGTTCGGTAAAGGAAAAGCATCCTTCGGGCATGCCCGATTGAGGTCGGTATAATCAACACACATTCGCCATTTTCCATTATTATTTTTGACTAATACAACATTTGATAGCCAGGTTGAATACCGGGCTTCAGAAATAAAATTTGCCTCTAAGAGGTCTTTTACAGCTTTTTCAACAGCCTCAGTTTTCTCCGGAGACTGCCTACTTCTACGTTGTACTACTGCCTTAGCGGTTGGATCTATGGCGAGACGGTGACAGGCGACCTCGGGGTCGAGTCCGGGCATCTCTGCGGTGCTCCACGCGAACAAGTCGACATTCTCGCGCAAGTAGGCTTTGATCTGCTTCCTTCCCAGGTCGGGGAGGTCGGTACCGATCTTCACTCCTTTGCTTGCGTCCTCGCCGAGGGGGACGAGCTCGAAGTCCCCGTCTGGGATTGGTCGGAGGGGGACTTGCTCGCCGCTGGGAGGCTCATCCTGGTCGAAACGGGTGTCCAAGGCTATGGAGTCGACCTTTGGGGGAGCTTTCTGTTCTTCTGCCTTGATGGGCTCTGTCTTCTCGGGCTCTGGTCGTGTCGTCGTTGGTCTCTTGGCGGGCCTTGTCCTAGTGTCGACCGTGTCGCGTCCCTTGGACGCTGCGTTAAAAAACCTTCGAGTAGCAGCCAGGTCCCCTTGGATGGTGGCGACCCGTGTCCTCTTGGTGTAAAACTTCATCTTCAAGTGGATGGTAGAGGGTACCGCGGTCAGTTCTGCTAGTGTTGGTCTTCCCAGGATGCAGTTGTAAAGGGACGGGCAGTCGATCACGAGGAAGCGCACCTTGACCTGCCTCGTCGCCGTGTCCTCGCCAAAGGTAACCATGAGCTCGAATATCCCCAAGGTTTGGAGGTCGAGCCGTTGAAGCCCTGTAGGTCCGACCCCACATAAGGTGAGAGGTGTGAGTCGTCGAGCTGTAGGGTCCGGAATAGTTGACTGTACATTACGTTGACAGAACTTCCTTCGTCGACGAGAATGCGGTGTACGTCGAAATTAGCCATTCTCTCTCTTATTAGCAGAGGAATGACCGCGTTGGGGGCTCCTCCGGGGAGCTCTTCGAGGTAAAAGGTGATAGGCTCCGACCTACCTTTTACCCTTTCAAAAGTCACCGTCTGAGGAGGTGCAGAGTTGACCAGTTCATCCAGCTTCCTCTTGGCCGAATTTATGGTTAGGTCGTTGAATCCTCCACCATTGGAGCTCGATCGAGGTATCCCTGTCGGGCATTATCGTTTGACTTGTTGGATGAACGACGTTGTGTCTTTTGGATGTAGGTCGGGTCCGTACCTCGACCTGTCTACGTGGTCGAGACATTTCCCTTTGTTGACTAAAGGTGGATGTTCGACAGTGAAAGTCCACAGTGGTTGAGGGCTTCAGCTATAGTACTGTTTTAGCTTAGAAGCGTTCTAGGGTCGTGGTAACGGTTCTCTGTTTAGTAGCTCGAGGTAATATGCCCCGGTTCTTGTGGCGTCGTTAACGCGATAGGGTCCTTCCCAGTTCAAGGCCAATTTCCCTTCGCGGGAGTCTTTCTGGTTTCTTCATAATACCAGGCTGCCGATCTGGAACTCGCGTCTGATGACCTTGTCTTCATGACGCAGGGCTACTCGTTGTTTTAGAGAAGCCTCGCGCAGGGCTGTTCCTGATCGAATTTCCTCGACCAGGTCGAGTTCGTGTCTAAGTGATTCGTCGTTCATTTCCTCGTCGAGAGGCATTTCTGTCTGCCTGGAGGGTTCCCTGATCTCTACGGGGATGACGGCCTCGGTGCCGTATGTTAGTCGAAAAGGGGTTTCGCACGTTGTTGAGTGGGCCGTGGTGCGATAGGCCCATAAGAAGCTGTGCAGCTCCTCGACCCACCCTCTTTTTGCTTCGCCGAGCCGGCGTTTGAGTCCTCGTAGGATGACCCTGTTGGCGGCCTCGGCTTGCCCGTTGGTTTGGGGGTGCTCGACCGAGGTAAAATGTTGTTTTGTTCCTAGTTTGGTGACAAAGTTTCAGAACCCGTGGTCAGTGAATTGGGTGTCGTTGTCTGTGATCAACGCCTTTGGGATTCCAAATCTGGCTAGGATGTTTCGTTTGTAGAAATGAAGGATGTTGTGCGAGGTGATCTTCGCGAGGGCCGCGACCTCTATCCGTTTCGTGAAGTAATCCACGTCCACAATAAGGAACTTGTTTTGGTAAGTCCCTTGTACAAATGGTCCAAGGATATCCATCCCCCACCACACAAATGGCCACGGGGATGACAATATGCTCAGCTCGTGAGGGGGGGCGAGATGCATGTCGGCGTGCTTCTGGCACTTGTCACACTTCTTAACGTGATCTTTGGCGTCCTGCTGCATCGTCGACCAATAGTACCCCGCTCGTAGAGCTTTCCTCTCCAGGGACTTACCGCCCATGTGCTGAGCGTTAATCCCTTCGTGTATTTCCCGTAGTACCTCGGGGATTGTGGATTCGTCGATGCACTTCAGGATGGGAATGGAAAATCCCCTGCGGTACATCTTATGCTCGAGCACCACGTAGGAGCACACTCATCATTTCGTTGTGGTCGCTTCTGTCTGGTCCAAAGGGAGCTCGCCCTTTGTCTGAAAATTGTACATCGGGGTCATCCAGCACGAAGCGTCTCCGATGGCGTGTACCTCGACTGGGGTCGAGGTCCTTTCGATGCTCGGGCGCGACAGGGATTCTTGTATGACGGATTTGTTCCCGCCCTTCTTTCTTGTGCTTGCGAGCTTCGAAAGTATGCCGGCCCTTGTGTTTTGCTCGCACGGGACGTGTGATATTTCTGCTCAGTCGAACTTCCTCATGCGTTCTATGACTAAGTTTAGGTATTCAATGAGGCTGTAGTTTTTAGCCTGGTAACTCCCTTGGACTTGGGAAGCAATGAGTTGAGAGTCCGTGAAAATTTGTACTTCGCGTGCTCCTAGGTCCTCGGCTAGCCTCAGTCCTGCGAGCAGGGCCTCGTATTCTACTTGGTTATTCGAAGTTGGGAAGGAGAGGGTTAACGAGTGCTCAATCACTATGCCCTCCTCATTTTCTAGGAGGATCCTCGCGCCGCTTCCGGATGAGCTGGAAGCTCCATCGACGAAGATGGTCCACTTGTGCTCTTTCCCTGCGGGCGGGTTGTGAGCGGTCATTTCTGCGACAAAGTCGGTTAGGGCTTGTGCCTTTGGAGCTTTCCTTCTCTCGTATTAAATGTCGAACTCGGAGAGTTCCAAGGACCACTTCAACATTCGACCCACCATGTCAGGTCGACCTAAGAGTTGTTTTACTGTTTGGTCGGTTCGTACTATGACTGTGTGAGCCAGGAAATAGTGTCTGAGTCTCCTCGCCCCGTTGACGAGGGCTAAAGCTACTTTCTCTATCTGTTGGTATCTACTCTCGGGCCCTTGTAGCGCTTTGCTCGTGAAATAAACGGGTTTCTGCCCGTCGGTGGTCTCGCGGATGAGAGCCGCGTTGATGGCTTTGTTCGAGACGGCCAAGTATAAGAACAAAGGTTCCCCGTCGAATGGTTGAGACAGTACGGGCGGTTGGGATAGGCTTTGTTTTAGGTGGCGCAACGCCTGTTCACATTCCTCGGTCCATTCGAAGGATGCTTCTTTACGAAGGAGTTTGAAGAAGGGGAGGGCATGCTGAGCGGATCTCGCGATGAAGCGGGACAACAAGGTGAGCATGCCGTTCATTACTTGTATCGATTTTTTCGACGTGGGTGTCGGGAGGTCGGAGAAGGCTCGACACTTGTCGGGATTGGCTTCAATTCCTCATTCTGTCAGGTAAAAACCGAGGAATTTCCCTGCCTTAACCCCGAACGTGCACTTCTCGGGGTTGAACCTCATCTTACATTGTCTTGCTTGGGCAAAGACCACTTTGAGGTGGGCTGCATGGTCGGTATCTGCTCGGGATTTGACGATTATGTCGTCCATGTAAACCTCGAGCATGTCCCCGATTTGGTTGTGGAACACTTTGTTCATCATACGTTGGTATGTTGCCCTTGTGTTTTTTAGACCAAAGGGAATTACGTTGTAGTAAAACTTGCCCGAGCTGGTCATGAAGGCAGTGCAATGCTTGTCGCTCATGGCCATTGGGATTTGGTTATAGCCTGAATAGGCATCCATGAACGACAGTATTTTGTAACCAGCCGAGTTGTCGACCAACATGTCTATGTTCGGTAAAGGAAAAGCATCCTTCAGGCATACCCGATTGAGGTCGGTATAATCAACACACATTCGCCATTTTCCATTATTCTTTTTGACTAATACAACGTTTGACAGCCAGGTTGAATACCGGGCTTCAGAAATAAAATTTGCCTCTAAGAGGTCTTTTATAGCTTTTTCAGCAGCCTCCATTTTCTCCAGAGACTTCCTACGTCTATGTTGTACTACTGCCTTAGCGGTTGGATCAATGGCGAGACGGTGACAGGCAACCTCGGGGTCGAGTTCGGGCATCTCTGCGGCGCTCCACGCGAACAAGTCAGCATTCTCGCGCAAGCAGGCTTTGATCTGCTTCCTTGCCAGGTCGGGGAGGTTGATATCGATCTTCACTCCTTTGCTTTCGTCCTCGTTGAGGGGGACGAGCTCGAAGTCCCCGTCCGGGATTGGTCGGAGGAGGACTTGCTCGCCGCTAGGAGGCTCATCCTGGTTGAAACGGGTGTCCAAGGCTATGGAGTCGACCTTTGGGGGAGCTTTCTGTTCTTCTGCCTTGATGGGCTCTGTCTTCTCGGGCTCTGGTCGTGTCGTCGCTGGTCTCTTGGCGGGCCTTGTCCTAGTGTCAACCGTGTCGCGTCCCTTGGACGCCGCGTTAAAACACCTTCGAGCAGCAGCCAGGTCCCCTTGGATGGTGGCGACCCGTGCTCTCTTGGTGTAAAACTTCATCTTCAAGTGGACGGTAGAGGGTACCGCGGTCAGTTCCGTTAGTGTTGGTTTTCCCAGGATGCAGTTGTAAAGGGACAGGTAGTCGATCACGAGGAAGCGCACCTTGACCTGCCTCGTCGCCGTGTCCTCGCCAAAGGTAACCATGAGCTCGACGTATCCCCAAGGTTTGGAGGTCGAGCCGTTGAAGCCCTGTAGGTCCGACCCCACATAAGGTGAGAGGTGTGAGTCGTCGAGCTACAGGGTCCAGAATAGTTGACTGTACATTACGTCGACAGAACTTCCTTCGTCGATGAGAATGCGGTGTACGTAGAAATTAGCCATTCTCGCTCTTATTAGCAGAGGAATGACCGCGTTGGGGGCTCCTCCGGGGAGCTCTTCGAGGTAAAAGGTGATAGGCTCCGACCTACCTTTTACCCTTTCAAAAGTCACCGTCTGAGGAGGTGCAGAGTCGACCAGTTCATCCAGCTTCCTCTTGGCCGAATTTATGGTTAGGTCGTTGAATCCTCCACCATTGATGACCATGGCGGAGGGAAAGTGCTCCCACCTGCTGTGTGTTGACAACGGCTCTTGCAGGTTCTCGGGGACGTAGAAGTCCTCAGGTCTTGTGACGGAGAAGGCAGTCTGGATGGGGACCGACTCGTCAGATGGTCGGGCATCCTCCTCCGGATCCCTTGTCTCCCGGGAGTCGCGACGAGGAGCGTCATTTCGCCGGTATTGGGTGAGTCTCCCCCCTTTTATGAGGGTCTCGATGGCGTCCTTGAGGTAGACGTAGTCCTCCTTCAGATGACCATGGCTCCTATGGTACTGACAATACTTGCTCTTGTCCACTCCGGGCTTGGCAGGAGCTGGTCGAGGACGCTTGACGCTGCCATCTTTGAAATTCGTGCTGGCACACTCCGCCAAGATGCGCTCGTGGGAAACCGTGAGCAGGGTGTATTCTGTGAAACACCCTGAGGGTCCTCTCTGTTCTCAGACTTCTCGGGGTTTGTTGTCTTTTCTTTTCTCCCCAGCTCGTCGAGGAGGAGCGGTCTCTTGGCGCGGGTTACTGCTGGATCCGCGAGTTCTGGGATCACGGGCTCTGTTGGCCGCTTCCCTTTCCTCGTAATCCATATAGGCCCTGGTCTTCTCGAGGAGAGCATCGAACGTTCGGGGCGGTTTGAAGCCCACTGCCTTTCTGAATTCTGTGCCGGGGAGGAGTCCCCTCTCCAGCAAGTGTCTTTTCATGTGGTCCGCGCAGGGGACCTGGATGGCTTCACGATTGAAGCGATTGATGAATTCTCTCAAGGTTTCATCCTGTCTCTGGATGATAGCCTCGAGCACCGCTTCGGTCTTTAGATGTCGCCGTGATGCGGTGAACGAGCTTATGAATTGGTTTTTCAAGTTTCTCCACGAGGTGATTGACCCCGGGGCAAGACCCTTATACCAATCCATTGCTGCTTTCCTGAGGGTTGTGGGGAACAACTGGCATTTGATGGGTCCCCCAACATTATGGTAGTGCAGCATAGCTTTGAACCCGTCTATATGATCGACTGGGTCGGCAACTCCGTCGTATTCCTTCAGGTGAGGGGGCTTTTCCATGCCCGGGGGGATTGGAGCCTCCATGATGGCTTGTGATAAGGGACCGCGGGGGTCGTCCTCATCACTTTGTTCTGGGGAAAGGGACGGGGACCTGAGGTATTGTCAGGCACGACGGTCCTGATCGTGCTGGATGTCCCTCGAGCGGGGCGCTCGTTGGTCCGCCCTCCCGTGCCTGTCTCCAGGGTGTCTTCTTTCTTGCCGTAAGAGGCCGTGGTTGCGCCCTCCGGCTTCAATGATGGGTTGCCTCTCCAAGGGGAGTTGTCTCCCCGATTGTCGGGGTGACGGGCTTCGGGAGGTGTCTCTATATTATCTCCGCGGGGGAGACGAGAGACGTACCTCTGTTACTCGAGGAGGCGGGGTCTGAAGCCTCATGTGTCTCCTCAGGGGTCTTCTGTCGTCCTCTAGCGCCCTCAACCTTTCCCCCTGGGCAAAGATGAGGTAGTTGGTTTGATTGATTACCGCGAACAGCGCTCGGTCGTGGCATCTGCCCGAGCGGGGACAGGGACCTCCTGAAATGGGGTAGCTAGATAGTTTGGGGGAGCCGTATTGTCTTCTTTGAGTGGAGGGGGGACTGAAGAAGATGAGGCCGTAGCTCCGTCCCGGTTGCCTAAGGGCCCGGGGATGACGCCCCTGGGGAGTGTATTATGGCCGGTGTTGTCGGCGTTGTCGGGGGCTCCATTCTTGTCCGCGAGGTTGTTGTTGGCATCGACGACGCGGACGTTCTGGTCATCCCGAATTTGGTCAGCCATGACGGTAGAAGGTGATTTTCAGCTTTGGTCTTTGAGGGTTTGTAAGACGGGGAAGCTAGGTTCCCACAGACAGCGCCACTGATCTTACCGGATCAGACTTGGACCGTCACAGCTGGCTCGAACTGGTTTGAGTGAGAGGGGGAGGGGGGGTACCTGCAAGACACTCTGATGCTAAAATGAGAGACGAAATGGGCAGGCAAAAAATGTATAGGTGTTTAATAGATGAATACCTGACCCTCTTGAAACAGAGGGTATTTATAGCCCCCAGCGCTGGGCCAAGGTTCCCTCATTGAGCTGACCAGAACTGGCCCAATAAAGGAACTACTAGGTTCTACATGCGTAGTGGAGACCCGCACGTGGTCCCCTTCCTGGTGGTGCTCTGCGAAGAATGAGGAAGGACGGAGACGCGGTCTTTCCGGAGCTTTGAGGATTCCATAACGGTTAGAGTGGACCGAATCTGTCCTACGAGGAGGGTGCTCGAGTCCAGTTTCCTTGATCAGGGACGTTGCTCATCGAGGGCAACGACGAACATAGCAGTTGCAGTCTGTGGTCGGGCACGTTCGGTGATGGTCCGTTTGTGAATATTTCCCGAAGAATTGTTTGAATTTAGACCTTTATCTGCACTTTAGGCCAAGGCGGACCCAATCTAAAACAGAAATCAACAAAGAATATTATTTTAAAAAACTCTTTGATTTCACATTTTTCAAATGATTTACATCTACCCTCCAAATGATATAAATGATGATAGAATCAAATTTTATACATTTTTTATATTAATATGAAAATCTCACCATGATCCCTTCCTTTCATTATTAAGTTGAGTTCATATTTTATATTTGCTACTATTAACTTTTTTTATGGTATATTTACCAACTAAAGGTGAGTGAATGTTATAATATTTATAATAATTATCATTCAATATTGTTACAGGGTGCATATTATTATAATTTATTATATATGATGATCTTAATGTTTGAAACTTGAAAATCAATATTGTTATATTATAATTACCAAATTAATGTATATTAAGATAAATATTTCTTAATTTTTTCTTAAACTGCCACTTGAATGTAAAAAAAATGTTTATACCATATATTGAATGAAAAAAAAATTGTGCTCCGTATGAAATTTTTAGGGGTAAAATTAAAACAAAAATAAACGAGTCTAAAATATTTTCTTCTTTGTTACATGAACTAGGTAAATATTTGTTTCTTTGATATAAGAACCTGAAAATTAATTTTTAAGGATATAATATTTTCTTTTTTTAAGAAACTAAACTTGGCAGTGCTATTTAGTTGTAGAATGACATGGCTATTTACTTGTATCAGTAATATATTGTTATGTTTTGTTCCATCGTTGTGTTGAAAATTTATCAGTATATTTATTATTTATTATCCAACCGACAAAAAACTGTATATTTTTTTTGAAAACAAAATCATGCATTTTAAATGTAATTTACTCACATTTTTTTTATTTAATGGTATGACTATTTGATATCGTTACATAAAAAAACATAATAAAACATATATTTTTTTACATAATAATAATATAAAAGAATACATGATACAAATAGCTATCTTACTAATTTTTACAAAATAATAAATGGGTGCATTTGCAAATATATATTTTTTTAATTATTTCTCACCTCATAAAAATACCAAAAGTAGTTTTAAAGGTGCGTAATTAATTTTAATATGTATGATTTTGTTTAAAAAAATAAGAAGCATATAAATTAAAGAATTAAAGTTTAGTATAAAATAAATATTCTATACAATAGTTTTAAAAATGATGGATACAAACTTAGGAATTAAAGTTTAGTTTTAAATATGGCAAATAATCATTATTACATTTTTATTTATGTAATATACTTAAAATAATGTGTGAATTCAAACCCACAAAAAAATATTGTTTATTTATTTATTTATGTTATTAAAAGTTTTCTTTTGAAATTGTATTTAATTTAAAATATAATATTTTTTTAAAATAATAGGATAAAATTTAAGTACAATTTATTAGGTGTTGTTCTTAATACTTTATAATGAAGACATCATGAATATATAATTTTCTCTTATACATATATAAATTGTTCATATTTTTACTCCTTAAATAATATTTAAATATGTTGATCAAATTTTTTATTAAAAAATAATAAAAATCACACTAAAACAATTGTGATTAAGTTTTGTCCAAAATAATATACATAAAGATGTGTATCATTGAACCAGAAACAAAAATGTGTTTCACTTATCACTAATTTTACGATATACAATTCAAAATATTATTACATTAATGCATGTCATTAATTAATGATTAAAACAATATTATAATATTTTGTGTAATATATATCATGACAAGAAAATATATAGAAAAGTGAGCTATAATTAATGTAATTATGTTATAATTTATGTTACTAATTGAAATTTATACTATTAAAATAATCTTTACATAATTAAATATTAGATAGATTATATTATTGATATAATAATTTCACAAATAGATTAAAATCTAAATATAAATAAGAATATGTCACTCGGATGCAAACGATTCGTCCTTAATGAAAATTTATTTCCCACTCAAACTCAAATATTTGGTAGAGTATTATACTAGTTTAAATAAATAAGAAGTACACTTTACTATGAGGTTATTCTTAAAATAAACTATTGCAGCTAATTTCTTTTTGTTGGAATTCTTAATTGTCGAAATTTTTTTAATGTTGATAGAGTTATTTTTATAAACGAAAAGAATTATATTATTTATTACTAATATTTTAATAAATGAGAAAAATTTATTATCTATAGAATTAATTTTTTAAATGAGAATAAATATATCATTTGTTATAAATATTTTTATAAATAAGAAAAAGACTATTGTTGATAAGTATTTTTATAAACAAAAATAAATATATTCTTGATACATATAAACAAGAAAAAGACTATTGTTGATACCTATATTTTTATAAATGGAAAAAATTTATTATTAATACAAATATTTTTATAAATAAGATTTTTTTTAATTATTAATACATTTAATTTTATAAACGAAAAAGACTATTATAGATATAATCATTTTTATAAACGATTTATTTAAAATATTACTTTAGTTCAATGCATATAGATTTTTTATATCAATGCATATTAGGTGAAATAATTTTTTTTTATATTAATTCTAAAATAAATTTTTTATTACATGTTCAAAGTATATCTTATTTTTATATTGATAAATATATATTTCAACTAGTATTTTTTAAATAGTTTTTATTTCATATTTATAAGTTTTATTATTCTTTTGATTAGTAAATGGATGCATTAGGTAAAGTCATAATTTTTATATTAAATCTAAAATAGGATTTTTTTTTGTTACACAATTAAAGTATATTTTAAAAATCTTATTAATATTTAATTAAATATTTATGAATTAGTGTAGTTGATCAATGGTAGTATATGGTGGAGCTTTGAATATCCTTCAATAATGATCCGTAATTTTTAAATTATAACGTGCGGTAGTAACGATTGATTCTCTAACGATCTTCGTAATATAATAATGAAATTTTAAGTGATCTCACCAACCACCACTCTATTAATATAAAATTATAAAATATTCAATTATTATTTTATGTTGAAAACAAATTAATCATTTAATATTTTTTTTTGAAATATGCTAATTTGTGCCTTGTAATCTTAAGGAATAAGTTGAATTAAATATAGAAATTATGCTTTTACATTATTAAATTTTTAAATTTTTTATTTTATTGTTTTTTAATTGAAACATTTAAAAAAAATTGACTTTGAAATAATCTTTGACTCAAAATAATATAAAAATTATGAAAGAATAAAAAGTCATACTTTATGTAATAAAAGCAATTTCTTATTAAAATATATCACATATTTATTTATCTCAAGTGAATAATCATCCATGTTCTCAGGCGTATATATATGAGCCTAAAGCTCTCCAATCTATGCAAACTATCTTAGCAACTTCAAATCTTCATTTCTATCTTTCTCTTGAAATTAAATCAGCCATGAAAACTAAATTGGCCATAGCCTTAATATTTTGCTATGTAATTCACATATACAAGAGCAACTCCATTGATCCATGTGCATCTCAACAAGATGAGTCACCAATCAACCCACCAAAAACAAATTCATGGAATGACAGAGTCATAAACATGGCCTCCAACGATGTAAATCGAATCAACTACCTATCCACATTAGTAGCCAAAAATTCCGCCTCTCCCGCTTCAGCATCAATTGCTTCGGGCCAAACTTTCAACATCAACAATTATGTTGTCCGTGTAAAAATTGGAACACCTGGTCAACTCCTTTTCATGGTTCTTGACACAAGTTCAGATGAGGCTTTTGTCCCTTCTTTAGGATGCACCGGTTGCTCTGCAACAAAATTCTCTCCAAAATCCTCAACCAGTTACGTCCCATTGACGTGTTCTGCTCCACAATGTGGTCAAGCCCGTGGGCGTTCATGCTCACCCATAGGCTCTAATGTGTGTTCCTTCAATCAATCTTACGCGGATTCTTCTTTCTCAGCTACACTCGCTCAAGATTCACTTACATTAGATGCAAATGTTATTATTCCTAAATTCTCATTTGGAAGCATTAATGCTATATCCGGTGCTTCAATTCCAGCTCAAGGGCTATTGGGCTTGGGCCGAGGCCCATTGTCTTTATCATCTCAGACAATGTCAACTTACTCCGGTGTGTTTTCTTATTGTCTACCCAGTTTTAAATCTCACTTTTTTTCTGGTTCACTGAAACTCGGACCAGTGAATCAACCCAAAAGCATTCGAACAACACCTCTTCTGCGCAATCCTAGTCGTCCATCTCTTTACTATGTCAATTTAACTGGAATTAGTGTGGGTAGTGTGAATGTCCCTATACCCAATAATTTTCTAGCATTTGACCCGAAAACAGGAGCTGGATCAATAATCGATTCAGGTACGGTTATAACCCGCTTTGTGGAGCCTGTTTACAATGCGACAAGGGATGAGTTTAGGAAACAAGTGAAAGGACCATTTTCTAGCTTAGGAGCATACGATACATGTTTTGCGGAAACATCTGAAACAATAACACCTGCTATTACGTTTCATTTCCAGAACTTGGATCTGAAGTTGCCAATGGAGAATAGTTTAATTCATAGTACTTCAGAGCCGTTGGCATGTCTTGCAATGGCGGCTGCACCGAAGAATGTGAACTCTGTGTTGAATGTGATTGCTAATTATCAACAACAAAATTTGAGGATTTTGTTTGATACAGTTAACAATAAGGTTGGCATTGCCAACGAACCTTGTAACTAGCTAGATAAGTCTCCACCATTTTTTTCTGTTTTGAAATAAGTGTAATTTGTTTCACATATATAAAACAATGAATAAATATAAAAAATTTACAATTCTTTTTTGTGTGGATCTAATAGTCTAATAGCTGAAAGCTCTACCGATTCAACTGGCTAAGTGGGAATTTTTTTTTTTGCAATAATCAAATATTGAAATTTTTTTCCGCAAATAACCATATTTCAGAGAAAATTACACAAATAACCATGTTTTAGAAAACCCTACAAGGGAGGAGCCATCTCAATTGGCGCCTACACCTTATTTTAAAGGGGAGGCACCATCTCACTTGGCGCCTAGGTGTTAAATTTGTGTCCTAAGCCAAGTGAGATGGCACCTTAGTGCAATGGAGAGGCAATTTTTCGCGTTTTTTATATTAAATGCGGTACGTTACGTAAACGATATAGGATCGCGAAAATTTAACTTTTTATTTACACAATATGATTACACAAATGATTACATAAAATGATACAAAATAATCAGGGGTCCTCTGGAACCCGGTAACGACTCGCGGTTCCGCATTCATATTCTCGCCTTTCCCGTGGTGGGTTTCGTCGTGTTTCCTGTTGTGGCAGGGTCGATGGCCCAGCGAAGTCAATGCGTTCCGGATCCATGAAATCACTCAGATCTCCATATCTAGAAGATCCGCTTTGGTACAGTCGGTTATCTATACCCTCAAAGTTTGGTCGTGTTGGTGGTGGGTGGGGTTCCATGGTTGGTCTATAGCACTGGTCGTCTGAGTACGAGGGGTAGAAAGGAAATTAATCCTGGGGTGTTTGGTATTGGGAATGTTGGGTGCTTTGGTGATGTGGTGGTTGATGGTAAGTTGGGTCGGTTGGTTCATAATCTTTTGAAAATCCCAGATCAGAGCTAAGGCTAGACGTTGAGCGGCCCATATTGAGATATGTAGAAGACTGAAATTGTGTGTGGGGCATGCGGGTGTATTGGTATTCTGATTGAAATTGTGGTTGGGTGTGGGGAATATGGGGGTATTGGTATTGAGGTGGTGATTGTGGTTGGTTATGGGGAATATGGGTGTAATCGTATTGTGGTGGTGATTGTGGTTGGGTATTTGTGGTTCTGTTTCGTCAGGGAGGTTGGTGGGAGGTTGATGTGTGTTGGGTTTGTTGTTGGGGAAATGAGGGTTGTACCCATTGTATTCGTGGGTCAACCAAATACCTTGGATGAGACGTGTGCATTTCTGGGGTACTAACCGATCTGTACCAAGCTAAATATTGATCAGTGTGTCGCATATTACCATGGTTGAGGAAAATTGGAAATTGCAAGACATGTCGGTGACGCCTCTACCACATCTTACACCATTCTGGAGAAAAATATTTCCAGTTGGTAAGACCCCATTGGGCGTCGACCCTTTTGAGATGCCACAGGGACAAACAAGTTGGATCGCAGGATATCTCTTGATGCATTCCAAACTGCACCTTGACAAGGTCGCTGTGGTGTATCTCCACAATATTGAACCGTATGATTGCAGTCTTTATGCTCCAAATTGCTGTATCCTTGGAGTTTGGTTCATGGTCCAAACCCAAATATGGTCTCCAGACAAACTGCGGATAAAATTAAATCAGCTTAATGAAAACGTAATAAATAAATAATTTAAAAGTAGAAAAGTTGAAAGGTATAACGTACATCATCCGGGCCAAGGTGATCCAATAGATTGCGATATAGAGTGACATTGAATCTTAGATTCTTGCCGTAATCCATACCCCTCACGCAGTACCTAAAGGAATTGAAAAATATTTTATTTTTATCATATATTTGGTGAAGAGATGAATAATAATAAATGATATAATTTATTGACTTACTTTGTTGCGTATGGGAAAATGAATGTGTTGTTGTTAACGGGGTTTAGGGACTCCATTCTCCACCACCAACCCCAGGCTTGAAGTAAAAAAACGCAGCCATAAAAGGTACATTTTTCCTTGATTGCATTTTTACACAAGGAACTGTATAGATGGGCTAAAACAGCAGAACCCCAACTATACTTTCTAGTTTTTTCAAAGTCTCTAAGTAAATTTAAATACATGAAATTTACACTATTCCCCGTACTTTCGGGAAATAAAAAGGTTCCAAAAAGTATCATTATATAATTTCTAGCTTTTATTACCTTAGCTAGCTCGGAGGAATTTTAGTTCAATTCCAGAGTCGCATAATGATTTTTGAGCTCAGTAAGTAGTGTACCCCAGCCTCTCGCACCACCACTTTCAACCATATCCCTGCTTAATAATTCTTCGCACAGAGAAATGGGCTGTTGAACCGAACCATTAACCGCCTTACCATCGATAGGGAGACCCAATAACATGTACACATCCTCTAGTGTGACGGTACATTCACCTATTGGTAGACGAAATGTGTGGGTCTCTGGTCTCCACCTTTCCAACATTGCAAGTATGAACTTTGAATCAATCGTGCAGTTGGAGATCTTTATAATATTTCCAAAACCTGCATATTCAAGATAGGGTATGATCAACGGGTCGGGAGCAAGGTAGTTGTGTGATCGAATTCTGAATCTTTTAATATCTTAAGTTAAGAATATAAAAAGTGTAAGAGTCCATAAGATGTATAAAGCATTAATAGAAGCATGAAAAATGTATAAGTATACAAGAAACTTACAAACACTGCAATGTTATCCCTTGCGCCTCTGTGAGAATCAGCCATTGTGAGAAGAGTCATTGTTGAAATTGTCTGAGATTATGAAAGAGTTTGTAGCAGAGAGTGAGATGATTGTGGATGTAATAGAAGTATGTGAGGATCTGTATTTATAGGCAAAATTTTATCACAAAGTAAGTGAGGTGGTTGGTGGGTGCATGCATGCATGATAAGTAAATCTGATTGTCAAATCCGGACGCCGGTAGGTGGATCGATAACATTTCGGTTGAGAAATGGACTAGGTCATACGATAATGGACAACGATGGAGCCACATGACAACAAATCTGATTGTATCCATGAACGGGGTATTCAAAGGCATATGAAACCTCCCAGTAACTGCTTTGGTTAAATCAACATATTTTAGGATGGCTTCGTTGTTTGCCAAAAGAGGTGAAATGTGGAATGCTGTGTTGCAATCGGGACAACTATGGAGTGAAAGCTGCATGAAGTATATTAAGGCAGAAAGTGCCAAAGCAAACACCCATCTGGTTATACGGTTCTACCGACACAGCCACAACTTCATTGTCAAAGTGACAATCGACCACAACGAGGGGCTGCCAAGACAAGAGTATAGGGTTATACTACCTTCTCGTTAGTGCGATTGTGGAAAGTTTCAAGCCTTTCGTATGACTTGCTCTCATGTAATTGCTGCGCGTGCCTATACTCATCAAGCCACATTATAACTTTTTTCTCCCATTTATAAGTCTGAAACCTTGCTCAACGTATACAACAACAGCTTCCCTTTGGTAGCAAAACCTGATTATTGGCCTGCATACGACGGCAAAATAGTATTGCACAATGACCAAATGCGAAGGAATAAAAAGGGTCATCCCAAAATCAAGCACATCACAACTGAAATGGACTCCCTTGATAAGTTGGAAAGAAAGTGTGGCTTATATCGTCAGAACAGACACAATCGCAAAAATTGTCCGACTCGGGCTACTAGCTCAACCACATAAAAATTGTATTACATAACATCTTTACTTTTTTATGTTATAAACATTACGGTTTTTCATTAAGAGCATTTGTTACAAAAAACCTTACGCGAACAACAAATAAAACACGATAAATTGTCTACGAAATTACAACCGTTAAAATAATATCATCTGACCTATGCATCATCAACATTACGTCGCTGTCTATTTTGACTTCCTCCAACCAAAAATTAGGTCTTCATGTTGCAAGTGGGGTGGCTATTCTTCTTCTCTGGATCCTTCTAATTTGTTCCCCGTCCTCGATGTCTCCCTCTAGCTATCACATCAACTCTCTCTTCAGACGCCTCATAGAGTGAATGTGCCAAAATTTCATTTTCATCGGAAGTTTGGTGGCCGAGAAAATAACGTAACCATCTCTGGTAAAAATCACGGGCGATGTCATGACGCAAATAACATAGCAAAAAATAAGAAGACAGTGCAAGAAAGTGTGAAAGAATGATGGAGAAACGGAGGAATTATTTATAAAAAATGCATTTTGCCCTAGGAGCCAAGTGAGATGGCGCCTCCTCTCACTTTTAGAGTGCATGCACCATCTCACTTGACTAAAATAGAGTGCATGCGCCAAGGGAGATGACGCCTAGGAAAAATGGGCCAATGCATACGCCACCTCACTTGACTCCTCCCTTGTGGGGTTTTCTGAAACATGGTTATTTGTATAATTTTCTCCGCAACATGGTTATTTGTGAATTTTTTTAATACCTGCTTATTGCAAAAAAAATCGCTAAGTGGAACTTTACAACATTTTATTATTTATTACTGTATCAATTATCATAGATATATACTTTCTATTTCTTTACTTTTTAAATATTATTAGATTAAATATTTTTATTATTCAATTAATTTAAATTAAATAGTTTTTTAATTAATATAGATAACAATTATATCTCTCGCCTCGTCTAAATAACCATTATATCCTTAATAAATATATTTTTTCAAATTCATATATAAAACTATTTGTTATTTTATATAGTTTATTTTATAAAAAAAATGTAATGTTAGTAAAAGAGATATATTTAAATAATTTTTTTATTTTATTTTAAGTTTTTAAATTTTGTAATCATGACTCTCGTGATCATAGATTATTTTAGAAGTAACTCATACTCAAAAGCAAGGTTCTGACTTAGAAGCTTAAGCTTATGAGGTTGTTGTTCTAGAATATGTGTTTAGCATTTGAGATTTTGTTTTGTTAGCTTGTTTTAGCTTTGTCTACGTGGCATGTTTTATTGGTGTATTTAAAAACGTTGGTGTAACTAATTTAGTAGTGTTTTTATAGTAATAGAGTTTCTTCCTTCAAAAGTTTGCTATAACCATTTCTCTCTTTCTATCTTCTTTCATCTTCATCTTCATCTTCAACCTTGTGCTCCAACAATTGGTATCTAGAGCTCTGGTTCGATTCACAAGGAAACACGAGTGTATGTGAGACATGAGTGATTGATTTAGTTGATCTTGAATTTGCATTAAATTCATGATCAAATTCGTAACAAAATTGTATTTCTTGATTTTGCGGGTTCGAGAAACACGAGTGTTTGGTGAGATCTGAGTTAGATTTCTTTGCATAAGCACGAAGATGAACGACGAAAATAGCTTGAATACAAAGCTTCTAGTTTTGATGGAAAAATTAGAATCAGTGGATAAGTCAGGTGCTTGTGTTGTTCAATGCTCAAGACGTTCTTGATCTCGTCCCGAAGGTTACTATAGCGGTAGAAATATTAAGACTAAGTCATTGGATTGACTTAACTCGCAAAATCAACGAAAGTCACCACTACACTTTTATTTTATCCAAAAGAATTGGAAAAGAGCGAATAAACCCAAAGTAAAATAGAGACTGAGGTAAGGGGGTTGGTTATGCAAGGGGAATGTATTAGCACCCTGAACATCTACGGTACTCCACAGGAACCTCTTTGAAAATTTGTGTATTTTGGCTATAAAGAAATATTTACAAAATATATGGTGTAGATGAGAAAAGAAGTGGCTTTTAAAATTTTCACACACGCCGCAGTTGCGAACCTTTGATGCCTATGTACCCCCTTCGTGCAATAGAGGATCAGGGACTCGTAGTTCTTCTCAAAAAAATTGAAAGTTTTGTGTATTTGTTAATTTTAAGAAAAGGTATTAAAGAGAAAAGCCAAAGCCCCAAAAAAGTTTGAATTTGTTTTGTATTTTTTAAGTGTTGAAGAAAGAAGTCATATCTTGATTAAGATTGGTTGATGACTTTATTAAGAAAAGAATTTTGAAAATGCATGAACCTAAATCCAAGTTTTTTATGAAAGCGATTCGAGTTAGAAAACGAGAATCCTTTGAAAAAGGGAGAAGATTTAAAAATTAAAGAAGAATGGGAGGAGATGAAGAGACTATCCTAAAGCATAAAGTAAAATCTAGGGTAAAGAAGAGTCTAACCAAATAAGAAGCCAACATTTGACATTAAGAAGTCAATATAGAATTCTCATTCTTTAGATTAAAAGCCACAAGTATTAAATAGACCAAGAGCATACCAATCATCCATATGAAGATAAATCACAAGAAAATAAGTATGAAAGAAACCTCAAGGTTTTAAATCCCAAAGCAAGGTCTTAAATATTGAGCCATGTGCTATATAGATCACTTAAGGCCAACAGAATAACACTTGCACACAAAATATTTCCCAATACAAGCTAAATAATAATGAAATAACACAAGGTCCAAAGGTCTCAAGGTCTCAAAGCATCAGGGCAAGGCTTCTAATCCTAAGTCCTAGAGGTCCACAACTCCAATATGCCAAAGATAGTAATCAGTAGTCCATAAAGAGCTTTAAGTCTTTTAATGTTCATGTTGGTTATTAAGTATCTTCAAAGAAAAATAAAATCTCAAGTGAGCAAAGATAAAAATGACATAAAAATAAATGCTCAAGTGAGCAAAAGGAAAATAAAATAAGATGTAAATGCTAAAGATAAAAGTGCATAAAATTAAATGCATAAAATAAAACCCGTAAAATAAAGGTGTAAAGTAAAGTTAATTGTTTATGTGTTAGAAGTTAGAAGTTAATTGTCAATGGTTAATGACCACAAGATGATAAATGATGATTGATTGTTAGTCTTGGACTAAAAGTAATGAGAACTTATTAGAAGATTGATAAAATCAAAGCCTCTTAACAACAAATCTCAAAGGGTATTGGACCCAAGCTAACCAATCAACAATGCTTGGGCTTACAAACATAAAGTTTGGGCCATGAATGATCATTTTCCGAATCGGGACAAATTTAGCCCTATGTTAAGCAATCGTAAGTGGACTTATATAAAAGTCAAACCTATTTTGAGGTCGGTCAATAGAAATGTATGTACCATACATGTTAGAGACATGGTAAAAATCATACTCCTAAAACATGTAGCACAAGTCACAACCAAGGATCAAGACCTAAGTCATGATAAAAGGAATAGATGAAGTCTATAATAAATTATCAATGATGATTGAAGATTGAACTTAGGCCAAGGTTGATGAAGGCTTATTAGAATACTGATAAAATCAAAACCTCATAACAATAATTTTAAAAGGTCTTGAACCATGGTTCAATAATCAATCATACTTGGAAAATTCCAAGCATAAAGCTTGAGCAACTAATGATCACTTAAAGGAATCAAGAAAGGGATTAGATGGATAAGGAAATGGGAATGAGAAGTCACATTGAATCATATCCTCAAAATTCTTTCATATTCAAGTTCAACCACTCATAATTGATGGATTGAAGCACTAAACATATCACTAATTCAAAGCACCGAGAATGAAATAAATAATTCACTCTAAGATAGATTTGCATTAATGAATGTTTATCTAAATTCATTTTACATCTTAATTCCATTGAATTTGAAGAGAAATTGGACATTCAAAATTGTAATCCAAAGCAACAATCAAAAGAAAGGAGTAGGAGAGAGAAAATAACAAAAAACAACCCCAAAAGAGAGCAAAAACAACATTTTTCCTGAAGAAAGTCGGTTTCTCCATATAGGGAAACCGGTTTCCTGCGTGAATTTTCAGTTTTGGCGCAAAAACAGTAAGGGAAGCCGGTTTCCTGTATATAGGAAACTGGTTTCTACTGCGAAAAAACCAGAAAACAACATTTTAAAGAGAAGATTCTTGATCAAACATTTCATCAAACACCTTATGATCTTGGATTTAATTGAGCATGAAAATTTCATCAAATCATGAGCAAATAGAACCAATGGAATAAAAGAAAAATAGCTCAAAGAATCAAACCACAAAGATCCACAAGAGATCACATTGTGAAAGATGAAGGTCAAGCTTAAAATGGTGGATCCAAGCTTTGATTTAGAGAATTAATGAAGAAAAAATGTTTTGATGGAGGTTTAGCTCAAAGATTAGTAAGCTTCAATGAAAAGCTTACTAACTTTAATGAAAAATGAGCTTTGAGTGAATTTGGTTATATGAAGAGAATTGAGAGAATTTTTTGCAAGGTGAATTTAGCTATCAAAAGATTGTTGAATGAATGAAATGAGGGCTCTATTTATAGAGTTTAGACTTGGAATTATTGGTGGTTTAGAGTTTAGTTTGAAACAAAATTAGGCTTGGTAATTGATTTTGGAGCCAAAATTAAGATCAAGTGGTGCTTATGTCATCAAATGAAGGTGTATGATGGAATTTAATTATGATGAGGTAGGGGAATTATTTTTGGATAATCAAGAATATTCTAAAAAAATAAATTGGAGCCACATGTTGCAGACTTGAAAAATGCTTTTTTTGTGCCAAATTCGTCACAAGAAACCAATTTTTTGTATAGGAGAAACTGGTTTCCACTGTTAAACTGGAAGTCTTGGCGCAAAATGAATGAGGGAAACCAGTTTCCACATATGGGGAAACTGATTTCCGCAGGAAAAAATGACAGAAAGCTCTGTTGGTTGGATGTTTAGGCTCAATACCTACAAAACACAAATATACAAGGAAAATAAAGCATATATTTTTGGTATTTTGATTAGAGGTCAGTAAAAATATAAAACACATATATACAAGATACACAATTAGGGTGCTTGGTGGTCCCTTGAAGACAAACTTAAAGATAGGAGAGAGTAAAAGAGATAGCCAACCCAAATGCGTGATCTTGATGCATTGTGATGATATGAGATGATAGAGGATCTTAGGGGCAAAATTGAGGTATAACAATTGCCCTTATTTAAGTGTCTTCTATCCGGAGATATGAAGATTAAAATCTTCATCTCAATGCGATTGAAGATACTTAAATATAAAGCAAGCCCTATTTTTGGCTATAAGATGTCATGCAATTCTTATGATTATGAATGTAAAAGACGAACTCCACAGGAGAAAATAAGACACCATTGTAAAAAACAAAAATAATATAGACAGAGCTATGACACTAGACAGACTAAGAAAAAAAGTTCAACCAGAAAAATCAATCACCGGGGAACAACACAACCTTGGGGATAATTATGAATATGCAAAGCCAACATCACAGTTAAAGGAGCAAAATGCAAAGTAAGAATTTTAAAGGGGAAATCCTTAACAATGTAAACATCAAGCTTACAAGAGGTAATCCTTTAAGAAAGGATTACCAACTCGACTAGGGAAAGAAAATTTGACTCCGTTGGAGGAAAGTCAACTCCGCTAGGGAAAAGAGGACTCAAATCTACTAGGAAAAAGCCCAAAGAGGAGAATGAGGAAAATATCGACTAATAGACGATGATAAACTACCAACTCAGGGTTGAAGGTAGAAAAGACAAGAATAATATTGACTCAGGGATGACAGTAAACATCAGTACTGATACTGGTGAAAGCTCAACTCTATTGGGGTAAAGTCTAATAAGGAGAAGATAATATAAACCATATTGAGGACATAAGCCTAAATGGGCAGTACATGCCATAGGAGGTGAGTACCATTTATCAAAGATCTGATAGGCTAACGATGGTAGATAACACAATGAGATAAGAATGAATACCAACTATGAAAGATCTGATAGTCTAACATTGGTAAACAAAAAGAAATGGAAAGAACACCATATATCAAAGGTCTGATAGGCTAATGATGATGAACAACCAAAAGGTGGACTGAGTACCATCTATCAAAGATGTGGTAGGATAATGATGGTAAACAACCAAAGGATATAAAAGTGGATATCATCTATCAAAGGTATGATAGGGTAATAATGATAAACACCAAAAGGTGGTCTGAGTACCATTTATCAAAGGTCTAATAGGGTAACAATGATAAACACCAAGAGGTGGACTGAATACCATCTATCAAAGGTCTGATAGGGTAACGATGGTAAACAACCAAAGGATATAAGAGTGAATATCATCTATTAAAGGTATGATAGGGTAACAATGATAAACACCAAGAAGTGGACTGAATACCATCTATCAAAGGTCTAATAGGGTAATGATTGTAAACGATCAAAGGATATAAGAGTGGATATCATCTATCAAAGGTCTGATAGGGTAACAATGATAAACACCAAAAGATATAGGATTGATACACCCATGTTTACTGAAGAAGAAACTACCAACTTCCACTAAAGGTAGAATAGGTATTAACAATAACAAATTTCCAAAAATTCTGGCATTCCACTGAGAACGGTAACCGTTTCTTTGATCAAGATATCACTTGAATAGGGTAATAAACTATTGTAAGGATCTCCCAACAAACTATCTTTATCACATTGAAGAGACCGACCATCCATCAGAGTAAAACCTTGACTAATTCTTTTATGAGAACCAATAGAATGCTCAAAAGATACTCCCATCTGATGGGGGAAAACTGATAACAAACTTACTTGGGAGATACATACTGCTCAAATAAAGAAACCGCCTCTTGTCATTATGAGCATTATAACAATAACGTTGTTGGGAAATGAATTTTAAATTCATGGGGAAATATAAACCCATTCATGCTGCAGAGATAAAGTCTTCACGTGCAAAATAAATTCACTCTAAATCTAGGGCTCACTACTCAGAGAGGTCAGAACGACATTTCTATAAGGGACCAAAGTTCAAACCAGGAATAAACCGGAGTGAAATAGTCAACAAAGGTGAATACCATATATCAAATGTATGATAGTATAACAACGATAAGCACCAAAAGATATAAGAGTGAATACCATCTATAAAAGGTTTGATAGTCTAACAATGGTAAACAAAAAGTTATGGATAAACCAACTATGAAAGCAAGACAACAATTGCTAACAAGGACCAAAGTTCAATCTAGGATCAAACTAGAAAGAAATTGTCAGATAAGACTCTACCCAATGAGGAATGATCTCAAAATGGGGATTAATTCCATCCAGGTAATGAGCTGGGTAGGAAGACCGGAGTAAAATTCTTCCACGAGGAATAAACTTAGTGAGGGGAAACGGAAAGGATACACACTTTTTGCTTAAGGCTGACATTCTATTGGAGAGAGGATACACACTCTGCAAAGAGGATAAAATATCAACAAAAACATCAATGAATGCAAATAAGCAATGGACTTTAATTCATCTATGATTGATGTATGTATAAATGTATGTTATATGTATGCTGACAAAACAAGCATAATAAACTGGGGATAACCAGACAAAGCAAACTTAGGGTAAAGATAACACTCGGCTAAATCACATCCAAGATGGAACTCCCATAAGAGAGTAAGAAACCAACTGAGGAAAAAAAGTCTTGCTTCAAGGCTTAAATTCTCTAGGAAAGGAAATGTTGCTTGAGAATAAACAAATCACAATCCTATAACTAATTCATAAAACTACAGGGATAAAACAAACTCCTCTAAGCTTCACTGGGAGATAATATACAGACTCTGCTAGGAAATATGATATGACAACTATTGAGAAGGAAATCACAATGCACTGGGAACAATGGTTGCATAAACTCCTCCAGGGAAGATCAAAGAAACTTCACGGGGATTACCACAGAAAAGTTCATGGGGATAAAAAACTTAAAGGGAAACATCATCCTTGGTTTATATGATAAACTAAGAAGTCAACACTATATCAAAAACTCAATTTTATGGCGATTTTAATTCAAACTCAACACAAAGTGAGAGAAGACCCAAAAGTTGACAGTTGTCTCAACACTTCTTAGAAAAGATATTGCTTCTGACCGTTACCTAGGGAGCTCACAGAAGTAACAATTTCATAACCTGCAGGAGATTATCCATTATGAAGGGAGAAGGAAACCAACAACTGAGTAGAATCTTCACAACATTACGATCTTTACTTGATCACAACCTAGCTGGGGAAAGAATCACACTCAGCTAGAGAAATCTGAATCAAGACTTAACTGGGGAATACAGGATCACAAACCCAACACCGCATAACAACTTGGAGGGAATCCACTTATCCAGATGACAACCATGGAGAAACCATGCACATAATTTGCGAGAGTACCCAGAGGAGGCTCCTTGAATGAGAAGGAGAAAATTTCACGTTTTGGAAATCGTCTATTCTTGGAACGACTTCTTTTATCCCTTTGTTTCATAAGATCGAAGTAAAAAAAATTGCAAATTTTTCAAAAACAAATTTCTTTAAGTCTTTTTGTTTTTAAAATTACTATCATTAATAAATGAAATTTTTGTAAGAAGAATAAAATAATAATTGAAAATAATTGGATAAAGGCTCAAACTTTATTAATAGAATGGTAGTCCGCAAATGGCGTGACTCCATAGATGATTACAAAGTTTGAAAATGGTAAATACATGGAAAACGTACATTGAAATACAATGACCACTATTATCCCTAAAAACTTTGAATTCCTATGTTTTGTACCCCAAAAGTTTCCCTCCCATTTTCTTCAAGACTTTCTCAAAAGGGTTCAAATACTCAAAGCCATTCAAGAGTTGACCGGTCAAACCTCCTCCTAAGCAAGGGTCTTCAACTAGGGTTTGGTGCTTCTCAAAGAAGACCGGGTTGCAAGGGTATTAAATGACTTTCATGGTTCATCATAGGTCCTCAATAATGCTTATGTCAAGTTTCAAGTCTTGCATCACATGTTTGCTCAGTCAATGGCTCGGATGATTGAAAATCAACTGTATTGGGTAAAAAGTCAATTGAGGTTAACATACAGTCAAAGTTCAAGATGTTTTGGTAAACATCAACATTTTAAAGTGATATTCATCATTTGATAAAGGGTTGATCATGATTCCTCAAGGAAATCCCTCAAATCATCAAAGGTAATTTTTTTTGCTAAATTAGGGTTTTGACTGAAGATGACTGATCATTGACTTTTGGCCTAATGCATGACCTAATGGCTTGAAGCGTGATCTCAGGGGCTCAAATACAACATCTTGACCTAATTACATGGTTCAAGAAATTTCCAAAGATGCAAGTGATTGATAGTTGAAGAATTGAATCAATTGATGAAAAGTCAACAGTCACACAAAAGTCAAACTTTGACTTTTGGGTCAATGTTGGAATTTAAAAATCAAGAATCATCAAAACATTCAAAATTATCAAACTTGATCATCAAGAATAAAAAAAAGTCAACAAAATTTGGAAAATTTTCCAACACTTAGAAAAAATTCTAAGTGTTTTGTTCTTAATAAAGTCACTGCTTCATGGCCATTTTTCACTAAGATCCAAGTTGATTCAAAGAAAATTTTCAATAATGAAAGATGTAGGGATTGATGAATTCTACAAATTTGTTAATGTGGGATGATCCTTAAAAAATGACTGGATTAAGAGATATAGGCCCATGAAGTTCTGATATTTTTTATCCAACACTTAGAAAAATTTTCAACAAGTTTTGATCAGTGTTTTATCCCAACTTCTTGGCCAATTTTCACCAAGTTTCCATTTAATTTAGCCAAAATGGTCAACATGAAAGTTGAAGATCATGTTTCAAGCTTTCCAAAATGTCCAAGAGCACAACTTTATCATGCTTTAGCTAGGAGATTCGAAGAGATGAAGATGGCATGTCAAACTTGAATTATATGTCATTTTTATGATAAATTCATAATCAAATCTCACACCATGCTTAGAGATCTCCCTTTGCAGGCCTATAAACTTATAAATCTATATCTAAACAGAATATTACACAAGCTTTTAAGCTTTGGTCCATTTGATTCAAGCATTGTCCAATGCATCATCCCATTTTTGGAAAAAATATCACACTTACATTCCCATAAAGCATGCTTTATGCAATTGTCAACTCCTTGAGCCCGTACATTGCTTCCTCTGATCACACTCAAGCATTAAAGCAAGCAACAACGTGTCTAAAGCTCCTAAACACTCTATGAGCCATAGTATTATGCATTGGAACTTTAATTTCTCAAGAGATCACAAGTTACATCTAACCAAGCCATAACTTGTTATCTTGCAAACCTGGTTACTTCACTTCCTCAAACCTTTTGCCTATAAATATATGATCCATTTTCAGTCCAAGACATGAATTAACAGCTCCAAAAACACCCTCAATCTTTCTCAAATCAGAATTGGCCAAAAACCTTCATTTTTAAGCTTTTGAAACCTTAACTTCGAAACTTATCACTCTTGTAACTTTTGTCCAAACAAATCATCCAAACACTTCATATGCATCATATATAAGTGATCTAAAGACCCGTTTCATCACTGTAACATCATCTTCACCATCCATCATTTTTCACTTTCCATACTTGCAAGTTGACTTGGTTAGAGGTATCCAGAGCTTCTCAGCACCAAGTGAGTATCCAAATATCTTCCTCAGGGTCCAAACAAGCTCACTAAATCATCATTTCACCTCTGGAAGTTGTGTAAAGGGCATTGAAATTTTGCATCAAGAGGTAAGTTTTTCAAACTTTGAAATCTCTATACAAGCATCATTTGCATTAACTTTCTAAAGATAAAATGTAGATATCATGTCTATGAAGCTAACCATGTCCTTAAATCTCATATTAATTGACTGTGTGATGAGAATTTTGGAACAGAGTTTTCTGAAATATTAGGTTTTCAGTTTGGTACCAAACAAAATTCGTGCTCATCTTTAACCTATAGCTTTTATAATTTACATGGTTGAATTCGTGATTAAATTTCAAGCAAGTTTGGTTTTGGAAGTTTTCAAAATGGATGAGAAATGAGAGTTTTCAAAGATCATCAATGGCGTGGTTGTGTCTGCGCGCACGAGAAAGAAGAAGATAGCATTTTCAAATTTGAAAAATGAGTTTGTAATATATTTATTGGGTGTTGTTTCATAACCGGATGAAACAACCACCCCAATGGTAAAACAAGTGAGCTATGACCCGAGGGACCTGGGTTCGAGCCCCAGTGGTACCCTTTTATTTTTTACATATTTGTTCCTTGCAGATTTAGCGCAGACAAGCTTAGTGCGCACATGGTGCACCTTTGTATAACAACCATCAGATCTCATAACTTCAGATCTAGCGCTTCAGAAAGCCACACCCATGGTACATCCCAAAGAACCTTCCTCACTGGATCTCACAGGCGCATGGGCTCTTTTGTGAATTTTGCTTTCTAACCCCCCCCCCCCCCCCCCCCCCCCCAATTTCTTTTACAAACGCAGGCCCATTCTAATACTTTTTTTTTAATTTACTACTTTAAACAAAAAACTTGTTGATTGGGCCTAACATTTTTTTTCTTTTCATACCCCCAATTTACTTATTTTCAGCAGGCCCATTAAAATTCTTATTTTTTTTTGTTTTTTTAATTAACTATTTTCTTTTCTTTCAATTAATTTTATTTAAAATCATAAAAATCATAAAAAATTTAGATTTAGGTTTTTAATTAATTAATTTAATTTTTGATAAATAAAAATTAATTTAACTTAACCACTTTGGTTTTATTTTATTAATTAATTAGAATTAGGGTTTATACTATAAATTTTTTTCTAAATAAAACATTAAAATTATGTTCTAAACAATTTATTTCTTTTAGACTTAGGTTTTTTTATTTAAATTAACTAAATTAGCTTTCTTTTTAATTAATTAAGTTTTTTATTATTATTTTAATTTAGGTTCTT
Organism: Vicia faba; assembly: GCA_948472305.1. Lineage (NCBI taxonomy): Eukaryota > Viridiplantae > Streptophyta > Magnoliopsida > Fabales > Fabaceae > Vicia > Vicia faba. Next base: position 1,008,290,401 of record OX451737.1, read on the forward strand.
TAGATTTTTACTAAACTTTTTTAATGAAAATTAATCAAATAATTAGGTTAATTATCAAACTTTTTTTCTATAAAAAAATCACAAAACACTTTCCTTTCTCTTTTCTGTATTTTACACCTTTGTGTATTTTATTATTTTGCATTTTTTTTCCGATTATGTAATTGTTTACGGTATGTTATAGTTTAATTAGGGGTTACTTTACTTTTCACCCCCATTCATAAATTTGTACCCCTATCCCCGAAGCGTTGTAATAGCGTAGGACATTTAATTTCTGCAATTTACTGCTTTTCTTTGACTGTTAGATTAATTAGGCATGCATGACAAGACGTAAAAAGAACATATGTTAGAAAACCTAATCTCAAGACAAATATTTGAAATTAAAACACTTCACACACGCACACCTCTAGGGTAACCTCATTTGTTGTCTCAGATTTAAACAGTTATGTCCCTCGAACGTGGGATGCTCTAGCAAAGACCCTCGATTAAAAGATCGTAATCCCTCGATGACCCTTTAATGTTGCCTTCAGTAAACGATATTAGTCCCTTATGACAATTGCTAAAGCATCCTACAAGTTGCCTTCTATGATTGTACGATGACCCACACTTGTCCCTCACATCCAATGATATGGCTTCCTACTAACTAATAGTAGGATAGCATTATCTAAAGGAGGAGGAAAAGAATAAAGACTATTTTGAGTATGTAGATCGCTCGTTATCAATTGCTCACAAACTAAAACCATTTTCACACCTCACACTTTCAAAATAACCACTTTCAAAGCACTTTATAATCACTCTTGAGGACTGATATAAGGGTTATTATAAAGTAGACTGTCTTACATTGGCACCTTCAAAACATTTCTACACATAACACTTTCCTTCAAAATATTTTTGAAAACAAACATTTTGTATACATTCTCAATGATACGAGAATCATTACAAAATTGCCGCACTTAGGCATTTTCCAAAATATTTGCAAACATACATAAACATAAAGCATTTCAAAAAGTGAGCTAGCGATTAAGAGTCCATAGATACCTACGGATGAAGAGGGTGCTAACACCTTCCCTTTTCATAACCTACCCCCCGAACTCATAAAATTCTCAAAAGGTCTTTCCTGTTCTTTTCACCCTTTCCTTTATTGGATAAAAGAAAATTCAGTGGCGACTCTTGCTATCCGCAACATTTGCGATAAAACGCAAAACCCAAAAGTCAGTTCTCCCACTGTATTACACTATGATTAAGCTTCAGTTTAAGAGCGATGATAATCCAAAGAAGATTGTTGCTTCAATGATCAAATATTGCCTTATGCAGTTACTTGCCAAGAATCCTTAAATTTTGCCTAGATTTCTCTTACGGGTTTTCAAACTATCAAGATGGTTTATTCTATTTATGTCTCTAACTTGTGCTTAGACCGCCCTTTTGGGTTTTCATCCTACCGAGACACACAATTTTGCCTAAGCCACCCTTTTGGGTTTTCAACTTAGCGAGCTGTTCTTTTATTTCTATAGGCGAAGTATTTCTTGACTGCATCAACATTCACAAAATGTGGGAACTCCTCACCATCCATAGTTTCAAGAATCAATACACCTCCAAAGAAGGCTTTCTTGACAACATATGGGCCTTCATAATTCATAGTCCACTTTCCCCTAGAATCATTGTTAAAAGACATGATCTTTCTGAGCACGAGGTCGCCTTATCTGAATTCACAAGGTTTGACCTTTTTATCAAAAACTTTCTTCATTATTTTCTGATATAATTAACTATGACACAAGGCAATCATTCTCTTTTCTTCAATCAAATTCAACTGTTCAAACATGTTCTGGATCCATTCAGCCTCCGACAACTTAGTTTCCCTTATCACATACAAAAAGGGAATCTTAACGTCAACGGGGAACACTACTTCCATACCATAAACAAGAGAGAAATGGGTTGCCCCTGTTGAAGTGCGGATGAATGTACGATACCCATGTAAATAAAAAGGGAGCATCTCATGCCAATCCTTATATGTAACAACCATCTTTTGAATGATCTTCTTAATGTTCTTATTAGTAGCTTCAACAACTCCGTTCATCTTAGGCATGTAAGGAGACGAGTTATGATAGACAATCTTGAATTCTTCACAAAGGTCCTTTATCATCTTATTATTCAAATTTGAGCCGTTATCAGTGATAATCCTTCTTGGCATGCCATACCGACATATAAGATTATTCTTAATAAATCGCACCATCACCTACATGGTCACATTAACATAAGAAGCTGCTTACACCCATTTGGTGAAGTAGTCAATCGCCACTAAGATAAAATGATGTCCATTCGAAGCCTTGGGTTCAATCGTACCGATCATAACAATACCCACATAGAGAAAGGTCATGTGGAAGAAATAACATTGAGAGGAGTTGGAGGCACATGAATCTTGTCAGCATAAATCTGACACTTATGGCACTTCCTTACAAATTTGTAATAGTCAGATTCCATTGTAAGCCAATAGTAACCTTCCCTTAGCATCTTATTTGACATCGAATAAACATTGGCATGGGTACCAAATGAATCTTCATGGATCTCATGCATAAACATGTTTGCTTCGTGTCTATCAACGCATCTGAGTAAGACCATGTCATAATTACTTTTATACAACACATCTTCATTGAGGAAGAAACTACCTGCCAACCTTCTCAATGTCTTTCTATCTTTGTTTTATGCCCTAAATGGGTACTCTTGAGTCTGAAAGAAGTGCTCTATATCATAATACCAAGGTTTATCACCTGATGTCACCTCTGCGGCAAATACACGAGCTGGCTTATCAAGGTGTTAGATCGTAATCCGAGGTATGTCATTACAAGAGTTCACTTGGTACATAGAAGATAATATGGATAAAGCATCTACCATATGATTCTCATCTCGAGGAATGTGATGGAATTCAACTTTATTGAAGAAAGTCAACAGCCTTCTTACATAATATTTGTAGGGAATCAAGCTAGAATAACGAGTCTCCCATTCTCCTTTAATCTGATTTATCACAAAAGCTGAATCACCATATACACCAAGAACCTTAATTATGAGATCTATAGCCTCTTCAAGACCCATGGTACATTATTCATATTCTTCCATGTTATTGGTGCAATTTGTTATACCCCAATTTTCCCCTAATATTTTTTGTCGTCTCATAGCATCATATTGCATTGAGATTGCATTGTCTTCAAGCTTCATTCTGCATGATTAAGGTGAGTTCGGTTGCTTGGTTCTCAATACTCATTGAGATAGGTTCATATGTTTATTTCCATGCATTTTTCATCAAGTAATCTCAAATTTTGGCAAGTGTGAACAGTGCAAATCAGAATTTCGCCATCTCAAGCTCAAGGGTTCCGTCAGGCAGTAGCAAAGCAAAAACTTAGGGTTTTCAGGATTCAAATACACGTCGCACGTGTTCTAAGCTATCCAATCAGGGATTAATCAAGTCATTATTATTAAAATCTCTCATGTGTTTCATCATGCTCTGAATTGTGTAGAAAGTTAAGTGTTTTCATTGATTTGAGACAGTGCTGACAGAAATTCAGTATTGTGCGTTTCTAGCCAAGAAATTCTTAACTTGAGATCAGAAAATGGTTTGAGAATGGTTCTTAAGTCTTTAGATCCGTATTGAGGTCTTCCTCCTTTCATCTGATCATGCCAAAGGCTAATTTTGTGAGGAAGATCTTTTAAAACGCCAAATACTTGAAATGCATTATACAACGGATTTACCATTTCACTGGTTTTAGGATGCTTGAAAATTCGTAACTTTTGACCGGAAGATAATATTTGAGTGCCTCTTGGAGCATTTAAATTGTATTTTTATTTCCTTCAATTTTCTTGTTCAGCTCGGAAGCCATTTCATTGAATAAGATATCCGAATACGTGATTACTCAGAAGCTATACAATGAAAAAACAGTGAAAATAGTGTGTTGATCTGTTGTTTTTCATATGTTCAAAAATTCATAACTTTTGCTCGGTTCGATGTTTTTTAGTGGTTCTTTGGGCGAAAAATCCATTTTGATTTTATCTTTAATCTGTATGTTCGGGTCAGGAGCTAATTCTTTGCAGAAGATTTCCAAAAGTGCCAATTACCAAAGAAAATTGCATGCTAAAACTGTTTTCTAACAAACTATTTTTCGATAGTGTAAAAATCGTAATGCTATTAATTTTTATCGTATCAGGATAATTCTTGAAGCATGAGATCAAGAATTTTGTAAGCTTCAACTTTACTTCAGGGCCCGAGTTCAGATTATGCTCCGAAGACTTTGGTTTATGGCTTGCATCTGAAAGTGTGCACAAAAATAAGCGAAAATTTTCAAAATGGTGAAATAAGTCCATTGTTTCTCGTTGTTCGATAAATCATAACTTGTTCAATTTTTATCATATCTTGAAGAGACTTTCTGCACGAAGTTAAAAATTTGGTCGCCGACATTTCTGCTTCAGGGTTCGCATCGAGATTTTGCATCGAACATCATGATCTTGTGGTTTGTTCGTGCGCCATACACCAAAAAAGCTGTAAAATTTTGCATTGTGAATTTTTACACTGCGTTTCTCGCTGTTCATGGCAATATAACTTGCTCAATTTTTATCGTATCAGGAAGATTCTTTCGGCGCTGCATCAGAAATTTCATCATCAAGAGCTTTGTTTCAAGTTGCGCGTCGAGATTTCGTAACAATTATTATGAGCTTGACGTTCGATCTCGCATTATGCACAAAATAAGTTGAAAATTCAAGTTTTTGAGCAAAACTATATATTTCAAATTTCAAATTTCAAACACAATTGCACTCACTTTCTCATTTCCCCCAAAATCAAAACAAAAACTCTCTCACTTTTCTCTCATCTTCATCAATAACACTTATCAAAATTCAACAAAAAAAACTCAAAAACTTGATCAATCTTCTTCTCCACTCAAGATTTTCGTGAGCCTCCATCGACTAGCACCTTGCACCGCCGTCCCCAACCGTCTTCGACACCGCGCTCCTCCGGCCAAATCTTCCCTCGCCATCGCGTTTTTGCTTCGATCATCTCCATCCGCCTCCTTCGATTTTCCGGCAGATCTTACTCCCTCCGTCCTCCGATCGTTATTCCGACGAGATTCTCACCTTCTTCGCACATTATTTTCTGGCTCCAAGCATCTTCATCCTCTTCAATTTTAACTTTTGGTAAATTCTTGAACTTTCTTGTTATAATTGCTTAGTTGAGATATTGATTATGTGAATTATGTTCATTTGAATTTAATTGAAATAAACATGAAATTGAGTTGAATTCTTGAATTCTTGAATTGAAATTAATTCTTGAATTGGTGATAACTTTGAGATGTGGAGTTGGTTGATCGAATAACATAATCGATACAGATATTGATTTTATTCGGTAAAATTATTGATAATTTTTGGATACCGAATTTTAGATCCACGTATCGATTATGGAATTTTGTTGAGGTTTAATTGTATTATCATGTGTTAATGCAATTTTTGATTCGATTTGCGGAAGAATTTCATTTTTCAACATAAAAAGCTTCATTCGGAAATTGTGTTAATTCTTGAGTTTGTTATTTGTGATTTGGAATTATTGATAATTGTGTGGATCCAATAGTTATCGCGCGTTGAATAATTTTTGTTGTTGATTTCTAATTGAATTTGTGCGTTTATATTGTTACTGATGGAATTATGTTGAAAAATGATGTTGAATTCATGAGTTGATATAATGTTGAGTTGAATTAAACAGTGACTCATATTTTTCCGATGTTAAAATGTTTGATTCAATTAAATTGTATCGACTCATGAATCATGTTGTTGTGATCATAAATTTTTGTTTTGATGTGGATTAATCTTTTGTAACTTGTTTACAATTCTTAAGGGATGGTACTTGAACCAATGTTCACCTTTGTGCATCCAGATTGTTAAAATAAATTTCGGTTAACATTGGTTCAAGTACATGTTGGTGTCTAGAATGTGTAAACAAGGTACAAATTGCTTTTAAAATTTGTTTGAAGTTTAATTGATCATATTCGTACATTTATGGATGGTTAATGTTGATCTTTACCGTTTCCGATGTGATTTTTCGAGTGAATTTGTGATACAATGTAGTGCTGTCCGGTTTTTAAAAACGCACTTGGAATTTGTTTTAATTGTTGGTTAGGATTCTGTTGCATTTGTTTTGTGCATTTGGTGATGATTGATGTTGAGAATTACCGATTCCAGAACATTTTTTGCACACATTTGCAATATAGTAAGTTGCTGTCCGGGAATGGTATATGGCGCTTGCACATAGATTTAATTCGCGGTGGATACTTATTTGAGCTTGTTGGTACGTTTGGTGGTTACCGGTACTATTTTTGGTCAATTTCATTCCGAATTTTCGTGCACTTTAGAATTGAGTATAATGTTGTCCGATTTATCTTTTTAACATGTACATTGACTTTTAATATTCATATGATGCATGTTTGCGCTGCATCGGTTGATTATTGGACAATGTTGTTGAGTTGACTCGATTTCGATATGTTTTCCGGATTAATTCATGATATGTACATAATGCTTCCCCATTTTGTAACTTGCACTTGAAATACATTTTAATTGTTTGTTTATGCATCATTGTACTTGCATTGGTCTTTGATAAACATTTGCATCGAGTTGCATCAATTTCAGACTGACATTTCGTGTGTTTTATGGTGTTATGTACATGCTGCCCGGTATTCTATTTTGCGCGTCCGTTACCTGTTTGATTTCACTTTATGTATGATAATATGCCATTTTGAGTTGTGATGTCGATTGTTGAGTTTAATTTGACATTCCTTGTTATTTGCTAACTCTTCTTGTGACATTGTGCAAGTTTTGGGAGACGATTCATCGTGATGCATTTTGCTCGGATTTTATTCTTTACTTGTGTAACATTGCTTGGTGCAGGACATTAGCTAGATGCATGCATAACTTATGATTTATTTTTGCATTGTAATATTGGATGATTGTATTGGATATTGTATCTGACTTGATTTGTTGTTGATTATAGCTCGCTCGAAGACCATCGAGTTTCTTGGCTTCTATTTTCTATATAACAAACTCTTATCTGCTTGGTATATTTCTTGTTTATTTTTCCGCATTTTTTTACCATTTTTCTAATGCCATGAGAAATAGGACTAGAGATGCATGTTCTGGAAGTCCATGCGTTAGGCAGACAATGTTGTTTTAAAAGACTTTTAGAAGGAAATTTCTATGTGCACTTGTTTGTTTACAATTTAGTTTGCTTACATTTGTGCCAAAGATCTCAATGAAGTCGTCCCATTCCCCATTGATAAGTCCTCGAAAGGAGACATAAGGTGACAAAGGGGCCGCAATCGACCCCTCCATTTATAGTCCCCGGATCGTTTGTAGCTCATGTCGTACGTTGATGCTATGGACCGTGGTGCTCATGTTATCGAGTCGGTCAGATGGAAAAGAGATTTGTAATCAACCCCCCACCCTTTTTCTTTAGCTCGCGTTTCTAAAATGTTGATGCTCTTATGTGATCTCATTATTACCTTCTATCTCCTACCTCGATTCTTGATATCTTGGTCAAATGTTTAGTCGCTTATGACGATTCACTTCCACTCTTCTCTTGCCTCGATTATTTGATATCTAGGTTAAGAGTCAACACCCTTTCTTTCTTGCCCTGATGGTTTGATATCACGGTTAAGAACCAATGTTCCCCCATTCTGCTTGCCTTGACGATTTGATGTCTTAGATAAGCATCCCTTTATCCTACCTTGATGATTTGATATCAAGATTAGGTACCCCATTTCCTTTATCTTACCTCGATGATACAATGTCGTGGTTAGGTATCCCTCTCCTTATCCTATCTTGGTGTCATGCTACCTCGATTAGGTGTGTGATACTTGAGTGAGTGGATACCCCTCAAGCTTTGTTTGTTTGTTTTGGTTTCAACTTTGTGTGATTGCACTTGGGTGCGTGTTTCTTTAGGTTTTGAACCTTTGACATGCTCCCTTAGGATTCACTTATTTCGTTTCCGATGCAAGTTAGATGTTAGGATTGTAATTCATGCATGCTAACTTATTTAGAGATTTCCCTTTGTTATCTAAACTTTAGGGCCATCATTATATTATAACATTAGGGATATAACTAGGTTAGTCTCCTTTAGACTTTTTCTCTTCCCCTTTTGCATAAATAAAACTAAAACTATTTTTATTTGGCAAATTCATAAAATACTCTAACATTACTTAAATCTTTTCTCAATATAAAAATTACTAACCAATCCAAACTTTTTTGCCTTCAGGCCTCTTTTCTTTGAAAACCTTTTTCATATAAGCACATGCTAATTCCTTTCTACCATAATGTATGAGTCTCTAAAGGTCGAGCTGCGATAGAATGCGAAATTGGCATTGCACATAAAAAACATACAACCAACCAAAATTCTTGAGATGAGCTACGAGTGCCTTGATCTCTCATTGCACGGAGAGGATACGTAGGCACAAAGGTTCGCAACCGCGGTAGGCACGACTAATAAAACCTTTTTCTTTGTATATACACTTTGCATACATGCATTTTCCCCTTAGCTCGTAAGCTTTAGATAGAACACACCCTTTGATTATAACAATAAGAGTGGATCCCATGGAGTACCACGAACGTGAGGGGTGTTAATACCTTCCCCTTGCATAATCGACTCCTGTACCCAGTCTCTCGGTCGTAAGATCGTGACTTCTCCCTTCTCAGGCTTTTCTTAGATGATTTTCCTTTCCCTTCCTATGGAATAAATAAATACTCGATGGCGACTTCATCGTTTCTCTCTTGATGATTTTCTTCCGGTTCCATCATAATCAAATGTCAACCTTGCAGTGAAAGATATATGAGAATCATGGGCAATGATAATCATATCACCAATTCCTTTACCATAAGCATTCATGACTTCATCAAACACCATACTCCATCGGGATTCAGGATTTGAACCTTCCTCGGGAAATGGTTCATCAAAATCTTTAACTTTCAAATAGATCACATCATCATCAGGGAAATCATTCTTAACAGATTGATAATCATCAATTGGCTGGTGAGCAAAGTACTCTGCCAACACGCTGTCTTTAATAGTCTTCTTGGTATGGTATTCAATGTCATATTCAGATAGAAGCATCTGCCAACGGGAAATTCTTCCAGTAAGAGTAGGCTTTTAAAAAATATACTTAAACAGATCCATTTTGGATATCAACCAAGTAGTATGATTCAACATATATTGCCGCAAACGCTTCGCGACTCAGGCCAAAGCACAACAAGTCTTTTCTAGAATAGAATACAGTGATTCACAATCAGTGAATTTCTTGCTCAAATAATAAATTGCATACTCTTTTCTTCCCGTTTCATCTTGTTGTCCCAAAATACAACCCATAGAGCTATCCAACACAGTCAGATACATAATCAATGGTCTTCATTCAACATAAGGGAGCAAGATAGGAGGTTTAAGCAAATACTCTTTAATTATTTCAAAAGCCTTCGGACAATCATCTATCCATACACACCCTTGATCCTTCTTTAGAAGCTTGAAGATTGGCTCACAAGTGGCAGTCATGTCAGAAATAAACCCGAAGATATAATTCAAACGTCCAAGGAAGCCCCTAACTTGCTTTTCAGTTCTTGATGCAGGAATCTCTTGAATTTCCCTAACTTTATTAGGATCAACCTCAATACCTTTGTGGCTGACAATGAAACCTAACAACTTTCCAGAATGAACACCCAAAGTACACTTATTTGGATTTAAGCGGAGGCAATACTTCCTCAAACACTGAAATAACTTCAATATATCTTCTAAATTCCATTCCTCGATCTGAGATTTGGCGATCATATCATCAAAATATACCTCAATTTCCTTATGTATCAGATCATGGAATAAGGTTGTCATAGCCCTTTGGTATGTCGCAACAGCGTTCTTCAACTAGAAGAGCATCACTCTATAACAGAATGTTTCCCATGGTGTGACAAACGTTGTTTTTTCCATGTCCTCAAAAGCCATCTTAATTTGATTGTATCTGAAAAATCCGTCCATGAACGAGAACACTTTAATTTTGTTGTGATATCTACCAACATATCAATATGTGGCAAAGGGAAATCATCTTTTGGACTATCTTTATTTAGATCACTATAATCAATGTACATGCGGACTTTTCCATCTTTTTTTGAAACTGGAACAATATTAGAAATCCACCGAGGATACACTAATGTCACAAGAAAACCAACATCAGTCTATTTCAAAACTTCCTCTTTAATCTTCAATGCCATGTCAGGATGAGTTCTTCTTAACTTCTATTTGATATGAAAATCCATGTTTTAAAACCCCAATTATAAACATTTCAACCAAAACAGTATCGTCTAATTACACTAATTATTCACCAACATTTCCTATCAATTTCATCCAATATTCATCATCAAATTTCACCAATAGCATACAAAATACATCAAAGAATTCATCAATAGCGAAAACCCCAATCAAGCAAAATAGAGGTAATCAAGAGTACAAACTCATGGAACCTAAACGCTACCATACTCCATTTCTATGCAACCCATTATAGTGTTATAATTCCATCCTTACCTTGGGTTTTGGTCGATTCTTGACTCCTACGATGAACCTTCTTTCCCTAGACTTTTCCTCTTCTTTTCTCTTCTACCATCTTCTCTATTTTTGTTTTCTATGTTGTTTTATTCCTCTTCTATGTTCTCATTTTATTTTATTCTAAGAACCCTTAAATCATAATACCAACCTTGCCCTTCCCAATTAACTAAATAATTATTTAAATAACCATAAAATAATAATAATTATATTTAATTATTATACTATAGTATTTAAATCTAATATTTTAATCCAAATAATGCTAATAACTAGTCATCTCTCTAAATCTCATGTTTATACACTTTTGGTCATACACCCCCATGATCTCAACTCCAATAATTCATAAGGCCTCTAATTCCCAATAAAATGCATCACAAATACATCACATCATCTAATTAATTTAAATAAAATAATTCAATGAAATCAGGGTGTTACAACTCTCCCCCACTTAGAATATTTTCGTCCTCGAAAATTACCTGATGCGAATAACTCTGGATAAGCCTCTTGCATCTTGCTATCTAATTCGTACGTTGCATTCTCTCCAGCAGCTCCTCCCCAAACCACTTTCAAAAGAGTAAACTCTTTGCCCCTCAGCTTCTTTATTTCATGATCCTTGATCCTTACAGGTACAATTTCAACAGTAAGATTATCCCACACTTGTACATCGTCAATCAGAATCACATGCAACGGATCTGAAATATGCTTCCAGAGTTGCGACACATGGAATACATCATGCAAATTCGACAGATTAGGTGGCAAGGCCACTCTATATGAAATATTCCCTACTTTTTCTGAAATTTGATACGGACCAATAAATCGAGGAGTCAACTTCCTTGACTTCAAAGCACGACCTACGCCAGTTACTAGAGATACTCTCAAGAATACATGCACTACTACAGAAAACCCAATTAAAAATGGTTGAGAAAGATATATAACAATGCGGGCCCAGGCGTTGTTATGTAGAGGGTCGTTGAATATATGATACTTATAATCACGACCCAGTCGCCATTATAATAAACTGGAAAGCGCGCCCCTTATCAAAATGGTTTTCCAAATGTCCGTTGTGATAAATTTAATAGTCATGGGTGTGATACGGTGGCAGAACTGACCGTTAATACTAGTTTGTGTTTTTTGTTCGCAAATGTCACGGTAAGAAAGAGTCGCCATCGACTTTTATTTCATCCAACAAAGGAAAAGGAAAAAGAACAGAAAAAAACCTTTTTTGAGATGTTTCTGAGTACGGGGGGTAGATTATAGAAAGGGAAGGTGTGAGAACCCTTTCTATCCATGGTTTTCCATGGGCTCTTAGGTACTTGCTCATTTTGAAAATTGCTTGTGTGTGTTTTTAAAAAGTTTTTGTTTAACTTCGTGGTAACCCTTGTATCTGTCCTCGAGAGTGAGACAAAGTTGTTTTTGAAAACTGTTTTAAAAGTGTTTGTGAAAAAAGATTTTTTGTTGTTTTGAGCAAGTACTTAAGATTTTCTACCTACTCGGAAAAGACTGTTCATTCTCGTTTCCTTTAGACAGTGCTATCCTACTATTAAGGAGTAGGTAGCCCCATCATTGGAGTTTTAAGGGACATTCGAAGGGACAAATACAGTCACAAAAGCAATAGTTAGGAAACTTTAGTAGTTACCCTAGAGTCTTAAATATCTTTCCCAGGCAACATTCGAATGGGGCATTTTTGATCTTTTGGAACTAGAGGACGACCACTAAAATTCCCTATACTTCATGACCGTTTACTGAAGGAAACCGAAGTGGGGTAAACCCTAGGAGTGAGCATGTGCAAGTGTGCTTTTTTCAGTTAATTATCTTTCCACAATTAGGGTTATCTACCTTTTAATCATTGATTTATCTTTCGCATACAATCCTGTTATCCATACATCTAGGCAGTTTTATAGTTGCAGAAATTAAAGAGTGCGAGAAATTAAAGTCCTAACTATTACAAGGCTTTTGAGCAGATACATAAATATTTGACTGAAAATGAAAATGCGGAAATCAAAATCCTAATTAATCTATTACAAACCTCGAAACAGTTACAATAATTATAAATAAGTAAATGTGCGCGAGAGGAATTAAATACGGGAATAAATTAGAAGCCTAAAAATCTAATTAATAAAAAAATATTTTTGTGTATTTTTTATTGAGAAAATAATTAAATTGCAAATTAAACCTAATTTCTAGTTAATTTTATATAACAAAATAATCTATGTTGAAATAATTAAAATAATTAATTTTCAAAAATTAATTTTAAATATAAAAACCTAAATCTATTTTTTTGTGAATTTTTTTATTTAATAAAAAATGATTTTTGTTGTTTTTTGTAAAAAAATGATTAAACAAATAAAACAAAAGAAAATAGAAAAAGAAATAAATTGGGCCTGTTGTGAAAGCAACTCTGGGGAGTGCATTACTGATTTTCCAGGCCCAAGATTCATAAGCCCAGCCAATTGTTTGGATCCAGTGAGGGCCACGCTTGAGGGTGCACCATGCGTTTGCTTGCTTGAGGTATCAGATCTGGCCAGAGATTGATCCAATGGATGGATCTAAAGTGCATGATAGGCGATTGGACCGCGAGGCTTACTGGATCTTGTAAAGAAGTGATTGAAAAATAAAATGCCTGGACCTGGGATTGAACCCAGGTCCTTCTTCTTACCAGCACTACTCTTTGCCATTCCTGCTGTCGTGTTCATCTGTTAATATAATAACATAAATAAAATATAAACCAATCATGTTAATCATTATGCCAAAACGCGCACAGAATTCAAATCAGCCAACTGGGCTTTGACACGCAATCGTCTCCTTCAGTAAGACTGTCGTTTTAGGCCTGCACCTTTACCTACAGACGATGTCTGTAGCTATAACCCTGCATCATTCAAAAATTAAATACAAGCAACATAAATCTTAATGGCGACCATGAATCAACCAGGCTTGAAGCCCTGAACACCATGGTATCCATATCCAACCCTAATTTTGCCTAAATCAAAAAACCCCAAAACGAGTTTGGAAACCCTAAGAATGGCATCCTTCAATTCATGCACTTAAAACTCAATCAAACAATTCAGATAGCATCAAAACCTTATAATAAACATGAATGCATGATTAAATTTCATTGAAAATGCGCATACACATGTAATCGAAAATCAAGAAAAATGGAAAAAATGAGTCTTGTATCTTACGATTCTGGGTGTTTTATGGCTTGAGAGTTATTGGAATAGCTTCAATGACCTTCGGGGATGATCACTGATGGTATAAAATTCTTTGAATTGGCCTGTAGGATGAAATCCGATTTGCACTTTCTTTTGGAATTTTGAAACTTTGTTTTTCTTTTTGGAACAAGCCACGCCTCTGACTCTCTGTCCTTAGGGTTCAGAATACCCTACTATATGTATATGAATCAAATTAGGGTGTTGTTTTTGGGCAAGAATCAAAGATATGAATGTGCTTTCATTATGCTTCAAATCTTTCCAAATATGAAGATTTCCTCCCTTTCCAAGCTTGCACGAATCTTCTTGGCATTTTACAACATATTTGGATTGTGATTCACTTCAAAATCAAATCAAAACAAATCTTCATTATTTTCATATCATTTATTTGATTTAACTTGATTTTTAAATGATTAAAATAAAAATAAATTAAATAAATAAATCCAAAAATGTATGGAAAGGTGTATGGGTCGTGGACTAGGCTAGGAGTGTTTTTAAGCATAAAAAGTTGGGCCCATTTGGAAAAAAAATGCATTTGGGCATGGTTGACTTTGTGCAAATTTCTAAAAATGGCCAACTTTGACAATGCATCTCTCTCTCAATTTTGACCCTAAGAGGGTGTTCTTAGACTTTTTAGAAAGCTTAGGATTCCCTCTAAATAACCCTTTTGGTTTCATCTCAATTGGATCTTCCATGTTCATGTAAGAAGCTTTGACCCGAAAGGTGTTTTTGTTGACTTTTTCAAATGACCTATAATGTCTGAATTCATATCTTTCCATGAGTGCATTTTTTGAACTTGAGGGTTGAATATGAGTTGTAGGATATTGGATGCTCTTCAAAATGAGCCTTGGATGAGAAATTTCTGATAAAATATGAGAAAGTTATGCCTGGTCAAAGTTTGGTTGACTTTTCCTATAGGAACCCTAATTTAGCAACTTTTGAGTTTTGATGAATTAGGAGCATTCCTTGAGGAATAATGATCAAAACTTGACCAAATGATGGATATAACTTCAAAATGTTGATGTTGACCAAAAATCTTGAAGTTTGACTGTATACGGGTCACAGTTTACTTTTGACCTAGTGTAGTTGATTTTCAGGCATTTGAGCAGTTGCCTGAGAAAACTTCTTGTGCAAGGCATGAAACTTGGCATGGATGATCTTGACGACATATTAGGGAAATGGAAACCATTTAGGACCCTTGGAACTCAACCATATTGTTTGAAATTTCAACCCTAGTTTGAGGCTTATTGTCTTAGGAGGAGGATTTGTCTGGTCAATCCTTAGTCAACCTCGAGCAATTGAGGACCTCTAGAGGCATATCTTTGAATAAAATGAGAGGGCAACTTTTGGGGTACAATAGCTTCCCCTGTTCAATCTTCTTAAACCTGAGGATTTAGATTGGTTGGTCTGCCTTTCTTGATCTAAAGGTGGAAGATGATTGAACACTAGAGTGCCCAGAAATTTGCACTCGTCTGAAATGATGCTTGATTTGTATAGGTAGTATCGGGAATGGGCTTACAGATGCCATTTGGATAAGATGACGGAGAGTCGTCGAAGATGGGCTTAAAGATTCCATCCAGAATAAGGATGATTTTGTGAGATATTCCTTCGTGGGAATTCCTGTTCCTGTGGTTAGGGAGGACTTCGACGAGGAATGTTGGTCTATGTCTTGAGGAATAGAGTTTAGGAGCTTCGGTTGTCCATTACTCTACTGGGGAATTAACTCTTAATTGATGAGACAAAAGTGAGCTGCATATCTGGTTAGGGTCCAGGCTACACAGCGACTTATTGGGGAAATATGAAATTGACCGTATCTGGTCGGGTCCAAGTCTTACAGTGTTATAAACTGTTGTCTGGAGATAAGAGAGAAGAAACCTGGATAGTAAGGTTGCTTCGCAATGAAAGCCTGGATAATAGGGCTGTGAGAAGGAACCTGGATAGTAGGGTTACTTCGAGATGAAAGCCTGGATAATAGGGCTATAAGAAGGAACCTGGGTCGTAGGGTTACTTCGAGATAAAATCCTGGATAATAGGGCTATGAGAAGGAACCTGGGTCGTAGGGGTACTTCAAAATAAAATTCTGGATAGTAGGGCTATGAGAAGGAACCTGGGTTATAGGGTTACTTCGAGATGACAGCCTGGATAGTAGGGCTATGAGAAGGAACCTGGGTCGTAGGGTTACTTCGAGATGGAAGCCTGGATAGTAGGGCTATGAGAAGGAACCTGGGTCATAGGGTTACTTCGAGATGGAAGCCTGGATAGTAGGGCTATACGAAGGAACTTGGGTCGTAGGGTTACTTCGAGATGGAAGCCTGGATAGTAGGGCTTATGGGAAGGAACCTGGGTCGTAGGGTTACTTCGAGATGAAAGCTTGAATAGTAGGGCTATGTGTAGCGGTAGAAATGTTTAAGACTAAGCCATTGGATTGACTAGACTTTATACAAATCAAGATAAAAATCGCCACCGCGCTTTATTGTTTCCAAAGGAATGGGAAAAGAGCGAATAACCCAAAAAGAAGGGGAAAGATTCAAGGTAAGGGGGTTGGTTAAGCAAAGGGAAGGTATTAACACCCTAAACATCTACGGTACTCCGCAGGAGCCTCTTTGTAAAATCTGTATATTTTGGCTATGAAAAATGTTGTATATAAAAAATGGATGGTGGAGGTGAGAAAAGAAATATATTTATTTTATAATTTTTGCGCCCGCTGCGGTTGCGAACCTTTAGTTCCTATGTACCACCTTTTCGTGCAATAGGGGATCAGGGTACACGTAGTCCTCTTTTAAAAAAAAATTTAAGACACAAATGTGTTGGTTAATTTTATGAGATAAAACATCATCATCATTGTCCGTGTGGAAAACATACCTACTACCCACAATTATGAGAAAGGAGAATTTGCATCATCTCAAAGTGGATGATATGGCTTGGATTTTAAAATCAACAATGCCTCACTCAACACCCAAGTGGAAAGTATCTCTCTTCACTACATATTGTAGAAGTATAGTTGTTTGCATCACTACAAGGATTGACAAGAGTTCAATCTTTTGAGAAAAGTTTAAAGATAAAAGCCAAAATGGCAAGATGGTTTGAAATGAGATTGACTGACTTTTAGTCTTCTCATAAAAAATGTCAAGGTATTATTAAGTTGATTGGGGTTTATTTATGAAAATGTTTTGAAAATGCATGGACATAAGTCCAAGTTTATTATGAAAGTGGTTCAAGTTTAAAAACAAGAAGAGTTCTCAAAAGGAAGAAGAAGATTTTTGAAATTAAAGAAGATGGGAGGAGAAGAAGGGACTATCCTAAAGCATAAGGTAAAAGCTAGGGATAAGATCCATCTAACCAACAAGAAGCCAATACTTGACATTATGAGCCAAGATAGAATTTCCATTCCTTGGATTGAAACCAATCAAGCAAAAAAAACCACTAGACCTCTTGAGAGAACCAATCTTCAAGTGTATTAAGTCTTCATAAAAATTGGGCAGAGTAACAGCTGTATACGGGTGAATTCCAGATTACAAACAAAGGGTGTAATCACAAAAAACCTGCACACAAAAACAAACAAGCAACTCAATGTCTTGAGGTAAACCTCAAGAACTCCAGACAGAATAATCAGATAAGATCACAAGGTCTCCAAGATAGGCCAAGGTTTCTAATCCTAAGTCCAAGAAAAGTCCTATGCTCCATAATGCCAAGGATAGTAACCAAATAGTCCAAGTACCATTAAATATTTTTTAGGGTTTATGTTGATTATTAAGTATCTTAAGAAAGGAAAAGAAAAGCTCAAGTGAGCAAAGTAAAAATGACAAGAAAGTAAATGCTCAAATGAGCAAAGATGAAAATGGCATGAAATGTAAATGCTAAAAGTAAATGGTACATAAAGCATAAAAAAGAATAAAAGCATAAAGTAAGACAAGTCAATAATTAGTGGTTAGTTGGATGACCATCTTGAAGCTTGCATTTGGAACTTATTAGAGGATTGGTAGAACCAAAGCCTCCACACAACAAGTTGCATTTGCTATTTGTCAAGTATATCATCCATTTGGAATTCTCACAAGTGTCATTTAATGATCAACGATGTTTAAGTGATCCGCGTTGACCAAAGGTGTTGTAGATCCATTAGAGGATTGGTAGAACCAAAGCCTCCACACAATGAATCTCAAAGTTATTGGATCAAAGAGATCAAATTAACATACTTGGGCTTGCAAACATAAGTTTGGGCCACAAATGATCATTTATTCGAATCGGGAGAAAATTTAGCGCTATGTTAAGCAATCGTAAGTGGACTTATATAAAAGTCGCACATATTTTGAGGCCGGTCAATAGCAATCTATGCACCATTTGTTTTGAGACATGATATAGAGATCATGCTCCAACAACATTTAGTGCAATAAGAAGGGGATGAGATGAAGAGGGATGGGAGAGAATATACAAACCACTTTTGAATTAAATTTAATCAAACTATTATTAAAATCATTCATCCATTTTTGTGGAGTTAAACTCGACACCATGGATCCAATGATGTTAATAAAGTTCATGATCCAAAATTTAACCCAAGATCAGCCAGAAAATAGTCACAAAATAATATCACATTTTAATATATACAAAAGGGTTAAAAATAATGTTTAAAAATAGAAAATAAAGAGAAAAATATCAACTATGTTCAAATTAATCAAGAAATAAAAAGTAAGACCATAGAAAAATTAGAAAAGGGCTCAAATAATTTTACAAATTTTTTGGTGATTTTTTTAAAGTCAGAAACTATTTTTAAAATTAGAATAAATGGGTAAAATAAACCAAAAATGATAAAAAATAGTAAAGTCAGAAACAAAAATAAAATAAGGTTACCAATATTTGTCATAATATCATTGGATCATTCCATAATTTTTTCAGAATTTAAAAATGTATAAAATTATTTTTAAACATTTAAAACAAATCAAATAAAGTGTAAATTTATAAAAAATACCAAAACACAAAATTAAATTGTGAAAAAATAAAAATCAGAAAGAGAATAATCAAAAATATTTTTCATAATTTTTTTAGATTTTTTGGACTGAAAATGAATTTTCTATGATTTTTTTGAAATTTAAAACAATTAAAATATAAAAATCAGAAAAAGAAAATAAAAGTAAAATATGTGGACCATTGGATGAGAGTCAAAACACGTTAGTAATCAAATCCAATGGATCTGGCACGCTGTGCATATCATGGTCATTAGTGAATAATGTACAGAATCATTAATTAAATCAGATTTAAAAAAACAGATGGCGTGCCTTCATTGGTTGGAAGATGACACGTTGGTCATCTTCAACCTCCAGCCAACACGAATTGTAGGTCTCTCAAACTGTAAAATCAGAAGCTCAAACCTATGCCATTCGCTTCGTCTCTTCAAGACGAAGACAACCACACCCTCGCGCCAAATTTATATAAACTGTAGCTCAAGCAATTTGGAAGGAAAGTTTTGAAAAGGGATTTCAAATTTCATGGTCAAAATGTATTTCCAGAAAAAGGTAAGTGTTGCGACTAGAACCAGGGCAATGAGAGCATCACAATGATATCAAAGTTTTGAAGAATTGATGAAGGAATCTACCTATTGAAGTTGAGCTGCAGAGCTCTGAAACTAGACTTCTATGGAGCAATATAGGGCACGATTCTCAAATGTAATTATATGGTTAGCTTCAGGGAAGATCAAGGAAGGTGAATTGATTGAAAAAGACTCGAGAATGGATTTTGAAGTTACTGAATTATGAGTTATGAAACAAGTTTGGCAGGGTGATTCTGACTATCCAAGCTTGAGAAAATGAATAGGATAGTTCATGTATTTATAGGAGAAGCAAATGGGATCAAAAGGAAGAGTGAATGATGCGTTTTGGAGGGAATTTGTGCAAACCTGATGCACGAGTGAAGTGTGATCTAAACTTCACAAAAACTCATCCAATTCTTGCGTTTTGACGGGCTAATCCACTTGGGAAAGTTGGCTAATCATGTTTAGACCCAAAACGCGTGCTAATTTAAGGTTTAGAGGTTGTAACATGAAATTCAAATTCTAACTTGCAATGAAACTTCAATTCCAAGTTACCACTTTTGAAACAATGGCATTCTCAACTCAAGGGGTCTTAAGGCATGATTCTTGATGCTTTAGAAAGATGAGGTTACAAGCTTTGTAATGGAAAAAGAATGGAGTTAAATGGATGCTTGAGCTGAAAGTTGTATTGAGTCAAAGTTGAAGAAAAAGGGTTGACTTTCCATACTTAGAAATATTTCAAATTCTTCTTCAAAAATGACCTATAATGTCTTGCATCCAAACATGGATTTCCACTTGGAATTTACTCTTGACCAAAAAATATGGAATGAAGTAGATCTCTTGAATGACATTTTGAAACTTGAATCATTCAAAATCTCCAAAATTTGAGAGAGTTATGAATTGTTCAAGTTGGAAAAAAATCATGAAATGACCTATAATGTTTTGTATTCTTAAGGAAACTTCCATCCATTTTCTCACTTTGCACATAAAAGAAAGCATAAAATTCACATCTTCAAGATCATTATGGAAAAATAATGGACTCAAGGTGATAAAAATTGACCAAGTTATGACCATTTGAAGTCACACATGAAAAATTGGGGATTCATCTAGAGGACTTGCAATCTTTCTTCCTCATCAAGTCTCTTCCTCATGAAAACTCATTGGAACTTTTGAAGTTATTTTTTAATAACCCTTTTCAGAGAAGGATGTCTTTGGAATCACTCAAAAATAACAAAATATGAGCAAGATATATTCCTTTGAAATTCAAAACCCTGGCTCATAGATCAAGAAAAATGCCTTGAGGAACTTTGACAAGCTTGAACAAACTTCTTGTACCAACATTCTTGATTTGTGAATAGAAGTTGTTGAGGATGATAATGAGAACTCATAGCCACCAAAACCACTTACATATCTTGAAAATTGAGAGAAATATGCTCTTGTGACCAATAGGAACAAGGCCTTGTCCAAACATGACAACTTCTCCAATCAAACCCCTTGTACTTTTCAACCAAATTTGACAATCTTGGAATATGGTGAACCAAAATAACCTTTACATGCCATTTCTTCCAAAATAAATCCAATGATGAGGTTTGAACTTCTCAAGCTTTATTGACTAGGGCATGGAAATAAACTCATGAACCCATGGGGGGGGGGGGGGACTTGTTGAATCTCATGGCCTTTACCTACATGGATAACAAGCAAGACAAACCAACATTTCACTTTATTTAATTAAAAGAAGAAATAAATACAAAAATATACATGATCACAAAAGAACATAAGTCAAGGTGCTTGGTAATTCCTCAAAAGGGCAAAGCTAAATGTAGGGAGGGGAACCAAGAATCCTAGTGTGATCTTGTTGTGAATGAATCAACATGGTATGATGAAGGGATCTTAGGGGCAAAAATTGGTGTACAAAACTATGAGAAGGAACCTGGGTCGTATGGTTACTTCGAGATGGAAGCCTGGATAATAGGGCTTATGGGAAGGAACCTGGGTCGTAGGGTTACTTCATTTGATCATGTAGCTTAGTTGACCCGTTTGGTTTCGGGCACTGATTTTCCATAAGTTGTCTACAGATGTGACACGTACATCTGCCGGGATTGTTAATGATTATTTTCTTTCCTGAAAGGATAACAGGGTTAATTATGCGATGCATGAAATTCATGGTGGGAAGATGTTCTCAAAATAAATGAGATTATGCGGTATGCGATATGTATGCGCTTGTCATGATGTATGAATATGAGATGCTATTGTGACATATCCGAATATGAGAAAATAAATCCCTGACTGCTGCTGGAGAGTATTGGAAATAACATTCCTGGTTGTTGTAGAAAACCGTGATTCTTCTACTTCTGCTAGGGATGGTGAACGAAGATGATTACGCTGGAGATTTGCTCCTTATTCACGGATATGCTGTCGGGGAGAGACTCTGTTTGAGAATAACTCTGCGAGGGGAATAATTCTGTTGGAAGGTGAACTTTCGTAGCTAAAGGGATAAACTCCTTCGGGGATTAAGCTTCTGTATTTAGAGAAATAAACTCTGTTCGGGAGGAAACTTTATGACCCGCTTGTGATTATGAAATCCGGATGGGGAATATAGATGTCAGGCTTCTGAAGGAACCTGGCTGGGGAGAGTACCTCCTGTTTTGGGGAAGCTGATATCAATGATTTGATTACCTTTACTCTGTAGGGAATTACAGATTTTACGGGGTCGTATATACTGATGACTTTGTTTCAAAGCTGTCTCTGCCTCGGTACCTGCTGGACAACGTAACTGTCGGGTTTGGCATTTTTAGTTTTTGCCCTTGTTTCTTAAGTTACGAGCAATTGTCTTTCCTTTTCTTATATGAATATTTGTGAACATCAATCATATTCAAATGCATATGTCAAGAATAAAATTGGACGTTCTTACAAAAAAAAAACAGAAAAAGAAAGACAAATGGTTTTGTAAAAAATGATTTGTATTAATTTCGAAGTGGGCCTATAATAGGCATTTTTGTACAAGGAGGCTGGCGCTCTAGTAAGAGAATGCCACCGTAAAAATGGAAGCTATACAATATTGTGTACAACGAAAAGAAAATAACTATGTGCAATAATCCCATTGAGTTTCAATTCTGCTATTGGTGCTATGTCTTCAGGCGTCTCATCACTTTGCTGCTTATCCAAAGCTGATTAAACTGATTGGTGCTGTTCGAGCTTGATAGTTGATACTGAGGTCTGGTCGCAAGGTGATCCTATGGAACATAGTGATACTCTTTACATCCCTAACTTTTTCCTGGACTGCCCTTTTGGGTTTTCAGTCCACCGAGATACCCCTTTTTGCCCAAGCTGCTTTTTCAGGTTTTCGACTTGCCGGGTGTACAAATTTTTTCATTTTCATCCCTTATTTTTGCCTGAACCCTTTTGGTTCACCGGGAAGCCCTTATTTTTGCCTAGGCCAATCAACCTAGCGGGTCTTTGATCATGCATAGTATCTTTTCACTATGTCCGCATTGACAGGGTGAGGAAGGTCGTCACCATCCATGGTGGTTAGAATCATGGCTCCACCTGAGAAAATGTTTTTAATCACAAATGGCCCTTCGTATGTGGGAGTCCATTTCCCCCTGGGATCACCTTGCGGCAGTATGATGCGCTTGATTACTAGATCGCCGACTTGATACCCTTGGCGTCTGACTTTTTTGTTGAAAGCCTTGATCATCAGTTTTTGATACATTTGACCATGACAGACAGCAATAAGTCTCTTCTCATCGATCAAATTCAGTTGATCAAGTCGATTCTGGATCCAGTCGTCTTCGTTCAAGCCCGAATCCTTCATAATCCTTAGAGAAGGGATTTGGACCTCAATAGGTAGGACTGCCTCCATGCCATATACCAAAGAATAGGGTGTTCCCCTGTCGACGTCCGTGCTGACGTACGGTACCCATGAAGAACATATGGTAACATCTCATTCCAGTCTTTGTATGTCACTGTCATCTTCTGTATGATCTTATTGATGTTCTTGTTAGCCGCTTCAACAATGCCATTCATCTTCGGCCGGTAGGGAGAAAAGTTATGATGCTGTATCTTGAATTGCTTACAAAGTTTGGTAATCATTGTGTTGTTGAGATTGGTACCATTGTCCGTGATAATTCTCTCTGGAACACCATACCGATAGATCAAGTTATGCCTGATAAACTGCGCCACAATGTTCTTGGTCACAGTAGCAAAGGAGGTCGCCTTAACCCATTTTGTGAAGTAATCGATGGCCACCAGGATGAAGCGATGCCCATTGGAAGCGGTGGGTATGATTTTTCCGATCATGTCAATGCCCCACATTGCAAAGGGCCAAGGAGACGTCAAGATATTCAAAGGAATCGGAGGCACACGCACCTTATCAGCATAGATTTGGCATTTATGACAAGTTCGGGAGTGCTGATAACAATTTGCTTCCATACTGGACAAGTAGTATCCTGCCCGTAGAATCTTCTTGGACATGGTATGTCCACTGGAATGGGTTCCGAAGGTACCTACATGTAAATCTATCATAATCGCCTCTGC
The DNA here is from genome assembly GCA_948472305.1 of Vicia faba. Lineage (NCBI taxonomy): Eukaryota > Viridiplantae > Streptophyta > Magnoliopsida > Fabales > Fabaceae > Vicia > Vicia faba. The sequence continues at coordinate 1,008,314,258 of OX451737.1, forward strand.
TTTGCTCTTACACACCGCAGTAAGGTAGAGTCATGGTTGCGCTTGTAGAGGATTCCATTAGTGAGGAAGAATTTCGTGGCAAACCTTCTCAGAAACTTCTTATCATTGACAGATGCCCCTTCGGGATACTCTTGAGCCTCGAGATACCTTTTTACTTCGTGAAACCAGGGTTTATTTGCTACTTCTTCAGTATCAATCTCGCAGTAGTGTGCTGGTTCACCCAATCTCTCAATGGTGATTTGGGGAGCTTCATTGTCCCATCTGACTTTGAACATAGAAGACATGGTAGCTAGCACGTCCGCTAACTGATTCTCCTCTCGTGGGAAATGTTCAAAGGTTACTTCCTCAAAGTGTGGGAGCAATGTCAGTACGTTCTCTTTATACGGGATGAGATTCGGATGCTTCGTATCCCACTCGCCTTTGATCTGACTTATCACCAAGGTTGAGTCTCCAAAAACATCCAAGAACTTGATCCTGAGGTCGATAGCAGCCTTAAGACCCATGATACAAGCTTCATACTCCTTCATGTTGTTAGTACAGTTGAAGCACATCCAGGCAGTGAAAGGAGTATAACATCCCTCAGGAGATATGATTACATCGCCAATGCTGTTACCGAGTGCGTTCGAAGCTCCGTCGAAAACTATAGTTCATCGGGATCCTTCTTCAAGTCCTTCATCCGGTCCAGGTTCTTCGTAGTCAGTCACTAGCATAATATTCTCGTTCGGGAACTCAAAATTCATGGAATGGTAGTCATCCACGGCCTGATGAGCCAAATGACCAGCCAATACACTTCCCTTGATTGCTTTCTGGGTTGTATATTATATATCGTATTCAGTTAAGATCATCTGCCATCTCTCTATTCTTCTGGAGAGTGCGGGCTTCTCGAAGATGTACTTGATTGGGTCCATCTTAGATATTAACAAAGTAGTGTGGGTCAACATATACTGTCTTAGTCAGTGAGCAGCCCATGCCAAAGCGCAACAAGTTTTCTCGAGCAGTGAGTATCTTATCTCACAGTCGGTAAACCTTTTGCTAAGGTAGTATATTGCATGCTCTTTATCGACCAGAATCATCATGCTGCCCCAGCACACATCCCATTGAATTGTCTAGCACTGTTAAGTATAATATCAAAGGTCTTCCTTCAACCGGAGGCATCAGAATTGGTGGTTCTTGAAGGTATTCCTTGATTCTTTCAAAAGCAGTCTGACATTCATAATTCCACTTTACCACTTGATCTTTCTTCAGGAGCTTGAAGATTGGCTCACAAGTAGCAGTCATATGTGAAATGAACCTGGTGATATAATTCAAGCGTCCCAAGAAACCTGTAACCTCTTTCTCGGTACGGGGAGCCGGCATCTCTTGTATGGCTTTTACCTTTGCAGGGTCTACCTGAATAACTTTCTCACTGACGATGAACCCTAGAAGCTTACCAGACCTTACCCCGAAGGTTCACTTGTTAGGATTCAGTCTCAGCTTGTAGGTCTTCAACCTGTCAAACAGCTTTTGCAGATGGTCAAGGTGCTCTCCCTCGGTTTGGGATCTGGCTATCATGTCATCAACATAAACCTCTATCTCATGGTGGATCAAGTCGTGGAATAGAGCGACCATGGCTCGCTGATAAGTTGCCCCAGTATTCTTCAACCCAAAAGGCATCACCTTGTAACATAAGGTACCCTACTGCGTGATAAAGGTTGTCTTCTCCATGTCTTCAAGAGCCATCTTGATCTGGTTGTAGCCAGAGAAACCATCCATGAAGGAGAAGATTTTGTGCTGCGCGGTGTTATCAACCAGAACATCAATGTGGGGTAGAGGGAAGTCATCCTTAGGGCTTTCCCTGTTCAGGTCTCTATAGTCCACACACATCCGTACCTTACCGTCTTTCTTAGGTATCGGAAAAACGTTAGCAACCCACTGCGGATATGAGGTGACAACTAAGAACCCAATGTTGAACTGTTTCATGACCTCTACCTTGATCTTCTCTGACATTTCAGGGCACATGCAGCGGACCTTCTATTTAACCAAAGGACAATCTTCTTTAGTCGGCAGACAATGTACCACAATATTAGTGTCTAAACCAGGCATGTCTTTGTATGACCAGGCGAAGATCTCAACATAGTCGTGCAACATCTGTATCAACGGCTATTTTACATTAGTCTCCAGATTTGCGCTGACCTTGAATTCTTTTCTGTCTACGTATGTGCCCAAGTTTATCGTCTCAACTGGCTCTTCATGAGGCTGTATAACCCTCTCCTCCTGCTGTAGCAGTCTAGCAAGTTCTCCAGGCACTTCACAATCTTCCTCGCCTTCGTCCTTGGCTTGGTTGATCAGATTTTCGAAGTCATAACTGGCAATAGCGGAAATGTTATCAATGGGATCCAGAGTGGATATAGATATGCAGTTTGATACATGAGTGTGTGTAAGAGCATAGCTGTATTGATAAAGCAGAAAAGTAGAAAAACAGAAAAGAAAAACAGAAAGCGCAAGATTTGTATGCAAGAAATGTCCAATGTTTTATTGATGACATGTGAAAATGACATATAATAGCCCTCACAAACAAAACCATTGTGCCTTGAGCAAGACACAAGGCTGTAGAGTTTAAATTGTTTATTATAAACTCGGAAAACAAGTAAGACAATTACTGCTGAATAAAATAAATTGGTATAAAATCTATGGCCATCTAGTTACTAGGTCCACCGTTGGTAGTCGGGTAGATCCAGCTGTCGATATCAGAATCTTCCTCGTTGTCTTCAATAGCATTGACCCCACAATTGTTGATGCGTAGGGGAGGTCCTCCATCCCGAGCGCGTCGAACAACCCTTTGAGCTCCCGAAGTAAAGCCCAAACCAAATTTGTCAGTTTTATGAGGAAAATTAGGGAGTTGACCCCAATTGGTACACCCACCTTCTTCAACTGCTGCTCTGGCGTCCTTGAGAGAACCCATCTTCAGAGGAGGTTTGGTGCTGGTGGTAGTCTCGGTTGACGCCAAAATCTGGGGAACTTCTTCAAAGTTTTTACAAGGAGTTTCTATGAATTCCCAGTCCATCTCCACATACCTGAAAGAGTTCAGGTGGCTTACCATATACTCCTCTTCACCATGCACAGTGACAATCTTCCCCTTCACCAGATACTTCAGCATTTGGTGCAGTGTAGAAGTAACGGCCCCAGCTTCATGGATCCACGGGTGTCCCAATAGACAAGGGTATGATGGCCTGATATCCATCACGTAGAAGGTGGATTCAAAGGTTTGGGAACCCACTATGACAGGGATGTCCACCTCCCCGTGCACCATTCTTTTTGACCCGTCAAAAGCCCTAACCATAATGTTACTGGGCTTTAGGGTCAAGCCTTCAGAATCTAGCTGATCAAGAGCCTTCTTAGGCAGAACATTCAGTGAAGGTTCGGTGTCCACCAGAACATGAGTCATAGTAGTTCCCCTTCATTCGATCAAGACATGCAGAGCATCATTCTGTTTTCTCCCCTTTGGTGTCAGGTCGACATCTGAAAAACCCAAGCCATTGTCAACAGTCACACTGGCCACACAATCTTTGAATTGGTCGACAGAGGTTTCTTGCGACACATGCGCAGTCTTGAGGAATGCAATAAAAGCCTTTGCATGGGCCTCAGAACATAACAACAGAGACAACATCGATATCTTCGAAGGGGTCTGCCCCAGCTGTTCGACCATATTGTAGTCGCTTTTCTTGATTATTTTTAAGATTTCCTCTATTTCTTGCTTAGAGGATTCCACAATAACTTTTCTAGGTGCCTCCATCCGAGAAGGCTCACCTATAGCTTCTTTACCCTGAGTCTCAGATGAATCATCGGCAGGGGTAACAACTGGAGTAAGGATAGGAGTAATAGTTGAAGTACTAGCAGGAACAACAGACTGAATAACAACAGGCTTAGTGACAGTCTTCGGGGAGATCTCGAGAGAGAAAACCCTTCCACTTTGGGTAACCATGCTGGTACCGACAATATTACTGATATCAGGGTCAACCTCTTCGGTCTTCAAATCTTGTTTGATGCCATGGTAGTATACGTCAACACCGTAATTCCAAGGGACAGTTTTGTCCAAGGAGTACGGTACGGGACCAGGAAAAGTGATTATCAACGGGGCGATTCTTGGACCAGGTGTAATCCTAACAGGTCTTTTAGAGGAGACCTTATAAGAATTGGCGGAAATGGTTATAATGGCAATATATTCACACAGAACAGTTAGAATCAAAGTCTTTTCGAACAAAATCTCTCTGCTGTCCATCAGGCGTTGAACACCCGCTTTCAATAAATAGCAACCAGAGGGTTGAGATGAACACATGTGGCAACCTTCACCACAACCCAGAAATAAACCGGCCAGCAACAAATTCTTCTTGACAATCATGAGAGGAGTGGAAACTTCATTAACAGAGGTAACAAATAGATCAGTATCAATGTTATTAACTCCACGGTTGTGCTTGGGAATGGGAGCAATTATGACATTAGGCTTCTCCGGAGCATCAAAATCAATCTCCTTGGCTTCAACTAGATCTTGTACCTTATTTCTCAGAGCCCAACAATCATTTGTATCGTGGCCCGGACTCTCAGAATGGTAAGCACACCGAGCATTTGGATTATACCGAGGAGATATGGTGTTAGGATTCTTGGGAGCCTCCTTCAAGGTTGCCAAGTTGGATCTTAGCAGATGGGGTAAGACCTCGGTCAATGTCATATTAATTCGGGTAAACTGCCTTTGTGGTATTTCTACCCTTTGCTGATTGTTTCGTTGTGGGGTAGCCGCAGGCCTAGGTATCATCACAGCACCTACCGTTGGACAGTGTTCAGCTCTGCTCTGACCTCTTAGGCTATAAATAACACTGACTTCCTTCTTACCCGCGAAGGGCTTCTTCCTTGAGCTTGACGAGGTATCTTTCTGTATTTTTCCGCTCCAGATCCCAACTTCTACCCTTTCTCCAGTCAATATGAGCTTGGTGAAACCAGCTGAGGAGCTACCAATCAAGTGATTGAAGAAAGGAGCATACAAAGTCCCAAGAAACATGTCAACCAACTCCCTATCAGACAAAGGGGGTTGGACTCTCCCTGCCAGATCTCTCCATTTCTGCGCATAGTCCTTAAAACCTTCACCTGCACCCTTGGACATACTTTGAAGTTGAGTACGGGTAGGGGCAAGGTCAGCATTATATTGATACTGCTTATAAAAAGCAGCAGCCAAATCCTCCTAGTTACGTACATTGGTTCCCTCCAGTTGATAGAACCATTCAAGCTGAGTCCTAGACAGACTATCCTGAAAGAAATGGAGCCGCAAGTTCCTATCAGTAGTGTGAGGCTGAATCTTCCTCACATAGGAACAGAGATGAAGCTTGGGACATTACACCCCATCATACTTCGCAAAAACCGGAGCTTTAAACTTCTGCGGGATGACTACCCCAAATACCAAACCCAGCTCTTCAAAATCCAGCCCTGGTATCTCTGGATCTCCATTGCGCTAAGCCGGTCCTCTAACTGCTTGTATCTATCCTTAGTGGGAGGATACTGTTCATCATTAAAGTCGGTGTCATTATCAGAAACTTCAGGGCTAGGGTCTTTCTCCCTTGTCTCTCTCTCTCTCTCTTGATTCTCCCCTTCTTTGGACGAGGAGGTCAGATCAACTGGTTGCTTTAACGGCCCCTTGAACCTTCTGCCTGGATTCGGAACCCCAGAGGTCTTCTTCTTCTTCTTCTTCTTCTTCTTCTTCTTCTCTTTTAGGATAAGGGCCTTCAGATCTTCCTTCCCTTTTGCCAAAGCTACGAACATTTGTTGAAATTGGGCATTTTGTTCCTGGAGATCTTTGATGCTTTGTTCAGAAGACATTATTGCTGAAATAAACAGCGAAGAAGCTGAGAAACCTGTAATGGTACATGTTTATGCAATGTCATGGATGGTATGTGTATGCAATGATTTCAAGGACTCTTAAAGGCTTAAATTGGTTTAACCAAAAGAAACACACGTTAATTGTATTAATAAGTTCAGATTGTTACAAAGAGTGCCCTTTAGGCTTACAATTAAACAAAACAAAACTTAAAGCAAAAAGAAAATTAGGTTTCCCAAGAGCGCATCCTCTTTGGTGCAATGTAGGTGTTTATATTCCTCTCTTCATGAAGTAGCCTAGTGAGCTCCAGGACCTTCTTCTCGCTGGCATAGAATTGAGCTTCAAACGTATCCTGCTCCACTTTAAGTTGAACCTAGGATTTCTGTAACTCCTCATGATCAGTTGGCATGTCAGGATGGAGGACAAGATAAGAAGTGTCTCCTTCAGCAACTATTTCCACTATCGTTAGTAGGACAACAGGGTAAGGCATCATAAGACCTTGGGCACAGGCTCGTACCCATTTGAGATAAGGCTCAAGAGGGATGGAATTCTTATGCCCCAGTGTCTTGCTATCAACTTTATGTACCATGCCCCAAGCTTGCATGAACCTTTTACGGTAACCCTGAGCATCATTCTAATAGTCGAAGGCGATTCCTTAGATAAGTGTATCACGGGGACCATCCCTTCTCGCATAACCAAACAGTCGCCGTGCCAAACAAGGGTTGTTGTACCCCAAAATTTTCCCTCCCATATTTCTCAAGACATGTCAAGAATAATCTCCAAGTGACTCAAGATAGCTCAAGAGTTGGACAGTCAAATCACCTCCTAAGGCAGTCAATTCAAAATTAGGGTTTTGTGTTGCATCAAGGTCCTTACATCCAAGTGACCTCAATTGCTTCCCAATGTCCTAATATTCTCTCAAGTTCATCCATGTCAAATTTCAAGCCTTGCAGAGGAAGTTTGGTCAGTCAATTGCTCAAGAGGTCCAAAAATCGACTATGCTAGGGCAAAAGTCAACTTTGACCTACAAATAGTCAAACCTCAAGATTTTTTGTCAACATTATCATTTTTAAGGTTAATTCATCATTTGATCAAGGGTTGATCATTATTCATCAAGGATTGCTCAAGATTCATCAAGATTCAAAAGTTGCTAAATTAGGGTTTTGTAGGAAAAGTCAACTCAAATTTGACCAAGCATAACTTTCTCATACTTTATGAGAAATGACCCATCCAAATCTCATTTTAAATAGGATGTAATTTCCTACAATCCATATTCACACCCCAAGATCAAGAAATGCACTCACAAAAAGTTATAAATTTGGACATTATAGGTCATTTTTGAAAGTCAACAAAAACATATTTTTTACCAAAGCTTATAACTTGAGCATGGAATATCAAAATGATATGAGACGAAAAGGGTTGGTTAGAGTACATCTCAAGGTTTCTAAAAAGTCCAATAACACTTCCAAAAGTTCAAAATTGAAGAAGTTATGCATTGTTGAAGTTGGGCATTTTTCCAAAAGTGCCAAAAGTCAACTATCCTAAAAACTCCAATTTTTGACAAAAGGACCCACTTTTTTCCACTTGATTTGGTCTTTTAACACCACAGACGTGTCCCATCTTCAGTTTCATGTCCATTCATTAATTTTTCTATTTTATTTAATTTTTATTGAATTAATTCATTTTAAATCAATATTAATTCAAATAAAATCCAAAAATTGATGGAATGATATCTTTTTGATCATTACAGCTTTCAATGATCATGATACACATAATCAAATTCGTGCCAAGGCATATTATGAACAAAATCTTGGATTTGGTACAACTTTGGAAACATTGTTAATGGTGATCAAATCAAATCTCCAATCTTCAATGCTCATGGATTAAAGCCCAAAGTTTAATCTAAATGCATTTCTTATTACTCACACAAGCTAGACACATCAAGAACACGACCTAAGAACTGCAGAAACGGCCAAACCAAATTGGAGAAAAAGCTTGCAAAAGTGGAAACTGAAATCATATTTAGAGCATGATTTAATCCAAAATCTCAACGTAGCTTCCTTGCCTGACGTTCACTGAAGCCAAAGGGATCAAAATCAAGTCCTGAAACCATCTGAAAAGAGCTGTAAGTGTTCTTGAACATAGCTCTGAACATGAGATCGTGATTCCATATTTTGGCATTTTCTGAACAAATCGTTTGTGTATTCATGATTAACGTCCTATTTCCAACCTTTCTGCAATGTTTAATTTCATTCTTGTAGCCTGTATAGCCATGCCCGAAGCTAGGGTTTTGTTTCTTTGTTTTAAGGCGTTTTGATTATAGGTAAAATCAAGACAAGCTATGGCCATGGATGGATTTAGGAGGACGAGGCGAACATGATGATGGGTTTGGTTTGCATTTTTGTGACCTAGAATTCATTATAGGATGATGCCACGGATTTTGTTGCGGATTCAAACCCGCAGGAAAATATACCAGGGCTATTGGAGAAGATGAAGACGTGTTCACGTCTGATTGGCCCATTCAAACCAAAACTCGCGCGTTTTTAATTTCCAGGATATTGTTTGCTTGTTTCTTATAATATTATTTTCCTATTGTAATAACGAATTGAGTGCGTTGGCTGAGTGGTTGGGGAAGGCGTGCATAGTCCATTGGGACCTGAGTTCGAATCCCAGGTCCCCAAAATTGCTTATTATTATTTTGTCCTAGGTATTCAGGTGTGCTTCATCAAGTGTGGTCCATCATACGCTTGCAAAGATCAACGCGCCAGATGGCCTTCAGGCCAAATCTGGTGACCAGGAATGAAGGACTATCACATGTCCAAGTCAACAAGCGCGTGGGTGATATGGAAAGTCAAAGCAAGCTTGCAGTAAATGGGCTTGGAAATACTATTTTCACACTCAAATCAGGCCCAGCACCCCCCCTATTTGGTTATTTCTCTCCTTTTTTAATTTCATTTTATTATTTTGTTTTGTTTAATTATTATTATTATTAAAATTAACCAATTAACTTTTTTTTAATAAAATCAGAAAACATAAAAAATATTATTTTTATTTATTAAATTTAATTTCATCACTTTATTCTTTTGTAAATAAACATTAATCAATTAATTTAGTTTTTAATTAGGTACAATTTTAATATTTTTTGCAATAAATTAAAACTAATGTAGATTAGGTTTTTAATAATTTTAATAATTTTTATTTTATTTCCTTAAATATAAAAAAAACCAAAAATATGTTTTTATTTAATTAATTAATTAACTTAGGTTTAATTTCATTCAATTCAAAAATAATAAAAATCTTTTCTTTAATAAAAAAAGGGTCAAAACCCTAAAAATGTGCCGATTTAATTTTCTTGCACGCGATTCATTTGATTCCAATTTTGTAATTGTTTCCTGGTATGTAATAGTTTTTTAGGACTTTAATTATTTATCGCCTTATTTTTACTTTCCGCAATTTAAATTAAAGGGTTTGTTTTTGGCGATGTAAATACCCGACGCCTTGTAATAGTTTAGATTCAATTTCTGCAAATTTAATTTCTGCAACTATAAACTGTTAGATGTTTGATAATAGGGAATGCATGACAAGATCAATTGTTAACCTAAAATCAATATAGCTCACCCATGACATGTATAGATAAAATTAACCTAAGTAACACACTTGCACATGCCACTCTTAGGGTACACCTCACTTGGTTGCCTCGAACGTGGTCATTGAGTATAGGAAGTTTTAGAGGTCGCCCTCTTGTCCAAAGATCATAAGTTGCCTCAAAATGGTTGCCTCGGAAAAAATGATCTAAGACATTAGGGTTACCACTAAGGCGTCCTAACATTGCTTTAGTGACCACACGTCCCTTAATCGAATTCCGAAAACTCCAACGACGACGCTACCTACTCATCAATAGTGGGATAGCATTGTCTAAAGGACATTTGTACAAATTAATTCCTTTTTCGAGTAGGTAGATGGTTCTTAAGTACTTGCTCATTCTAAAACAAAACAAAACTTTTCGCACTTACACCTTTCAAACAAAAACTCTTTTCAAACCCACAAACACAAAGAAAAGAAAATTTTGAAAACACTTTGAGCAAGTACCTAAGAGCCCGTGGATAACCACAGATAGAAAGGGTGCTAACACCTTCCCCTTCTATAATCTACCTCCCGAACCCGAGAAACATCTCGAAAAAGGAATTTTTCTGTGCTTTTTTCCTTTCCTTGTTGGATAAAATAAAATACGGTGGCGACTCTTGCTTACCGCGACATTTTGCGAAAACAAACGCAAAACGCGAACCAACATTCCAAAAACAGTCAGTTCTCATTCCCACCGATCACAGAACTGGCGACTCTGCTAAGGACATTATAAGTGAGGTGTACCTTAGGATTAGATCATTGTGTTTTCAATTGTATGCTTTGTATGCTTTAATTTTGTGGGCTTGTATCAGAGTTTCTATAGATCCTAACCCGGATCTGGGGGTACCCTTTAGGTAAGTAGCAATAAACTGTGAGGGAACTGTCAGGCGTAGACCGACACGGTTGAAGCAGTAGCTACGTTGGTGTGGCACTTTAGTCTGTACCGATATCCCTTGTGTTGGAACGAGGAGAATATGGGTCTTCTAAGGGGTCATTAGGCACCAAATGACCTTAGAACCTTAAATTGACCAACTTGGCCATAGAACAGTAGCAGTATGCTACACTCATTGAGACTAAACTCTTGCGATGATTCCGGCCGCAAGAAAAGGTTGCTAAACTGGAATTATGACCGATTGAGGGTAGTCAGTGATATTGAGATCCTCTAGAACCCGGTTACTATTTTTAGGACAGGTTTAAACCAACTGAACTGAAAGAGGGTAGTATCTAAGCTCCATGCCAGCCTGAAATCTAATGGCTCTTTTGTGTGACTTGTGTGCCTTTACCATGTTTGCTTTTTGTAGATACTTGTGGTGTGCTTACTATCATGACATCATGACATCATAACATTGCATACATCTTGCATAAGGACTAACCTATTTCAAAGACAGGAGGGTTTCATCTTTGCTCTGTTTTGTAGGTCATCATGATGCCCATGCGTAAGAATACTATCCGGATCAAATTTGTCCAAGTCCCTACCTTGCTTAAAGAGTTGGTTGCCAAGATGCCTGACACTACTTCCTTCATCAGGAGGCATGGTTCTCTTCTCAGTTTGGTCACCTCCAAATTGGACGAGCAGATGATGAGTGTCCTGGTCCAATTCTATGATCCACTGTACCATTGTTTTACTTTCCAGGACTTCCAGCTGGTTCCTACCCTAGAAGAGTTCTCTGAGCTGCTCGGTATCTCTGTTCTGGAGCAGACCCCATTTACTGGTTGGGAGAAGACCCTTAGGCCCGAAGAAATTGCTGCAGCCCTTCATTTGACTAAAGAGGAGGTAATGGCTAATTGGGAGACTAAGAGTGGAGCAAAAGGATTTCTGACTAAGTTCTTGGTTGGCAAGGCTAACTACTTCTGGGATAGCCTAGACTTTAAGGCGTTCGAGGATATTCTGGCTCTTCTGATTTATGGCTTGGTATTGTTTCTGAATCCTGACACTTTTGTTGATGTGAATGCCATAAAGATCTTCATTTCTCAGAACCCTGTACCCACTCTCTTGGGTGACATTCTTCATCAGCTCTATGCTCGTACTGCCCGAAAGCGGGGAACTTTGATGTGTTGTGCTCCTTTATTGTCAAGGTGGTTTATTTCGCACCTCCCTAAGTCAGTACTGAAGAACAAAGAAGGAATGGGCTGGGCTTATAGGGTGATGTCTCTCTCTCATAATGACATCATTTGGACTCTCAAAGGTATGGACGAGGTGACTATCATTGATCACTGTGGAGAGTATCCTAATGTTCCATTGATAGGAACCCATGGAGGAATTTCTTACAACCCATGCTTAGCTCTCCGTCAGTTTGGACGAGCCAGAAGAGAAGGACCTCATGAGATGCTAATGCCTCATATCATCTTTGATTTCCAAGGGGATAGCGACGAGCAATGTCGTAGATTCATAAGGGCTTGGGATAGAGTTCACCAATCTGATCCACATGAGCTGGGTCCAAAGACTTCACTCCCGAAGGATCCATATCTCAGATGGGTCTGTATCCGTGCCCAAAAGCTGGGTATGCCATATGAAGCCGTCCGACCTGTCACTCTTGAAGTTTCTAATGAATAAGGGGTTCTTCCAACCATCCTCCATCCTTACATGCCCACTGACATTGGGGCACTGAAGAGATCTTGGATGCAGCTGAGGGATGAGCGGGATTCTTACTGAGAGAAGTTCAACGAGCAAGAGCAGAAGATCCAGAGGTTGACTAGACAGTTAGAGAATGAGCAGATTCTCAACGACTATGTCCGCACTAATAAGAAGAGACCATGGGAGCATTGATGGGACTTTGATGATTTCCTTTCCAGTTTTATTTTTACTTTTCAGTATTTCCATTCTTGTAACGCCTTAAGGGCAATTTGTTGAACAATTTGAATTACAAAGTTATCTAATAAAGTGTGTTTCCTTTCTTGTTTACAAATTTGAATCTCAATTGTCTTTGAAATAATAATCATACGCATTTCATCCCATGCACTTCATAAACAGGTACCCTTTACAGGTCTCTTATCTTCTTCGCTATTTATTTCAGTGCTCATCATGTCTACTGAACCTTCAACTAAGCAAGCCATCAAGGCCCTCCAGGCCCAGAATTCCCAATTTCAAGAGTTGTTCATGAGTCTAGCTAAAGGTCAACAAGACCTGAAGACCCTGATTCTGAAGGAGAAAAAGAAGAAGAAGAAGAGGACAGTCCTGTTCAACACTGGTCCTAGGTTTGGAAACAGGCTACAGAACGAAGTTGATCTGACCACCTCATCTGGAGGGAAAGATAGTCCATAAGAAAGGAGGGCTCCTAGCCATGTGGTCTCCGACAACGAGACAGACTACGATGAAGAACAGTATCCTCATGCTGAGGATAAGTACAAACAGCTGGAAGACCGTTTGAGCGCGATGGAAATTCAGAAGGTGCCTGGTCTGGACTTCTGAGATCTAGGTCTATCATCCGGGGTGGTGATTCCCCATAAATTCAAGGCACCAGCCTTTGCTAAGTATGACGGAGTTTCTTGTCCGAAGCTGCACCTCCGGTCATATGTGAGGAAGATCCAGCCTTACACTGCTGATAAGAACCTATGGATCCACTTCTTCCAAGACAGTCTCTCAGGGACTCAGCTTGAGTGGTTCTATCAGTTGGACGGAGCCAGTATCCGCAGTTGGGAAGATTTGGCTACTGCATTCTACAGGCAGTATCAGTACAACTCCGACCTCGCTCCTACGCATACCCAACTCCAGGGTATGTCAATGGGAATGGGTGAAGGATTCAAAGATTATGCTCAAAAGTGGAGAGACCTCGCCGGAAGGGTACAACCGCCCTTAGCTGATCGGGAACTTGTTGACATGTTTTTGGGGACCCTGTCTGGTCCATTTTTCAACCACTTGATTGGAAGCTCTTCATATGGGTTTACAGATCTTATTTTGACTGGTGAGAGGATAGAGGCTGGTAAGATACAGAAGGGTTCTTCATCAAGCACCGAGAAGAAGCCGTTTAAGAAAGAGTCCAGTGCTGTCTATAGTGTAAGAAGACATAATAGACCTGAACACCGCCAAGCTGTCAATGCGGTTGTTATTTCAAAACCTGCTGGTGCTCCTCAGTACAACAATCAACAAAAGGACGAGAGACCTAAGAGGAAATTCACTCGTCTCAGCATGACCTTATCTCAGATTCTGCCATAGTTGCTGAAGACTAATCTGGTGACTCTAAGGGAAGCCCCAAAGAATTCAAATACAACGTCACCAAGGTATAACCCTAACGCCCGCTATGCTTATCACTCCGATAGCCCGGGGCATAATACAGATGATTGTTGGAGTCTGAAAAATAAGATACAAGACTTAATTGATGTGAAGGAGATTGAGTTCGAGGCGCCCGAGAGGCCTAATATTGTGACTGCTCCCATGCCCAAGCATGGAGTGAATGCTATAGAGGAAGACTTGTTTGTAGTTTCTGTGGATGACATTGTTACCCCTCTGATGACTGTCAAGAAGAACCTTTTGCTAGCCGGTTTATTTCCAGGCTGTGATGAAGGTTGCTGTATGTGTTCTGCCCGCCCAAATGGTTGTCCGCTTTTGAAGTCAGGTGTCCAGCGCCTGATGGATAGTAAAGAGATTCTGTTTGAGAAGACTGTTGTTCCCTTAGTTCCTTCTAAAGAAGTTGCCATCATTACCATTTTCGACAATTCTTCCAAGGCTCCCTCGAGGAAGCCTGTTAGAATTATATCTGTTCCAAGAATCGCACCTGTGATCATCACTGTTCCGGGGCACATCCCCTATACCTCTGATAAAGCTGTCCCTTGGCACTATGGGGCTGATGTTTATTTTCATGGAGTTAAGCAAGAGTTGGATGCTGATACCGACATCAGCAACATTACTAGACCTGCTAAAGTCACCCGCAGCGGAAGACTTTTCTCACCTGATATTGCTCCACCAACAGCCCGAAGACCTGTTGTTATTACACCTGCCAGTGTACCCGCCACTATTCCTAATCAAGTTCCTATTCTTACCCCTGTCGCCGAGTCATATGACGCTCGGGGCAAAGGGATCACCACTGATGTGCCCGCCCAGACAGGGGCACCGAAGATAATTACTGTTGAAGCTCCCAAACAGGAGATGGAAGAGATCCTGAAGATTATTAAAAAGAGTGACTATAATGTAGTTGAACAGCTGGGGCAAACCCCGTCTAAGATTTCTATGTTGTCACTATTGCTGTGCTCAGAGGCCCATGCCAAGGCTCTGATTACCTTTCTTAAGACTGCCCACGTACCACAAGAGACATCAGCTGATCAGTTTACAGATTGTGTGGCTAATTTGACTGCTGATAATGGGTTGGGTTTCTCTGACACCGACTTGACCACTAAAGGGAAGAATCACAATGATGCCCTGCATGTCTCCATTGAATGCAGGGGCACCACTCTTGCTCATGTATTGGTAGATACTGGCTCCTCATTGAACGTATTGCCTAAAAAAGCTCTAGACCGGTTGGATTATGAGGGGTTAGAGTTGAAACCAAGTAACATTGTCGGCAGGGCCTTTGATGGGTCTAAAAGGATGGTACATGGAGAGGTTGATATCCAGATCAAGGTTGGTTCTCAGGTCTTCAATTCTACTTTCTATGTGATGGACATTCGGCCATCCTACTCTTGTTTGCTGGGTCGTCCATGGATCCATAAAGCCGGGGCCCTAACCTCAACGCTTCACCAGAAGCTGAAGTACCCGGTCAAAGGGAAGATTGTGATAGTACAGGGAGAGGAGGAGTACATGGTCAGCCACCTAAACTCTTTCCAATATGTAGAGATGGATGGGGAGTTCATTGAGACCCCATTTCAGCACTTTGAAGAGGTTCCCCAGACACTGGCATCAGCTGAGACTGTGGTTGAAGATTCTCCTATGAAAATGGCTTCCTTAAAAGATGCCCGAGGTGTTATTGAGAAGGGTGAGTGTGCAAATTGGGGCCGACTTCCTGATTTTACACAGAAGACTAACAAGTTTGGTTTGGGTTTCACTGCAGAAGCTCAAAGGGCTGTTCGAAATGCACGAATCGGAAGACCTCCCGTGTTCATCAGCAACTCGGGAGTGAATGCCATTGAAGATGATGTGGAAGAGTCTGAGTTCGACAGCTGGATCTATCCTACGACCGACAGTGGACCAAGCAACTGGACAGCAAAGGACTTCATCCCTATTACTTTTGTTACCCAGTAATGAAACTTTTGTTTTGAATTTGTAATAGACAATGTCTTAAACTTTATGGCCCGGTGTCTTACCCGGGGCACCGTGGCTTCATTTGTGAGGGCTTTTGTGTGTCATCTTCATATATCATTAATAAAAGAATTGGACATTCTTGCATTTCAAATTTTGCGCTCCTTGTTTTTCTTTATTATATATTGCAAAACAACTATTTTACACACACTCACATATACAGGTCCACATCCACTCTGGATCTCACTGGTAACGATTCTGCTACTGCCAGTTATGACTTCAAAAATCCGATCAACTTAGCTGAAGATGAGGGTGAAGATGATTGCGAAGTGCCTGGTGAACTTTCAAGACTGCTACTCCAAGAAGAGAGGGTTATTTAGCCACACGAAGAGCCGGTGGAAACAGTGAATCTGGGTACTGAGACAAATAAGAAAGAGGTCAAGATCGGTGCAAACCTGGAGCTTAGTATAAAGCAATGGTTGATTCAGATACTGCGTGACTACGTTGAGATCTTTGCCTGGTCTTACGAAGATATGTCTGGGTTGGATACGGATATTGTGGTTCATTGCCTGCCTACCAAGGAAGACTGTCCTCCAGTGAAACAGAAGGTCCGCCGGATGCGCCCAGAGATGTCTGAGAAAATCAAGGCTGGAGTTATGAAACAGTTTGACGTCGGTTTTCTAGCAGTTACTTCTTACCCTCAATGGGTGGCCAATGTGGTTCCAATACCAAAGAAGGATGGTAAGGTCCGAATGTGTGTTGACTACAGGGATTTGAACAGGGCGAGCCTTAAGGATGACTTCCCTCTGCCTCATATTGACGTTCTGGTTGACAACACCGCTCAGCACAAGGTATTCTCCTTCATGGATGGTTTCTCCGGTTATAACCATATTAAAATGGCTCCCGAAGACATGGAAAAGACGACCTTTGTTACTCAGTGGGGTACTTTTTGCTACAAGGTTATGCCTTTTGGGTTGAAAAATGCTGGGGCAACATACCAGCGTGCCATGGTTGCTTTGTTTCATGACATGATCCATCATGAGATTTAAGTATACGTCGACGATATGATTGCAAGGTCCCAGATGGAGGAGGAACACCTTGACCATCTGCAGAAACTGTTTGACAGGCTGAAGTTATACAAGCTGAGGTTGAACCTAAACAAGTGCACCTTCGGGGTAAGATCTGGTAAATTGCTGGGCTTCGTCGTGAGCGACAAAGGTATTCAAGTTAACCCTGCAAAAGTGAAAGCCATACAAGAGATGCCAGCTCCCAAAACAGAGAAAGAAGTCAGAGGCTTTCTGGGATGACTGAATTATATTGCCCGATTCATCTCGCACCTAACTGCTACTTGTGAGCCGATCTTCAAGCTGCTGAAGAAGGATCAAGTGGTACGTTGGAATGATGAATGCCAGGCCGCTTTCAAAAGGATCAAAGAGTATCTCCAAGAGCCACCTATTATGATGCCACCAATTGAAGGGAGACCTTTGATCTTATACTTGACAGTGCTTGATAACTCAATGGGGTGTGTGCTGGGGCAGCATGACGAGTCTGGCCGAAAAGAGCATGCTATTTACTACCTTAGCAAAAAGTTTACCGACTATGAGAACCGATACTCACTGCTCGAGAAAACTTGCTGCGCTTTGGCATGGGCTGCTCGCCGGCTGAGACAGTATATGCTGACTCACACTACTTTGTTGATATCAAAGATGGATCCAATCAAGTATATCTTCGAGAAGCCTGCCTTGTCCGGAAGAATAGCAAGATGGCAGATGATCTTGACGGAGTATGACATCCAGTACACGACTCAAAAGGCAATCAAGGGAAGTGTATTGGCAGACCATTTGGCACATCAGGCAGTGGATGATTACCAGTCTATGATCTTAGAATTCCCGGACGAGAATATCATGTTGGTAACTGATTGTGAGACACCTGGATTGGAGGAAGGACCTGAGGAAGGATCCAAATGGTCTATGTACTTTGATGGAGCTTCGAATGCTTTGGGTAATGGCATTGGCGCTGTTATCATATCTCCTAAAGGCTCTCATACTCCATTCACCGCCCGACTATGTTTCAACTGCACCAACAATATGGCGGAGTATGAAGCGTGCATTATGGGTCTTTGAGCAGCAATTGACCTAAGGATTAAGTTCTTGAGTGTCTTTGGTGATTCCGCTCTCATGATCAGTCAGATCAAAGGCGAGTGGGATATGAAACACCCAAATCTTATCCCTTACAAGGAGTATGTATTGACATTGCTTCCCCATTTTGAGGAGATAACCTTTGAACACTTCCCTAGAGAGGAGAATCAGTTGGCGGACGCGTTGGCTACGATGTCTTCTATGTTCAAAGTCAATTGGGACAATGAGGCTCCCCGAATCATCATTGAAAGATTGGATGAACCTGCGCATTGCTTTGATCTTGAGACTGAAGAAGTAACAGAAAAGCTCTGGTATCATGAGGTGAAGAGGTATCTTGAAGCTGAAGAATACCCCGAGGGTGCATCTGTTAATGACAAGAAGTTTCTGAGGAGGTTCGCGGCAAAGTTCTTCATCAGCAATAACATCCTTTACAAGCGTAACCATGATTCAACTTTACTGCGTTGTGTGGATAAGATTGAAGCAGAAAGGATCATGACAGAGTTACATGAAGGTACCTTCGGAACCCATTCTAGTGGACATACCATGGCAAAGAAAATACTTCGGGAAGGATATTATTGGTCCACAATGGAAGCTGACTGTTATCAGCATTCTCGGACATGTCACAAGTGCCAGGTCTATGCTGATAAGGTGCACATACCTCCAGTTCCTCTGAATGTTTTGACAGCACCTTGGCCTTTTGCAATGTGGGGCATTGATATGATCGGCGAGATCAGACCTACGGCATCTAACGGGCATCGTTTCATCCTGGTAGCGATTGATTACTTTACGAAATGGGTTGAAGCAGCTTCATTTTCTACTGTAACCAAGAACGTCATAGCACGGTTTATTCGGCACAATCTGATCTGTCGATACGGTGTACCAGAGAGGATCATTACGGACAATGGTACCAATCTCAACAACAAGATGATCACTGAGCTCTGCGAGCAATTCAAGATACAACATCATAACTCTTCTCCCTACCTGCCGAAGATGAATGGGGCTGTTGAGGCAGCTAATAAGAACATTAAGAAGATCGTGCAGAAGATGACAGTGACATACAAAGATTGGCACGAGATGTTACCATTTGCTCTTCATGGGTACCGTACCTCAGCACGAACGTCAACATGGGCAACACCCTATTCCTTGGTTTATGGCATGGAGGCAGTCTTGCCTATTGAAGTTCAGATACCCTCTCTTCGAATCATGAAGGATGCATGTTTGAGTGAAGATGACTGGATTCAGACCCGGCTTGATCAACTAAACCTAATCGACGAAAAGAGACTTACTGCTATTTGTCATGGTCAGACGTACCAAAAGCGGATGATCAAGGCATTTAACAAGAAAGTCAAGCGACAAGAGTATCAAGTTAGGGACCTGGTTATCAAGCGCGTCATCTTACCTTAAGGTGATCCCAGGGGAAAATGGACCCCTACTTACGAAGGGCCATTTGTGGTTAAGAACATTTTCTCAGGCGGAGCTATGATTCTAACCACCATGGATGGTGACGACCTTCCTCACCCCGTCAATGCAGACATAGTGAAAAGATACTACGCATAATCAAAGAGCCGCTAGGTTGACTGGCCTAGGCAAAAATAAGGGCTTCCCAGCGAACCAAAAGGGTTCGGGAAAAAATAAGGGATGAAAATGAAAACATTTGTACACCCGGCAAGTCGAAAACCTGGAAAGGCGACTTAGGCAAAAATGGGTATCCCGGTGGACTGAAAACCCGAAAGGGTAGTCCAGGCAAAAATTAGGGATTAAAGCGTAACACTATGTCTCATTAGATCACCTTGCATCCAGACTTCGGTATCGACTGTCAAGCTCGGACGACACTAATCAATCAGATCCATCTTCAACCAGTAGCAAAGTGATGAGATGCTTGAAGACATAAAGGCAATAGCAGAGTTGGAACCCAGTGGGATTATTCACATAGCTGTTTTGTTTTCTTTTTACAAAATTGTGTAAATTCTATTTTTTCGACGACATTCTCTTACTAGGACGTCAGCCTCTTGTACAAAAACACCTATTTACAGGCTAAACTTCAAAATCTATACAAATTCATTTTCAGACAAATTTCAAACTGTTTTCCTTTATCTGTTTTGTTTTGCAAAGAACGTCCAAAGTTCATTTTGGATATATGCATTTGACATTAATTGCTATTCATAAATATTTACATGCGAAACAAAGATGAATTACTGGTAACATCAGATGTAGAGGGAATAAGAATTGTCTGAACTGTGTAGTTGCTTTGTCCAACAGGTACCGAGGTAGGTTCAGCTGAAGAAAAAGGCTAAGGTACTTTCACTCCCCGCAGAATAAGACAGTAATGATAGCTCTCTCAGCTGAGACTTGCAACTATGGACGAATCAACAATACTCTCCCCAAGCAGAGTTCATCCACCATCAGCGCTGAAAAAGGTTTAGTATCCCCAGAAGGTCTTAATATTCCCCAGCGGAGTATAAAGATATTCCCCAACAAGCATAAGAGTATCCCTAGAAGTCTTAATATCCCTCAATGAAGCATAAGAATGTCCCCCGGCAGAATACAAGATACCCCCAGTGGAGCCATTTCCCCAGCGCAGTTTAAAAAAGCTTCCCCAACGGAGTTGAGGCATTATCCCTAGTAGATTCTGGAGGCTTATCCCCTGCAGTACAAAATAAACCATTCCCAGCCAAATTCAGAGGGTTATCCCCACAAGAGTCTAACAGGGTTATCCCCAGCAAGTTGCAACCGAAAGATCATCCCCAACGAAGTTCTTTTTTTCCCCAAGCAGATTCAATATCACCAGCAACAGTAATCCATCCCCAGCGGAGTTCATCATTAAAATCCCCAACAGAGCTTATCAGCGGAATTCCCAGCGGAGTTTATCGTTAAAATCTTCATCAGTTTATTCCCCATAGAGTAATCTCTTCATCAGTTTATTCCCCAACGGAGTTCTTTTCTCCTGCAGACTTATTCTCACAATCATTTTCGTTCATCATCCCCAGCGGAAATGAAGAACTTAATTCTATTCTCCAGCAGCTCCGGGATTTATTTTCCCAGCTAAAACATCACATTTTCATACATCATGATACATGCATATACGCATCATACCATACAATCTCATTTATGTTGAGAACATCATTGCTTGATCCACCTCATGCATTGCATATGACTGACCTTTACCTTTCAGGAAAGATGCAGTTAGGTTCCCAGCTTAGTCGAAGACCTGACCGGTTCTTAAATCTCAATTGAATTATCCTCGATTGAATTTCAGATAAGGTTCTCAATCTCAACAGTTTCCCTACATCATAGTATGGACGAGTGCTATAACCTCAACGGTATACTACGTTGAGCACTAGTCAGTTCCTAGATCTTGATGTTTTCCTCCGTCATAGTGTGGACAAGTTCTCTAACCTCAACGGTATACTATGTTGAGCACCAGACAGTTCCTAGATATTGATGAAGATGTTTCCCTACGTCATAGTATGGACAGGTACTATAACCTCAATGGAATACTACGTTGAGCACTAGTCAGTTCCTAGATCTTGATGTCCTCCTCCGTCATAGTGTGGACAAGTTCTATAACCTCAACGGTATACTAAGTTAAGCACTAGTCAATTCCTAGATCTTGATGAAGATGTTTCCCTACGTCATAGTGTGGACAGGTACTATAACCTCAATGGTATACTATGTTGAGCACTAGTCAGTTCCTAGATCTTGATGTTTTCCTCCGTCATAGTGTGGACAAGTTCTATAACCTCAACGGTATACTACGTTGAGCACCAGACAATTCCTAGATCTTGATGAAGATGTTTCCCTACGTCATAGTGTGGACAGGTACTATAACCTCAACGGTATACTACGTTGAGCACTAGTCAGTTCCTAAATCTTGATGTTTTCCTCTGTCGTAGTGTGGACAAGTTATCTAACCTCAATGGTATACTACGTTGAGCACCAGACAGCTCCTAGATCTTGATGAAGATGTTTCCCTATGTCATAGTGTGGATGAGTGCTATAACCTCAACGGTATACTACGTTGAGCACTAGTCAGTTCCTAGATCTTGATGTTTTCCTCCGTCATAGTGTGGACGAGTTCTCTAATTTCAATGGTATACTCCGTTGAAGACCAGACAGTTCCTAGATCTTGATGAAGATGTTTTGCCCCCAATTGAATTATGGATAGGTTCTTAAGACTCAGCCGAGGCATTCTCTCAGTTGAAGTACAAGCAAGTTCCTAAATCTCAACAAAAGTTAGACTTCCCCAGCGGAATCTTCTACAACAACAGGTATGCAAGTTCTCGCTAAGGAATCTCTTATGTGATCGACACTCCTGCATATGGCATCTATAAGCCCATCCTCCTACCAACAATCTCCAAATGGCATTTGTAAGCCCATTCCCGACATCACAATGCTGATACTACAACACGCGAGTGCAAATTTCTGGGCACTCTAGTGTTCAATTATCTTCCACCTTCGGATCACGAAAGGCTCGAAAGTCAATCTATATCCTCAGGTTTAAGAAAATTGAACAGGGGCACCTGTTGTACCCCAAAATTTGCCCTCCCATATTTCTCAAGACATGTCAAGAATAATCTCCAAGTGACTCAAGATAGCTCAAGAGTTGGACAGTCAAATCACCTCCTAAGGCAGTCAATTCAAAATTAGGGTTTTGTGTTGCATCAAGGTCCTTACATACAAGTGACCTAAATTTCTTCCCAATGTCCTAATATGCTCTCAAGTTCATCCATGTCAAATTTCAAGCCTTGCAGAGGAAGTTTGGTCAGTCAATTACTCAAGAGGTCCAAAAATCGACTATGCTAGGGCAAAAGTCAACTGTGACCTACAAATAGTCAAACCTCAAGATTTTTTGTCAACATTCTCATTTTGAAGGTTAATTCATCATTTGATCAAGGGTTGATCATGATTCATCAAGGATTGCTGAAGATTCATCAAGATTCAAAAGTTGCTAAATTAGGGTTTTGTAGGAAAAGTCAACTCAACTTTGACCAAGCATAACTTTCTCATACTTTATGATAAATGACCCATCCAAAGCTCATTTGGAAGAGTATGCAATTTCCTACAATCCATCTTCACACCCTAAGATCAAGAAATGCAATCACAAAAAGTTATAAATTTGGACATTATAGGTCATTTTTGAAAGTCAACAAAAACACCTTTTTTGCCAAAGCTTATAACTTGAGCATGGAATATGAAAATTAGATGAGACCAAAAGGGTTGGTTAGAGGACATCTCAAGGTTTCTAAAAAGTCCAAGAACACTTCCAAAGGTTCAAAATTGAAGAAGTTATGCAATGTTGAAGTTGGGCATTTTTCTAAAAGTGCCAAAAGTCAACTATCCTCAAAACTCCAATTTTTGACAAAAGGCCCCACTTTTTCCACTTGATTTGGTAGTTTCACACCACACACGTGTCCCATCTTCAGTTTCATGTCCATTCATTAATTTTTCTATTTTATTTAATTTTTATTGAATTAATTCATTTTAAATCAATATTAATTCAAATAAAATCCAAAAATTGATGGAATGATATCTTTTTGATCATTACAACTTTCAATGATCATGATACACATAATCAAATTCGTGCCAAGGAATATTGTGAACAAAATCTTGGATTTGGTACAACTTTGGAAACTTTGTTAATGGTGATCAAATCAAATCTCCAATCTTCAATGCTCATGGATTAAAGCCCAAAGTTTAACCTAAATGCATTCCTTATTACTCACACAAGCTAGACACATCAAGAACATGACCTAAGAACTGCAGAAACGGCCAAACCAAATTGGAGAAAAAGCTTGAAAAAGTGGAAACTGAAATCATATTTAGAGCATGATTCAATCCAAAATCTCAACGTAGCTTCCTTGCCCGACGTTCACTGAAGCCAAAGGGATCAAAATCAAGTCCTGAAACCATCTGAAAAGCGCTGTAAGTGTTCTTGAACATAGCTCTGAACATGAGATCGTGATTCCATATTTTGGCATTTTCTAAACAAATCGTTTGTGTATTCATGATTAACGTCCAATTTCCAACCTTTCTGCAATGTTTAATTTCATTCTTGTAGCCTGTATAGCCATGGCCGAAGCTAGGGTTTTGTTTCTTTGTTTTTAGGCGTTTTGATTATAGGTAAAATCAAGACAAGCTATGGCCATGGATGGATTTAGGAGGACGAGGCGAACAGGATGATGGGTTTGGTTTGCATTTTTGTGACCTAGAATTCATTATAGGATGATGCCACGAATTTTGTTGCGGACTCAAATCCGCAGGAAAATATACCAGGGCTATTGGAGAAGATGAAGACGTGTTCACGTCTGATTGGCCCATTCAAACCAAAACTCACGTGTTTTTAATTTCCAGGATATTGTTTGCTTGTTTCTTATAATATTATTTGCCTATTGTAATAACAAATTGAGTGCGTTGGCTGAGTGGTTGGGGAAGGCGTGCATAGTCCATTGGGACCTGGGTTTGAATCCCAGGTCCCCCAAATTGCTTATTATTATTTTGTCCCAGGTATTCAGGTGTGCTTCATCAAGTGTGATCCACCATACGCTTGCAAAGATCAACGCGCCAGATGGCCTTCAGGCCAAATCTGGTGACCAGGAATGAAGGACTATCATATGTCCAAGTCAACAAGCGCGTGGGTGATATGGAAAGTCAAAGCAAGCTTGCAGTAAATGGGCTTGGAAATACTATTTTCACACTCAAATCAGGCCCAGCACCCCCCTATTTGGTTATTTCTCTCCTCTTTTAATTTCATTTTATTATTTTGTTTTGTTTAATTATTATTATTATTAAAATTAACCAATTAACTTTTTTTTTAATAAAATCAGAAAACATAAAAAATATTATTTTTATTTATTAAATTTAATTTCATCACTTTATTTTTTTGTAAATAAACATTAATCAATTAATTTAGTTTTTAATTAGGTACAATTTTAATATTTTTTGCAATAAATTAAAATTAATGTAGAATTAGGTTTTTAACAATTTTAATAATTTTTATTTTATTTCCTTAAATATAAAAAAACCAAAAATATGTTTTTATTTAATTAATTAATTAACTTAGGTTTAATTTCATTCAATTCAAAAATAACAAAAATCTTTTCTTTAATAAAAAAAGGGTCAAAACCCTAAAAATGCGCCGATTTAATTTTCTTGCACGCGATTCATGTGATTCCAATTTTGTAATTGTTTCCTGGTATGTAATAGTTTTTTAGGACTTTAATTATTTATCGCCTTATTTTTACTTTTCGCAATTTAAATTAAAGGGTTTGTTTTTGGCAATGTAAATACCCGACGCCCTGTAATAGTTTAGATTCAATTTACGCAAATTTAATTTCCGCAACTATAAACTGTTAGATGTTTGATAATAGGGAATGCATGACAAGATCAATCTTTAACCTAAAATCAATATAGCTCACCCATGACATGTACAGATAAAATTAACCGAAGTAACACACTTGCACATGCCACTCTTAGGGTACACCTCACTTGGTTGCCTCGAACGTGGTCATTGAGTATAGGAAGTTTTAGAGGTCGCCCTCTTGTCCAAAAATCATAAGTTGCCTCGAAATGGTTGCCTCAGAAAAAATGATCTAAGACATTAGGGTTACCACTAAGGCGTCCTAACATTGCTTTAGTGACCACACGTCCCTTAATCGAATTGACCCGAAAACTCCAACAACGACGCTACCTACTCATCAATAGTGGGATAGCATTGTCTAAAGGACATTTGTACAGATTAATTCCTTTTTCGAGTAGGTAGATGGTTCTTAAGTACTTGCTCATTCTAAAACAAAACAAAACTTTTCGCACTTACACCTTTCAAACAAAAACTCTTTTCAAACCCACAAACACAAAGAAAAG
The DNA here is from genome assembly GCA_948472305.1 of Vicia faba. Lineage (NCBI taxonomy): Eukaryota > Viridiplantae > Streptophyta > Magnoliopsida > Fabales > Fabaceae > Vicia > Vicia faba. The sequence continues at coordinate 1,008,339,891 of OX451737.1, forward strand.
CAAATTTTGAAAACACTTTGAGCAAGTACCTAAGAGCCCGTGGATAACCACGGATAGAAAGGGTGCTAACACCTTCCCCTTCTATAATCTACCTCCCGAACCCGAGAAACATCTCGAAAAAGGAATTTTTCTGTGCTTTTTTCCTTTCCTTGTTGGATAAAATAAAAGACGGTGGCGACTCTTGCTTACCGCGACATTTTGCGAAAACAAACGTAAAACGCGAACCAGCATTCCAAAAATAGTCAGTTCTCATTCCCACCGATCACAAGGGTTATAAGTGATTCCTCCCCTAATGCCTAAGAGAGGGACATTAGGGAATTCACCACAGTGATCGATGATGGTAACATCTTCTAAAGACCGTGAACACCAATGAATGTCTGAATGTGTAAGGGACATCAGCCTATGAGACCATTTGATACCCTACTCATTCTTCAAAATAGACCTGGGTGGGTGTGAAATAAACAATCTAGCTAATAGATCGGTGCAACACAAGAGGGTCCCCCTTCTCTTTAGAGTGCGAGCATGCAGAGAGTGTAGAATATCCCCAAGTAATGTAGGCACCGGATTATGAGACAGAAAAACCTTAATCGTATTCACATCTACGAGTTGGTCCGCGTTAGGGAATAGTACCTTCCCGTAGATGAGGAGTGCCAATACCTCTTCAAAAGCTTGTAAATCCAGGGTATCTAAAAAATAGTGAGCTTTCTCTAATAGAAATTTAACTGGGATTCCTTGGACACTTCCCCTAGTTTCTCAATTTGTCACTACATCGGACCGTTGTAAGGACAGAGCTCGTGAAATCTCTTCAGGCTTTGGATGTCTTTTCATAGCGTTGAATGGTAACTTATCAAGAATAGGTACCCCTAATAACCGAAAAAATTCCTCCATAGTAGGCACTAGCTGGTAATCTGGGAAGGTGAAGCAGGGGTGCAAAGGATCAAAGAACTGAAATAGCACTTTGAACAATTCTTCATCAGGTTTTGAAGTGACCAAGTTGAGCAATCGACCATGTTTTTCAGTGAATGGAGAGCTTTGGGGAATCCTTAATGCCAAGTTCTTTAGTTGAGGAGGTGCTTTTACAAGGTTAATATGGATAGTGTTCCTGCGGGAGGATGCCATGTCCTACAAAACAAAGCAAAGATGAGCCCTAGAAAATCCTTGAAATGGTTAGTATGATATGCCATGTGTAATACGGTGGCATAACTGACTGTTAATACTGGTTTGCGTTTTATATTCTCAAATGTTGCGGTAAGCAAGAGTCGCCACCGACTTTTATTTCATCCAACAAAAGAAAGGAAAAAGAACAGAAAAAACCATTTTTCGAGAGTTTCTGAGTACAGGGGGTAGATTATAGAAAGGGAAGGTGTTAGCACCCTTTCTATCCATGGTTTTCCATGGGCTCTTAGGTACTTGCTCATTTTAAAATTGCTTGTGTGTGTTTTTCAAAAAGTTTTGTTTAACTTCGTGATAACCCTTGTATCTGTCCTCAAGAGTGTGACAAAGTGGTTTTTGAAAACTGTTTTGAAAGTGTTTGTGTAAAAAGAGTTTATTTGAACAAGTACTTAAGATTTTCTACCTACTCGAAAAAATATTGTTCGTTCTCATTTCCTTTAGGCAGCGCTATCCTACTATTAAGAAGTAGATAGCCCTATCGTTGGAGTTTTAAGGGCATTTGAAGGGACGAAATGGTCACTGAAGGCAACAAGTAAGGATACCTTAGCATTTTGAAGGGACTATCATCATAAGATCATTTCTCGTAAGCGACTCGAGGGACAATGAGTGACTATGATCTTTATGACGACTTTAAATTGCGGGTCATTGCTAAGATATCCCTATGTTCGAGGGAAATGACCATCATTTCCGAGGCAACCAAGTGGGGCAAACCCTAGGAGTGAGCATGTGCAAGTGTGCTTTTTTCAGTTAATTATCTTTGCACAATTAGGGTGATCTACCTTTTAATTATTGATTTATCTTTCTCATATAATCCTAATGTCCATACATCTAGCAGTTTAATAGTTGCGGAAATTAAAGAGTGCAAGAAATTAAAGTCCTAACTATTACAAGGGTTTTGGGCAGATACAAATATTTGACTGAAAATAAAGATGCGGAATTAAAACCCTAATTAATCTATTACAAACTTGAAACAATTACTATAATTTGAATTAAAAGAAAGTAAAGGCGCGCGACGATTTAAATACGAGGAAAAATTAGAAGCCTAAAAGAATCTAATTAATTAAAAAAAATATTTTTGTGTATTTTTTTACTAAGAAAATGATTTAATTGCAAATTAAACCTAATTCTATAATTAATTTTAAATAATAAGAAAAACAACCAAGTTAATCTAATTAAACTAATTTATTTTTAATAAATAATTAATTTAAATAAAAACCTAATTCTATATTTTGGTGATTTTTATTTTTCATGATTTAATAAAAAAAAGATTTTTTTGTGTTGTTTTGTAAAAAGAAATTAATCAAATAAAACAAAAGAAAATAAAGAAAGAATTGAAATCTTGCCAAGGCCCAAATCGTTTGGCCCAATGCATGCCTGATCCAGTGTTGCCACGCCTGGGATGTCCATCCTGAGGAAGCGCTCTAGGAGCGTCATTTCTGGACCCATCAAGATCCAATGGTTGGATTTGAAGGTGCATGGTTGACATCTGAATGTGAGGCACACTGAATCCTGCATAGAACATTAGGAAAATAACAAAATGTACACGCCTGGGATCAAACCCAGGTCTTTGGTTTCACACATCCCTATCCCTGCCATCTGCGTTGATCATTCAATTATGAATATATGCAGAATAAAACAATATAACATGAAACGAGAATACATGTTGAGTTGTCAAGCACGCACCAGCAAATGGGACCCTTGCAATTCAAACGAACCAATCAAATGCAGAGAGAAAGGGGACCAGTTGAGGCTAGCCAATGAAACATTGCCTTTTTGCCACACAATGAGTCAACCGGTCTTACCCTCACTGGCGCCGGAGGCCGGTTGTCTTCTCCGGTGATATTAAAATTTAAACCTGCAAAATACGTGAAATAAAAATGCAAAAGGTATCCTATCCCCCTATTTTGAGGGTTGCGATCACGGTGGTGGCCTCCGTTTGTCCTAAAGATGCCTACAAATACAGATATAAAAAAACAAAACCTTCGTGCCCTAGCAATGGCATCTCACTGTTTCTGCATGCATGCTTGCAACTAATGATTCAAAAAACTTTAGAACAATATTATGAACATATATCAATGCAAAAAATTGATTTATATTGCATGTTTCAAAAGTTTGAAGCTTAAGAATTTTACCAACTCGTGGAGTATTGGAAAGGGTGATCCTGGGTGCTTTGGCCTTCAAGAGCGGATGAAATGAGATGCTGAGATCTCCAGGAGGGTGCTAGGATGATTGGTAACAATTGAAACTGGCTGTATTTCATGCTACAAAATTGCTCCTCTCTTGAATATTTTTTTGGAACTTTTCTTTCTCTCCAGCTGCAGGCTGCGCATGTGTCTTTTTCTCTTAGGGTTGGAATGACTTGCTTAAGTAGTGAATCAACATTAGGTTAACATATATGGACTAGATCAAATGAATTGAATGAGTTTCAAAACAATTCCAATGTTTGCTATTTTGAATATTCTCTTCCTTTTCCATGGAATGGCACGATTTCTTGCTATGTGACAACATATATGGCCATTCATTAAATGAAAAATAATCTCAAAACAAATTTGATCATTTATTTAATTTAATTTGATTTTTTAATTATTAAAATCAAAATAAATCAAATAAATGAGAAAATAAAGCATGGAGGGTTTTATGGGTCGTGGACCATGTTAGGAATGAGTTTCAAACATAAAAAGTTAGGCCCATTTGGAAAAAATGCAAAATTGTTCAATATTGGCTTCATGCAATTTTCCAAAAATGGTCAACTTTGACAATGCATATCTTCCTTTATTTTGACCCTAGGAGGGTGTTCTTTGGCTTTTTAGAAAGCTTAAGATGTACTCTAAACAACCCTTTTGATCTCATCTCAATTGGATCTTCCATGTTCATGTAAGGAGCTTTGACCCAAAAGGTGTTTTTGTTGACTTTTAGAAAGGACCTATAATGTCTGAATTTATATCTTTTCATGAGTGCATTTCTTGAACTTGAGGGCTGAAGTTGAGTTGTAGGGAATTAGATTCTCTTAAAAATGAGCCTTGGATGATAAATTTCTGATAAAGTATGAGAAAGTTATGCCTGGCCAAAGTTTGGTTAACTTTTCCTATAGAAACCCTAATTTAGCAACTTTTGAGTTTTGATGAATTTGGGGCATTCCTTGAGGAATCATGATCAACCCTTGATCAAATGATGGACATTACTTCAAAATGTTTATGTTGACCAAAAACCTTGAAGTTTGATTGTATGTGGGTCACAATTGACTTTTGACTAGTACAATTGATTTCTAGACATTTGAGCTGTTGATTGAACAAACTTCTTGTGCAAGGCATGAAACTTGACATGGAAGGTCTTGAGAACATATTAGGACCATGGAAAAGATTTGAGACCTTTGGAGTTCACCCATCTTGATGAAAATGGAAACCCTAGTTTGAGTTTCATTGTCTTAAGAGAGCATTTGCCTGATCAATCCTTGGGCATCCTTGAGCAAGTTGAGGACTTCAATGAGCATATGTTGAGTACAATGAGGGGGAAAATTTTGGGGTACAACAACTGCCCCTGTTCAATCTTCTTAAACCTGAGGATGTAGATTGGCTGGTCTGCCTTTCGTGATATGAAGGTAGAAGATGATTGAACACTAGAGTGCCAAGAAATTTGCACTCGCATGAAGTAATACTGATTAGTGATCTTGGGAATGGGCTTACAGATGCCATTTGGAAGTCGACAGAGAATCGTCGGAGATGGGCTTAAATATGTCATCCTTAAAAGATATCGGTTGCATAAGAGATTCCTTTGCGAGAATTCCTGTACCTACCGTTGAGGAGGACTTCACCGGGGAATGTTGATTTATGTCTTGGGAAATAAAGTATAGGAGCTTCAGTTGTCCATTACTCTAATGGGGAATTAACTCCTGATTGAGGAAGTGGAAGTAAACTGCATATCTGGTTGGGGTCCGGGCTGCACAGCGACTTACTGGGGAAATGTGAAATCGACCGTAACTAGCCGGGTCCAGGTCTTACAGTGTTGTAAACTGTTGTCTGGAGATAAGAGAGAAGGAACCTGGATAGTAGGGTTGCTTCGAAATGAAATACTGGATAGTAGGGCTAGGATAAGGAACCTAGGTTGTAGGGTTACTTCGAAATGAAAGCCTGAATAGTAGGGCTATGAGAAGGAACCTGGATAGTAGGGTTACTTCAAGATGAAAGCCTGAATAGTAGGGCTATGGGAAGGAACCTGGATAACAGGGTTACTTCGAAATAAAAGCCTGGATAGTAGGGCTATGAGAAGGAACCTGGATAGTAGGGTTACTTCAAGATGAAATCTTGGATAGTAGGGCTATGGGAAGGAACCTGGATAGTAGGGTTACTTAGAAATGAAAGCATGGATAGTAGGGTTATGAGAATGAACCTGGGTCGTAGGGTTACTTTGAAATGAAAGCTTAGATAGTAGGGATATGAGAAGGAACCTGGATCGTAAGGTTACTTCGAAATGAAAGCCTGGATAGTAGGGCTAGGAGAAGGAACCTGGGTCGTAGGGTTACTTCGAAATGAAAGCCTGGATAGTAGGGCTGTGAGAAGGAACCTGGATAGTAGGGTTACTTCGAGATGAAATCCTGGATAGTAGGGCTATGGGAAGGAACCTGAATATTAGGGTTACTTCGAAATGAAAGCCTGTATAGTAGGGCTATGAGAAGGAACCTGGGTCGTAGGGTTACTTCGAAATGAAAGCCTAGATAGTAGGGCTATGAGAAGGAACCTGTATCTTAGGGTTACTTAGAAATGAAAGCCTGGATAGTAGGGCTATGAGGAGGAACCTGGATAGTAGGGTTACCTCAAGATGAAAGCCAGAATAGTAGGGCTTATGGGAAGGAACCTGGATAGTAGGGTTACCTCAAGATGAAAGCCTGGATAGTAGGGCTTATGGGAAGGAACCTGGATAGCAGGGTTACTTCGAAATGAAATCCTGGATAGTAGGGTTATAAGAAGGAACCTGGATAGTAGGGTTACTTCAAGATGAAAGCCTGGATAGTAGGGCTTATAGGAAGGAACCTGGTGTGATACGGTGGGAGAACTGACTTGGTTGTTTTGCATTTTATCGCAAATGTTACGGTTAGCAAGAGTCGCCACTGACTTTTCTTTTATCCAAAAAGGAAAGGTGAAAAAGCACAAGAAAGACCTTTGAGATTGTTTCTTGAGTTTGGGGGGTAGATTATGAAAAGGGGAGGTATTAACACCCTTTTCATCCATGGTTTTCTATGGGCTCTTAGTTACTTGTTAGATCACTTGCTTTTGTTTGAAAATGTGCTTTGTGTGGTTTTTGAAAGTATTTTGAAAAGGTGCCATCGTTTAGGCAAACTTTTTAATGATTCTCGTTCGTAAGAATGTATACAAAGTGTTGATCTTTTGAAAATGTTTTCAAGTTTGAAAGATGTTTTGAAACTATCGGTGTTTGTTTTGAAAATAACAAGGATGTTTTTGTCTTGAAATTGAGCAAGTAACTAAGAACATTCTACCTACTCAAAAGTCTTTCATGTTCATTTCCTTTTTCCTATGACATTGTTATCTTACCATTGATTTGGTAAGTAACCCTATCTTTGGATGTAAACGGGATGGGCATGGGTCATCGTATAACCATGATTAGCAATGTTGCAAGGTATCTTAGAATCTTTCTTTAGGGACTAAGATCATTTTGAAAAGGCAACATAGATAGCGTCATCGAGGGACTATGATCTTATATTTTTGCTAAGATACCTCACATGCATAATATGTCCATTTTTGTAAGGTAACCAAGTGGATTTACCCTAGGGGTGGTTGTGTGCAAGTGTATTGATTTTCATGCTTTGTTTAGTCTTGTATTAGGGTTTGCTACTTGTTGATTTTATCTTCTCATACAAACCCTAATTACTAGCATTTACATAAAGCGATAAATTACGAAAAGTAAAATTACTACGCTATTACATCATTAGGGGATGGGGGGGGGGGGGGGGGGTGTACAAATTTACAAATGGGGATTGCAAGAAAATTAAACCTAATTATCTATTACAACCATATTGAATATTGTACAAGATTAGAAATAAAAAATGCAAGAATATAAATGGAAAAAAGAAGTGATTTTTTGTTGTTTTTTATAAAAGGGGTTTTGTCTTGACCTAATTAAAGAAAATGATTAATTAAAATTAACTTAAACTAATTAAGAAAATAAATTAACTTGAAAAGGATTTTTAGGGGTTTTTATGAAAAGGTTTTAAATTAAAGAAAATAAAATGAAGATTAATTAATTAAAATAAACCTAAGTTCTAAATAAATTTTAACTAAGAGAATAAAATAATATATTAATTTAACCTAAGTCTAAAAATGATTATTTAAGAAAGAGAAAATTTATTTATTTATTTTAAGAAAATGAGGAATTAATTTGTATAAAAATATATAAGTATAAATAATAAATAAAAATAAATTTGGATTTTTTATGATTTATGAAAATAATAATAGTAATAATAATAATTATAAAAATGTTAAATAAGAAAAGAAATAAAAAAAAATAAGAAAAAAGAAAATAATTAAAGAAATTTGGGACAGGGGTGTTAAAAAACAGTCTGGAGGGTGGAAGGCTAGCAAAAATTCCCAGGCCTAAAGGAGGAAGGCCCAAGCGCTTGTTGGCTGCAAACAAAAATGGAAAAAAGTGTAAAAGAATGAGAAAATTGCCAAAAGGTCTCGCTGGGGCTCGAACCCATGACCTCCTAATACGCGCATGCTTGTTGTACCACTGGGGCGACCTGTTTCATCCGTTCATTATACAATAATCAATAAACTTAAAACAAAACAAGTCCATGTTATAACTTCATCTTCAACCTCTAGCCATAATCCCTGTAACTTGTTCATTTCACAACCATTTGCAAAAATGTAAACATGAAAATTGCTCCATTTTGTCACACGAATCCAACCATATAAATATCATAAGCTATAAATCAAAGATGAATGAGAATTTCTAAAAGTACCAAATTCTGACCTAAATATTTCGGAAAGTTCAAACTCAAAATTCTCCTAGCTCAATCAAAATAAATGAAATCTATGGACATGTATAGTTTCAGGGCAATGGTGTCTACATTTTATCTTCACAAATGCAAGCCTAACAATGCCTAAATATGAAGATAGAAGTTCAATAAAAATACCTCAAAACTGGAAATCATGAAATGGATTTGAGCTTGTTTCAGGCAGTGGTGATGATCAGGTTAGCTTCCTTGGACCTCTAGGAAGCTAATGCAATGACTAGCTTGAGCTGAGAGTGGCTTGGATGATTTGGAGAAATCCAACTATGATGCCCTGTTTTTGAACTTGGAAATGGATGAAGATGGTGTTACAGTCGTGAAATAGGGATTGGGATGACTTATGTATGATGTTTGGAAGCTTTTGGAAGCAAAAGGCCAAGAAAGGCACGAGTGAAATGGAAGTTTGAAGTTTTTGGTCAGAATATACAACAATGGTGGTTTGTGATGCAATCCCGAGTTTTTACTAGTTTTGGAGCTTGTATATCCGTGTGTTCTATTGCAAATAGTATCTCTATTTATAGAGGAAAGGTTTTGAGGTTTGAAATGGTCAGAAACAAAGAATCACATGTTATGAGTTTTTTGACTTGTTTTTGAAGTTATCTTGACAAACATGGTTTCAATGCAAGGTACATGTCTTGTTGGGTGGCTAGAAACTTTAAACATGTTTGTTCTGAGTTTATAGAGCATGCTTATGCAGAAAGAACAAGTGCAAAGCTCCATACAAGTTGACTTTGTGATTAAAGCTTCTTTACAAGAATGGAATGGTTACTTTCTTCCAAAAATGGAAATGCAACTTGGATAATGATTCAAATGCTTGGACAATGGCTCCATATTTTGTGTAAACATTTAATTATGGAGTGAAAAACAAGTTTGAGGTCTACAAAGTGAAGATTATGCAGCATAGGCTTGGATTTGAATTTTTGTTCATCATAAAAAATGGCTTGTAATTCAAGTTTGAAAATCCTAACTTCCTCTCTTCGATTATCCCTGCTCAAGAATGATCTCAAGAAGTTCTTGGACATTATGGAAATCTTGTAATGTGCTCTACAACCCCTCTTTGAATCACTTTTGAAAATTCACCTTGGAACTATATGAAAAAGTGCCATGAAGTTAGGTCAAAATCCTAACCAAAACTAGGGCAAAATTTCACTAAGTATTCAATTTCAAGACCATGACTTTATGAATTAATAACTTGAGATCCAAGAATTTTTAGAAGAAGTTAGGTAAAGCAATGTTGTATATATCATGGAGATATACAACTTTCATGTTGAAAGTTTCTTCTGAATCAACTTGCATCATGGTGAAAAATTGGCTCAAAGTTATGAAGAAACATGAAGTTTTAAACACTTATAAAAATTTCTAAGTTAGAAAACTTTGACTTTTCAAAATGAAATCTTGAATTTTTGATTTATTGATGAATAAGTTTCATATTTTGACATGTTTTGATGAATTGTGATCTTTGACATTCGATTTTGACCAAAAAGTCAAAGTTTGACTTTTTAGTGTATAGTTGACTTTTAATCAGTTGACTGAGAATTCACTATCAATCCAATTGATATAGAGCAATGTTTTAGGTCATGCCATTAGGTCAAAAATATGCAATTGAACTCTTGAAACTATGCTTCAAACCAATTGACCATTTGCTAAGTCAAAAATCAGAAATTGCCCTTTCTCAGTCAAAACCCTAATTTTGACCATTTTGACCTTTTGATGATTTGATCAAATTTCTTGAGGAATTATGGTCCAAAATTGATAAAATGATACATATGAGTTTATAGTGTTGACTTGGATAAAAAATTATGAAGTTTTACTATAAATTGGCCATAGTTGACTTTCCGCCAATATAATTGATTTTTAGGTCAACTGCTCAATTGACTGAGCAAAAGTGTGATCCAAGGCTTGAAACTTGACATGAGTAATCTTGGGGGTCCATAATGATCCATGAAAGTCATATGAAGCATTGAAAGTTCAAATATCCTTGTGCAATCTCAAACCCTAATTTTGGTCATCAGTGCTTAAGGAGGTGTCTTAAGCTGACCAACCCTAGTGCAGTCTTGAACCAAGAGAGATATTTGTGAGAAAATATTTGATAAGTGAGAGGGAAAATTTTGGGGTACAACAGCTTCCCCGGTTCAATCTTATTAAACCTGAAGAGTTAGATTGGCGGATCCTCCATTCGTGACTTGAAGGTGAAAGATGATTGAACACTAGAGTGCCCAGAAATCTGCACTCGAAGATGGATGGCGAATGGGCTTATAGATGTCATTTGGAGGAATGTTGGTAAACACTGGAAGAAGTATCAGCATAATTCTCTTGTTGATTTATACTAAAACTTGATGTTTTACCTGTGAGAAAAAGAGTTAGTAAAAATGCAGATGCCTGCATGATGTTCACCAGATGTGGTATTATGTTAAATGCATATGGTATGTACATGCTATGATGTATGAATGTGAGATGTATGTTTTTGTCCGAGAAAATAAATCCCTGACTGCTGCTGAGGAAAATCTGGGGGGTTGAATCCCTGATTTCCGTTGGGGATGAAGAATATGCATATCTTCAACCTTTGTTAAAAGGATGCTTTCACTGGAGAATATCTCTTGAATGTCAGCTGTTATCTGGTCGGATCTAGGATTCACAATTTTCTAAGGATGAAGTAGTCAACTGCTATCTGGTCGGATCCAGGCTTCATGACAACCTACTGGGGGAATAGACGAATTAACTGTTATTTGGTCGGATTCCAGGCTTTGTAGAAAATTTTCTTGAAATTGAATAGTTATCTGGTTTGATCCAGGCTTCACAACAACTTGCTGGGGATACAGAAGTTAACTGTTATCTGGTCGGATTTAGGCTTCATAGTAACTTGAAGTGGTAACTACTATCTGGTCGGGTCCAGATTTCATGGTTTTTGGAAAGTTGTACTATTATCTGGTCGGGTCCAGGTTTCATAGTGTCTCTCTGGGGATTATAGTTAGTTATTATTTGGTCGGGCTCTAGTTTCACAATAAACTATTTGAAAAACTGTTATCTGGTCGGGTCCAGGTTTTGCATATTTCTAAGGTTGATGAGGTTAATTGCTATCTGGTCGGGTCCAGGTTTCACCATAAACAATTTGGGGATTTAGTTATTATCTGGCCAGTTTCCAGGTTTCGCAACGAATCTATGAGGGTAATTGCTATCTGGTCGGATCCAGGCTTCACAACGACTTGCTTGAGAAAATGAAATTGAAAACTGATATCTGGTCGGATCCAGATTTCACAACAATTTTTTGGGGCAGAGGCAAACTCTAATGGGGAAAAGAAGTTAAACCTTGGTCGGGTTGAGTCCAGGTTCTTCTATATCTTTGAAGAGTTAGACTATTATCTGGTCGGGTCCAGGTTTCATAGTATCTTGAAATTGAGATCAACTGTTATCTGGTCGGGTCCATATTTCAGATACTCAAACTGTTATCTGGTCGGGTCCAGGTTTCAGTAATTAACTAGGGATAGTGGCAAACTCTACTGGAGTAGAGGAGATTTTCTAATGATTTTTTAGGAATTAAACTGCTATCTGGTCGGGCCCAGGCTTCGGCAATTGAAGAAGTCAAACTATTATCTGGTCGGGTCCAGGCTTCAGTAATAACTTGAAAGTTGTGCTAATATCTGGTCGGGTTCAGGCTTCATAGTATCTTTTTTTTTGGAAATAGTAAAGGCTTTGCTGACGGCTTTACTGGGGATCAGGGGGTTGTGGCTCTATGATTTGCAATAATATGAAAGGAAAATTCAAACTGGAGAGTGTGGACTCAGTCGGGTAGGACAAACTCAGCTTGGGGAGGATACACTCAACTGGGGAGGATACACTCTGCTTGGGGATAATAGCCTTGGCTGGGGAAGATATACTCATCTAGGGAAGACATGCTCAGCTGGGGAACTTCGTGGTGTCTTGATTGTTGTATGTTGGGGAAATTTGAACTCGGCTGGTGAGGATGTACTCGGCTGGGGAATTTTATGGTTCCTCGATTGTTGTTGGGGAAATAAAACCTGTTGGGGAAATAAACCCTATTGGGGAAGTGAGTTTCTTTTAGGAAGAGATCCACGAGGCATCAACTTGTAAAAATCGACTTAGCTGGAGAAAGAGCTGCCAAGAGATTGAGACTCTGGTCGGGGATTATCCTATGCAAAGAGACTTTATGGGCAACTCTGTTGGGGAAAGGTTTATTGTAGCCATCCTTGTGGGGATAATGATAATGAGATAACTATGTGGGGATATTTCATATACATTAAAGAGATGCTTGTTGCTGCTTAGCAGGACACATGTGCCAAATAGTTTTAATTATGTTCATATGTATATGTTCATTCGATTTTAGTCATTGGACAAATTTGCATTCAAAACAAAGACGGAAATTTTGCACTTCAAAGTATATTTGTATTGATATTTTACCCATGAATAGGAATTTTTGTACAGAGAGAAGGAGAGATCCTAGTAAGAGGAAATCGTCGAAAGGAAAACAGAATTAAGAATGGAAATAAATAGCCATGTGAAATGATCTCATTGCCTTCCAACTCTACTATTGCCCCAATGTCTTTGAATGTCCCTTGCCGTTGATAGAAGTTGATTAGATTGATCTTGGACCATTTGAACTTGGACCTTGGTGATAAAGTTGACTGTGTTGATTCCACGGGACATAGTCATACGCTTTTAATCCTTAACTTTTGCCTGGACTGCCCTTTCGGGTTTTCAGCCCACCAGGATACCCTTTTTTGCCCAAGTCGCCCTTGGTTTTCAACTTGTCGGGTGTACAATCTTTTGCATATATCCCTAATTTTTTCCCAAACCTTTTGGTTTTCCAGGATGTGCTTATTTTTCCTAGGTGTGTCAACCTAGCGGGTCTCTTATGCGTAGTATTTTTTAACTATGTTTGAGTTTATAGGATATGGGAAATCTTCACCAACTGTGGTAGTCAGCATCATGGCGCTGCCAGAGAAAACTCTCTTGACAACAAATGGCCCTTCATAGGTGGGAGTCCATTTGCCTTTGGGATCGCCTTGTGGTAGAATGATTCATTTTATCACCATGTCACCAGCTTGATATACTCGAGGCTTGATCTTTTTGTTGAAAGCCTTGATCATCCGTTTTTGGTACGTCTGACCATGGCAAACAGAAGCTAACTGCTTTTCGTCAATCAAGTTCAGCTGATCCAATCTCGTTTGAATCCACTCGTCTTCGCCTAGGCCTGCCTCATTTATAATTCTCAGCGAGGAAATCTGAACTTCCACTGGAAAAACAGCTTCCATGCCATAGACTAGAGAAAAGGGAGTTTCCCTAGTTGATGTTCTAGCTGAAGTACGGTAGCCATGTAGAGCAAACGATAACATCTTATGCCAATCCTTATAGGTTACTACCATTTTCTGCACAATCTTCTTGATATTTTTGTTGGCCGCTTTGACTGCGCCATTTATTTTTGGTCTATACGGAGAAGAATTGTGATGCTTGATCTTAAATTGTGTTCAAAGCTCAATGATCATAGCATTGTTGAGGTTAGTCCCATTGTCGGTGATGATCCTTTCGGGGATACCATAACGGCAGATGAGGTTGTGTCTCATGAATTTGGCTACCACATTGGTGACTGAGGCAAATGAGGCGGCTTCGACCCATTTGGTAAAATAGTCAATAGCAACAAGAATGAAGCAATGTCCGTTGGAAGCGGTGGGCTTGATCTCTACAATCATGTCAATGCCCCACATTGCAAATGGCCACGGAGCGGTCATGACATTCAGAGGGATAGGAGGAACATGGACCTTGTCAGCGTAGATTTGGCATTTGTGACAAGTTCTTGAGTGTTGATGGCAATCAGTCTCCATCGTTGACCAATAGTAACTGGATCTTAAGATTTTCTTAGCCATCGTATGTCCACTTGAGTTAGTACTAAAGAGACCATCGCGCATGTCTTCCATGATCTCCTCCACCTCCTTCCTGTCCACACATCGGAGTAGAGTTGAATCAAGTTTGTGCTTGTACAATATCCCGTTACTTAGGAAGAATTTTGCTGCAAATCTTTGCAAGAACTTTCTATCATTGATAGATGCCCCCTCTGGATACTCTTGTGCTTCAAGGTATCTTAACACCTCATGGTACCATGGATTTTCCGCATCGGTGTTAAGCTCATAGAAATGTACAGGTTCATCGAATCTTTCAATTGTTATCATAGGGGTTTCATTATCCCATCTGACTTTGAACATTGAAGACATGGTTGCCAAAGCGTCAACCAACTGGTTTTCTTCCCTAGGGAAGTGCTCAAAAGTGATCTCTTCGAAGTAATGAATTAGGGATAGCACAAGTTCCTTGTAAGGAATAAGATTAGGGTGTTTAGTGTCCCTATCTCCTTTTACTTAGCTGATCACTAGGGCGGAATCCCCGAACACATCCAAATGCTTGATCCTTAAGTCAATAGCAGCTTTCAGACCTAAGATGCATGCTTCATACTCGGCCATATTGTTTGTGAAATCAAAGCATAGTCGGGCAGTGAAAGGAGTGTGGCAACCTTTAGGAGAGATGATCACATCACCAATTCTATTACCTAAGGCTTTGGAAGCCCCATCGAATACCATAGTCCATCGAGATCCTTGTTCAGGTCCGTCATATGGTCCAGGTTTCGCACAGTCGGTTACCAGCATGATGTTCTCATCAGGGAAGTCGAAGTTCATTGACTGATAATCATCCACAACTTGATGGGCCAAATGATCTGCTAGTACACTTACTTTGATGGATTTTTTATTCGTGTATTGAATGTCATACTCAGTCAAGATCATTTGCCATCTGGCTATCCGTCCAGAAAGGGAAGGTTTCTCAAAGATGTACTTGATTGGGTCCATCTTAGAAATCAATAGAGTCGTATGAGTCAACATATACTGTCTTAGCCGGTGAGCAGCCCATGCCAGAGTGCAGCAAGTTTTCTCGAGCAGTGAATATCTGGTTTCACAATCGGTAAACTTTTTGCTTAGGTAATAAATAGCATGCTCTTTTCAGCCAAACTCGTCATGTTGGCCCAAAAGACACCCCATAGAGTTCTCTAATACTGTCAAGTACATGATCAAGGGTCTTCCTTCAACTAGAGGCATGAGAATAGGAGGTTCTTGTAGGTATTCTTTGATTTTGTCAAAGGCAGTTTGGCACTCATCGTTCCATCTGACTACCTGATCTTTCTTCAAGAGTTTGAAGACTGGCTCACAAGTAGCAGTCAAGTATGATATGAAGCGAGCAATGTAATTGAGACGACCCAGGAATCCTCTGACTTCTTTTTCAGAATAAGGGACTGGCATTTCTTGGATGGACTTTACCTTGGTAGGATCAACTTCAATGCCTTTATTGCTGACAACAAAACCTAGAAGCTTTCTGAATCGTACTCCAAACGTGCACTTGTTAGGGTTTAACCTCAGTTTGTACTTCTTCAGCCTCTCGAATAATTTGTACAGGTGATCGAGATGTTCTTCTTCGGTTTGTGATCTAGAAATCATATCATCCACATATACCTCTATCTCATGATGAATCATGTCATGAAATAAAGCTACCATAGCCCTTTGATATGTTTCCCCTGCATTCTTTAATCCGAACGACATGACCTTGTAGCAGAAGGTGCCCCATTGCGTAACAAAAGTAGTCTTCTCCATGTCTTCGGGAGCCATCCTTATTTGATTATAGCCTGAGAAGCCATCCATGAAAGAAAAGACCTTATGCTGAGAAGTATTATTAACTAAGACATCAATGTGTGGTAGAGGGAAGTCATCTTTGGGGCTTTCCCTATTCAGATCCCTATAGTCTACGCACATGCGAACTTTTCCGTCCTTTTTCGGCACCGGTACCACATTGGAAACCCATTGAGGATAGGACGTCACAACTAGGAACCATGCATCAATTTTTTTAATCACTTTAGCTTTGATCTTTTCAGACATATCAGGCCTCATGCGACGAACCTTTTGTTTAACAGGAGGGCAGTCTTCTCTTGTCGGCAGACGATGAACTACGATGCCGACATCCAACCCAGGCATATATTCATAAGACCAAGCAAATACTTCCACATAATCATGCAGCATTTGAACCAACGTGCTCTTGACACCGCTTTCCAATTTAGCACCGATCCTGATTTCCTTCTTATCTGACTCAGTACCCAAGTTGATAACTTCAACTGACTCTTCGTGCGGTTGAATAGCTTCTTCCTCTTGTAATAGAAGTCTGGCTAGCTCTCCCGGTATGTCACAATCTTCCTCGCCTTCGTATTCGGCTTGGTTGATAGGACATTCAAAGTCATAGTCGGCAATAGTAGAGTAATTGGCAATAGGATCCAGAGTGGATGTGGACCTGCAAGAGTGTGTGCATGTAAGATACATGGCTATTTTTTTTGAAAAATGTATTTGCATGAAAGGAAAGACAATGAACACAAATATTTGAATGAAAAAGAGTCCAATGTACTGAATGATCATATGACTAGATGAACATAAATAAAACCCTTGACAAATGGACCAAAGTTCCCCGGGCCAGGCAAATGGCTTAAAAGTCATTGTTTGAATATTACAGACAAAATGTTCTCGAATGGAAAGAAAAGAAATAACAAGTAGATTACTCCTCAATGAAGGATATGGGCACAAAGTCCTTTGTATGCCAATTCTTCAGCTCCATTGTAGTTGGATACACCCACTCTTCAAATGCAGCTTCTTCATCAGAATCACCCACGGTGTTGACTTCATGGCTCCCAATGCGGAGAGGTGGCTTTCCAGCACGAGCACACCTCACTTCCTTCTGAGCTTTGACGGTGAATCCCAAACCAAACTTTTCCGCTTTAAATGGGATATCGAGGAGTTGCCCCCAAGTATCACAGTTTCCTTCTTCAATTTCCGCGCGGGCACCCTTGACTGAAACCATCTTTGGCGTGGCCTTAACAGCTTTAGACTCATCAAAAGAACATTTGGTAGCAACAATCATTGGTCACATGACTTCAAAGGCTTAACATGGGGTTTCAATGAATTCTCCATCCATCTCTACGTATTTGAAAGAGTTAAGGTGGCTCACCATAAACTCTTCTTCTCCACAAATGGCGACTATTCTGCCCTTGATTGGATATTTGAGTTTCTGGTGGAGGGTTGAGGTTACTGCCCCAAATTTATGGATCCATGGGCGACCTAACAGACAAGAATAGGCAGGATGAATATCCATAATATAGAAGGTGGAGTTGAAGATTTGGGAGCCCACTTTGATTGGAAGATCTACCTCCCCATGAACAATCCTCATTGATCCGTCAAATGCCCTTACAATGATATCACTTGGCTTCAAGACTAAATCCTCACAGTCAAGACGGTCTAACGCCCCTTGGGTAATACATTCAGAGAAGAACCAGTGTCGACTAGCACATGTGCTAAGGTAGTCCCTTTGCACTCGACAGAAACATGTAAAGCTTTATTGTGATTCTTCCCGAGAGGTGTTAAGTCAGCATCTGAAAATCCCAAACCATTATCAGCTATCAGGCTAGCCACGCAATTCTCAAATTGATTTGTTGTCGTCTCATGGGGGACATGAGCCTTTTTCAGGAACTTGATTAGTCTTCGAGCATGGGCATCAGAGCAAAGAAGCAATGATAACATTGAAATCTTAGAAGGGGTTTGCCCCAACTGTTCTACAATATTGAAGTCACTTCTTTTTATGATCTTCAAGATCTCGTCCATCTCACGGGCGGAGGGTTCTTCATCAGCTATGTCTATGGAGGGTACTTCAATCACATCAGGCTCAACAACCTCCTCCTTCCCTCTTGTATTGGTACTTGGCTTGGCAACAATAATGCGGATGGACGTCCTTGCAACAACTGGTGGTGAGATATCGGGTGAAAATATTCTCCCAGTTCTAGTTACTTTTCTTGAACTAGCTATGTTACTGACATCGTCATCTTTTTCTTCTTCGATCCAAGCGTCTTGTTTAATCCCATGATAGAACACCTCAACACCATAATTCCATGGTACTTCCTTATTTGAAGAATAGGGAATCAGTCCGGGATTGGTAATTATTAAGGGAGCAACAGTGGGTTCATTTGAAATCCTAATAGGACCTTTGGAGGTGATCCTAAGAGGCTTTTTTGAGATGGTAATAATGGAGAGGTCTTCACATTTGTTAGTCAAACTTTTGGCAAGTGGGGTCTTCTCGAATAGAATTTCGTGGCTATCCATCAGGCGTTGTATGCCTTTCTTCAGCCCGACACATCCATTGAGTTATCTTGTACAACACATACAGTCTTTTTCACAGTCAGGGAAGATCCCAGCTTTCAACAGATTGTTCTTGATTACATTCAGTGGAGTAGTCAATTCCTCAACAGAGGCAACACAAATTGTATCTTCAACAGCATTAACACTCTTGTCATGTTTCGACATCGGAGTGGTAATTACATTCGGTGTTGAAGGAGGATCAAACTCAATAGTCTTGTTGTCAATTAAATCCTGGATCTTGTTCTTCAAGGCCTAGCACTAGTCAGTCTCGTGCCCGGGGCTGCTGGAGTGGTAAGCACACTTAACGTTCGGATTATACTTTGGTGACGAGGTGTCAGGGTTGGTGGGAGGATCACGCAATGTCACTAAAATAGCCTTGAGCAAATGTTGAAGGGCTTGAGATAGTGACATGCCTAACCTTGTAAATTGTCTTCTTGGAGTTTCAAAACGTTGATGATTTGCAGATGGTCTTGGAGTAGGAGTTGGATTGGAGATTCAGACAACATTGACAGATGGGTGATCATTCTTCTTGGCATGGGCCCTTGCCTGTACACATCATTGAATTCCTTCTTTGCAGCAAAAGGTTTCTTAATAGGATTGGGAGTGGAGGTAGATGCCACAGAGATCTTCCCACTTTTGATGCCACTTTCAATTCTTTCACCGATTAAGATCAATTTAGTGAAACCAGAAGAAGAGCAGCCAACCAACAGATTAAAGAAAGGACCAGATAAAGTTCCCATGAACATGTCGATGTGCTCCCTATCAGTAAAGGGAGGGTGGACCCTACTAGCAAGGTCTCTCCACTTTTGCGCATATTCCTTAAATCCTTCTTTCTTCCCCATGGTTATATCTTGCAATTGAACCCTCGTTGGCGCCAAGTTGGTGTTATACTGATACTGATGGTAGAAGGCGGTAGCTAAATCCTCCCAAGTATTGATACGAGAACTATCTAACTGATAGAACCATTCAAGTTGCATTCCAGCCAAGCTGTCTTGGAAAAAGTGAACCCAGAGCTTTTTATTAGTAGTGTGTGGCTGTATCTTGCGCACATAGGATTTCAAATGGAGTTTTGGATAAGAAACCCCATCGTACTTTGCAAAGATTTGTATTTTGAATTTGTGGGGAATGACTACCCCAGAGATCAAACCCAAATCATCAAAATCTAAACCAGGAACGACTTGGATTTCAACAGCTTTTAATATGTCTTCTAACTGCTTGTATTTGATATCAGCGGGTGGATACTGCTCGTTGTAATACTCATTATCGAATACTTGATCATTGATACAGTCAGCCTGAGTACTCTTGACCTCACCAATCTGGTTCTCATCCTCTTCAGATGAATCTCCTCCTACTGGGATTTGACGGACTGTCTCCTTGAACTTTCTACCCATGTTGAATAGAGCTTTCTTCTTTGGCTTCTTCTTAAGGCCAACAAAGCCATCATATCTTGCTGCCCCTTGGCTAGGGCTAGTAGAGTTTCCTGAAACTGAGAATTCTGGGTTTGTATATCCTTCACAGTTTGCTCTAGATCCATCTTGCTAAAATAAACAACAGAAAGATAAGGAAACCTATTATGCGAAAACCTGTCATGTTATGATGCATGGAATATGTACATGCAAATGATTTCAAGGATTAATGAAATTTAAATTTTTATAGACAAAAGAATGAATAAACTTTAATTTTCATTAGACAAAACAAGAAATATTACATCATGCTTCTTGGGCTTACAAAATAACTTTCTAAGATAAAAAGACTAAACGCATCCTCTTCGGCGCGAGATAAGCGTTCACACTTTGCTCTTCTTGTAGCTGCTTCGTAAGCTCCAAGACCCTCTTTTCACTAGCATAGAATTGAGCCTCGAAAGTATCTCGTTCTTCCTTCAGCTGGATCTAACCCCTTTGTAAGTCTTCGAGAGAGGTAGGCGTGTCGGGATGGAGGATAGTGTAGGGAACATCTCCTTCGACCACAGGCTCCACATGACTGGTAAGATGTAGGGATAAAAGGCATCACAAGTTTTTGAGCACGAGCTCGTACCCATTTAAAGTAAGGCTCGAGGGGAATGGAATTCTTGTGTCCTAGTGTCTTGCTATCCACCTTGTTCAACATCCTCCAAGCTCGGATAAACCTCTAGCGATAACCTTGATCGTCATTCTCGTAGTCAAATACAAAACCTTGAATAAGCATCTCGTGTGGACCATCCCTTCGGGTATAACCAAATTGTCGTAGGGCTAAGCAGGGGTTGTAAGTGATACCTCCTCTAATGCCAAGCAAAGGGACATTAGGAAATTCTCCATAACGGTCGATGATAGTAACATTCTCTAAAGAGAAGGAACACCAATGAATATCTGAATGTCTGAGCGTCATCAACCTATGGGACCATCTTGAACCTTGCTCATTTTTCAACACAGATTGAGGAAGATGAGAAATAAACCATCTTGCCAAGAGAGGAGTGCAACACATGAGGATACCTCTCTTCCTCAAAGTGTGAGAGTGAAAATAATGTAGGATGTCTCCTAACAAAGTAGGCACCGGGTTACGAGACATGAAGATTTTGACGGTGTTCACATCTATGAGTTGGTCAGGATTTGGAAACAAAACCATCCCATAGATGAGGAGAGCCACGATTTCCTCAAAGGCTTACAAATCCAAAGAGTTCTAACAGTTTTGGGATTTCTCAAACAAGAACTTTGCTAGGAAACCTTTGACACCACTCCTTGCTTCCCAATTAGTTGTGATATCAGATGGTTGCAAGTGTAGAGCTTGAGAAATCTCTTCTGGCTTTGGATCTATTTCCGTACCGTTGAAAGGTAGTTGATTGAGAATAGGAATTCTCAAGAGTTGGGATAATTCCTCCAAAGTTGGCACAAGTTGATAATCGGGAAAATTGAAGCAATGGTGTAGAGGATCAAAGAACTGGAAGAGCACCTTCATCATGTCTTCATCAGTGTTGGAGGTAACCAAGTTTAGCAGGCGACCATGTCTTTCGGTAAATGGAGAATTTTCAGGAATCCTTGAGGCTAACTCTTTGAGTTGAGGAGGGATCCTTACGAGATTGACTTGAATGGTTTTCCTGCGAATAGAATCCATGTCCTACAATACAGAACAAAGATAAATCCCAAGATCCTTGAAATGGTTAGTGAGTATGAGTATGATGTTTATGATGTTTATGATGTTTATGATGTTTATGATGTTTATGATGTTATGTACAAATAAATATACATAAACAAAGAAAACAAGTCCTTAAATTTAGGCTTGCATGGAGTCTCATAGGTAAGTACCCTCTTGAAGTTTAGTTGGCTCAAACCTGTCCTAGTAATAGTAACCGGGTTCTAAGGAGCTCAATATCACTGGTTTGTTTCCTTGGGCATTGTTTCAGCGCAAGCCTCTTTAATGGCGACTGAAATATCCCAAAAAACTAAACCTCAATGAGTGTAGTATCGAGTATCTAACAACTTCGGACTGCACCAAAGCTGGACATCTCACTACGTCCTAAAGGCCAAGTTGGTCAAGTAAAGGTTCTAAAAGATCATTAGTGCTTCATGACATTACTCAGCAGCCCTGTATTCTCCTTGACTACTCAAGGGATACCGGTACCCATAAATATGTCACACTAACGTAGTTATTGCTTAGACCATGTCGGTATACCCCACACAGTTTCCACAATGTATTGCTACTTACATATAAGGTATCCCAAATCCGGGTAGAAGATTCAAACCCAAACAAAGAACCATAATGTAAAGCATACAAGTCAAACAATGAAAGCAAGTAAATGTGATCTAGCCCTAAGGTAACCCAACTTTAAGAATTTTCCCCAGCAGAGTCGCCAGTTCCGTGATACGGTGGGAGAACTGACTTGGTTGTTTTGCGTTTTATCGCAAATGTTGCGGTTAGCAAGAGTCACCACCGACTTTTCTTTTATCCAAAAAGGAAAGGTGAAAAAGCATAGGAAAGACCTTTGAGATTGTTTCTTGAGTTTGGGGGGTAGATTATGAAAAGGGAAGGTATTAGCACCCTTTTCATCCATGGTTTTCCATGGGTCTTAGTTACTTGCTAGATCACTTTCTTTTGTTTAAAAATGTGCTTTGTGTGGTTTTTGAAAGTATTTTGAAAAGGTGCCATCGTTTAGGAAATTTTTTTAATGATTCTCGTTCGTAAGAATGTATACAAAGTGTTAATCTTTTGAAAATGTTTTCAAGTTTGAAAGATGTTTTGAAAGGGTAAGTGTTTGTTTTGAAAATAGCAAGAATGTTTTTGTTTTGAAATTGAGCAAGTAACTAGGAACAATCTACCTACTCAAAAGTATTTCATGTTCATTTCCTTTTTCCTTTGACATTGTTATCTTACCATTGATTTGGTAAGTAACCCTATCTTTGGATGTAAACGGGACGGGTGTGGGTCATCGTATAACCATGATTAGCAATGTTACAAGGTATCTTAGCATCTTTCTTTAGGGACTAAGATTATTTTGAAAAGGCAACATAGATAACGTCATCGAGGGATTATGATCTTGTATTTATTGCTTGTTTTTGCTAAGATACCTCACATGCATAATATGGCCATTTTTGTATGGAAACCAAGTGGATTTACCCTAGGGGTGGTTGTGTGCAAGTGTATTGATTTTCATGCTTTGTTTAGTCTTTGATTAGGGTTTGCTACTTGTTGATTTTATCTTCTCATACAAACCCTAATTACTAGCATTTACATAAAGCGATAAATTGCGAAAAGTAAAATTACTACACTATTACATCATCAGGGGAGGGGGTGTACAAATTTACAAATGGGGATTGCAAGAAAATTAAACCTAATTATCTATTACAACCATATTGAATATTGTACAAGATTAGAAATAAAAAATGCAAGAATATAAATGGAAAAAAGAAATGGTTTTTTGTTGTTTTTTATAAAAGGGGTTTTGTCTTGACCTAATTAAAGAAAATGATTAATTAAAATTAACTTAAACTAATTAAGAAAAGAAATTAACTTGAAAAGGATTTTTAGGGGTTTTTATGAAAAGGTTTTAAATTAAAGAAAATAAAATGAAGATTAATTAATTAAAATAAACCTAAGTTCTAAATTAATTTTAACTAAGAAAATAAAATAATATATTAATTTAACCTAAGTCTAAAAATGATTATTTAAGAAAGAGAAAATAAATTTATTTATTTTAAGAAAATGAGGAATTAATTTGTTTTAAGAAAATGTTTTTTAGTCTTTTTGTTTTATGGAGAAAATAAAAATATATAAGTATAAATAATAAATAAAAATAAATTTGGATTTTTTTATGATTTATGAAAATAATAATCGTAATAATAATAATAATAATAAAAATATTAAATAAGAAAAGAAATAAAAACAAAAATAAGAAAAAAGTAAGTAATTAAAGAAATTTGGGCCAAGGGTGTTAAAAAATAGTCAGGAGGGTGGAAGGCTAGCAAAAATTCCCAAGCCCAAAGGAGGAAGGCCCAAGCGCTTGTTGGCTGCAAACAAAAATGGAAAAAAGTGTAAAAGAATGAGAAAATTGCCAAAAGGTCTCGCTTGGGCTCAAACCTAGGACCTCCTAATACGCGCGCGCTTGTTGTACCACTGGGGTGGCCTGTTTCATTCGTTCATTATACAACAATCAATAAACTTAAAAAAAAAAACAAGTCCATATTATAACTTCATCTTCAACCTCCAGCCAGAATCCCTGCAACTTGTTCATTTCTCAACCATTTGCAAAAACGTAAACATGAAAATTGCTCCATTTCGTCTCACGAATCCAACCATATAAATATCATAAGCTATAAATCAAATATGAATGAGAATTTCTAAAAGTACCAAATTCTGACCTAAATATTTCAGAAAGTTCAAACTCAAAATTCTCCTAGCTCAATCAAAATAAATGAAATCTATGGACATGTATAGTTTCAGGGCAATGATGTCTATATTTTATCTTCACAAATGTAAGCCTAACAATGCCTAAATATGAAGATATAAGTTCAATAAAAATACATAAAAACTGGAAATCGTGAAATGGATTTGAGCTTGTTTCAGGTAGTGGTAATGATCAGGTTAGCTTCCTTGGACCTATAGGAAGCTAATGCAATGGCTGGCTTGAGCTGAGAGTGGCTGGGATGATCTAGAGAAGTCCAACTATGAGGCCCTATTTTTGAACTTAGAAATGGATGAAGATGGTGTTACAGTCGTGTAACAGGGATTGGGATGACTTATGTATGATGTTTGGAAGCTTTTGGAAGCAAAAGGCCAAGAAACGCACGAGTGAAATGGAAGTTTGAAGTTCTTGGTCAAAATACGCAACAATGGTGGTTTGTGATACAATCCTGAGTTTTGACTAGTTTTGGAGCTTCTATATCCGTGTGTTCTCTTGCAAATAGTATCTCTATTTATAGAGGAAAGGTTTTGAGGTTTGAAATGGTCAGAAACAAAGAATCACATGTTATGAGTTTTTTGACTTGTTTTTGAAGTTATCTTGACAAACATGGTTCCAATGTAAGGTACATGTCTTGTAGGGTGGATAGAAACTTTAAACATGTTTGTGATGAGTTTATAGAGCATGCTTGTGCAGAAAGAACAAGTGCAAAGCTCCATACAAGTTGACTTTGTGATTAAAGCTTCTTTACAAGAATGGAATGGTTACTTTCTTCCAAAAATGGAAATGCAACTTGGATAATGATTTAAATGCTTGAAAAATGGCTCCATATGATGTGTAAACATTTAATTATGGAGTGAAAAACAAGTTTGAGGCCTGTAAAGTTAAGATTATGCAGCATAGGCTTGGATTTGAATTCTTGTTCATCATGAAATGGCTTGTAATTCAAGTTTGAAAACCCTAACTTCCTCTCTTTGATTCTCCCTGCTCAAGAATGATCTCAAGGAGTTATTGGACATTCTGGAAATCTTGTAATGTTCTCTACAAACCCTCTTTAAATCACTTTTGAAAATTCCCCTTGGAACTATATGAAAAAGTGC
Source organism: Vicia faba (assembly GCA_948472305.1). Classification (NCBI taxonomy): domain Eukaryota; kingdom Viridiplantae; phylum Streptophyta; class Magnoliopsida; order Fabales; family Fabaceae; genus Vicia; species Vicia faba. The sequence continues at coordinate 1,008,365,277 of OX451737.1, forward strand.
CATGAAGTTAGGTCAAAATCCTGACCAAAACTAGGGCAAAATTTCACTAAGTGTTCAATTTCAAGACCATGACTTTATGAATTAATAACTTGAGATCCAAGAATTTTTATAAGAAGTTGTGTAAATAAATGTTTTATATATCATGGAGATCTACAACTTTCATGTTGAAATATTCTTCTGAATCAACTTGCATCATGGTGAAAAATTGGCTCAAAGTTATGAAAAAACATGAAGTTTTAAACACTTAGAAAAATTTCTAAGTTAGAAAACTTTGACTTTTCAAAATGAAATCTTGAATTTTTTATTTATTGATGAATAAGTTTCATATTTTGAATTTTTTTGATGAATTGTGATCTTTGACATTGGATTTTGACCAAAAAGTCAAAGTTTGACTTTTCAGTGTACAATTGACTTTTGATCAGTTGACTGAGAATTCACTATCAATCCAATTGATCTAGAGCAATGTTTTAGGTCACGCCATTAGGTAAAAAATATGAAATTGAACTCTTGAAACCATGCTGCAAACCAATTGACCATTTGCTAGGTCAAAAATTAGAAAATGCCCTTTCTCAATCAAAACCCTAATTTTGACCATTTTGCCCTTTTGATGATTTGATCAAATTTCTTGAGGAATTATGGTCCAAACTTGATAAAATGATACATATGAGTTTATAATGTTGATGTGGATAAAAAATTATGAAGTTTGACTTTAAATTGGCCATAGTTGACTTTTTGCCCAATACAATTGATTTTTAGGTCAACTGCTCAATTGACAGAGCAAAAGTGTGATCCAAGGCTTGAAACTTGACATGAGTAATCTTGGGGGTCCATAATGATCCATGAAAGTCACATGAAGCATTGAAAGTTCAAATATCCTTGTGCAATCTCAAACCCTAATTTTGGTCATCAGTGCTTAAGGAGGTGTTTTGAGCTGACCAACCCTAGTGCAGTCTTGAACCAAGAGAGATCTTTGTGAGAACATATTTGATAAGTGAGAGGGAAAATTTTGGGGTACAATAGCTGGATAGTAGGGTTACTTCATTTGGAAACGTAACTTAGTTTACCCATTTTGTTTCGGGAACTGATTTTTTCATTAGCTCTCTGCAGATATGACATGTATAACTGCTGGAATTGTTGGTGATAATTGTCTTTCCTGAAAAGGTAACAAGGTTAATTATATGTGATGCATGAAATGCATTGTGATATGATGTTCTCAAAGTAAATGAGATGCTATTGTGACATATCCGAGTTTGGGAAAATAAATCCCTGACTGCTGCTGGAGAGTATAACATTCCTGACTGTTGTAGAGAACTGTGGTTCTTTTGCTTCCACTGGGGATGGCGAACGGAAATGACTATGCTGGAGATTTACTCCTTGTTGTGAATATTCTGCCAGGGAGAGACTCTGTTTGAGAGTATCTCTGTGGGGAAATAATTCTGATGGAAAGTAAACTTCCGTAACTAGAGGGATAAACTCTGCCAGGGATTGAGTTTCTGCATTCAGGGAAATAAACTCTGCTTGGGAGACAAATTTTATGACCCGCTTGCGATTATGAAATTCGGCTAGGGAAAGTACTTCCTGTTTTGGTGGAGCTGGTATCAGTGCTTTAATTCCCTTTACTCTGTGGGGAGTACAGATGTCACGAGGTCGTATATGCTGATGATTGTGTTTCAAAGTTGTCTCTGCCCTGGTACCTGCTGGAAAAAGTAACCATTGGGTTTGACATTTTTAGTTTTCCCCCCTGTTTATTAAGTTACGAGCAATTGTCTTTCTGTTTCCTATGCAAATGTTTGTGAATAAAAATCATATTCAAATGCACATGTCAAGAATAAACCATTGGACGTTCTTGCAAAACAAAACAAAAAAAGAAAAAAACACATAGTTTTTGTAGTAATGATTTGTATTGATTTTCGAAGTTGGCCTATAATAGGCGTTTTTATACAAGGAAGATGACACTTTAGTAAGAGAACGACGCTGTGAAAAGGAAGCTATACAATATTGTGTACAACAAAAAGAAAACAACTATATGCAACAATCCCATTGGATTCCAATTCTGCTATTGCCGCTATGTCTTCGAGCGTCTCATCACTTTGATGCTTGTTGGAAGCTGATTAGGTCGATCGGTGTCGTTCAAGTTTGATGGTTGATACTGAAGTCTGATCGCAAGGTGATCCAATGGGACATAGTGATACACTTTACATCCCTAACTTTTTCCTGGACTGCCCTTTTGGGTTTTCAGTCCACCGGGATACCCCTTTTTTGCCCAAGCCGCCTTTTTAGGTTTTCGACTTGCCGAGTGTACAGACTTTTTCGTTTTCATCCCTTATTTTTTCCAGAACCCTTTTGGTTCATCGGGAAGCCCTTATTTTTGCCTAGGCCAGTCAACCTAGCGGGTATTTAATCATGCATAATATCTTTTCACTATGTCCGCATTGACAGGGTGAGGAAGGTCGTCACCGTCCATGGTGGTTAGAATCATGGCTCCACCCAAGAAAATATTCTTAATCACAAATGGACCTTCATAGGTGGGAGTCCATTTGCCCCTTGGATCTCCTTGCGGCAATATGATGCACTTGATTATTAGATCCCTGACTTGATATTCTTGACGTCTGACTTTTTTGTTGAAAGCCTTGATCATCCGTTTTTTTATACATTTGACCATGACAGACAACAGTAAGTATCTTCTACTCGATCAGATTTAGTTGATCAAGTCGAGTCTGGATCCAGTCGTCTTTGTTCAAACCCGCATCTTTCATAATCCTTAAAGAAAGGGTCTGGACCTTAATGGGTAGGACTGCCTCCATGCCATATACCAGAGAGTAGGGTGTTTCCCCTGTTGACGTTCGTGATGAGGTACGGTACCCATGAAGAGCAAATGGTAACATCTCATGCAAGTCTTTGTATGTCCCCGTCATCTTTTGTATAATCCTCTTGATGTTTTTGTTAGCCGCTTCAACAATACCATTCATCTTCGGCCGGTAGGGAGAAGAGTTATGATGTTGTATCTTGAATTGTTTACAGAGCTCGGTGATCATCGTGTTGTTGAGATTTGTACCATTGTCAGTGATAATTCTCTCTGGCACACCATACCGACAAATCAAGTTATGCCTAATAAACCGCGCCACAACGTTCTTGGTCACAGTAGAAAAAGAGGCAGCCTCAACCCACTTTGTGAAGTAATCAATGGCTACCAGGATGAAGCGATGCCCATTGGAAGCGGTAGGTCTGATTTCTTCGATCATGTCAATGCCCCACATTGCAAAGGGCCAAGGAGCTGCCAAGACATTCAAAGGAACCGGAGGCACATGCACCTTATCAGCAATAGATTTGGCACTTATGACAAGTTTGGGAGTGCTGATAACAATCTGCTTCCATAGTGGACCAGTAGTATCCTGCCTGTAGGATCTTCTTAGCCATGGTATGTCCACTTGAATGGGTTTCGAAAGTACCTTCATGTAAATCTGTCATAATCCTCTCTGTTTCTCTCTTGTCTACACACCACAGTAAGGTAGAGTCATGATTGTGTTTGTAGAGGATTCCATTACTGAGGAAGAATTTCGCAGTGAACCTTCTCAGAAACTTCTTATCATTGACAGATTCCCCTTCGGGATACTCTTGAGTCTCGAGATACCTTTTCACTTCATGAAACCAAGGTTTATCTGCTACTTTCTTAGTATCAATCTCGCAGTAGTGCGCTGGTTCATCCAACCTTTCAATGGTGATTCGGGGAGCTTCATTGTCCCACCTGACTTTGAACATAAAAGACATGGTAGCTAGTGTGTCCGCTAACTAATTTTCTTCTCGTTGGAAATGTTCAAAGGTTACCTCCTCAAAGTGCGGGAGCAATGTCAGTACATGCTCTTTATATGGGATGAGATTCATATGCTTCGTATCCCATTTGCCTTTGATCTGACTTATCACCAAAGCTAAATCCCCGAAGACATTTAAGAACTTGATCCCAAGATCGATAGCAGCTTTGAGACCCATGATGCAAGCTTCATACTCCGCCATGTTGTTAGTGCAGTTGAAACATAGCCGGGCAGTGAAAGGAGTACGACAAACCTTAAGAGATATGATTACAACGCCAATGCCATTATCGAGTGCATTCGAAGCTCCTTCAAAAACCATAGTCCATCGGGATCCTTCTTCAGGTCCTTCATCCGGTACAGGTTCTTCGTAGTCAGTCACCAGCATAGTATTCTCGTCCGGGAACTCAAAATTCATGGACTGGTAATCATCCACAGCTTGATAAGCCAAATGATCAGCCAATACACTTCCCTTGATTGCTTTCTGGGTTGTATATTATATATCATATTCAGTTAAGATCATCTACCATCTCGCTATTCTTCCGGAGAGCGCTAGCTTCTCGAAGATGTATTTGATTGGATCCATCTTAGATATTAACAGAGTGGTGTGGGTCAACATATACGGTCTTAGTCGGCGAGTAGCCCATGCCAAAGAGTAGCAAGTTTTCTCGAGCAGTGAGTATCTTGTCTCACAATCGGTAAACTTTTTGCTAAGGTAGTATATTGTGTGCTCTTTTTGACTAGACTAGTCATGCTGGCACAACACACACCCCATTGAATTGTCTAGCACTATTAAGTATAATATCAAAGGTATTTCTTCAACCGGAGGCATCAGAATCATGGTTTTGAAGGTATTCTTTGATTATTTCGAAAGCAGTATGGCATTCGTCATTCCATTTTACCACTTGATCTTTCTTAAGGAGTTTGAAGATTGACTCACAAGTAGCAGTCTGATGTGAAATGAACCTGGCGATATAATTTAAGCGTCCCAAGAAACCTCTAACCTCCTTCTCTATACAGGGAGCCGGCATCTCTTGTATGCCCTTTACCTTTGCGGGGTCTACCTGAATACCTTTGTCACTAACGATGAACCCTAGAAGCTTACCAGATCTTACTCCCAAAGTGCACTTGTTCGGATTTAGCCTCAGCTTGTATGTCTTCAACCTGTCAAACAACTTTTGTAGGTGGTCGAGGTACTCTTCCTCGGTTTTGGATATGGCTATCATGTCATCAACATAAACCTCGATCTCATGGTGAATCATATCGTGGAACAAAGCGACCATGGCTCGCTGATAAGTTGCCCCAACATTCTTCAACCCAAAAGGAATCACCTTGTAACAGAAGGTGTCCCACTGTGTGACGAAGGTTGTCTTCTCCATGTCTTCAGGAGCCATCTTGATCTGGTTGTAGCTAGAGAAACCATCCATGAAGGAGAAGATTTTATGCTATGCGGTGTTGCCAACCAGCACATCAATGCGAGGAAGCGGGAAGTCATATTTGGGGCTTGCCCTGTTCAGGTCTCTGTATTCTACACACATCCGTACTTTGTCGTCCTTCTTTGGCACTGGAACGACGTTAGCAACCCACTGCGGATAGGAAGTGACAGCTAGGAACCCAATGTTGAACTTCTTCACAACCTCTGCCTTGATCTTCTCTGACATTTCAGGGCGCATACGGCGGACCTTCTATTTAACCGGAGGAAAATCGTCTTTAGTTGGTAGACGATTTACCATGATATCAGTGTCTAAACCAGGTATATCTTCATATGACCAGGCGAAGATCTCAACGTAGTCGTGCAATAACTGTATCAACCGCTGTTTAATATTAATCTCCATATTTGCGCCGATCTTGACTTCTTTTCTGTTCACCTTTGTGCCTAAGTTTATCATCTCAACTAGCTCTTCATGAGGCTGTATAGCCCTCTCTTCCTGCTGTAACAGTCTAGCAAGTTCTCCGGATACCTCATAATCGTCCTCACCTTCGTCCTCGGCTTGGTTGATCGAATTTTTGAAGTCATGACTGGCAATAACAAAACTGTTATCAATGGGATCTAGAGTGGATATGGATCCGCAGTTTGATATGTGAGTGTGTGTAAGAGCATAGTTGTATTGATAAAGTAAAAGCATAAAAGAAAAATAGAGAGCGCTAAATTTGTATGCGAGGAACGTCCAATATTTTATTGATGATATATGAAATGACATATAATAACCCTCACAAATAGAACCATTGTGCCTCGGGTAAGACATAAGGCCATAAAGTTTCAATTATTTATTACAAACTCGGAAAACAAGTAAGACAATTACTACGAAATAAAAGAAACTGGTATAAAATCTCTGGCCGTCTAATTACTCGGTCCACCGTTGGTAGTTGGGTACATCCAGCTGTCAATATCAAAATCTTCCTCACTGTCTTCAATAACATTGACCCCACGATTGCTGATGCGTAGGGGAGGTCCTCCAGCCCGAGCGCGTCAAACAGCCCTTTGAGCTCCTGAAGTAAAGCCCAAACCAAATTTGTCAGTTTTCTGAGTAAAATCAGGGAGCTGTCCCAAATTGGTACACCCACCTTCTTCAACTACTGCTCTGGCGCCCTTGAGAGAAGCCATCTTCAGAGGAGGTTTGGTGCTGGTAGTAGTCTCGGTTGACGCCAAAATCTGGGGAACCTCTTCAAAGTTTTGACAAGGAGTCTCTATGAATTCCCCGTCCATCTCCACATACCTGAAGGAGTTCAAGTGGCTCACCATATACTCCTCTTCACCATGCACAATGACAATCTTCCCCTTCACCGGATACTTCAGCATTTGGCGCAGTGTAGAAGTAACAACCCTAACTTCATGGATCCAAGGACGACCCAACAAACAAGAGTATGATGGCCTGATGTCCATCACATAGAAGGTGGACCCAAAGATCTGAGAGCCCACTTTGACAGGGATGTCCACCTCCCCATGCACCATTCTCTTCGACCCGTCCAAATGCCTCACCACAATGTTATTGGGCTTTAGGGTCAAGCCTTCACAATCTATCCGATCGAGAGCCTTCTTAGGAAGAACATTCAGTGAAGATCTAGTGTCCACCAGCACATGAGCCATAGTGGTGCCCCTGCATTCGATCAAGACATGCAGAGCATCATTATGCTACTTCCCTTTCGGTGTCAAGTCGGTATCTGAAAAACCCATCCCATTGTTAGAAGTCAAGCTGGCCACACAGTCTTTGAATTGATCGGCTGAGGTTTCTTGCGGCACATGCGCAGTCTTGAGGAATGAAATCAAAGCCTTTTCATGGGCCTCAAAACATAAAAAAAGAGACAACATTGATATCTTCGAGGGGGTCTGCCCCAGCTGCTCGACCACATTGTAGTCGCTCTTCTTGATTATTTTTAAGATTTCGTCTATTTCTTGCTTAGAGGATTCCACAACAACTTTTCTAGGTGCCTCCATCCAGGAAGGCTCACCTACAACTTCTTTGCCCCGAGTCCCAAATTACTCAACGACAAGAGTAACAATTGGAGTAATAACGGGAGTAGTAACGGAAGTACCAATAGGAACAACAAATGGAATAACAACATGCTTAGTGATAGTCTTTGGGGAGATCTCAGGAGAGAAAACCCTTTCGCTTCTAGTAATCTTGCTGGTCTCGACAATGTTACTGACATCGGGATCAACCTCTTTATTCTTCAAATCCTGTTTAACACCATGATAGTAAACATCGGCGACATAATTCTAAGGGACAACTTTGTCCGAGGAGTACGGTACGGGACCAGGAAAAGTGATTATTAACAGAGCAATTCTTGGAGCAGGTGTAATCGTAACAGGTTTTTTAGAGGAGACCTTGGAAGGATTGGCGGAAATGGTTATAATGACAATATCTTCACACAGAACAGTTGTAATCAAAGTCTTTTCAAACAAAATTTCTCAGCTGTCCATCAGGCGTTGAACACCCGCTTTAAGCAAATAGAAACCAGTGGGCAGAGATGAACACATATGGCAACCTTCACCACAACCCAGAAATAAACCGGCCAACAACAAATTCTTCTTAACAGTCATAAGAGGAGTAGAAACTTCATTAACAGAGGTAACAAACAGATTAGTATCAATGGCATTAATTCCACGATTGTGCTTAGGCATGGGACAATTATGACATTGGGCTTCTCGGAAGCATCAAACTCAATCTCCTTGGCTTTAATCAGATCTTGTACTTTATTTATCAGATCCCAGCAGTCATTTGTATCGTGGCCAGGACTCTCAGAATGGTATGCACATCGAGCATTTGGATTGTACTGGGGAGAAGTGGTGTTAGGATTCTTGGGAGCCTCTTTCAAGGTTGCCAAGTTGGATCTTAGCAGATGGGGTAGAACCTCAGTCAATGTCATGTTAATCCGGGAAAACTGCCTTTGCGGTATTTCTACCCTTTGTTGATTATTGCGTTGTAGGGTAGCCGCGGGCCTAGGTATCATCATAGCACCTACCGTTGGACGACGTTCAGCTCTGTTCTGACCTCTTGGGCTATAAATAACACTGAATTCCTTCTCACCTGCGAAGGGCTTCTTCACTGAGCTCAAAGAGGTGTCTTTTTGGATCTTGCCACTCCAGATCCCAGCTTCTACCCTCTCTCCCGTTAATATCAACTTGGTAAAACCAGTTGAGGAGCTAACAATCAAATGATTGAAGAATGGACCAGACAGTGTCCTAAGAAACATGTCAACCAACTCCCTATCAGACAAAGGGGGTTGGACTCTCCCAGCCAAATCTCTCCACTTTTGCGCATAGTCCTCAAAGCTTTCACCTTCACCCATGGACATACTCTAGGGTTGAGTACGAGTAGGGGCAAGGTCAGCATTGTATTGGTACTGCTTATAAAAAGCAACAGCCAAATCCTCCCATTTACGGACATTGGTTCCCTCTAGTTGATAGAACCATTCGAGCCGAGTCCCTGATAGGCTGTATTTAAATAAGTGAACCCAAAGTTCCTATCAGCAGTTTGAGGCTGAATCTTCCTCACATAGGAACGGAGATGAAGCTTGGGACAAGACACCCCATCATACTTTGCAAAAACCGGAGCTTTAAAATTTTGTGGGATGACTACCCCCGACACCAATCCCAGCTCTTCAAAATCCAGCCCGGGTATTCTCTAGATCTCCATAGTGCTCAACTGATCCTCTAACTGCTTGTATCTATCCTCAGTGGGAGGATACTGCTCATCATTGTAGTCTGTGTCATTATCAGAGACCTCAGGGCCATGGTCCTTCTCCCTTCTCTCTCTCTCTCTCTCTCTCTCTCTCTCTCTCTCTCTCGATTCTCCCATTCTTTGGACGAGGAGGTCAGATCAACTTGTTTCTTTAACGGCCCCCTGAACCTTCTTCCAAGATTCAGAACACCAGAGGTCTTCTTCTTCATCTTCTTCTTTTCCTTCAGGATAAGGGCCTTCAGATCCTCCTGCCCCTTTTCCAGAGTTATGAACATTTGTTGAAATTGGGCATTTTGTGCCTGAAGATCTTTGATGCTTTGTTCAAAAGACATTTTTGCTGAAATAAACAGCGAAGAAGATGAGAAACCTGTAATGGTACTTGTTTATGCAATGTCATGGATGGTATGCGTATGCAATGATTTCAAGGATTCTTAAAGACTCAAATTTGTTTAACCAAAATAAACACACGTTAATTGTATTAATAAGTTCGGTTTGTTACAAAGAATGCCTTTTAGGCTTACAATTAAACAAAACTTAAAGCAAAAGAAAACTAGGTCTCCCAGGAGCGCATCCTCTTTGGTGCAATGTAGGCGTTTATGTTCCTTTCTTCATGAAGTATCCTAGTGAGCTCCAGGACCTTCTTCTTGCTGGCATAAAATTTAGCTTCAAACGTATCCCACTCCTCTTTAAGTTGAACCCGAGATTTCTGTAACTCCTCATGATCAGTTGGCATGTCCGGATGATGAACAAGATAAGGAGTGTCTCCTTTAGCAACTGGTTCCATAATCATTGGTAGGACAGCAGGGTAAGACATCACAAGACTTTGGGCGCGGGCTTGTACCCATCGGAGATAAGGCTCAAGAGGGATGGAATTCTTGTGCCCCAGTGTCTTGCTATCAATTTTATGTACCATGCCCCAAGCTCTCATGAACCTTTTGCGGTAACCCTGAGCATCATTCTCATAGTTGAAGGAGATTCCTTGGATAAGCGTATCGTGAGGACCATCCCTTCTCTCATAACCAAACTGTCACAGTGCCAAACAAGGGTTATAAGTGATTCCTCCCCTAATGCCTAAGAGAGAGACATTATGGAATTTACCACAGCGATCAATGATGGTAACATCTTCCGAGGACCGTGAACACCAATGAATGTCTGAATGTGTAAGGGACATCAGCCTATAAGACCATTTCATACCCTGCTCATTTTTCAAAATAGAATTGGTTAGGTGCGAAATAAACCGTGTAGCCATTAGAGGAGTGAAACACAGGAGGGCCCCCCTTCTCTTTAGAGTACGAGCATATAGAGAGTGTAGAACATCCCCCATTAATGTAGGCACCAAATTATGAGACAGAAAAACCTTAATAGTATTCACATCTACGAGTTGGTCCGCATTAGGGAATAGTACCATCCCGTAGATGAGGATTTCCAATACCTCTTCAAAAGATTGTAAATCCAGGGTATCCCAAAAATAGTAAGCCTTCTCGAATAAAAATTTAACCGGGATTCCTTTGACACTTCCCCTTGTTTCCCAATTTGTCACTACATTGGACCGTTGTAAGGACAGAGCTCGAGCAATCTCTTCAGGCTTTGGATGTTCTTCCATACCGTTGAAAGGTAACTGATCAAGAATAGGTACCCCCAACAACCGAGTAAATTCCTCCATAGTAGGCACTAGTTGGTAATCCGGGAAGGTGAAGCAGTGGTGCAAAGGATCAAAGAACTGAAATAGCACTTTTAAGAATTCTTCATCAGGTTTTGAAGTGACCAAGTTGAACAACCGACCATGCTTTTTATTGAAGGGAGAGCTTTCGGGAATCCTTAATGCCAAGTCCTTTAGTTGGAGAGGCACTTTCACAAGGTTAATCTGGATAGTGTTCCTGCGGGTGGTTGCCATGTCCTACAAAACAAAGCAAAGATGAGCCCAAGAAAATCCTTGAAATGGTTAGCATGATATGTCGTGCTTATGATGTCATAATTATGCTAAAAGATCACATGTATAGCAAGCAACAAACAAGTCACACCAAGTCCTTAGGTTTAAGGCCTGCATGAGTTTTAAAAGTCATACCCTCTTGAAGCTGGATTGGTTCAACCTGTCCTATAAATAGTAACCGGGTTCTAAGGGATCTCAATGTCACCGATCTTTCCCCCAAGCTTCGTTCAATAGGCAATTGACTCGCAACCAAACAAAACTCAAGAGTCAAACCTCAATGAGTGTAGCATCGAGTATCTGTTGACCTTAAAAATACACCAAAGCCGACCATCTCGCTACGTCCTACTGGCCAAGTTGTGAAATTAAAGGTTCTAAGGTCAGTTGATGCTTTACGACACCACGCAGCGGCCTCGTACTCTCCTTGATTGACTCAAGGGTTACCGGTACCAACCAAAGTGTCATATTAACGTAGCTACTGCTTCAACCGTGTCGGTATACCCCGCACAGTTCCCTCACAGTTTATTGCTACTTACCTAAAAGGTGTCCCCAGATCCAGGTGTAGGATCTACATAACCCCAACAAAACCCTTGAATATAAAGCAGGCAAAGCAAAACAAGAAATTTTTTTAAAAATGACCTAGATCCTAAGGTATACCCCACTTGTACATCCCCAACAGAGTCGCCAGTTCTGTAATACGGTGACCGAACCGACTGTTAATACTGGTTTGTGTTTTGTATTCGCAAATGTTGCGGTAAGCAAGAGTCGCCACCGACTTTTATTTCATCCAACAAAGGAAAGGAAAAAGAACAGAAAAAACCTTTTTTCGAGAGTATCTGCGTACGGGGGATAAATTATAGAAAGGGAAGGTGTTAGAACCCTTTCTATCCATGGTTTTCCATGGGCTCTTAGATACTTGCTCATTTTAAAATTGCTTGTGTGTGTTTTTCAAAAAGTTTTGTTTAAATTCATGATAACCCTTGTATCTGTCCTCAAGAGTGTGACGAAGTGGTTTTTGAAAACTGTTTTGAAAGTGTTTGTGTAAAAAGAGTTTATTTGAGCAAGTACTTAAGATTTTCTACCTACTCAAAAAAATATTATTCATTCTCGTTTCCTTTAGACAGCGCTATCCTACTATTAAGAAGTAGATAACCCTATCGTTGGAATTTTAAGGGACATTCGAAGGGACGAAATGGTCACTGAAGGCAACAAGTAAGGATACCTTAGCATTTCGAAGGGACTATCATCATAAGATCATTTCTCGTAAGCGACTCAAGGGACAATAAGGGACTATGATCTTTATGACGACTTTGAATTGCGGGTCATTGCTAAGATATCCGTATGTTCGAGGGACATGACAATCATTTCCGAGGAAACCAAGTGGGGCAAACCCTAGGAGCGAGCATGTGCAAGTGTGCTTTTTTTAGTTAATTATCTTTGCACAATTAGGGTTATCTACCTTTTAATTATTGATTTATCTTTCGCATACAATCATAATGTCCACACATCTAGCAGTTTAATAGTTGCGGAAATTAAAGAGTGCGAGAAATTAAAGTCCTAACTATTACAAGGCTTTTGGGCAGATACAAATATTTGACTGAAAATAAAGATGCGGAAATTAAAACCTTAATTAATCTATTACAAAATTGAAACAGTTACAATAATTTGAATTAAAAGAAAGCAAAGGAGCGCGACGATTTAAATACGAGAATAAATTAGAAGCCTAAAAGAATCTAATTAATTAAAAAAATATTTTTGTGTATTTTTTTACTGAGAAAATAATTTAATTGGAAATTAAACCTAATTCTATAATTAATTTTAAATAATAAGAAAAAAAACCAAGTTAATCTAATTAAACTAATTTATTTTTAATAATAGTTAATTTAAATAAAAACCTAATTCTATATTTTGGTGATTTTTATTTTTCATGATTAAATAAAAAAATGATTTTTTTGTGTTGTTTTGTAAAAAGAAATTAATCAAATAAAACAAAAGAAAATAAAGAAAGAAAGTAATTGGGCCCGTGGTGAAAGAAGATCAGGGGGTAAAGAATTGAAATCATGCCACGACCCAAATTGTTTGGCCCAATGCCTGCCTGATCCAGTGTTGCCACGCCTCAGATGTCCATCTCGAGGAAGCGCTCCAGGAGCGTTAGATCTGGACCCATCAAGATCCAATGGTTGGATTTGAAGGCGCATGGTTGACATCTGAATGTGAGGCGCACTGAATCCTGCATAGAACATTAGGAAAATAACAAAATGTACACGCCTGGGATCGAACCCAGGTCTTTGGTTTCACACATCCCTATCCTTGCCACCTGTGCTGATCATTCAATTATGAATATAAGCAGAATAAATAAATATAACGTGAAACAAGAATACATGCTGAGTTGTCAAGCGCGCGCCAGCAAGTGGGACCCTTGCAATTCAAATGAACCAATCAAATGCAGAGAGAGAGGACCAGTTGAGGCTAGCCATTGAAACATTGCCTTTTTGCCATGTAATGAGTCAACCGGTCTTACCCTCATCGGCGTCGGAGGCCGGTTGTCTTCTCCGGTGATATTCAAATTCAAACCTGCAAAATACGTGAAATAAAAATGCAAAAGGTATCATATCCCCTATTTTGAGGGTTGCGATCATGGTGGTGGCCTCCGTTTGTCCTAAAGATGCCTGCAAATACAGATACAAAAAAACAAAACATTCGTGCCCTAGAAATGGCATCTCACTGTTTCTGCGTGCATGCTTGAAACTAATGATTCAAAAAACATTAGAACAATATTATGAACACATATCAATGCAAAGAATAGATTTATATTGCATGATACAAAAGTTATAAGCTTAAGAATTTTACTAACCCGTGGAGTATTGGAAAGGGTGATCGTGGGTGCTTTGGCCTTTAAGAGCAGATGGAATGAGATGCTGAGATCTCCAGGACGGTGCTAGGATGCTTGATAATGATTGAAACTGGTTGTATTCCGTGCTACAAGATTGTTCCTCTCTCGATTTTTTTTTGGAACTTTTCTTTCTCTCCAGCGGTAGGCTGCGCGTGTGTCTTTTTCTCTTAGGGTTGGAATGACTTGCTTAAGTAGTGAATCAACATTAGGTTAACATATATGGACTAGATCAAATGAATTGAATGAGTTTCAAAACAATTCCAATGTTTCCTATTTTGAAGATTCTCTTCCTTTTCCATGGCATGGCACGATTTCTTGCTATGTGACAGCATATATGGCCATTCATTAAATGAAAAATAATCTCAAAACAAATTTGTATAATTTATTTAATTTAATTTGATTTTTTAATGATTAAAATCAAAATAAATCAAATAAATGAGCAAATAAAGCATGGAGGGTTTTATGGGTCGTGGACCATGTTAGGAATGAGTTTCAAACATAAAAAGTTAGGCCCATTTGGAAAAAATGCAAATTTGGTCAACATTGGCTTCATGCAATTTTCCAAAATTGGTCAACTTTGACAATGCATATATTCCTCAATTTTGACCCTAGGAGGGTGTTATTTGGATTTTTAGAAATCTTAGGATGTACTCTAAACAACCCTTTTGATCTCATCTCAATTGGATCTTCCATGTTCATGTAAGGAGCTTTGACCTAAGAGGTGTTTTTGTTGACTTTTGAAAAGGACCTATAATGTCTGAATTTTTATCTTTTCATGAGTGCATTTCTTGAAATTAGGGGATGAATATAAGTTTTATGGAATTAGGTTCTCTTAAAAATTAGCTTTGGATGAGAAATTTCTGATAAAGTATGAGAAAGTTATGCCTGGTCAAAGTTTGGTTGACTTTTCCTATAGAAACCCTAATTTAGCAAATTTTGAGTTTTGATAAATTTAGGGCATTCCTTGAGGGCTCATGATCAACCGTTGATCAAATGGTGGACATTACTTCAAAATGTTGATGTTGACCAAAAATTTTAAGGTTTGACTGTATGTGAGTCACAATTGACTTTTGACCTAATATAATTGATTTCCAGACATCTGGGCAGTTGACTGAACAAACTTCTTGTGCAAGGCATGAAACTTGACATGGAAGGTCTTGAGAACATATTAGGACCATGGAAAAGATTTGATACCTTTGGAGTTCACCCATCTTGATGAAAATGGAAACCCTAGTTTGAGGTTCATTGTCTTAGGAGAGCATTTGCCTGATCAACCCCTGGGCATCCTAGAGCAAGTTGAGGACTTCAATGAGCATATGTTAAGTAAAATGAGAGGAAACATTTTGGGGTGCAACACCATGTTTATGATGTCATGATTATGCTAAGAAATCACATGTATAGCAAGCAACAAACAAGTCACACCAAGTCCTTAGGTTTAAAGCCTGCATGAGTTTTAAGGTCATACTCTCTTGAAGTTGGATTAGTTCAACCTGTCCTATAAATAGTAACCGGGTTCTAAGGGATCTCAATATCACTGATCTTTCTCCCAAGATTCGTTCAATAGGGGATTGACTCGCAACCAAACAAAACTCAGGAGTCAAACGTCAATGAGTGTAGCATCGAGTATTTGTCGACCTTAGGAATACACCAAAGCCGACCATCTCGCTACGTCCTACTGGCCAAGTTGTGCAATTAAAGGTTCTAAGGTCAGTTGATGCTTTATGACACCACGCAACGGCCTTGTATTCTCCTTGATTGACTCAAGGGATACCGGTACCAACTATGATCGGTGGATCTGGAACTGACTGTTTAACACTGGTTCGCGAAATGTCGCGGAAGCAAGAGTCGCCACCGTCTTTTATTTTCTCCAAATGGAAAGGACAAAAGCACAGAAAAATTCCTTATAGAGATTGCTCTCGGTTCGGGAGGTAGATTATAGAAAGGGAAGGTGTTAGCACCCTTTCTATCCATGGTTATCCATGGGCTCTTAGATACTTGCTCATTTGTGTTTTCAAAAGTGTTTATTTGCTTTTCAATCGTGAGTGGGTTTGAAAAAGTTTCGTTTAAAGATTTCAGATCGACTCTTGTATCAGTCCTCAAGAGTGTTTGAAAAATTGTTTTGAAAGCTTTTTGAAAAGTGTCGGTGTGAAAAGAGTTTTGATTTGTTTTTAGAGCAAGTATCTATGAGTCATCTACCTACCCTAAGGAATTAGGCTGTGTAAATGTCCTTAAGGTAGTGCCATCCCACCATTGAGAGGTAGGTAGCACCACCGTTGGAGGTGTTCGGGTCAATTCGAGTTTTGGGACATTATGGTCACCGAGCAATGGTAAGATACCTTAGGAGCTACCCTTATTCCATTGATCTTTTATTCCGAGGCAACTATTCCGAGGCAACTTATTTTGAGGCAACCAGATCAATGGGACATAAGGAATCACTAAGACGTCCTATAGTCGGCGACCACGTTTCGAGGGGCAAGGCAACATTGTGATCACCGGAGTAATGGGAAGATACCTTAGAAGCTACCCTCATGCCAGGTTCCCGGATCATGAGGACTTACTAAAACATCTTCTACTCGACGATCACCTTTCGAGGCAAGGCAACAGTGAGGCGTACCCTAGGGGTGGTGTGTGATTCGTGTGTCAGATTCGTTTATCTTGTTCATGTTATTGGTGATCTACACATTTGTTTTTATTTAAGGCCATTCATTCTTGCATGCATTTATTTAACAGTTTAAGAAAGCGCAGAAAGGTAAAGTTCTAAACTATTACAAAAGGCGCGGGTCCACATCGCCAAAATTTCCAGGACCCGATTTGACAGAAAATAAAGAAAGTAAAGTGCGAAAGATTAAAACGTCCGAGTTTACAAAGCTTTGGGAGAGGTACATAAATATTAAAAGGAAAAGAAATAAATACGCGAATTGAAATTTAAATTAGAAACGAGGGCGTTGGACCCCTTTTAACGAAATTAAATTAAATGATTAAATTAATGAAAATTAAAATGAAAGGAAATTATTTTTGGTTTTTTGTATTTATGAGAATTTAATGAAAGATCAATTAA
Source organism: Vicia faba (assembly GCA_948472305.1). Lineage (NCBI taxonomy): Eukaryota > Viridiplantae > Streptophyta > Magnoliopsida > Fabales > Fabaceae > Vicia > Vicia faba. Next base: position 1,008,382,144 of record OX451737.1, read on the forward strand.
AATAAAATATTAACCCTAATTCTAATAACTTTTATTTATTAAGAAGAAATATTAAAGTTAAACCTAAATTAACCTAATTATTTACATGCAATTTTGATTTATAAAAATAAATAATATTTTAATAATTAATTATTATGAAAGAAAAGAAAAAAGGATAAAAATTATTGCAAACCCTAATTCTACCAAATTTTAGATTGATTAAGAAAAATATTAAAATTTAACCCTAAGTTTAAAAGCTAAAATCAATTAATGAAGTTTATTTACAAAAAATATATTAATTAAATAAAATACTTATTTTTGTCTTTTTTCTGATTTTTTATTGTTTTTATGTTTTTTTATGAAAAATAATTAAATTAAAGAATTGAATTAAAAAAGGGAATAATTGAATCAAAATAAAATAGAGAAGATGTTGCAAACCTAGGGGGTTCTGTCCCCAATTGAGAGGTTAAATAAGCATTTTAGGCCCATTAATCCTTGGCCTCTTTTGACTTCTATGCCAGCGTGCCCAGGCGTTGACTCACGTCCATAGTATTCATCAGATCTGGTCCCTTAGTTGAGTGCAATGGTACGCGTGGCAAGCTGGAAATTGTGGACGTATGGTGTTCCTCAGGGCATAATCTGCATGGGATTATAATTAGAAAAATAACATTGCAAAGGGATGGGGACCTGGGATCGAACCCAGGTCCTGGAGGTTACCAGTACAACGCCTTGCCAATCGTGCCACTTTACTTCTTTGTATATTATATAGACAATAAACATAATAATGTAAAACAAGCGCTAATGCTTTTTTCGCGCGAGAATTTGAATAAACCAATTACTGATGGCCACTGCATCGTCTTCTCCATAGCTTTGTTTTTTCCTGAAAATAAAAAGGGGTTAGCGGGGGTTTTGAACCCCCCCAAAACACGCTTATTTTCAAAATAGCGAATAGGCCGTGTGGGTATATAAATTAGGCGCGAGGGTTGATTCTGAACCGTCCAAGCATTCTGAATTCATCCATGGCATTGGCATGTCCTAATTTTGCAGTAGTGAGAAACGCCCAAATCAAAAGCTCGGTAACCCTAAATATCTTTAATGGTGAATCCCTCAATAATGCATAAAAACTCAATTGAAACATATGGTTAGTTTCAGAATACATTAGTTAGCGAGAATCCATGAAAAAAATGCAATGAATGTGCTTGAATTTTAAAACACGATTATGCCAAAAGAATGATACAGTTTGACTTGTATCTACCAATTCTCAAGGTTTCAGGCTATGCTATTGATTCAATCTCCTTCCTTGAAGCCTCAGCAAGCCAATGGAATGGATATTTTGCCTTGAATCGCCTTGTATCCCTGTTTTCAGTTTTCAATTTTTAAGCAAAAAACTCAAGTGTGGTTTTCTATGTATGGCGCAGCTTGGAGTCCTTTCTGAATAGGGTTAGCTTGCATATATATATATATATATATATATATGTATCAATGATTTAGGTCAAAGAAATTGATCAAAAATCAATGAATTAATGAAAAGGATATTTGATTTTCAAGCCATAATTTTCCAAATCTTTTTCATGCTTTTTGGCTTCAATCACATCCAATCACCTTTGATTCTTTCCTTATTTGATTGTACACGAAATATTGATCCTATTCTATGCACAAAAAGATTCAAAACATTAGGTTTGGTATTTTTCATGTATTTTATTTAATTAAATGAATTATTAATAATAAAAAATCCAAATAAATAAATAAAAATGATAAAAAACTTCCCTTTGGGCCAAATGGTCGTGCACACGTCTTGGATGATGAATTGTGGAAGAAAAAGAGGCCCATGAGCATTTTTAGGTCATTTGAATCAATGTTGACTTTCCAAAATAAAAAATTTCCCAACTTCCACAAGGCATAACTTGCTCAATTTTTAAGCTTTGCTCATGTTCTTGGACATTTTGGAAAGATCTTTGAGTCCTCTAACCAATGCCTTTGGTCCCATGTCATTTTGATTTACCAATCTCAAGTTATGGCCTTTGACTTAAAGTCCCTTTTTGCTGACTTTTGAAAATGACCTATAATGTTGAAATTGATAACTTTTTGTGAGAGAATTTCTTGGACTTGAAGTATGAAGAGGAGTTGTAGGAAATGTCTTGATCTTCAAAATGAGCTTTGGATGGGATTTTTCTGATAATCCATGTGAAAGTTATGCCCTGGTCAATTTGCAGTTGACTTTTTCAACTGTCCAAATATGGAAACTTTTGCATCTTGAGACTTTTTGAGCCAAACTTTGAGAATCATGATCAAGCATTGATCAAATGATGTTTGTGGCTTAAAAATGAGATGTTGACCAAAAATTTGAACTTTTGACTGTCAAATGACCATTTTGCCCCTACAGTTGACTGTAGTGCAATTAGGGTTTTTGACTGTGCAATTTTGTGCTGTAAGCTTTGAAACTTGACATGAGGATGCTTGACCATGTTTGTAGGCATATGGGACTTGATTGGACCCTTGGAAACTTCATTTTCTTTGTCAGAACCAAAACCCTAATTTTTTACTGTTAGGAGGTCCTTGAACTGTGCAACTCTTGGAGAGATTTTGAAGCTTTGACTTGGCAAATTTTGAAGAATATGGGAGGGCAAATTTTGGGGTACAACAGTTGCCCCTGTTCAATCTTCTTAGACCTGAGGATGCAGATTGGCTGACGTGCCTTTCGTAATCTGAAGGTGGAAGATGATTGAACACTAGAGTGCCCAGAAATTTGCGCTCACATAGTAGCAGTGTGATGGTGGAATGGGCTCATAGATGCCATTTGGAGATTGATGGATAGGATGACGATGGGCTTATAGATGCCATGCTAAGAGATGATGGATAGGTGGATGGGCTTATAGATGCCATCTGGATGTTGATCGCGTAAGAGATTCCTTAGCGAGAACTTGCATACCTGCAAAAAAGAAAAATGATTACCTGACCTGTTACGAGAGCTGGTCTTCATATTCTTTGTGTAGATGTGTCCTGACTGGTTACAGGAGCTGAATCTGGAGCTTCAAATGGTGATGAATGAACCAGGGATGGTTACTACCTCAACAGGAACGGTGAGAGAACCTTGGGTGACTTTAACCTCAACAGCAATCGTTGAGAAAATCTTGGAATACTTCAACCTCAACAGCAATCGTTGAGCGAATCTTGGGATTACCACCTCCGCAGTATCGGGGAGAGAACCACAGGCGACTACAACCTCAATAGCAATCATTGAGAGAATCTTGGATAACTTCAACTTCAACAGTAATCGTTGAGAGAAGCCTGGGATTACCACCTCCGCAGTATCGGGGAGAGAACCATAGGCGACTACAACCTCAATAGCAATCATTGAGAGAATCTTGGATAACTTCAACTTCAACAGCAATCGTTGAGAGAAGCCTGGGATTACCACCTCCGTAGTATCGGGGAGAGAACCATAGGCGACTACAACCTCAATAGCAATCATTGAGAGAATCTTGGATAATTTCAACCTCAACATCAATCATTGAGCGAAATCTGGGATTATCACCTCCGCAGTATCGGGGAGAGAACCATAGGTGACTACAACCTCAATAGCAATCATTGAGAGAATCTTGGATAATTTCAACCTCAACAGCAATCATTGAGCGAAATCTGGGATTATCACCTCCGCAGTATCGGGGAGAGAACCATAGGTGACTACAACCTCAATAGCAATCATTGAGAGAATCTTGGATAACTTCACTTCAATAGCAATCATTGAGCGAAATCTGGGATTACCACCTCCGCAGTATCAGGGAGAGAACCATAGGCGACTACAACCTCAATAGCAATCATTGAGAGAATCTTGGATAATTTCAACCTCAACAGCAATCATTGAGCGAAATCTGGGATTATCACCTCCGCAGTATCGGGGAGAGAACCATAGGTGACTACAACCTCAATAGCAATCATTGAGAGAATCTTGGATAACTTTACTTCAACAGCAATCATTGAGCGAAATCTGGGATTACCACCTCCGCAGTATCGGGGAGAGAACCATAGGTGACTACAACCTCAACAGCAATCATTGAGAGAATCTTGGATAACTTCACTTCAACAGCAATCATTGAGCGAAATATGGGATTATCACCTCCGCAGTATCGGGGAGAGAACCATAGGTGACTACAACCTCAATAGCAATCATTGAGAGAATCTTGGATAACTTCACTTCAACATCAATCATTGAGCGAAATCTGGGATTACCACCTCCGCAGTATCGGGGAGAGAACCATAGGTGACTACAACCTCAACAGCAATCATTGAGAGAATCTTGGATAACTTCTACTGAGTCTTTATCAGGAAAATCTGTTTGGGGTCGATTTAGCTGGACTAGAGAAGGCCTTAGACTGGATAAGAAACAGAAAAATCTTTGGAGTCGATTTAGCTGAACCGGTTTAGGTCTTGAAATATGATTGAGAACCTAACTGAATATTTCCTGAAAGGTAAAGGTCAGTCATATGCAATGCATGATATGGATCAAGCAATGATGTTCTCAACATAAATGAGATTTGTAAGATATGATGCGTATATGCATGCTATGATGTATGGAATATGTGTTTTTTCGTCTAGGAAAGTAAATCCTTGACGGGTGCCGGGAAGTCACTCCTGGGATGACGTTTGAAGAATAGTGTGATCTTTGCTTCCGCTGGCGGTGATAATTGCAAGAATACCGGTAGGAGAAGATGACTCTGTTGGGGAATAGACTTGGCGAATGCATTACTCTGCGGGGAAAAAAGTACTCTGACGATCTTGCTGGAAGCAACACTCTGTAGGGAGAGAGATGCTTTGCTGGAATGTTGATGGTAACTTCGCTGGGGATAAGAGGACTTCGTCGGGGACGATCTTTCCGTGGCTTTTGGCTGAGAATAACCCAGTTATATCCTGGTAGGGACATAACTCTTGAATAAAGCCGGGAGACACGTTCGTGCTCTGCGAGGGATAAGCTTCCAGAATCTACTGGGGATAAGCTTACTGCTTGGGGAGATGGATTCCAACTTTCCTGAGGAAACTGGATTGGACTCTCCTGGGGAAGTTTTGAGCTGTATCGGAAGTAACTCCACTGAATGTTTGATATACCGCCGGGGAACAATCTTTGGACTAAGACTACCGGGGATGCTTGTTTAAGAATGATGTGCTGGGGAATGTTGAGATCTGCGGGAGGATACCCAACTTCCTTAAGTTTGACTGTAACCTTGCTTTGAGGAGAGTGTATTGACTTGCTGGCTCACTCTCTAGGGAATTAAGATATGCCGGTTATGTTCTTTAGCTGAACCTACCTTGATACCTTGGAGGACAGAACAATTAGATCGCTTAGACAACTCTTCCTTGCCCCTGTTTCTGAGGTGGGAGAGGAAGACCTGTGAGGTGCTGATAGCTTGTTGATGGACAGACCTACTTCTGGTAGGCAGGTGACAAGATGACAAGACATAGTTGTACGCTTTAATCCCTAACTTTTGCCTGGACCGCCCTCTCGGGTTTTCAGTCCAACGGGATACCCATTTTTGCCCAAGCCGCCTTTTCAGGTTTTCGACTTGCCGGGTGTACAGATTTTTTTTATTTCATCCCTTCATTTTTCCCGAACCCTTTTGGTTCGCCGGGAAGCCCTTATTTTTGCCTAGGTACGTCAACCTAGCGGGTCTTTGATTTTGCGTAGTATTTTTTCGACTATGTCCGTGTTCTTAGAATGCAGGGAAATACCCCTGGCTGAAGTGTTTTGTCATGCCACCAGAAGGTACTTGATCAGGCAAGATTCGTTGTTGGAATTCCCCAAGTGACTCAGGCGGAGATTTGCCCCAGGTTATTTGACCTTTGAGAGATTCTCCGAATCTTGACTTGACTGCCCCAGATGATAGACAATAATCATGCCATGCCCCTTGATTGGAGATACTCTTGTTCATTAGACTTTCGTCATGCGAATTTCTCTGCTGTTCAAACAAATGATCATGTGCAAACAATATTATTTTAAGAATGCAAAAGCCTATGTCTGTCTTGAATTTTGAAAATGCATTTTTTTTGTAAAACAAGCAATTCTTGTAGACTGTGATGTCAACTCAAAATTTGCCGTAAGCCATAAGGAGTCAGGATACCTTTTGTAACAGTATGCTTTCGAACTAACCCATGTTTCAGCTAGGACTTTTAAGGGTTATAACGTGGCCTGGTTCACGGTTTAAGAAACAAAGGATAAAGGCTCAAATTATTTGTACCCACCCGCTCTTCGTGATGTTCTCCAAACCTAAACTCAGTTGATCGTACGTTAGACCTTGTTTGAGTCTTTGCTCTGATTTTCCGGTGATGATTCGGATGTTGATAACTTATTTTGAATAGGCAGTCATTCCTTTTTGTTATTGAGGGTTCGTAAGACCTCTTTCTTGTCTGATTTTTGTTATCCCTTTCTTTTTTTGCCTGAACTGTTTCCTTTTTTGGAATTACAGTCAGCAGGATGCCCCAGTTTTGTAAGTCTCCTTCATGGATTTTGACTTAATGGGTTTTTAATTTGAGAAGTAATGACTGCCTTTCTTTATTGAATATTCGGAACCATCACTATCTTTTTTTTTGTAAGGATCTCCTTGGTGCCATTCGTTATGCACTTGGATCAACTGAGAGACTACCCTGCCCCAGGTTATGATTAAGGGTTTTAAATTTCGAAAAGAAAAACTCCTACTTCTTTGGCTCAGAGGGGTTGACGAGGGATTATCATCCTTATAACTCCAGTGTTTAGGGATTGAAACAATGCTTGTACCTCATCAGCAGGGTCTGTTCAAAAGCATACTGTAGATTGTGGTATCGTTTTCGTCATCCTCCCTCAAGAGGCTTAGAATTAATAATCGAGAGTTGAGCATCACAAAAATATGAAAACAGTTTGCATATAGTGAATACGATATAATTACTTCAAAACGGACATATGTAATGCATTAATGAAATAACAATGTTTGACATGAATATTATTGTTTGAATAAACAAAGAAAAACACGACTTGAATTCAAATGAACAAAAAAGTGCTTTCTATCCTAGCCATGTTTTGGCATGGGAGCAGTGATCACGTTGGGAGCCTCGGGCGCCTCGAACTCAATCTCCTTTGCGTCAATCAAGTCTTGGATCTTATTTTTCAAGCTCCAACAATCATCTGTAGTATGCCCCGGGCTGTCAGAGTGATAAGCGCAGCGGGCGTTGGGGTTATACTTCGGTGACGTTGTATTTTGATTCTTCGGAGCTTCTTTTAGAGTTACCAGCTTGGTCTCCAGCAACTGTGGCAATATCTGGGATAAGGTCATGCTGAGCCGAGTGAACTGCCTTCTCTCGCTCTTTTTGTTGGTTGTGATGTTGCAGAGCACCAGCAGGTTTTGAGATCACCACTGCATTGGCAGCTTGGCGGCGTTCTGGTCTATTCTGTCTCTTTGAACCATAGACGGCATTGGATTCCTTCTTAAAAGGTTTTTTATCGGTGCTCGATGAAGCATCCTTCTGTATCTTCCCAGCCTTGATACCAGCTTCGATCCTCTCCCCCGTCAAGATCAGATCTGTAAACCCAGCAGAAGAGTTCCCAATCAGATGGTTGAAGAATGGACCAGACAGGGTCCCTAAGAACATGTCGACGAGCTCGCGGTCAGTCAGAGGTGGTTGTACCCTTCCAGCAAGGTCCCTCCACTTCTGCGCATATTCTTTAAAACCTTCTCCCGATCCTAACGACATATCCTGGAGTTGGGTACGCGTAGGAGCGAGGTCGGCATTGTACTGATACTGCTTGTAAAAAGCAGTAGCCAACTCCTCCCAGTTACGAATCTTGGTTCCGTCCAGCTGATAGAACCATTCGAGATGAGTCCCTGAAAGACTCTCCTGGAAGAAATGGATCCACAAGTTCTTGTCCACAGTATACGGTTGAATCTTCCGCACATAAGACCTGAGATGCAGCCTGGGACAGGATGTCCCATCGTACTTAGCAAAAGAGGGTGCTTTGAATTTGTGTGGGATCACCACGCCAGAAGTTAGACCCAAATCTCCGAAATCCAAACCAGGTACTTGTTGAATTTCCATGGCATTCAGACGGTCTTCCAACTGTTTGTACTTGTCTTCCACAGGAGGGTATTGTTCGTCGTTGAAATCTGTCTCGTTGTCGGAGACCACTGGACTAGGCACCTCTCTCTCATGGTGACTGCCTTCCCTCACAGATGGAGTAGTCCTCTCAGTTTCAATCTGCAGTGTATTCCCAGGTCTACGTCTAGGGCTGAACAAAACAGTCCTCTTCTTCTTCTTTTTCAGGAGCAGAGTCTTCAGATCTTGTTGCCCCTGGGCCAAATTCATGATCAGCTCTTAGAACTGGGCATTCTGAGCCTGGAGGGCCTTGATAGACATCTCGGTTGATGATGAGTCAGGATTCATGATGCTGAAATAAACAGCGCAGAGGGTGAGCAATCTGTAAAAGGGGTACCTGGAATGCAATGATATGTATGTATGCATGTAATGTTTTCAAGGATCTCGCGGGGTAAACAAGAAGATCGTTAGCGTTTGAATCGGTAGCTTGATTGAAGGAACTTCATGTTGTTGAGAGTCCTTCGTCAAGGGTAAAAGGCTCACCATATCCAGTGGGTCATAGCCCCTGACTACTTTGGCTAGAGGAAAATAAATCCTCTTTTCCCCTTGCTAGATGTTTGATTCATCATGACCTGCATCACAAGCCCTTGAGATCCTTGAAATGGGTTAGGATGTATGCAATGATATGATGTCATGATGCATGGGGTAATATTAATAAACCCTGTTATGAGCCCTTATTAAGGACTATAAACAGAAACCTGCAAGAAACTCAAGTAAAACCTGTCATGAGTCCCAATTAAGGACTATAAACAAAACCTGCAAGACTTAGTAACCCTGTTATGAGTCCCAATTAAGGACTATAAACAAAACCTGCAAGACTTAGTAACCCTGTTATGAGTCCCAATTAAGGACTATAAACAAAACCTGCAAGTAGTTCATGTGTCAGCTAACAAGCATGCAAATAGTCAAGTTGGAAGGCACACAAGTCACACAAGACAGGCCCTTAGGGTTTAAGGCCAGCATGGGGTCTGGGTAGTACCCTCTTGAAGATGGTGGGCTCAACCTGTCCTATTAGAAGTAATCGGGTTCTAAGGGTCCCAATATCACTGGATTGATTTCATTGTTCATCGTTTCGATTTAGCCACTGAACTGGCGACCGAAATATTCCAGGAAAGCAACCCTCAATTGAGTGTAGTATCGAGTATCAACCAACCTCGGACTGCACCAAAGTCAGTTATCTCACTACCCTAAAGAGGCCAAGATAGTTCAATTAAGGTTCCTAAGGTCTGTTGATGCTTCACGACACCACGCGGAGGCCCCGTACTCTCCTTGACTGAACTCAAGGGTTACTGGTACACACCAAAGTGCCACATCAACGTAGCAGACTGTTTCAACCATGTCGGTATACCCCGCACAGTTCACTCACAGCCTTGTTGCTACTTTCTAAGAAGGTATCCCCAGATCCGGGTTAGGATCTATAGAACTCCCAAGACAGTCCCACAATTTAAAGCAAACAAGGAAAGCAATTGAAAACACAGTTATGAGCTACCCTAAGGTACACCTCACTTTAAGTTTAAGTCCCCAGCATGGTCGCCAGTTCTGTGATCGGTGGATCTGGAACTGACTGTTTAACGCTGGTTCGCGAAATGTCGCGGAAGCAAGAGTCGCCACCGTCTTTTATTTTCTCGAAATGGAAAGGACAAAAGCACAGAAAAATTCCTTAAAGAGATTGCTCTCGGTTCGGGAGGTAGATTATAGAAAGGGAAGGTGTTAGCACCCTTTCTATCCATGGTTATCCATGGGCTCTTAGATACTTGCTCATTTGTGTTTTCAAAAGTGTTTGTTTGCTTTTCAATCGTGAGTGGGTTTGAAAAAGTTTCGTTTAAAGATTTCAGATCGACTCTTGTATCAGTCCTCAAGAGTGTTTGAAAAATTGTTTTGAAAGCTTTTTGAAAAGTGTCGGTGTGAAAAGAGTTTTGATTTGTTTTTAGAGCAAGTATCTATGAGTCATCTACCTACCCTAAGGAATTAGGCTGTGTAAATGTCCTTAAGGTAGTGCCATCCCACCATTGAGAGGTAGGTAGCACCACCGTTGGAGGTGTTCGGGTCAATTCGAGTTTTGGGACAGTATGGTCACCGAGCAATGGTAAGATACCTTAGGAGCTACCCTTATGCCATTGATCTTTTATTCCGAGGCAACTATTCCGAGGCAACTTATTTTGAGGCAACCAGATCAATGGGACATAAGGACTCACTAAGACGTCCTATAGTCGGCGACCACGTTTCGAGGGGCAAGGCAACATTGTGATCACCGGAGTAATGGGAAGATACCTTAGAAGCTACCCTCATGCCAGGTTCCCGGATCATGAGGACTTACTAAAACATCTTCTACTCGACGATCACCTTTCGAGGCAAGGCAACAGTGAGGCGTACCCTAGGGGTGGTGTGTGATTCGTGTGTCAGATTCGTTTATCTTGTTCATGTTATTGGTGATCTACACGTTTGTTTTTATTTAAGGCCATACTTGCATGCGTTTATTTAACAGTTTAAGAAAGCGCGGAAAGGTAAAGTTCTAAACTATTACAAAAGGCGCGGGTCCACATCGCCAAAATTTCCAGGACCCGATTTGACAGAAAATAAAGAAAGTAAAGTGCGAAAGATTAAAACGTCCGAGTTTACAAAGCTTTGGGAGATGTACATAAATATTAAAAGGAAAAGAAATAAATACGCGAATTGAAATTTAAATTAGAAACGAGGGCGTTGGACCCCTTTTAACGAAATTAAATTAAATGATTAAATTAATGAAAATTAAAATGAAAGGAAATTATTTTTGGTTTTTTGTATTTATGAGAATTTAATGAAAGATCAATTAAAATAAAATATTAACCCTAATTCTAATAACTTTTATTTATTAAGAAGAAATATTAAAGTTAAACCTAAATTAACCTAATTATTTACATGCAATTTTGATTTATAAAAATAAATAATATTTTAATAATTAATTATTATGAAAGAAAAGAAAAAAGGATAAAAATTATTGCAAACCCTAATTCTACCAAATTTTAAATTGATTAAGAAAAATATTAAAATTTAACCCTAAGTTTAAAAGCTAAAATCAATTAATGAAGTTTATTTACAAAAAATATATTAATTAAATAAAATACTTATTTTTGTCTTTTTTCTGATTTTTTATTGTTTTTATGTTTTTTTATGAAAAATAATTAAATTAAAGAATTGAATTAAAAAAGGGAATAATTGAATCAAAATAAAAAACAAAATAAAATAGAGAAGATGTTGCAAACCTAGGGGGTTCTGTCCCCAATTGAGAGGTTAAATCAGCATTTTAGGCCCATTAATCCTTGGCCTCTTTTGACTTCTATGCCAACGTGCCCAGGCGTTGACTCACGTCCATAGTATTCATCAGATCTGGTCCCTTAGTTGAGTGCAATGGTACGCGTGGCAAGCTGGAAATTGTGGACGTATGGTGTTCCTCAGGGCATAATCTGCATGGGATTATAATTAGAAAAATAACATTGCAAAGGGATGGGGACCTGGGATCGAACCCAGGTCCTGGAGGTTACCAGTACAACGCCTTGCCAATCGTGCCACTTTACTTCTTTGTATATTATATAGACAATAAACATAATAATGTAAAACAAGCGCTAATGCTTTTTTCGCGCGAGAATTTGAATAAACCAATTACTGATGGCCACTGCATCGTCTTCTCCATAGCTTTGTTTTTTCCTGAAAATAAAAAGGGGTTAGCGGGGGTTTTGAACCCCCCCAAAACAAGCTTATTTTCAAAATAGCGAATAGGCCGTGTGGGTATATAAATTAGGCGCGAGGGTTGATTCTGAACCGTCCAAGCATTCTGAATTCATCCATGGCATTGGCATGTCCTAATTTTGCAGTAGTGAGAAACGCCCAAATCAAAAGCTCGGTAACCCTAAATATCTTTAATGGCGAATCCCTCAATAATGCATAAAAACTCAATTGAAACATATGGTTAGTTTCAGAATACATCAGTTAGCAAGAATCCATGAAAAAAATGCAATGAATGTGCTTGAATTTTAAAACACGATTATGCCAAAAGAATGATACAGTTTGACTTGTATCTACCAATTCTCAAGGTTTCAGGCTATGCTATTGATTCAATCTCCTTCCTTGAAGCCTCAGCAAGCCAATGGAATGGATATTTTGCCTAGAATCGCCTTGTATCCCTGTTTTCAGTTTTCAATTTTTAAGCAAAAAACTCAAGTGTGGTTTTCTATGTATGGCGCAGCTTGGAGTCCTTTCTGAATAGGGTTAGCTTGCATATATATGTATCAATGATTTAGGTCAAAGAAATTGATCAAAAATCCATGAATTAATGAAAAGGATATTTGATTTTCAAGCCATAATTTTCCAAATCTTTTTCATGCTTTTTGGCTTCAATCACATCCAATCACCTTTGATTCTTTCCTTATTTGATTGTACACGAAATATTGATCCTATTCTATGCACAAAAAGATTCAAAACATTAGGTTTGGTATTTTTCATGTATTTTATTTAATTAAATGAATTATTAATAATAAAAAATCCAAATAAATAAATAAAAATGATAAAAAACTTCCCTTTGGGCCAAATGGTCGTGCACACGTCTTGGATGATGAATTGTGGAAGAAAAAGAGGCCCATGAGCATTTTTAGGTCATTTGAATCAATGTTGACTTTCCAAAATATCCAAAAAATTCCCAACTTCCACAAGGCATAACTTGCTCAATTTTTAAGCTTTGCTCATGTTCTTGGACATTTTGGAAAGGTATTTGAGTCCTCTAACCAATGCCTTTGGTCCCATGTCATTTTGATTTACCAATCTCAAGTTATGGCCTTTGACTTAAAGTCCCTTTTTGTTGACTTTTGAAAATGACCTATAATGTTGAAATTGATAACTTTTTGTGAGAGAATTTCTTGAACTTGAAGTATGAAGAGGAGTTGTAGGAAATGTCTTGATATTCAAAATGAGCTTTGGATGGGATTTTTCTGATAATCCATGTGAAAGTTATGCCCTGGTCAATTTGCAGTTGACTTTTTCAGCTGTCCAAATATGGAAACTTTTGCATCTTGAGACTTTTTGAGCCAAACTTTGAGAATCATGATCAAGCATTGATCAAATGATGTTTGTGGCTTCAAAATGAGATGTTGACCAAAAATTTGAACTTTTGACTGTCAAATGACCATTTTGCCCCTACAGTTGACTGTAGTGAAATTAGGGTTTTTGACTGTGCAATTTTGTGCTGTAAGCTTTGAAACTTGACATGAGGATGCTTGACCATGTTTGTAGGCATATGGGACTTGATTGGACCCTTGGAAACTTCATTTTCTTTGTCAGAACCAAAACCCTAATTTTTGACTGTTAGGAGGTCCTTGAACTATGCAACTCTTGGAGAGATTTTGAAGCTTTGACTTGGCAAATTTTGAAGAATATGGGAGGGAAAATTTTGGGGTACAACACCAACCAAAGTGTCGTATCAAGGTAGCTACTGCTTCAAACGTGTCGGTATACCCCGCACAGTTCCCTCACAATTTATTGCTACTTACCTAAAATGTGTTCCCAGATCCGGGTGTTGGATCTTCAATAATACCCAAACAAAACCCTTGCATATAAAGCAGGCAAAGCAAAACAAGAAAGCAATTTTAAAAATGATCTAGATCCTAAGGTATACCCCACTTATTTAACCCCCCAACAGAGTCACCAGTTCTGTGATACGGTGGCAGAATCGACTATTAATACCGGTTTGTGTTTTTTATTCGCAAATGTCGCGGTAAGCAAAAGTCACCACCGACTTTTATTTCATCCAACAAAGGAAAAGGAAAAAGAACAGAAAAAAACCTTTTTCGACATGTTTTGGAGTACGGGGGGTAGATTATAAAAAGGGAAGGTGTGAGCACCCTTTCTATCCATGGTTTTCCATGGGCTCTTAGGTACTTGCTCATTTTGAAAATTGCTTGTATGTGTTTTGAAAAAGTTTTTGTTTAACTTCGTGGTAACCCTTGTATCTGTCCTCGAGAGTGTGACGAAGTTGTTTTTGAAAGCTGTTTTGAAAGTGTTTGTGAAAAAAGCTTTTTTGTTGTTTTGAGCAAGTATTTAAGATTTTCTACCTACTCGAAAAAGACTGTTCGTTCTCGTTTCCTTTAGACAGCACTATCCTACTATTAAGGAGTAGGTAGCCCCATCATTGGAGTTTTAAGGGACATTCGAAGGGGCAAATACGGTCACAAAAGCAATAGTTAGGAAACTTTAGTAGTTACCCTAGAATCTTAAAGATCTTTCCGAGGCAACATTCGAATGGGGCATTTTTGATCTTTTGGGACTAGAGGACGACCACTAAAATTACCTATACTCCATGACTGTTTACCGAAGGCAACCGAAGTGGGGTAAACCCTATGAGTGAGCATGTGCAAGTGTGCTTTTTTCAGTTAATTATCTTTGCACAATTAGGGTTGTCTACCTTTTAATCGTCGATTTATCTTTCACATACAATCTTGTTATCCATACATCTAGGTAGTTTTATAGTTACGGAAATTAAAGAGTGCGAGAAATTAAAGTCCTAACTATTACAAGGCTTTTGGGCAGTGTGATCGGTGGATCTGGAACTGACTGTTTAACGCTGGTTCGCAAAATGTCGCAGAAGCAAGAGTCGCCACCGTCTTTTATTTTCTCCAACATGGAAAGGACAAAAGCACAGAAATATTCCTTATGGAGATCGCTCTCGGTTCGGGAGGTAGATTTATAGAAAGGGAAGGTGTTGGCACCCTTTCTATCCATGGTTATCCATGGGCTCTTAGATACTTGCTCAATGTGTTTTCAAAAATGGTTTGTTTGCTTTTCAACTGTGGGTTTTAAAAAAGCTTCTTTGAAAATTCCAGTTCGACTCTTGTATCGGTCCTCAAGAGTGTTTGAAAAATTGCTTTCGAAAACTTTTTGAAAAGGTGTCGGTGTGAAAAGTATTTTTGAATTTTGTTTTTGAAATTAGAGAAAGTATCTAGAGTTGTCTACCTACCCTAAGGAATTCGTCTGTATAAATGTCCTTGAAAGTAGTGCCATCCCACCATTGAGAGCTAGGTAGCACCACCGTTGGAGGTGTTCGGGTCAATTCGAAGGTCGGGACATGGTGATCACCGGAGCAATAGGAAGACACCTTAGAAGCTACCCTCATGCCAGGTTCCCGGATCATGGGGACTTACTAAAACATCCTCTACTCGACGATCACCTTTCGAGGGGCAAGGCAACAGTGAGGCGTACCCTAGGGGTGGTGTGTGATTTGTGTGTCATGTTCATTTGCATTTATCTTGTTCATGTCATGGGTGATCTACGCTTTTGTTTTTATTTCAACATTCATTCTTGCATGCAAATTTATTAACAGTTAAAAAGTGCGGGATTTAAAAGTTCTACGCTATTACAAAGGCGCGGGTCCACATCGCCAAATTTAGTCCAGGACCCGATTTGACATAAAATAAAGTAAAGTGCGAGAAATATAAATATCGAATTTACATGGCTTTGGGAGAATTACATAAAAAGAGGAAAAATAAGCGCGCAAATTGGAATTACGATCGAATGCGAGGGCGTTGGACCCTTTTTTTAATGAAATTAAATTACGATTAACAAATTAATTAAATTAAAATAAAAAGAAAAGATTTTTGGAGTTTTTTGTATTTATGGATTTTTAATGAGAGGATTATGGAAATTAAACCTAATTCTAGTTATTTTTAATTTATTAAGAAAAGCATTAAAATTTAATCTAAAATTAACCTAATTAATTAATACAATTTTATTTACAAAAATAAATAAGTAATTATTAATAATGAGAAAAGAAAAGGATAAAAGTCTTTTAAAACCCTAATTCTACAAATTTTTTTTAGTTTGTTAGAAAATATTAAAATTAATCCTAGAATTTAAAACTAAATTAATTAACAAGATTTATTTACAAAAAAAAAAGTTTAAATGAAATATATTTATATTTTTGGGACTTTCTGATTTTTTTTTATTATTTTTATATTATGAAAATATTGATTTAAAGAATTAAATTAAAACTAATTAAAACAAATAAAAATAGAAAAAAAATATAAAAAAGAATGGAAGAGCAAACCAATGGGGGGTTCTGTCCCCAAACTGGAGGTGTGATCCAGCAATTCTGGCCCATCTTTGGAGGCCTTTTTTGACTTTTATGCTGGCGTGTGGCTTCGTTGACTTACGCACATAGTATCCTTCAGATCAGGGCCTTTGGTTGGATGCAGTGGGACAAGTGACGTATTGGAGCGTGGAGCGCATGGTGGACCCTTGGGCTTGAAACTGCATAGGATTACATAGAAGCAAAATATATTAAGAGAGTGAGGGGACCTGGGAATCGAACCCAGGTCCCAGTGTTTACGTGACAACACAGCTACCAACCGTGCCAAGCGCTTTCTTTGTAATATTATTGGAACGTCATTATTATAAAAAAGATAAAACACTAATGCTAACAATCAAACAAAAGCGCGCTGAATTTAAATAGACCAATCACATGGAGACAAGTCACCATCTTCTCCGTTTGTGCATTGTATCTGAAACAAAAATAAACTGAATAGCGGGGGTTTTGAACCCCCACTACATGGCACAAGGAAAAATAGCGAATAGGCCATCTTTGATCAGAAATTAGGCGCGATAGGGTAGTTGGATTCATGTGAAGCTTCTCGTTCCAATGGTTCAAGTCTTGTGTCTCAATTTTTCCATAACAGAGAAACCCCAAATTTGAACCTCTGTAACCCTAAAACGCTCCAATGGTGGATTCTCATATGATGCATGAAAACTGAATTAAAACATATGGTTAGCTTTAGAATGATGAACTGAATATAAATCAAACATTAAAAACTGAAAATAATGCGTGAATCATGATACATGAATGTGAAAAAAACATGAACGGGACGAAGTCGTTCTACCAATTCCTTGCGTTAGGGATGATGGTTTTGATCCAGAAACGTCTCTTGAGACCTTTGCAAGCTAATGGAATCAATGTTTTGCCTTGAAACGCCTTAGAATCGTGTTTTCAGTTTTGGAATTTTCTTGAAAAAGTGCAAAGTTGTTTATGGCTTTTGGGCGCAGCTTAGAGGTTCTTAGGCATTAGGTTTGCATTAGTATATGTATGGGATCAGATTAGGGTTGAAAAATATGTCCAAATCCCTTTGCATTGATGGAATGAATATTTGATTTTCATGCATATTTTTTCAAATCTTTTCCATGCATATTTGATTCCATTCATGGCCAATCTTCCCAATTTGAATTGTGCACGAATCTTGAGCCTTTAATGAATGATTACACTGCATAAAAAGATTCAAATGCATTGGTTTGGTATTTTTCCATATTTTATTTAATTTAAATGAATTAATTGTAATTAAAAATTCAAATAAATAAATAAAAATGATGAATAAATCCCCTTTGGGCCAAATGGTCGTGCACATGCTTTGGATGATGAATCTTGGAAGAAAATGTGGCCCATTAGCAATTTTAAGACATTTGAAGCAAAGTTGACTTTTCAAAATTCCCAAAAATTTCCCAGCTTCCACAAGGCATATCTTGCTCAATTTTTAAGCTTTGATCATGTTCTTGGACATTTTGGAAAGGTCTTGAAGTCCTCTAACCAATGCCTTTGGTCCCATGTCATTTTGATTTACCAATCTCAAGTTATGGCCTTTGACTTAAAGTCCCTTTTTGTTGACTTTTGAAAATGACCTATAATGTTGAAATTGATAACTTTTTGTGAGAGCATTTCTTGGACTTGAAGTGTGAAGATAAGTTTCAGGAAATGTCTTTATATTCAAAACGAGCTTTGGATGGAATTTTTCTGATAATCCATGTGGAAGTTATGCCTTGGTCAAGTTACAGTTGACTTTTTCAACTGTCCAAATATGGAAACTTTTGCATCTTGAGACTTTTTGAGCCATGCTTTGAAAATCATGATCAAGAATTGATCAAATGATGTTTGTGGCTTCAAAATGAGATGTTGACCAAAAATTTGAACTTTTGACTGTCAAATGACCATTTTGCCCCTGCAGTTGACTGTTGAGAAATTAGGGTTTTTGACTGTGCAATTTTGTGCTGTAAGTCTTGAAACTTGGTATGAGGATGCTTGACCATGTTTATAGGCATGTGGGACTTGATTGGACCCTTGGAAACTTCATTTTCTTTGTCAGAACCAAAACCATAATTTTTGACTGTTAGGAAGCCCTTGAACTGTGCAACCCTTGGGGAGATTTTGAAGCATGCTATTTGCAATTCTTGAAGAATATGGGAGGGAAAATTTTGGGGTACAACAGTTGCCCCTGTTCTATCTTCTTAGACCTGAGGATGCAGATTTGCTGACGTGCCTTTCGTAATCCGAAGGTGGAAGATGATTGAACACTAGAGTGCCCAGAAATTTGCGCTCACATAGTAGTGTGATGGTGGGAATGGGCTTATAGATGCCATTTGGAGCTTGATGGATAGGATGATGGGCTTACAGATGCCATGCTGAGAGGTGATGGATGGTGGATGGGCTTATAGATGCCATCTGGATGTCGATCGCGTAAGAGATTCCTTAGCGAGAGCTTGCATACCTGAAAAAGAAAAATGATTACCTGACCTGTTACAGGAGCTGGTCTTCAAACTCTTTGTGTAGATGTATCCTGACTGGTTACAGGAATTGAATCTGGAGCTTCAAAAAAGTGATGAATGAACCAGGGATGGTTACTACCTCAACAGGAACGGTGAGAGAACCTTGGAACGATTTCAACCTCAACAGTCACGCTGAGAGAATCTTGGGCGACTTCTACCTCAACAGTAACGCTGAGAGAATCTTGGGCGACTTCTACCTCAACAGTAACGCTGAGAGAATCTTGGGCGACTTCTACCTCAACAGTAACGCTGAGAGAATCTTGGGTGTCTTCTACTGAGTCTTCATCAGGAAAATCTTTTAGGGGTCGATTTAACTGGACTAGAGAAGGCCTTTGACTGGATAAGAAACAGGAAAATCTTAGGGTCGATTTAACTGAACCGGTCAAGGTCTTGGAATCTTCAACTGGATAAGAAACATGGAGATCTTAGGGTTGATCTGACTGAACCAGAGAAGGCCTTTGACGGGATAAGAAACAGGAAAATCTTAGGGGCGATTTAACTGAACCGGTCTAGGTCTTGGAATATTCAACTGGATAAGAATCAGGGAGATCTTAGGGTCGATCTGACTGAACCAGAGAAGGCCTTTGACTGGATAAGAAACAGAAAAATCTTAGGGTCGATTTAACTGAACCAGTCTAGGTCTTGGAATATAGTTGAGAATTTAACTGGATCTTTCCTGAAAGGTAAAGGTCAGTCATATGCAATGCATGATATGGATCAAGCGATGATATTCTCAACATAAATGAGATTTGTAAGATATGATGCATATATGCGTGCTATAATGTATGGAAGTGTGATGTTTATGAATGTATGTTTTTCGTCTAGGAAACTAAATCCTTGACGGGTGCCGGGAAGTCACTCCTGGGCTGATGTTTGAAGAATAGATCTTTGCTTCCGCTGGGGATGATAGTCGCAAGAATACCGGTAGGAGGAGATAACTCCGCTGGGGAATAAGCTTGGCGAATGGATTACTCTGCGGGGAGAAAAGTACTCTAACGATCTTGCTGGGAAGCAATACTCTATGGGGAGAGAGATGTTTTGCTGAAATGTTGATGGTAACTTCGCTGGGGATACCGTTGTTGTGTTGGAAGTGTTAATAGACTTCGCCGGGGATAAGAAGACTTCGCCGAGGACGATCCTTCCGTGGCTTTTGGCTGAGGATAACCCAGTTATATCCTGGTATGGAAATAACTCCTTGAATAAAGCCGGGAGATGCGTTCGTGCTCTATGGGGATAAGCTTCCAGAATCTACTGGGGATAAGCTTACTGCTTGGGGAGATGAATTCCAACTTTTCCCGGGGAAACTGGATTGGACTCTCCTGGGGAAGTCTTGAATTGTAACGGGGAAGTAACTCCACTGAATGTTTGATATACCGCCGGGGAACAATCTTTAGGCCAAGACTGCCGGGGATGCTTGTTAAGAATGCATGTATACCGCTGGGGATTGTTGAGATCTGCTGGGGGATACCCAACTTCCTTGAGGCTGATTGTATAACTCTGCTTGGGGAGAATGTATGGACTTGTTGGCTCACTCTCTGGGGAATTAAGATATTTGGTTATGTTCTTCAGCCGAACCTACCTTGATACCTTGGAGGACAGAACAATTAGATCACTTAGACAACTCTTTATTGCCCCTGTTTCTAATGTTACCTGTAATTAATCCTTTATTTCGTATGCAAATATCCATGAGTTTAGAAAATTATTGTCAATGCATATATCACAAATTGAACCTTGGACGTTCTTCGCAAAAAAAAAAACAGAAAAGGAAAAACAAAAGGCAATTTTAACTGAAAAGTATATTTGTATTGATTTTGAATTTGCCTGTAAGATAGGCGTTTATGTACAAGAGGCTGACGTCCTAGTAAGAGAACGTCGCCGAACAAAAGAGTTTATACAAATTTGTACAAGAGAAAATAAAACAGCTGTGTGAAATGAATGATCTCACTGGGTTTCAACTCTGCTATCGCCTTTATGTCTTTGAGCGTCTCATCACTTGATGACCTTAGTTGAAGATAAAGCTGACTGGTCGATGCCGTCTGAACTTGATGCAGATACCGGATTCTGGATGCAAAGTGACCAATGAGACATAGTATTACGCTTTATCCCTAACTTTTGCCTGGACCGCCCTTTCGGGTTTTCAGTCCACCGGGATACCCATTTTTGCCCAAGCCGCCTTTTCAGGTTTTCGACTTGCCGGATGTACAGATTTTTCATTTCATCCCTTCATTTTGCCCGAACCCTTTTGGTTCGCCGGGAAGCCTGAATTTTTGCCTAGGCATGTCAGCCTAGCGGGTCTTTTTCATGCGTAATATCTTTTTACTATGTCTGCATTGGCGGGGTGAGGAAGGTCGTCACCATCCATGTTGGTTAGAATCATGGCTCCTCCTGAGAACACATGTTTAACCACAAATGGCCCTTCGTACGTAGGGGTCCATTTGCCCCTTGGATCACTCTGAGGAAGGATGATTCGCTTGATTACCAGATACCCAACTTGATACTCCTGTGGTCTGACCTTCTTGTTAAATGCCCTGATCATCCGTTTCTGATACGTCTGACCATGACAGATAGCAGCAAGTCTTTTTTTGTCGATAAGGTTTAGCTGATCAAGTCGTGTCTGGATCCAATCATCTTCACTCAGATTTGCATCCTTCATTATCCGGAGAGAGGGTATCTGCACTTCAATCGGTAAGACTGCCTCCATGCCGTAGACCAAGGAGAAAGGAGTTGCCCCGGTTGACGTCCTTGCTGAGGTACGGTACCCATGTAGAGTGAACGGTAACATCTCGTGCCAATCTTTATAAGTCACTGTCATCTTCTGCACGATTTTCTTAATATTTTTATTTGCTGCTTCTACAGCCCCATTCATCTTCGGTCTGTAAGGAGAAGAGTTGTGGTGCTGTATCTTAAACTACTCGCAGAGCTCAGTGATCATCTTGTTATTCAGATTGGTACCGTTGTCTGTAATAATTCTTTCAGGGACGCCATACCGACAGATCAGGTTATGCCGAATGAACCGTGCCACAACAGTCTTGGTTACCGTAGCGTAGGAAGTTGCTTCAACCCACTTCGTGAAGTAATCAATCGCTACCAGGATGAAGCGATGCCCGTTGGATGCCGTAGGTTTAATCTCGCCGATCATATCTATGCCCCACATTGCAAACGGCCAAGGCGCTGTCAAGACATTCAGAGGAACTGGAGGAACGTGCACCTTGTCTGTGTATATCTGGCATTTATGGCATGTCCGAGAGTGTTGGTAGCAGTCAGCTTCCATTGTGGACCAGAAATACCCTGGCTGAAGGATTTTCTTTGCCATAGTGTGTCCACTGGAATGTGTTCCGAATGTCCCCTCATGTAGCTCTTCCATGATCCTTTCTGCTTCTGTCTTGTCCACACAACGCAGTAAGGTCGAATCATGGTTTCGCTTATACAGGATGTCGTTGCTAAGGAAGAACTTCGCTGCGAACCTTCTCAGAAACTTCTTATCGTTGACAGATGCACCTTCAGAGTATTCCTGAGCTTCCAAATATCTCTTCACCTCATGGTACCAAGGCTTCTCAGTTACCAACTCAGTCTCGAGATCACAACAGTATGCCGGTTCGTCCAATTTCCAAATGATGATCCAGGGAGCCTCATTGTCCCATTTGACTTTGAACATGGAAGACATCGTAGCTAACGCGTCCGCCAGCTGATTCTCCTCTCTTGGGAAATGTTCAAAGGTTATCTTCGTGAAGTGGGGGATCAATGTCAACACACATTCTCTGTAAGGAATAAGATTCGGATGTTTCGTATCCCAGTCTCCTTTGATCTGATTGATCACGAGAACGGAATCTCCGAAGACACTCAGAAACTTGATCCTTAAGTCGATCGCAGCTTGAAGACCCATGATGCATGCCTCATACGCCGCCATGTTGTTGGTACAGTTGAAACATAGCCGGGCAGTGAGTGGAGTATGAGTGCCTCGAGGGGATATGATTACAGCGCCGTTACCGTTACCCAAAGCATTGGAGGCTCCGTCAAAGTGCATAGACCATCAGGATCCTTCCTCAGGTCCTTCATCCGGTCCAGGTACTTCACAATCAGTCACTATCATGATGCTTTCGTCAGGAAATTCAAAATTCATTGACTGATATTCGTCTACTGCCTGATGTGCCAAGTGGTCTGCCAATACACTTCCCTTGATGGATTTCTGGGTCGTGTACTGAATGTCGTATTCTGTTAAGATCATTTGCCATCTTGCTATTCTCCCAGACAGAGCAGGCTTTTCAAATATGTACTTTATAGGATCCATCTTTGAGATCAACAAGGTAGTGTGAGTCAGCATATACTGTCTCAGCCGGCGAGCAGCCCATACCAAAGCGCAGCAAGTTTTCTCAAGCAGTGAGTATCGGGTCTCACAGTCGGTAAACTTTTTGCTAAGGTAATAAATGGCATGCTCTTTTCGGCCAGACTCGTCATGCTGCCCCAGCACACACCCCATTGAGTTATCAAGCACTGTCAGGTATAGTATCAGAGGTCTCCCCTCAACCGGCGGCATAAGGATGGGTGGTTCTTGGAGATACTCTTTGATTCTGTCAAATGCAGCCTGACATTCATCATTCCAACGTACTACCTGATCTTTCTTCAACAGCTTGAAGATTGGTTCACAGGTGGCAGTTAAGTGGGAGATGAATCGAGCAATGTAATTCAGGCGTCCTAAAAAGCCCCTGACCTCTTTCTCTGTCTTAGGAACTGGCATCTCTTGAATAGCTTTAACCTTGGCAGGGTCCACTTGAATTCCCTTGTCACTTACAACGAAGCCTAACAACTTTCCAGATCTTACCCCGAAGGTGCACTTGTTCGGGTTCAACCTTAGCTTGTACAATTTCAGACGGTCAAACAATTTCTGCAGATGATCAAGGTGTTCTTCCTCAGTTTGGGACCTTGCAATCATGTCGTCAACATACACTTCTATCTCATGATGGATCATGTCATGAAATAAAGCAACCATGGCACATTGGTAGGTTGCCCCAGCGTTCTTCAGTCCGAAAGACATGACCTTGTAGCAGAAGGTGCCCCACTGAGTAACGAAGGTAGTCTTTTCCATGTCTTCAGGAGCCATCTTGATCTGATTATACCCTGAGAAACCATCCATGAAAGAGAACACTTTATGCTGAGCAGTATTGTCAACAAGGACATCAATGTGAGGTAGAGGGAAGTCATCCTTGGGGCTGGCCCTGTTCAGATCCCTGTAGTCAACACACATTTTGACCTTTCCATCCTTCTTAGGTACTGGCACTACATTAGCAACCCACTGAGGGTAAGAAGTCACTGCAAGGAATCCGGCATCAAACTGTTTCATAACCTCGGCTTTGATCTTCTCAGACATCTCTGGACGCATACGACAGACCTTTTGCTCGACCGGAGGACAATCTTCCTTGGTAGGCAAGTGATGGACCACAATATCAGTATCCAACCCGGGCATGTCTTTGTAGGACCAGGAAAATATCTCCACATAATCATGTAGCATCTGAGTCAACCGTTACTTCACGCTGAGCTCTAGGTTGGCACCAATCTTTACCTCCTTTCTGTCTGTATCAGTACCCAGGTTTATTTTTTCCACTGGCTCTTCGTGTGGTTGAATTTCGCTCTCTTCCTGGAGTAACAGTCTTGCAAGCTCGCCAGGCACTTCGCAATCATCTTCACCTTCGTCTTCGGCTAAGTTGATCGGATTTTCGAAGTCATAACTGGCAGTAGCAGAGTCGTTACCAGTGAGATCCAGAGTGGATTGAAACCTGTATGAGTGAGTGTGTGTAAATACAGTTGTCTTGTAATATATAAAGAAAGGAACGAAAGAAAAGGAGCATAAGATTTGAAATGCGAGAAAACGTCCAAGATTTTTATTCATGATATATGAAATGACAATTTATATGCCCTCACAAATGAAGCCACGGTGCCCCGGGTAAGACACCGGGCCATAGAGTTTTAATTGTTTATTACAAATAACAAAACAAAGAAGTTTATTACTGCGTAACAAAAGTAACAGGAGTATGGTCTTTAGCAATCCAATTGGTCAATCCGCCATCAGCTGTCGGGTAGATCCAGCTATGGAACTCTGACTCTTCCACTTCATCTTCGTCCCCAACAGCATTCACTCTTGGATTGGTAATGAGCACAGGAGGTCTTCTGGTCTTTGCCTTGCGCACAGCCTTCTGACCCTCTGCAGTAAAACCCAGTCCGGACTTGTCAGTTTTCTGTGTAAAATCAGGGAGCCTGCCCCAGCTAGCACATTCACCTTTCTTGACCACATCCCGGGCATCCTTCAAGGAAGCCATCTTCAAAGGAACATCCTCGTCGACCACTGTTTCTGCTGCTGCTAAAGTTGGAGGTGCCTCTTCGAAATGCTGAAAGGGGGTTTCAATAAACTCCCCGTCCATCTCAATATACCTGAAGGAATTCAAATGGCTCACCATATACTCCTCCTCTCCCTGCACAGTGACAATCTTCCCTCTGACAGGGTATTTTAGCTTCTGGTGCAAGGTAGAGGTCACTGCCCCAGCTTTGTGGATCCAAGGTCGACCCAGTAGACAAGAATACGATGGACGGATATCCATCACATAGAAAGTAGAGTCGAAAACTTGAGAGCCCACACGAATAGGAATGGCCACCTCTCCATGGACCATCCTCTTGGAACCGTCGAAGGCTCTGACGATGATGTTGCTAGGTTTCAGCTCCAGGCCCTCACAATCCAAACGGTCTAAGGCCTTCTTGGGTAGCACATTTAGGGAAGAACCAGTGTCCACCAACACGTGCGCCAGAGTAGTGCCCCTGCATTCAATAGAGACATGCAGGGCGTCATTGTGGTCCTTTCCCTTGGCAGTAAGGTCAGCATCCGAGAAACCCAGACCATTGTCGGCTGTCAGATTTGCTACGCAATCAGTGAACTGGACGGCAGATGTCTCCTGTGGCACATGGGCCGTCTTGAGGAATGAAATCAAGGCCTTAGCATGGGCCTCTGAGCACAGTAGAAAGGAGAGCATGGAGATTTTGGAGGGTGTATGCCCCAGCTGCTCCACAACATTAAAGTCACTCTTCTTGATTATTTTCAGGATTTCCACCATTTCTTGTTGGGAGGCCTCAGCATTTACAGGTCTTGGTGCCTCCATCCGGGCAGGCTCATCTTCAATCCCTTTGCCCCGAGCATTAGATGACTCGGCAGCAGGGGAAACAACTTGATTAGAACTGGGAACAGGTACACTTGCAGGTGTTATAGTGAGGGGTCTTCGCATAGCTGGTGGTGCAATGTCAGGCGAGAAGAGCCTGCCACTGCGGGTAACCTTTGATGGACCAGTGATATTGCTGATGCTGGTGCCAGTGTTGAACTCTTGCTTAATCCCATTCACATACACATCTGCCCCATAGTGCCAGGGGATAGCCTTATCAGATTCGTAGGGGAGAGGCCCCGGAACAGTAATAACAACAGGTGCGACAGTCATGATTTGAACCGGCTTCCTTGGGAGAGCCTTGATTGGATTATTAAAGATTGTAACAACAGAAACTTCTTCCACCGGAACAAACTGAACAGCAGTTTTCTTAAACAGAATCTCTTTGCTGTCCATTAGGCTTTGGATGCCCAACTTCAGCAAAGGACAACCAGATAGGGAAACAACACAGAAAAGGAAACCTTCACTACAACCCGGAAATAAACCGGCCAGCAGTAGGTTCCTCTTGACGGTCATTAAGGGAGTAGCTACATCATTCACAGAAACAGCGTATACATCTTCATCAACGGCATTTACTCCATGCTGGGGCATAGGAGCAGTCACCACATTCGGCCTCTCAGGCGCTTCAAACTGTATCTCTTTTGCATCGATAAGGTCTTGCACGTTATTCCTCAAGGCCCAACAGTCATCAGTGGAATTCCCCGGGCTATCAGAATGATAAGCACAACGGGCATTTGGATTGTATTTCGGAGAGGCAGTATTCACAACTTTTGGGGCCTCCCTGACAGTCACTAGGTTGGTGGACAGCAACTGCGGCAAGATCTGCGATAGGGTCATACTCAAACGGGTGAACTCCCTTCTGGGTCTTTCATCCCTTTGAGGATTGGTTTGCCGAGGAGCGGCAGCAGGCTTAGCAATCATCACCGCGTTGACAGATTGGCGGCGCTCAGGCTTCTCATGTCTTCTGGACCCATATACAGCACTGGCCTCCTTTTTAAAGGGCTTCTTCTCAGAACTTGACGATGCACCCTTCTGAATTTTACCAGACTTCATCCCAGCCTCTATTCTCTCTCCAGTCAGAATAAGATCAGTAAACCCTGCAGATGAGTTACCAATGAGATGGTTGAAAAATGGCCCAGATAGGGTCCCCAAGAACATGTCTACTAACTCCCGGTCAGTCAACGGAGGCTGCACCCTGCCAGCCAGATCCCTCCACTTCTGTGCATACTCTTTAAAACCTTCACTTGATCCTAGCGACATACCCTGGAGTTGGGTACGGGTAGGAGCAAGGTCGGCATTATATTGATACTGCTTGTAGAAAGAAGTAGCCAACTCCTCCCAGTTACGAACCTTGGTCCCATCCAGCTGATAGAACCATTCGAGATGAGTCCCTGAAAGACTCTCCTGGAAGAAGTGGATCCACAAATTCTTGTCCACTGAGTACGGTTGAATCTTCCGCACATAAGACCTAAGGTGTAGCTTGGGACAAGACGCCCCGTCATACTTCGTAAAAGATGGTGCTTTGAACTTATGAGGAATGATCACACCAGTAGACAAGCCCAAGTCTCCGAAATCCATCCCAGGAACTTGTTGGATCTCCATAGCATTCAGTCTGTCCTCCAACTGCTTGTATCGGTCTTCAGCCGGAGGATACTGTTCCTCATTGAAGTCAGTCTCGTTGTCAGAGACTACTGGACTGGGACCTTTTCCCCCTTGGGGACTACTCTTGCCTATAGAAGAACCAGCCTCTTATTTCTGCAGAGTGTTGCCAAACCTTCGGCCCGAGTTGAAAAGAACAGTTCTCTTCTTCTTCTTCTTCTCCTTCTTCAGGAGCAGAGCCTTCAGCTCTTCTTGGCCCTGAGCCAAACCCATGATTAGTTCCTGAAATTGCGCGTTCTGCGCCTGAAGAGCCTTGATGGACATCTCGGTTGATGATGAGTCAGGATTCATGATGCTGAAATAAACAGCAAAGAACGGTAAGCAACCTGAAAAGAAGAAAACCTGCTATGCACATGATGAATGATATGTGTTTATGCAATGCATTCAAGGGTTCGAAAGTTCAAATTTGTTGTAGACAAAAAGGAACACACGTTATTATTAAGGAAACAATTGTTCAGTACATCAAAGCCTCATGGGCACAAATTACAAAGCAAATCAATCCCAAAAGACACTATGCATCCTCTTTGGAGCTATGTAGGTGTTGAGATTCCTCTCCTCATGTAATAGGCGGGTGAGCTCCAAGACCTTCTTTTCACTAGTATGTAGACTAGTATCAAGAGAATTCCGTTCTTCCTTAAGCTGGATCCAGCTCTTCTGCATCTCTTCCCAGGATGTGGGCATGTCAGGATGCTGAATGGTGTAGGACACCTCTCCTTCCAAGACTGGCTCTTTGATCACAGGGAGCATATGAGGATATGACATCACTAACTTCTGGGAGCGGGCTCGTACCCACTTGAGATAAGGTTCCAACGGGATGGAGTTCCTATGCCCCAGTGTCTTACTGTCTATCCTACTTGGCATCCTCCAGGCTCTGATAAATCTCTGGCGAAATCCTTGTGCATCGTGGTCGAAGTCAAAAACTATGTGAGGAATTAACATGTCATGAGGGCCATCCCTCCGAGCATAACCAAACTGTCTCCAAGCCAAGCATGGGTTATAAGTAATACCTCCTCTGATTCCAAGTAAAGGAACATTAGGGTACTCCCCGCAACGATCAATGAT
Source organism: Vicia faba (assembly GCA_948472305.1). Classification (NCBI taxonomy): domain Eukaryota; kingdom Viridiplantae; phylum Streptophyta; class Magnoliopsida; order Fabales; family Fabaceae; genus Vicia; species Vicia faba. Next base: position 1,008,410,766 of record OX451737.1, read on the forward strand.
AGTGACATCCTCTCTGGACCGAGGGCACCAATGTATATCTGCATGTGTAAGAGTCATCAACCGTTGTGACCATCTCAAACCCCGCTCGTTCTTCAACACTGATTGTGGAAGGTGCGAAATAAACCACCTTCCCAGGAGAGGAGTGCAACACATAAGGACACCTCTTTTTCCCATGGTTCGAGTGTAACATGAGTGAAGGATGTCCCCCAGCAACGTAGGTATAGGATTCCTGGACATGAAGATCTGGACAACACTGATATCTATAAGCTGATATGGGTTAGGGAACAACACCAAACCATAGACAATGAGGGCCACAACTTCTTCAAAAGCTTGTAAGTCAAGGGAGTTCCAACATTCATGGGCCTTTTCAAACAGAAACCTGGCTAAGAACCCTTTGATACCACTTCTAACTTCCCAATGTCCCATGAGGTCAAATGATTGTAGGTGTAAGGCTTTAGCAATCTCTTCAAGCTTGGGTTCCTTTTCCGTACCGTTGTAGGGTAGCTGATCAAGGATAGGGATCTTCAGGAGCCGGGAGAACTCCTCCAGTGTAGGTACCAGCTGATAATCCAGGAAAGTGAAACAGTGATGTAGAGGGTCAAAGAATTGGAACAGGACCTTTATCATATCTTCCTCAATGTTGGTATTGACCAAGCTGATGAGTCTTCCATGTCTTTCACTGAATGAAGAGCTCTCGGGAATCCTGGATATAAGCTCCTTAAGCTGAGGAGGGACCCTTACAAGGCTGATTTGAATTGTCTTTCTGCGAACAGTTTCCATGTCCTACAAAACAAAGAACAAAGATGAAGATTCGAACCCTTGGAATGGTTAGTCAATGCATATGATGCTGGATGATGTCATGATGCTATGATAAAACACACCACAAATATTTACAAAGGCAAACATGTAAGGCACACAAGTCACACAAGACAAGCCCTTAGGGTTTAGGCCAGCATGGGGTCTGGGTAGTACCCTCTTGAAGTTGGTGGGCTCAATCTGTCCTATTAGAAGTAACCGGGTTCTAAGGATCCCAATATCACGGGATTGCTTTCATTGTTCATCGTTTCGATTTAGCCACTGAACTGGCGACCGAAATATTCCAGGAAAGCAACCGTCAATTGAGTGTAGTATCGAGTATCAACCAACCTCGGACTGCACCAAAGTCAGTTATCTCACTACCCTAAAGAGGCCAAGATAGTTCAATTAAGGTTCCTAAGGTCTGTTGATGCTTCACGACACCACGCGGAGGCCCCGTACTCTCCTTGACTGAACTCAAGGGTTACCGGTACACACCAAAGTGCCACATCAACGTAGCAGACTGTTTCAACCATGTCGGTATACCCCGCACAGTTCCCTCACAGCCTTGTTGCTACTTTCTAAGAAGGTATCCCCAGATCCGGGTTAGGATCTATAGAACTCCCAAGACAGTCCCACAATTTAAAGCAAGCAAATCAATACAATAGAAAACACAGTTATGAACTAACCCTAAGGTACACCTCACTTTAAAAGTATTCCCCAGCAGAGTCGCCAGTTCTGTGATCGGTGGATCTGGAACTGACTGTTTAACGCTGGTTCGCGAAATGTCGCGGAAGCAAGAGTCGCCACCGTCTTTTATTTTCTCCAACATGGAAAGGACAAAAGCACAGAAAAATTCCTTATGGAGATCGCTCTCGGTTCGGGAGGTAGATTTATAGAAAGGGAAGGTGTTAGCACCCTTTCTATCCATGGTTATCCATGGGCTCTTAGATACTTGCTCAATGTGTTTTCAAAAATGGTTTGTTTGCTTTTCAACTGTGGGTTTTAAAAAAGCTTCTTTGAAAATTCCAGTTCGACTCTTGTATCGGTCCTCAAGAGTGTTTGAAAAATTGCTTTCGAAAACTTTTTGAAAAGGTGTCGGTGTGAAAAGTATTTTTGAATTTTGTTTTTGAAATTAGAGCAAGTATCTAGAGTTGTCTACCTACCCTAAGGAATTCGTCTGTGTAAATGTCCTTGAAAGTAGTGCCATCCCACCATTGAGAGCTAGGTAGCACCACCATTGGAGGTGTTCGGGTCAATTCGAAGGTCGGGACATGGTGATCACCGGAGCAATAGGAAGACACCTTAGAAGCTACCCTCATGCTAGGTTCCCGGATCATGAGGACTTACTAAAACATCCTCTACTCGACGATCACCTTTCGAGGGGCAAGGCAACAGTGAGGCGTACCCTAGGGGTGGTGTGTGATTTGTGTGTCATGTTCATTTGCATTTATCTTGTTCATGTCATGGGTGATCTACGCTTTTGTTTTTATTTCAACATTCATTCTTGCATGCAAATTTATTAACAGTTAAAAAGTGCGGGATTTAAAAGTTCTACGCTATTACAAAGGCGTGGGTCCACATCGCCAAATTTAGTCCAGGACCCGATTTGACATAAAATAAAGTAAAGTGCGAGAAATATAAATATCGAATTTACATGGCTTTGGGAGAATTACATAAAAAGAGGAAAAATAAGCGCACGAATTGGAATTACGATCGAATGCGAGGGCGTTGGACCCTTTTTTTAATGAAATTAAATTACGATTAAAAAATTAATTAAATTAAAATAAAAAGAAAATATTTTTGGAGTTTTTTGTATTTATGGATTTTTAATGAGAGGATTATGGAAATTAAACCTAATTCTAGTTATTTTTAATTTATTAAGAAAAGCATTAAAATTTAATCTAAAATTAACCTAATTAATTAATACAATTTTATTTACAAAAATAAATAAGTAATTATTAATAATGAGAAAAGAAAAGGATAAAAGTCTTTTAAAACCCTAATTCTACAAAAAAAATTTAGTTTGTTAGAAAATATTAAAATTAATCCTAGAATTTAAAACTAAATTAATTAACAAGATTTATTTAAAAAAAAAAGTTTAAATGAAATATATTTATATTTTTGGGACTTTCTGATTTTTTTTAATTATTTTTATATTATGAAAATATTGATTTAAAGAATTAAATTAAAACTAATTAAAACAAATAAAAATAGAAAAAAAAATATAAAAAAGAATGGAAGAGCAAACCAATGGGGGGTTCTGTCCCCAAACTGGAGGTGTGATCCAGCAATTCTGGCCCATCTTTGGAGGCCTTTTTTGACTTTTATGCTGGCGTGTGGCTTCGTTGACTTACGCACATAGTATCCTTCAGATCAGGGCCTTTGGTTGGATGCAGTGGGACAAGTGGCGTATTGGAGCGTGGAGCGCATGGTGGACCCCTGGGCTTGAAACTGCATAGGATTACATAGAAGCAAAATATATTAAGAGAGTGAGGGACCTGGGAATCGAACCCAGGTCCCAGTGTTTACGTGACAACACAGCTACCAACCGTGCCAAGCGCTTTCTTTGTAATATTATTGGAACGTCATTATTATAAAAAAGATAAAACACTAATGCTAACAATCAAACAAAAGCGCGCTGAATTTAAATAGACCAATCACATGGAGACAAGTCACCATCTTCTCCGTTTGTGCATTGTACCTGAAACAAAAATAAACTGAATAGCGGGGGTTTTGAACCCCCACTACATGGCACAAGGAAAAATAGCGAATAGGTCATCTTTGATCAGAAATTAGGCGCGATAGGGTAGTTGGATTCATGTGAAGCTTCTCGTTCCAATGGTTCAAGTCTTGTGTCTCAATTTTTCCATAACAGAGAAACCTCAAATTTGAACCTCTGTAACCCTAAAACGCTCCAATGGTGGATTCTCATATGATGCATGAAAACTCAATTAAAACATATGGTTAGCTTTAGAATGATGAACTGAATATAAATCAAACATTAAAAACTGAAAATAATGCGTGAATCATGATACATGAATGTGAAAAAAACATGAACGGGACGAAGTCGTTCTACCAATTCCTTGCGTTAGGGATGATGGTTTTGATCCAGAAACGTCTCTTGAGACCTTTGCAAGCTAATGGAATCAATGTTTTGCCTTGAAACGCCTTAGAATCGTGTTTTCAGTTTTGGAATTTTCTTGAAAAAGTGCAAAGTTGTTTATGGCTTTTGGGCGCAGCTTAGAGGTTCTTAGGCATTAGGTTTGCATTAGTATATGTATGGGATCAGATTAGGGTTGAAAAATATGTCCAAATCCCTTTGCATTGATGGAATGAATATTTGATTTTCATGCATATTTTTTCAAATCTTTTCCATGCATATTTGATTCCAATCATGGCCAATCTTCCCAATTTGAATTGTGCACGAATCTTGAGCCTTTAATGAATGATTACACTGCATAAAAAGATTCAAATGCATTGGTTTGGTATTTTTCCATATTTTATTTAATTTAAATGAATTAATTGTAATTAAAAATTCAAATAAATAAATAAAAATGATGAATAAATCCCCTTTGGGCCAAATGGTCGTGCACATGCTTTGGATGATGAATCCTGGAAGAAAATGTGGCCCATTAGCAATTTTAAGACATTTGAAGCAAAGTTGACTTTTCAAAATTCCCAAAAATTTCCCAACTTCCACAAGGAATATCTTGCTCAATGTTTAAGCTTTGATCATGTTCTTGGACATTTTGGAAAGGTCTTGAAGTCCTCTAACCAATGCCTTTGGTCCCATGTCATTTTGATTTACCAATCTCAAGTTATGGCCTTTGACTTAAAGTCCCTTTTTGTTGACTTTTGAAAATGACCTATAATGTTGAAATTGATAACTTATTGTGAGAGCATTTCTTGGACTTGAAGTGTGAAGAGAAGTTGCAGGAAATGTCTTTATCTTCAAAACGAGCTTTGGATGGAATTTTTATGATAATCCATGTGGAAGTTATGCCTTGATCAAGTTACAGTTGACTTTTTCAACTGTCCAAATATGGAAACTTTTGCATCTTGAGACTTTTTGAGCCATGCTTTGAAAATCATGATCAAGAATTGATCAAATGATGTTTGTGGCTTCAAAATGAGATGTTGACCAAAAATTTGAACTTTTGACTGTCAAATGACCATTTTGCCCCTGCAGTTGACTGTTGAGCAATTATGGTTTTTGACTGTGCAATTTTGTGCTGTAAGTCTTGAAACTTGGTATGAGGATGCTTGACCATGTTTATAGGCATGTGGGACTTGATTGGACCCTTGGAAACTTCATTTTCTTTGTCAGAACCAAAACCCTAATTTTTGACTGTTAGGAAGCCCTTGAACTGTGCAACCCTTGGGGAGATTTTGAAGCATGCTCTTTGCAATTCTTGAAGAATATGGGAGGGCAAATTTTGGGGTACAACAGGCAGATACATAAATATTTGACTGAAAATGAAAATGCAGAAATCAAAATCCTAATTAATCTATTACAAACCTCGAAACAGTTACAATAATTATAAATAAATAAATGCGCGCGAGACAAATTAAATACGGGAATAAATTATAAGCCTAAAAATATAATTAATAAAAAAATATTTTTGTGTATTTTTTATTGAGAAAATAATTAAATTGCAAATTAAACCTAATTTCTAGTTAATTTTATTTAACAAAATAATCTATGTTGAAATAATTAAAATAACTAATTTTCAAAAATTAATTTTAATTATAAAAACTTAAATCTATTTTTTGTGATTTTTTTATTTAATAAAAAAATGATTTTTGTTGTTTTTTGTAAAAAATGATTAAACAAATAAAACAAAAGAAAATAGGAAAAGAAATAAACTAGGCCTGTTGTGAAAGCAAATCTGGGGGGGTGCATTACTGATTTTCCAGGCCCAAGATTCATAAGCCCAACCAATTGTTTGGATCCAGTGAGGGCCACGCTTGAGGGTGCACCATGCGTTTGCTTGCTAGAGGTGTCAGATTTGGCCGAAGATTGATCCAATGGATGGATCTGAAGTGCATGATAGGCGTTTGGACTGTGAGGCTTACTGGATCTTGTAAAGAAGTGATTGAAAAATAAAATGCCTGGACCTGGGATCGAACCCAGGTCCTTCTTCTTACCAGCGTTACTCTTTGCCATTCATGTTGTCGTGTTCATTTGTTAATATAATAACACAAATAAAATATAAACCAATCATGTTAATCATTATGCCAAAACACGCGCAGAATTCAAATCATCCAACCAGGCTTTGACACACAATCGTCTCCTTCAGTAAGACTATCGTTTTAGGCCTGCACCTTTACCTACAGACGATGTCTGTAGCTATAACCCTGCATCATTCAAAAATTAAATACAAGCAACATAAATCTTAATGGCGACCATGAATCAACCGGGCTTGAAGCCCTGAACACCATGGTATCCATATCCAACCTTAATTTTTCCTACATCAGAAAACTCCAAAACGAGTTTGGAAACCCTAAGAATGGCATCCTTTAATTCCTGCACTTAAAACTCAATCAAATAATTCAGATAGCATCAAAACCTTATAATAAACATGAATGCATGATTACATTTCATTGAAAACGCGCATACACATCTAATCGAGAATCAAGAAAAATGGAAGAAAAAAAACGAGTCATGTATCTTACGATTTTGGGTGTTTTATGGCTTGAGAGTTATTGGAATAGCTTCAATGACCTTCGTGGATGATCACTGATGGTCCAAAATTCTTTGAATTGGCCTGTAGGATGAAATTCGATTTGCACTTTCTTTTGGATTTTTGAAAATTTGTTTTTCTTTTTGGAACAAGTTGTGCCTCTGTCTCTCTGTCCTTAGGGTTCAGAATACCCTGCTATATGTATATGAATCAAATTAGGGTGTTGTTTTTGGGCAAGAATCAAAGATATGAATATGCTTTCATTATGCTTCAAATCTTTCCAAATATGAAGATTTCCTCCCTTTCCAAGCTTGCACGAATCTTCTTGGCATTATACAACACATTTGGATTGTGATTCACTTCAAAATCAAATCAAAACAAATCTTCATTATTTTCATATAATTTATTTGATTTAACTTGATTTTTAAATGGTTAAAATCAAAATAAATTAAATAAATAAAGCCAAAAATGTATGTAAAGGTATATGGGTCGTGGACCAGGCTAGGAGTGTGTTTCAAGCATAAAAAGTTGGGCCCATTTGGAAAAAAATGCATTAGGGCATGGTTGACTTTGTGCAAATTTCTAAAAATGGCCAACTTTGACAATGCATATCACTCTGAATTTTGACCCTAAGAGGGTGTTCTTAGACTTTTTAGAAAGCTTAAGATGTCCTCTAAACAACCCTTTTTGTTTCATCTCAATTGGATCTCCCATGTTCATGTAAGAAGCTTTGACCCAAAAGGTGTTTTTGTTGACTTTTTGAAATGACCTATAATTTCTGAATTCATATCTTTCCATAAGTACATTTTTTGAACTTGAGGGCTGAAGATGAGTTGTAGGGAATCAGATTTTCTTAAAAATGAGCTTTGTATGAGAAATTTATGATAAAATATGAGAAAGTTATGCTTGGTAATAATTTGGTTGACTTTTCTTATAGGAACCCTAATTTAGCAACTTTTGAGTTTCGATGAATTAGGAGCATTCCTTGAGGAATCATGATTAAACCTTAATAAAATGATGGATATCACTTCAAAATGTTGATGTTGACCAAAAATCTTGAAGTTAGACTGTATTGGGTCACAGTTGACTTTTGATCTAGTATAGTTGATTTTCAGGCATTTGAGCAGTTGACTGAGCAAACTTCTTGTGTAAAGCATGAAACTTGGCATGGATGATCTTAAGAACATATTAGGGAAATGGAAACCATTTAGTACCCTTGGAACTCAACCATCTTGCTTGAAATGACAACCCTAGTTTGAGGCTTATTGTCTTAGGAGGAGGATTTGTCTGGTCAATCCTTAGTCAACCTTGAGCAATTGAGGACCTCTAGAGGCATATCTTTGAATAAAATGAGAGGGAGAATTTTGGGGTACAACAATGGGTTTGATTCCCGGATGCGCCGTGTTGATATTTTTTCTCTTCTGGAAAGCACGTGAGATAATATAATGGTTATGACTATAACCATTGTTAAATATTCTGCATAATTAACATATATTATCCCGCTTTTATAATTCATCCCATTTTTTAACCTGTATTATTGTTCACCACATCACAGCAGAAAATGAAACTCACATTTGTGATAAAGTTATCTGAATTATTATAATTATATCAGATTCATAATATCACATAATTGTATCATTATTCAATTATATCTTACACAAACATCCTACAATTTATCAGAACAAGTAATCTACAATTTACACATTACATAAAGACTTATAATTCATCCTACATATCACAATATTGTCTATTGGTATATTGTCTCTTGGTGTCTTGTCTCTTGGTGTCTTGTCTCTGAAGACCTAAAATTTCAAATAATTTTACTTTTTAGTAAATTATACTTGGAAACTATAACACACATGAATATATCTTGAATAAAGAATAAATTATGTACCTGCTAATTTCCCCAAATGCCTTCTTCATGATCGATTCAAATATCATGGACAACATCTCCATCAACTTCATCATGTGAGGTAGGAACTTGTGTTGTGTAAGAAAGTGTGGACAGAATATCAAGACTTTCATCACTAAGAGGAATGTGTTTTCCTTGGAGTACGATTGACCATTTCCCCGATATGTCTGATGGGTCGGTAACATAGAAACCTTGTTTTGCTTGAGTATCCATAATAAATGGTTCGGTCATAAAAGATGCCTTACCAAGGTCGACCCGGGTGAATCCTAAGTTATCAATGTGTACACCATTACTATTATTGGGAACTCACTTGCATTTAAATAAATCCACTTTAAAAATAACATAATCAATCTCCAAAATCTCATCAATGACACCATAAAATGCGGTAGTTTCCAATACATGATTCTTATCTTTCGAACTAGAGAAATACATCGATTCGGCTTCAACCATAACCCTACTATTTTGCATTGTACTACAATCGTATTTTGATTTTGTATAAAAGGTATAATGACCAATGTCGTATGCAATCCAAGTAATGACACAAAAATTTGGCTCGTACGACAACCATTTAAGAATCTCGGATGCATTACGATCATTAGATACACTTTTATTAAACCAATCTATGAACCTCTTGTTATGCTCTACCAACAACAACTTGTCACTCATTCGGGGATATTTTTTCCTCAAAAGTCTTTTGTGAGTATCTATGAAAGGTTGAACTTCATTTATATTATTCAATATATAGAAATGCACTTGAATTAACATTTAAACCATTGACTTAACATTTAAACCTTGAATACCTCTTCCATTTGTGTGATCAGCGTGACGAGACTTTGGAATGCCTATAAAATCTACTTCCGACAAATAGTTTGTACAAAACTTAACAACTTCTTCAGTGATGTATCTTTCAACAATCGATGCTTCTGGTCAGTGATGATTCTTCGTATATCCTTTAGAAATATTCATGAATCGCTCTATTGGATACATCCATCTTAAATAAACTGGACCACAAATTCTAATTTCTATGACTAGATGAACAAGTAAGTGAACCATAATGTCAAAAAATGATGAAGGAAAATACATCTCCAATTGACACAAGATTATGGAAGCCTCCTCTTTTAATTCATCTACAATCAAACTATCACACACAGTTTTCTTCATGTGCGTCACATCAAGAAAATGTTTAACATCAAGACTTGACCAATATGAAAGATCAAAGAAGATGGAACTCTTTTTCCATATATTTTTTACAACTGCCCCTTTTGATTTTTATCTCTTCCCGAATACAACATTAATGTGTTCATTCCGTCGATGAACTTCATCCCCGGTTAAAGATTCAAGAGCCTCATCAAACTCTTGCTCTCCATTAAAAGCCTTCTGCAATCTATGATAAGGATGATTGGGTTTTAGAAATTTTCGATGCCCAAGGTAAATGGTCTTTTTTCCAAACTCAAGTTGGTGATAACAAGTATTATCTTCACAAATAGGACACGTTTTATGTCTTTTGACACTATATCCAACCAAGTTACCATAAGCAGAAAAATCGTTGATTATGCAAAATAACATTGCACGCATCTTAAATTTTTCCCCAAAATATGCATCATCAACCTCAACTCCTTCATTCCACAAGAGTCATAAATCATCAACTAATGGAGCATGATGAACATCTATGTAATTACCAGGTTATCCTGGTCCAGAAATCACCATACTTAACAGTATATACTTACGCTTCATGCACAACCAAGGAGATAGTTTGTAAATAGTGAGAAGAACAGGCCACAAAGAATGATTAGTGCTCAGATTACCAAAGGGGATCATTCCATCGGTGGCAATCCCAAGCCTAAGATTTCTTGACTCAACTCCAAAATCCAGAAACAATGAATCAATTTTTCTTCCATTGCAACGAATCATCTACATGGAAAATATTTCCATCACGAGTCCTTTCATTTGCATGCCTTCTAAGATTCTTTGCGTCATTTGAATTAGCAAAAAGTCTCTTAAATTGTGAAATTATTGGTAAGTGCCATAACACTTTAACATGATGATTCTTCCTACTAGAATTGTCATAGTCATTATCATCACCCTTGTTTCCCTTCAGCTTGTAACGCGACACACCATATTTTGGATATTGATACAAGTCTTCACACTCTTTCCTGTATAATATGAAATCGTTAGGGCAATCATGTATTTTGATATACTCCATACCCATTAGACACAATATCTTATTGGCCTCATAGCAATAATCTGATAATTTGTTATCTTCTGGTAATATTTGGTTTAGCAATTCAAGTAATTTCGTGAAACTTTTATCCGACCATCCATCTTCTGTCTTCAGATTAAACAACTTTAACATTGCCAATAACTGTGTAAAATTTGTGCATCCCTTATATACAGGGGTGTCTTTATAACTACATATAGTATCACATATATGAGCTTTCTTAAAATAAGATTCCCTAATATCATAGAACATATCCTCTAGTTGATCTTCCATATATTCATCTTCATCCACTCTTTGACTTTATGACGCCCGACTTTACTCTTTATCCATCTCACCATGCCACATCTATATTATATAATTTTTACATATACCATCACAACAAAGGTGATGGAATATTTCTTCCTTTGTACCCATATCGATATTCGCGCAAACAACACAAGGACAATAAAAGACACCATCATTGTCGGGAAGATGTTTATCAACGTATTCAAAGAATTCAAGAACTCCTTTCTCATAAACCGGACATAATCTATTGGCTTTCATACAACTACGATCCATAACAACTTCTGAAATTTATACATGTATAATCATGTGAATTACACACCAAAATCTAATTAAAAAACTAACTTGAACATATGAAAATCTAAACCTAAAGCATATGAAAAATGTACTCGATCTCATAATGACTTAAGCATATATACAATATAAACAAAGAAAAAAGGAATTAAGATGTTGAAAAGTACCGTACTTCAAAGCTGAAGAATACAATGAACGAAGAGGTTGAAGATTTGAGCATATACAACATAAACTAAGAAAAAACAAACAAAGATGTTGAAGAGTACCGTACTGCGAAGCTGAAGAATCAAATGAATGAAAAGGGTGAAGATTTGACCATATACAACATAGACAAATAAAAAAGGAATGAATATGTTTAAGAGTATCATATTGCGAAGCTGAAGAAACAAATGAACAAAGATTTGAGCTCCAAATGAATGGATACAAAGATTTGAGCCACCGTTGTCATCTCTGGCTCGCTTGTTCACCTAGAGCGTCTTATGAAAGAAATACTAAAAGTGTTTTGTTTTAATTTATAAGTAAAACCTTTAATCGCGGTTGAACAAGAAACCGTGGTGGAAACTTAAGTCCTTTAACAACAATTTACTTATTAATTGTTGTTAAATCATTTACAATTTATTTTTTAAATAATGGAGATAGGTGACTCACGCTTAATGTACAACAAAAAAATGAAAAAATGTGATTGTTGGGAATCGAAGCATGCTACACATAATTTTTTACTACGGTGTTTAAAACAAACCGTCATTAATAAATCCAGCAACTCACTGGGCGTAAAAATTTTAACCTATTACTACGGTGCATATGATATGACGTAAACATGGTGTTATTGTTTGTGCGTTTTATAGTAGTGATGGACTCCCTCTTGAAACTCAAGATCCTTCCTCCTCTTATCATGGTAACTCTTTTTCCTACTCTGCAAATCCTTCATCTTTTCTCGAATTAATTTCACTTTCTCTGTAGTTTCTCACACAATTTCAGGTTCGAGCACTACACTTTCACCAGATTCATACCAACACAAAGGTGTTATGCACCTCCGACCATACAATGCCTCGAAACGTGCCATACCAATACTCGAGTGAAAACTATTTTTATAAGTGAACTCAATCAGTGGAAGATAACTATCCCATGTACATATCTTATTAAGAATCGCAAGCTCTAAACAAATCCCCTAACAATTGAATAGTCCTATCTGTCTGACCATCTCTCTACGGGTGATACGCGTAACTCAATCTCAGCTTAGAGCCTAACACATCTTGTAGACTCTTCCAAAAATCAGAAGTAAATCTCGGATCTCTATCAGATACAACACTTGACGGAACACCGTGTAGCTTCAAATTTATGCGGATATAGATCTCCGCCAACTTCGATACAAGAAACTGATATTAATAGGAATAAAATGAGCTGATTTTTTAGCCTATCAACAATCACCCAAACCATATCATGTCCTCTTGGAGTATTTGGCATCCCTGTCACAAAGTCCACCGATATACTATCCCACTTCCATTATGGAATCTCTAATGGTTTCAACAATCCCGCAGGTTTTTGATGTTCGACTTTCGACTTCTGACAAGTCAAAACACGCATATACAATTCATGCTACACCCCGTTTCAATCCGGAGTACCAAAATAACTTCTTCAAGTCGTGATATATTTTAGTATCTCCTGGATGAATACTCAAACTACTCCTTTGACTTTCTTCCAGAATCATCCTTTTTATCTTTGTGTCATCAGGAACACAAATTTTTCTCGGAATCTCAACATACCTTGGACGTCTACTTTAAAATCACTATCTTCAGATTGGTTATTCCCAACAATCAAGTCTACCAATTTCACATCTAACTTCTGAGCCTCTTTAATATTATCCATGAAATCATTGTTAATCTTCAACATCCCCAATATTACACTCTACGGTGTCACTTCATATACTAAACTCATGTCACTGAATTGCTCGATCAACTCTAATTCTCTGACAATCATAACATACATATGTAACGTTTTCCTACTTAAGGCATCTTCTACGACATTAGCTTTACCAGGGTGGTAATTCAGGGAAAAGTTATTGTCCTTCAACAATTCTTACCACCTCCTTTGCCTCATGTTCAATTCTTTTGGATCAAACAAATACTTCAAGCTTTTATGATCACTAAACACTTCAAATCTGGAACCATAAAGGTAATTCCTCCAAATCTTTAGTACAAACACCATTGTATCTAATTCAAGATCGTGAGTAGGATAATTCCTTTCATGAATCTTCAATTGTCTCAATGCATAAGCTACATAAGAACACCACCTAAACCCAATTTAGAAGCATCAGACTACACCACAAACGGTTCTTCAAGATCAGATAATTCTAAAATCGAAGCTGTTGTCAATGTCTTCTTTAGCTCAACAAAACTTTCTTCACATTAGATGTCCCACACAAACGCCCTGCCTTTACAAGTCAGTTGAGTTAGAGGAAGTTATAACTTATAAAAGCCTTCAATAAATCTTCTATAATAACCAACCAAGCCTAAAAAGCTTCGAATCTCCGTAATTATTTTTGGAGTTTTCCACTATAACACTGCATCTACTTTGGATGGAAACACAATAATTCCTTTACCTGAAATAACATGACCAAGAAAGCTAACCTTCTCTAACCAGAATTCACACTTTGACAACTTTGCATACAACTTCTTCTCTTTCAACACTTGTAATACAATCCGCAAATGCTCAGCATGTTCGTCTTCCAATTTGGAATATATCAAGATATCGTCAATGAATACTACCATAAACCGATCCAAATAAGTGTGAAAGATACGATTCGTATACTCCATAAATACTCATGGCACGTTAGTAACACCGAAAGACATCAGTGAATACTCATGATGTCCATACTAAGTTCTGAAAGTTGTCTTCTGAATATCGTCGTTCTTGACATGAATTTGGCGATAACCCGATCTCAAGCCAATCTTGCTAAACACATGTGCACCCACCAATTGATCCATCAAGTCGTCTATTCTCAGAAGTGGATACTTGTTTTTGATTGTCACTTTATGCAGTTTCCGGTAATCAACACTATGATACGGTGGGAGAACTGACTTGATGTTTTGCGTTTCAATCACATTTGTGCGGATAGAAAGAGTCGCCACCGACTTTTCTTTTATCCAAAGGAAAGGTAAAAAAGCACAGGAAAGACCTTTCGAGATTATTTCTCGGGTTCGGGGGGTAGATTATGAAAAGGGAAGGTATTAGAACCCTTTTCATCCATGGTTTTCCATGGGCTCTTAGTTACTCGTTTAGATCACTTGCTTTCATTTGAAAGTGTGCTTGTGATGTGGGCTTTGAAAGTATTTTTAAAAATCTCTTTGTAATGGTTCTCGTCTCTATAATAACGCGTACAAAGTTTTGTTTCAAAAAGTGGTTCAAAGATGTGTTTGTGAATCGTGTTTCGGAAAGTGTTTTGAAAAGATGTTTTGCAATAGTTCTCGTCTCTATAAGAACGTATACAAAACGTTTTGTCTTTTTGAAAATGTTTTGAAATGAAAGTGTAGGTGTAAAAAGTTTTTATCGTGAGCAAGCGAGTAACTAAGAGCGAATCTATCTACTCGAAAGGCCTTAAACTGTTCTTTTCTTCTTCCTTTTAATGGTGCTATCTTACCATTGATTTGGTAAGAAGCCCCATCGTTGGATGTGAAGGGACAGGCGCGGGTCAATTTTTATAGTCATCGAAGGCAACTTATAAGACGCTTTATAAATTTTTGTAAGGGACGAGATCGTTTTATTTGAAGTCAACATCGAGGGTCATCGAGGGACTACGATCTTTTTTATCGAAGGGTCATTGCTAAAGCGTCCAATATTCGAGGGACATGATTGTATTTCGGAGGCAACGAGCGAGGTTACCCTAGAGGTGCGTGTGTGAAAAAGTGTGTTGGTTTCAAGTTATTTTATTCTTTGATTAGGTCATCTAGCAATTGATTTTTGAATGTTGCCATACACGCCTAATTACTATACAGTATATGGAAAACAGTAAATTGTGGGAATTGAAATTCTACGCTATTACAAAGTGTTCGGGAATGGGGGTACAATTTTTACAAATGGGGATGAATCAAATGTGATAGAAAGGTCCAAATAACAATCAATACAACCAAATTGAATTTTATGTGATTTATTAAAGCTACAATAATCTATGAGATAAAATCAACAAAATATGGAAATGAAATTTTAAGTATTTACTTGAAAAGAGAAAAGTAAAACCTATTCTAAAAAAAATTGATTAAATTATACTCTTTATTTTTTGTGTTTTTAATTATGTGAATAAAAAAATAAATTAAAGGAGGATAAAGCTAAATTCTATTATTATTCTTGGTGTTTTATTATGTGAATTAAATCTAAAACAAAATTTATTAAAGAAAGAAAATGATAAAAATTTATTCACAAAGCCTAAATCAAATTAATTAAAAAAAAGGTATATTTTAAGTTTTAATAGCATTTTGCATAACAAAAAAATATAAGAAGAAAACAAATTAAAGAAAACAGCATGGGCCTATGGTGGATTTGGGAGGAGGCCCAAAGAAAATAGTTGTTATTTGCTGTAACACAAAAACAGGCAAAGGGGGGGGGGGGGGGGGGGGGGGGGGGGTTGAGGCCATCAGAAAGAAAATGGGCTTAAGGGGGAAAGGTGATGGGTTATCCCATTCAAATCAGTAAAGAAAACCCAAGTTTCTAAAACCAAACAAAGTTATTGATTAACGGACAAAAAAAAATTAGGGTTTTGGGAAAACTTTGTCACTCACGGCGCCGCTAGTTCATCTCCTTTGTTCATTTTTCCCATTTTTGCTAAACCCTCTAAACAATCTCACTACCCGTCCCTGTTTAACCTCACGACCGAATCGTCCTCTTCAGTAACATACTACCTCCTTATCTCACTGTGATTCGCATCTCTTGAGAACCCTAACTTTGAATTCGGATTTAAAACCTAAAGATCCGAAACTGGTTCGTCCTTGACCTTCCTAAAACTCTCTGTTACCGGAACACAACCATCTCGTCTCCCTAATCAAGCTCTAGCAATTTTCTTTGAAAAAAAGGGTAAGGTTTCTATTATGTTCAAAAAGGTTACAAACTTCATTGATTTTTTTTCTAACTTTATTGTGTTTTCTGTTAATTAAACTCTTGCTATCTTAAATGCAGAAATTATATGCTTATGGAATATTTGGGAGGAAGCATTCATACCTTTTGGAGCTTTACAATTTTCCTCTTGCGAAATAGGAAGGGAGAGACGAGAACGAGGACTGTGTTCAGTGGTTGCAGGAGTTGCGCGAGGGGAAGAGATGAGGATGAAGGCGTGGCTTTTTCTAGCTCGTTGGTAACTTCTTCTGTTTTCTTTGTTGAATGATGATGATTAACAGTTTGGGGATTTTGGAAGCTTACAACTGTATTTTCTAGGTTGTGATGCTTTGCTATTATTTTTATTTTATTTTGGGGCTTGTTCACAGGTTTTGTGTTTGAGGCTTACTGGTTTTCGGGTTTTAGGCTTTTGAGGCTTGGCTAATGGTTTTTGGTTTGATGATGGTTATTGTGTTTGGGATTTTTTGATGGTTAACAGGTTTTTGATTTGATGATGTTTCTGGTTTTGAGTTTGTGAAGCTTGTTGCAGGTTTGAGATTTTTGAGGCTTTGTTTTTGGTTTTGTGTGTTTGAAGCTTGGTTCAGTGATGGGATGTTTGAGGCTTACTGATGGTTTTGTGTTTGAGATTTTTCTTGGATGGTTGACAGGTTTTTGCGTTTGAAGCTTGTTAACTATCTTTTCAGTTTTGAGACTTGTTAAGCTTGTTGCAGGTTTGAGATTTTGGAGGCTTTATTTTTGGTTTTGTGAGTTTGAAGATGGTGACTGGTTTTTCTTTTAGGATGGTTGCTGTGTTTGATTTGTGATAATGCTGGTTTTCAGTTTTTTCTTTCTCTTTTTGATTTCCCTACTTCTGTTATATTGACTCTTCAAAATGTTGTGGCCTCTTGGCCTTTGGTCTCTACAACAGGTTTTTCTTACAGCAGGTTTTGCTTGCAGCAGGTTTTGTTTTTTTAGCAATTTTCTTGATTCTTGGGTTTGTAGCAGCTCCTCTTTTGTAGCAGGGCTTTTTGCAGAATGTGCATTTTGGGCAATTCCAATAGCTTAGGTGACTTCTTTCCTCTCTTATCTCTCAATGACAATGAAAAAAGCAATTTGCTCTTTTGAGTTTTTTCTAATTCTGAAAGCTTTGCAGTTGGAAAATGATGATTTCTTGAGCAAGTGTTTTTGTTTGACTTAGCATCTTAGCTATTTGTCATACTGTTGCCTCGTTTTTGTTGATGTTGTTTGTTGTTTGTCCAGTTGTGATGCTGTTTGTTGTTTGATTCAGTTTGTAATGCTGTTTGTTTGGTTTAGTTTGCGCTGTTGTTTGTTTTGTTTAGTTTGCGCTGCTGTTTGTTCTTGGACAGTTTGTAGCATTTTGTTTTTGTAGCATGCTTGCGAATTTCTCTTCTTCTTTCTTTTTGTGAACCAAGAAGGATAACCTTCTTGTGATTTGCAATTAGGGGAAATATATTGTGATAAATTAAATAGCATTCTGATTCCACATTGCAAACCTTAATGATGAATACTTTTTTTTGAAAAATTCTTGTTCATGCCCATATAATTTGCACTAATCATATTTTCTTTCTCTTGTCTTCATGTGAGCAAAATTGGATATGACCAAGCAAAAAACGCAAGAAATCTGTAGCAAGCATGGAAGTCTTGGAGATAAGCAAAGGAATCTGATACGACTTCAATCTTCAAACAACTTAGACATAGATTAATTCGCCTAGGCCAAACATTCATTTGGATTTTCCTTGTAACTTAGAAAAATCATTCTTGTATTGTATCCAATAGTTGTACCAATTCATCTTTAAATACAATAAGTTGTAAAACATAAAGTATTTAAAAGAATAAATTGTTTTGTAACAATGTTTGAAATTGGAGAAAATCTTGAGTTGTAGCATGAAGTATTCTGGTGTTATTTTATGACTTGAAATATTTTATCAACAACAACTTGTAATTTCTCTTTGCATCCTAATTGATTTTTGAAATTCCCAATCAAGGTATTTGAAATAAAATGCTCCAGTCTGGTAACTTAAATTCCAAGTAATCCCAATAACTTTGTAACTGTATTTCAAACAAACCCGCACTGTATATTCCATTTCCTAACCAAACAAATGTTTTAAGGACGCAAATCATCTGGTCAACCTGGATCCCACAATCATGAGTGTCCTAAATGACAGTCTTAACTTCTATCTATTGTCCCAAACAAATCATGCTCTGAGAACAAACATTATCTTTTCAATAAACTGCGTTTTAAGAAAATTCAAAATCAATCAAATGCCTTGCGATGATTTGATAATTTTAAAGTTTTCCAAACTCAAATTTCTTCCGATTCTTTGAAGATAAACCCGTGAGCGACATCACATCTGACTATGAACAGACAAAATCGTCTCAAAATCTTGTAGCTCGTAGAAATCATAAATACAACCTTGAGGAAGCATGAAGACCTGTGAAAGCCAATTGGATCTTTGAAAATTCATTTTCTTTTGAGAATTGCAAGAAAACCCTAATTGCAGGTTTACTGCCATAGAAGAGAATCTGTCTGGTCGATTTCTGAGCCAACTTGAATATCCGAGAAACCCTAGGGTTGTGTCTTCTATGAAAAATGGGAGGGAAAATTTTGGGGTACAACAGTTGCCCCTGTTCAATCTTCTTAAACTTGAAAACTGAGATTGACATGTTTGTTGTTTGTGGCTTGAAAGTAGAGGATGATTGAACACTAGAGTGCCCAGAAATTTTCACTTGATGCCGTGCTGGTTTGATTGTGTATGGAAATGGGCTTAAAGATGCCATTTGAAGAAACATAGGAGAATTGTCGGAGATGGGCTTGTAGATGCCATCCAAAGGTGAATGTTGACGGAAAGTTTGAACTGGATATGAACAGAGAATGAATCAGAATAAACCGTTGAGAGATTTATCTGAAACAGTAAAAATCTGGAAATGAATCAGAATAAATCATTGAGAGATTTATCTGAACCAATAAAAATCTGGAGACGAATCAGAATAAACTGTTGAGAGATTTATCTGAACCAGTAAAAATATGGAGACAAATCAGAATAAACCGTTGAGAGATTTAACTGAACCAGTAAAAATCTGAAGACGAATCAGAATAAACCGTTGAGAGATTTATCTGAACCAGTAAAAATCTGGAAATGAATCAGAATAAACTATTGAGAGATTTATTTGAACCAGTAAAAATCTGGATACGAATCAGAATAAATCGTTGAGAGATTTATCTGAACCAGTAAGAATCTGGAAATGAATCAGAATAAACCGTTGAGAGATTTATTTGAACCAGTAAAAATCTGGAGATGAATCAGAATAAACCGTTGAGAGATTTATCCGAACCAGCGAAATAATCAGGAGATGAATCAGAATAAACCGTTGAGAGATTTATCTGAACCAGTAAAAATCTGGAAATGAATCAGAATAAACCGTTGATAGATTTATCTGGACCAGTAAAAATCTGGAGATGAATCAGAATAAACCGTTGAGATATTTATCTGAACCAGTAAAAATCTGGAGACGAATCAGAATAAACCGTTGAGAGATTTATCTGAACCAGTAAAAATCTGGAGATGAATCAGAATAAACCATTGAGAGATTTATCTGAAACAGTAAAAATCTTGAGACGAATCAGAATAAACCGTTGAGAGATTTATCTGAACCAGTAAAAATATGCAAATGAATCAGAATAAACCGTTGAGAGATTTATCTGAACCAGTAAAAATCTGGAGATGAATCAGAATAAACCGTTGAGAGATTTATCTGAACCAGTAAAAATCTGGAAATGAATTAGAATAAACCGTTGAGAGATTTATCTGAACCAGTAAAAATCTGGTGACGAATCTGAATAAACCGTTGAAAGATTTAACTGAAACAGTAAGAATCTGGAAATGAATCAGAATAAACCGTTGAAAGATTTAACTGAACCAGTAAAAATCAGCCTTTTCTCAGAAATTGATCTGTATTTGAGTTGTTGAAGATTTGTATCTGTCGGAAGTTTGTTGATAATAACGGTCAAATGTCTCTTTCCTGTAAAAAAGTGAAGAGGTAATTGTATGCAATGCTATGATGTATGCGATGCATGGTGTGATGTTTGCCTCTCAAAATAAATGAGATTGCACTGTATGCACTTGAGTTGCCAATAATATGACGTATGTATGTGAATGTATGAAAAGTAAAGATTGTTTGTGCCGTAGCGTTGCTAGAAGTGGGAAAAATAAATCCCCTCTGAAGTACTGATGGGTGAATTTCCAGGTAAATGCTCTGTTGCAGAAGAGAAAAGCCAGACATTGCTTATGATATTCTGCTGGGGAAATCTGAGAAGTTGGGCAACTTACTGGGGACACTTTGGACCAGTGGTTGGAAATTTTTGCTCTAGCTGGAGAAAGTACCTACGAGGGTTTTAGAGCAGTCTACTGGGGAAGAGGAGTTGTGGTTCCTTGATTTATGATAATCTGGGAAGCAAATTCAACTTGGGCAATCTTGCCTTTTGGGGAAATAAACCCTGTCGCCAATCTGCCGGAAGGGCGCTTCGGACAAAAAACTCTATGAGGCTTTTTAACTCAATTAAGACCAGCTCAGCTGAAGAATGTCAGAATGATTCAAGCTTTGATGGTATCTGAGGAAATATTGAAAGAGTATTAGAAATGCATTCATATCTGGATCGCATTTGAATTTCATCTGTAAGAGAATTGTATCCTCTGTTTTGGGAGCTAGTGTGATGTATGCGTTTGTTGGGAGAAGATTAAAACTCCTCCCTTTGCTGGCGAGTTTAACTATGCCCGCGGCTGGAGGATGCCCCATTTTTGTTTAAAGATGTTTCTGCACTCGTCGGGGATAGCCTTGTGACTCTGAAGACTTCACCGGGATCACCTTATGAAGGGTATTTTGTAGGGATCTGTCATTGTCTACAGTAGTAAGTTTTGTAGTAATGCCAGCAAATGTTTGCTTGGTCACACATGACCCTTTATCTGTGGGAGCTGGTTTGTCCCTAAAGTTAATCTGGTGCACCTCGACGTTTGAGATTTGGATCACATTTCTGGTAGCCCTGAACTTTCTAGGGATATTTTCTAATACTTTTGTGGAAGAAAACGAAGATCTGATACTGACACCATCTGGTACTACTGGCACAAATGCACAAATTCGTGTTACCCAAGATCTTTGGTCAAGTCTCATAATTTTCCAAGAACTGTCATGGGAAGATCCGGAGACATGATACTGACACCATCTGATACTGAAAGTACAGACAAGCGACTTGATGGTATCGGAAGTCTTCATAGTGGATTCTATTCAAGCTCATGATCAATGTAACATTGCCTCTTGAGTAATTCAACATTTCTTTGAGAGATTCTTTGAATCTCGACTTGACTGCCCCAGATGTGTTGGACCTTGGTCATGTCGTGCCCCTTGATTATGAGAGATTTGTCATTGGAAGCGTCTTTCCATCTGAAGTGATTTTGTTTATTGAGAGAATTTTCATTTGCTGAATATTCGTCGTTTGAATTTCTTTGTTGTCAAACAAATAGCCATATACAAATAGCAATATTCAAATAATGCAAAGTTTATGCTTGCCTTGAGATTTTTGAAAATGTATTTTAGCAAGTAAAGAAATTTTGTTTGAAAAATTCAACTCCGGATTTAGAGTAAAGCTTTACAGGAGTCAGGATACCTTTTGTAACAGTATGCTTTCGAACTAACCCATGCTTCAACTAGGACTTTTGAGGGATTGTAGCGTGGATTGGTTCACGGTTTAAGAAACAAAGGATAAAGGCTCAAAGTGTATTTGTACCCTCCCGTTCTTCGTGATGTTCTTCGGTCCTAAACTCAGCTAATTGTGCGTTTGAACTCCAAATGAGTCTGGAATGATGTTTTTGTGATGGTTCAAACAAGTTAAGTTTGTTGGAAGGTAGTCATTTTTGCAACATTATTTTTTGTTGAGGATTTGTAGTGACCTCTTTCTTTTGATTTGTTATCCCTAATTTTTGCCTGGATGTTCCTGTTTTTTGAGATTACAGTCAGCGGGATGCCCCAGTTTTTCTTAAGTCTCCTTTGTAGGTTTTGACTTAATGGGCTTTTGTTTTTTGAGAGATAATGACTGCCTATGTGATAGGGAACCATCACCGTCTTTTGATTCCAGAGGAATGTTTTTGATGTCATTCGTTGTATTATAAGATGAGAGTTTGTGGCTAAACGCGCGTTTGAATTAACTGAGAGACTACCCTGCCCCAGGTTTTGTTTAAAGGTTTTAATTTTGTGAAAAAGAAAAACTTCTACTTCTTTGGCTATAAGGGGTTGACTACGAATTATCTTCCTTATAACTCCAGTGTTTAGGATTTGAAAGAGTGCTTGTACATCGTCAGCAAGGTCTGTCCAAAAGTATACTGTACAAGATTATGGCATTGTTTTCGTCATCCTCCCTCTAAAGGCTTGTAACTTTTAGCAAGAGTTAAGTGTCATAAGAAGAATAAAAAGCATAGTTTAAATATAGTGAAAACGAAAAGATGAATTCAAGACAAACATATGCAATGCATTATTGAAACATAATTTGACATTAATAGATAATTGTTTGAATAACAAAAGAAATTACAATTGGAAATTTAAAATGAACAGAAGCCTCTTTGTTCGAACTTGTCATTTTAGGTGGAGAGCCCTCGGCAGAAGAATTCAGTCTAGCCATCTTGTGTGAACTCCAGCGTTCCTTCTTCAATCAGATCTTGAATTTTGTTTCTCAATGTCCAACAGCTATTGGTGTCATGTCCAGGACTGTTGGAGTGGTACGCACATCTTGCATTTGGATTGTACCTTGGAGAGGCTGTATTGGGATTCTGAGGGGGGTCCCTTAATACGAACAACTTGGCTTCCCACAGGTGTTGCAATACTTGAGATAATGACATGTCAATCTCAGTGAAGCGTTTTTCAGATGTAGTCTACCTACACTGATTACCCTATTGCCGTTGGCGAGGTTGTTGTTGGGCTCGTGACCCTGAAGCAAAATGGGGAGGTCTTATCTCAACTTCTTGTCTCAAGGGAGGCTGAATGATGACTTGATCCTCGACTCTAGTTGTTTGCCCCATTTGGTTACATCCGTCTTGATGAAGCTTATTGACGAGGACTCTCGGCTCTTCTTGTCCTTGTGCCAAGTTTTAAATGAGAGCCATTTGGCCCACCAGTTGTCCCATCATCTGGATTTTCATTATGGCTATCTCAGTTCGTAGCAGCTCCAACTGATCATCTTTGTTACCGTCAGGATTCCCCATGATCATGCCCCTAGTGAGGAGATATTTCACTTCTTCTTGCCCCTTGGATAGGTTCAAGAACATCTCTTGAAGTTGAGCGTTTTGAGCTTGGATTTCCTTGATAGTCTTCTCTAGAGCCATCTCTACTGTAATAAACAGTAGGAAGATAAGGAGACCTGAATGGGAGAAACCTGATATGATGCATGATATGTGGATGCTCGTTTTCAAGGATCTCGCGGGATGAACACAAGAAAATGTTAGAAGTTGAATTTCGATCAACATATTTGATTGGACAACTTTGTATCGGTGGATGTCTTTCCACAAGAATCAAGCTCACCATGTCAAGTGGGTCATAGCCCTTGACTCAAGTTGTTGTACTCGAACTTTAACGGCGTTTATTTAGAGGAAAACGAATCCTCTTGCCCTTTGGTAGACTTCTGGTTCAACGTGACCCTGCATCAAAGACCCTCAAGATCCTTGAAATGGTTATTGAAAATTCTATGGTATGATATTATTATGTTATGTACAGATATGCAAGGTAAGAAAATTTATATACAAATAATCATATTCACACAAAGCAGACAAGTCCTTAGGTTTAGGCTTGCATGGAGTTTGTAGGTAAGTACCCTCTTGAAGTTTAGTTAGCTCAACCTGTCCTAGTTAATAGTAATCGGGTTCTAAAGGATCTCAATATCACCGACCTTTCTCTTAGGCATTGTCTTAACACAACAATCTTTTCTTGCGGCCGAGATATCCCAATAGTCTAGCCTCAATGAGTGTAGTATCTAGTACAACCAATTTTCAGATTTACACCGAAACTGGCTACCTCACTACGTCCTAATGGCCAAGTTGGTTCAATTAGGATTCTAAGGTTAATTAGTGTTTCACGATGCCACTCAGCGGCCCCGTATTCTCCTCGATTCACCACGAGGGATACCGGTACCTACAAATGCGTCAAACTAACATTGCTATTGTCTCAACCATATCAGTCTACGCCGTACAGTCTCCACAATCTATTGCTATTTACCTAAAAATGGTGCCTCAAATCTGGGTGGAGGATCAAAGCAAGCCCAATACAAAGAATTAAATATAAAGAACACAAATCAAATAATGAAAGCGAGTAAAGGTGATCTATCCCTAAGGTAACCCCACTTTTTTTATTAGTCCCCAGCAGAGTCGCCAGTTCTGTGATACGGTGGGAGAACTGACTTGACGTTTTGTGTTTCGATCGCATTTGTGCGGATAGCAAGAGTCACCACCGACTTTTCTTTTATCCAAAGGAAAGGTAAAAAAGCACAAGAAAGACCTTTCGAGATTATTTCTCGGGTTCAGGGGGTAGATTATGAAAAGGGAAGGTATTAGCACCCTTTTCATCCATGGTTTTCCATGGGCTCTTAGTTACTCGTTTAGATCACTTGCTTTCATTTGACAGTGTGCTTGTGATGTGGGCTTTGAAAGTATTTTGAAAAATCTCTTTGTAATGGTTCTCGTCTCTATAAGAACGCGTACAAAGTCTTGTTTCGAAAAGTGGTTCAAATATGTGTTTGTGAATCGTGTTTCGGAAAGTGTTTTGAAAAGATGTTTTGCAATGGTTCTCGTCTCTATAAGAACTTATACAAAACGTTTTGTCTTTTTGAAAATGTTTTTAAATGAAAGTGTAGGTGTAAAAAGTTTTTATCGTGAGCAAGCGAGTAACTAAGAGCGAATCTATTTACTTGAAAGGTCTTAAACTGTTCTTTTCTTCCTCCTTTTAATGGTGCTATCTTACCATTGATTTGGTAAGAAGCCCCATCGTTGGATGTGAAGGGACAGGCGCGGGTCAATTTTTACAGTCATCGAAGGCAACTTATAAGACGCTTTAGAAATTTTTGTAAGGGACGAGATTGTTTTATTTGAAGGCAACATCAAGGGTCATCGAGGGACTACGATCTTTTTTATCGAAGGGTCATTGCTAAAGCGTCCCATATTCGAGGGACATGATTGTATTTACGAGGCAACAAGCGAGGTTACCCTAGAGGTGCGCGTGTGAAAAAGTGTGTTGGTTTCAAGTTATTTTATTCTTTGATTAGGTAATCTAGCGATTGATTTTTGAATCTTGCCATACACGCCTAATTACTATACAATATATGGAAAACAGTAAATTGCGGGAATTGAAATTCTACGCTATTACAAAGTGTTCGGGAATGGGGGTACAATTTTTACAAATGGGGATGAATCAAATGTGATAGAAAGGTCCAAATAACAATCAATACAACCGAATCGAATTTTATGCGATTTATTAAAGCTACAATAATCTATGAGATAAAATCAACAAAATATGGAAATGAAATTTTAAGTATTTACTTGAAAAGAGAAAAGTAAAACCTATTCTAAAAAAAAATTGATTAAATTATACTCTTTATTTTTTGTGTTTTTAATTATGTGAATAAAAAAATAAATTAAAGGAGGATAAAGCTAAATTCTATTATTATTCTTGGTGTTTTATTATGTGAATTAAATCTAAAACAAAATTTATTAAAGAAAGAAAATGATAAAAATTTATTCACAAAGCCTAAATCAAATTAATTAAAAAAAAGGTATATTTTAAGTTTTAATAGCATTTTGCATAACAAAAAAATACAAGAAGAAAACAAATTAAAGAAAACAGCATGGGCCTATGGTGGATTTGGGAGGAGGCCCAAAGAAAATAGTTGTTATTTGCTGTAACACAAAAACAGGAAAAGGGGGGGGGGGGGGTGAGGCCATCAGAAAGAAAATGGGCTTAAGGGGGAAAGGTAATGGGTTATCCCATTCAAATCAGTAAACAAAACCAAAGTTTCTTAAACCAAACTTAGTTATTGATTAAGGGACAAAAACAAAATTAGGGTTTTGGGAAAACTTTGTCACTCACGGCGCCGCTAGTTCATCTCCTTCGTTCATCTTTCCCATTTTTGCTGAACCCACTAAACAATCTCACTACCCGTCCCTATTTAACCTCACGATCGAGTCGTCCTCTTCAGTAATATACTACCTCCTTATCTCACTGTGATTCGCATCTCTTGAGAACCCTAACTTTGAATTCGGATTTAAAACCCAAAGATCTGAAACTGGTTCGTCCTTGACCTTCCTAAAACTCTCTGTTACCGGAACGCAACCATCTCGTCTCCCTAATCAAGCTCTAGCAATTTTCTTTGAAAAAAAGGGTAAGGTTTCTGTTATGTTCTAAAAGGTTACAAACTTCATTGATTTTTTTTCTAACTTTATTGTGTTTTCTGTTAATTAAACTCTTGCTATCTTAAATGCAAAAATTATATGCTTATGGAAGATTTGGGAGGAAGCATTCATACCTATTGGAGCTTTACAATTTTCCTCTTGCGAAATAGGAAGGGATAGACGAGAACGAGGATTGTGTTCAGTGGTGGCAGGAGTTGCGCGAGGGGAAGAGATGAGGATGAATGCGTGGCTTTTTCTAGCGCGTTGGTAACTTCTTCTGTTTTCTTTGTTGAATGATAATGATTAACAGTTTGGAGATTTTGGAAGCTTACAACTGTATTTTCTGGGTTGTGATGCTTTGCTACTATTTTTTATTTTATTTTGGGGCTTGTTCACAGGTTTTATGTTTGAGGCTTACTGGTTTTCGGGTTTTAGGCTTTTGAGGCTTGGCTGTTGGTTTTTGGTTTGATGATGGTTACTGTGTTTGGGATTTTTTGATGGTTAACAGGTTTTTGATTTGATGATGTTTCTGGTTTTGAGTTTGTGAAGCTTGTTGCAGGTTTGAGATTTTTGAGGCTTTGTTTTTGGTTTTGTGTGTTTGAAGCTTGGTTCAGTGATGGGATGTTTGAGGCTTACTGATGGTTTTGTGTTTGAGATTTTTCTTGGATGGTTGACAGGTTTTTGCGTTTGAAGCTTGTTAACCATCTTTTCAGTTTTGAGACTTGTTAAGCTTGTTGCAAGTTTGAGAATTTTGAGGCTTTATTTTTGGTTTTGTGAGTTTGAAGATGGTGACTGGTTTTTCTTTGAGGATGGTTGCTGTGTTTGATTTGTGATAATGCTGGTTTTCGGTTTTTTCTTTCTCTTTTTGATTGCCCTGCTTCTGTTATATTGACTCTTCAAAATGTTGTGGCCTCTTGGCCTTTGGTCTCTACAACAGGTTTTGCTTACAGCAGGTTTTGCTTGCAACATGTTTTGTTTTTTTAGCAATTTTCTTGATTCTTGGGTTTGCAGTAGCTCCTCTTTTGTAGCAGGGTGTGATACGGTGGGAGAACTGACTTGAGGTTTTGCATTTGTGTTCGCAAATGTTTCGGTTTAGCAAGAGTCGCAACCGACTTTTTATTTTATCCAAAGGAAAGGTCAAAAAGCACAGGAAATACCTTTGAGATGTTTTCTTGGGTTCGGGGGGTAGATTATGAAAAGGGAAGGTGCAAGCACCCTTTTCATCCATGGTTATCTGTGGGCTCTTAGTTAGTTGTTTAGATCACTTGCTTTTGCTTTTCAATTGTTTGAAATTGTGCTTTGTGTGTGGTTTTTGAAAATGTTTTGAAAAGAGGTCATTGTTGTGGCAACCTTTGTAATGATTCTTCTTTGAATGTATACAAAGGTGTATTGTCTTTTGAAAAGATCTTTCAATGTTTGAAAATTTGTTTTGGGAAATGTTTTGAAATTGTGTGGTGATGTGTTTTTGAAAATAGCAAGGATGTTTGCAAGTTTTGATCAAGTAACTAAGAGTTGTCTACCCTATCTACTCAAGAGTCTTTCCTACATTTTTAATCCTTTTGACAGTGTTGTTTTACCATTGTATTTGGTAAACAACCTTGTATTTGGATGTTAAACGGGACGGGCGCGGGTCATCGTATTGACCATGATAGCAATTATGCTAAGTATCTTTAGCAAATTTTTGAGGGACTAGATCATTTTGTATAGGCAACCAAGACAGCGTCATCGAGAGACTATGATCTTTTTGTTTTGTTTTTTTTGTTTTGCCAAGATACTCAACATGCATATCATGGCCATTTGTTTAGGCGACCAAGTGGAGATACCTTAAGGGTGTTTGTGTGCAAGTGTGTTTTATTGCATGCATAATTTTATCTTGAATTAGGATTTTCTATTTCATTGATTCTATCTTGCCATACATATCCTAATTACTAGCATTTACATTTGAAAGCAATAAAAATGCGGAAATGTAAAATCCTACGCTATTACAATATTTAGGGGGGTGGGGGATACACACTTGTACATGGGGATGGTTCAACGAGAAAAATAGATAAAAAAAAGAAAATAACAAGGAGAAGAAAAAGAGAAAGAGAGAGGGATAGCGCGCTGCTGGGAGGAAGTCAAAAGTTCTGACCCAGGTCTGCTGCACAATATCAACCTGTTAGTGAAAATGTGTGAGTCAGAACTTCTGACTCTGGTGCCCTGCAAAACAGAAACCTGTTAGTGTGAAGGTCAGAAGTTCTGACTCCCATGCGCTGCAAGACAGAAGTTTGTTAGTGGGGAAGTCAGAAGTTCTGACCATGCTGGAAACACAATAATTTTCAGAAGTTCTGATATTATTGATAGCAAAACAGGCCTCAAAAGTGCTGGCATCAAAGTCAGTGCTTGGTTTCCACCTGTGCTAGTCAGAACATCTGCAATTTTATTATTTTTCCACAAAACAGAAGGCATGCCTAGGACAGTCTCAGCAAGTGTCATAGCGTTTCAGAAGACAGAACCAAAAAGGTCACAGGCAGATTCTACACTGATTCACTTCCTACTTAAGCATTCAGAGGCATGAAAATCCTCAGAACACGTATAGCAACAACATGATATCTACATTGTGTTTATTGAGCATGCAAAGCTGATGATGCTTAGCAGCGTGGTGAGAGTCACCAGGTGCTTACCTTGCTGTTGGAAGAAAATCTGTGAATTGGAGCTAGCTTTAGCTCTGATGGTGTTCTGGACATGTTCTTTTTTAGAATGGGTGGATGGAGAAGATATATGTATGTATGGTCAGAAACTGTATGGGCGTTCTCTAGTCAGGAAGCAAATTGGGTATCAATGAAGTTTGGAGGCAGGAAGTTCAAAGTTATGAAACACTAGGAATTTTGGCAGAGTTTCACAATGTATTCTTGCTAAAGTTTTCTGTTCCTCTTCTAGCAATTTTTTTGGATTTTTTGACCGGGATTTTAATGGACAATGGTGTCCTATTTATAGGCAAGGCTTTGTGAATTTTTAAACGTTAAATGGCGCCAATACTATGCAGTAGGTGTTAACTTGTTCTTGAAGGAAGTTCATGGAAAGTTGTGATAATGAACAGTTTTTTCAGGCTAGACTGGAACAATAGGCGAAGATTAAGGGAAAGTGACGCCCATAGGCGAAAAGTGGCACATAGATCCAAGCTTAACCTTGTACGAGGGTGTTGTTATACTGCACGTGGAAAGGCCCTATGGATAAATGTTCAAAAGTAGTTGTGAGCATTTAATGGGCATTAAATGGTGATGAGATTGGTCAAGACTAAGAGATCTTAGTGTGAGATTTGCATTATTACCTATATCCCGAGCCAACAGTTCTACTTTACCCAAAAAACAACGCAAACCAAACTCTGACCTTGGCCTCTTGCTGCCCCAGCAAATTCTGAGGGTT
Organism: Vicia faba; assembly: GCA_948472305.1. NCBI lineage: Eukaryota > Viridiplantae > Streptophyta > Magnoliopsida > Fabales > Fabaceae > Vicia > Vicia faba. The sequence continues at coordinate 1,008,440,880 of OX451737.1, forward strand.
CTCTAGATTTTCCAGCATGTTCTTTTTGATCTGCCTCTGAAAACTCAGGACTTAGAGATTCTGCTTCAGTATTATACCCAATCTGCTGGTCCCATTACCTTTTAATCCCAGCACGTTATGAAGGAGTTTCAGGCTTTGTTGCCTTCCTTGCATTTCTCTAGCAAACTCTGGCTGAACTTGCGTAATTTTTGAAAGGGCCATGTTCTGTTTAAAGATTACGTGCTGAACCATGTTTACAACCCCTAACTGAGTTGGTGTAACTGCTGAAGAACCAACTTCTGATTAAATGTAATGTGCTGAGCCAAGTTTGCAACTTCTGACCATTTCCGCCTAGAGGTTGGTTCAGAGGTTCTGAAGTGCCATTTTTCTTAAATACTTAGAAAATCTCAAGTACTTAGAAATTTGGTTTTTGAACCTTAGTTGGAATACACTTATCATTTCAAGCATGTTTTGCTGAAATAAGATTTTTTTCGGGACTTGATTTTATTCAAGAGGTCAAGGTTTGGCCTTTCAGCGCAGATGACTATTTTGGTCTTGGGAGTGATCTTCATGAAAAATTTGTAATCCAAAGCTTGGGATTGAATGGGGAGTAAACTTGAGAAAAATGAGAGGGCAAATTTTGGGGTACAACACAGGGCTTTTTGCAGAATGTGCATTTTGGGCAATTCCAATAGCTTAGGTGACTTCTTTCCTCTCTTATCTCTCAATGACAATGAAAAAAACAATTTGCTCTTTTGCCTTTTTTCTAATTCTAAAAGGTTTGCAGTTGGAAAATGATGATTTCTTGAGCAAGTGTTTTTGTTTGACTTAGAATCTTAGCTATTTGTCATACCGTTACCTCGTTTTTGTTGATGTTGTTTGTTGTTTGTCTAGTTGTGATGTTGTTTGTTGTTTGATTAAGTTTGTAATGCTGTTTGTTTGGTTTAGTTTGCGCTGCTGTTTGTTTGGTTTAGTTTGCGCTGCTGTTTGTTCTTGGACAGTTTGTAGCATTTTGTTTTTGTAGCATGCTTGCAAATTTCTCTTCTTCTTTCTTTTTATGAACTAAGAAGGATAACCTTCTTGTGATTTGCAATTAGGGGAAATAAATTATGATAAATTAAACAGCATTCTGATTCCACATTGCAAACCTTAATGATGAATACTTTTTTTTTTGAAAAATTCTTTTTCATGCCCATATAATTTGCACTAATCATATTTTCTTTCTCTTGTCTTCATGTGAGCAAAATTGGATATGACCAAGCAAAAAACGCAAGAAATTTGTAGCAAGCATGGAAGTCTTGGCGATAAGCAAAGGAATCTGATACGACTTCAATCTTCAAACAACTAAGACATAGATTAATTCTCCTAGGCCAAACATTCATTTGGATTTTCCTTGTAACTTAGAAAAATCATTCTTGTATTGTATCCAATAGTTGTACCAATTCATCTTTAAATACAATAAGTTGTAAAACATAAAGTATTTAAAAGAATAAATTGTTTTGTAACAATGTTTGAAATTGGAGAAAATCTTGAGTTGTAGCATGAAGTATTCTAGTGTTATTTTATGACTTGAAATCTTTTATCAACAACAACTTGTAATTTCTCTTCGCATCCTAATTAATTTTTGAAATTTCCAATCAAGATATTTGAAATAAAATGCTCCAGTCTGGTAACTTAAATTCCAAGTAATCCCAATAACTTTGTAACTGTATTTCAAACAAACCCGCACTGTATATTCCATTTCCTAACAAAACAAATGTTTTAAGGACACAAATCATCTGGTCAACCTGGATCCCACAACCATGAGTGTCCTAAATGACATTCTTAACTTCTATCTCTTATCCCAAACAAATCATGCTCTGAGAACAAACATTATCTTTTCAATAAACTGCGTTTTAAGAAAATTCAAAATCAATCAAATGCCTGGCTATGATTTGATAATTTTAAAGTTTTCCAAACTCAAATTTCTTCCGATTCTTTGAAGATAAACCCGTGAGCGACATCACATCTGACCATGAACAGACAGAATCGTCTCAAAATCTTGTAGCTCGAAGAAATCATAAATACAACCTTGAGGAAGCATGAAGACCTGTGAAAGCCAATTGGATCTTTGAAAACTCATTTTCTTTTGAGAATTGCAAGAAAACCCTAATTGCAGGTTTACTTCCACAGAAGAGAATCTGTCTGGTCGATTTCTGAGCCAACTTGAATATCCGAGAAACCCTAGGGTTGTGTCTTCTATGAAAAATGGGAGGGCAAATTTTGGGGTACAACTAACACAAAGTCCATACTATCATCTTTCTTCTTTACAAGCAAAACCAGAGCTCCCAAAGGCGATACACTTGGTCTCACAAATTTATTTTCAAGTAAGTCTTCTAACTGCTTCTTCAACTCTGCTAGTTCAAATGATGGCATCCTGTATGGCGCCATAGAAATCGCTCTTGTACGAGGAACAAGATGATAACTAATTCCATTTTCTTTCTAGAAGCACGTCAGGAATATCATCTTGGAAAACCTCAGGAAAATCACATACTACTTGCAACTCATCGATCACAGTCCGATTCTCAATAGATAGAGACTCCATCAATGAAAACACCAGAGCTTCATCTTGCATTAACTTGTTCAGCTGCCTAGCCAACAAGAATTCAGCTTCCTCCTCCTTATTGGGAGCAGAAAACCGAATGAATTTTTTGTAGCAATTAATATGAACATAATTATATTCCAACCAGTTCATACCTAAAATCACATCCAGACCACTCAACGATAAAAAAACTAGATCCACAACAAAATCTCTATCATAGATTGAAAAAGGACACTTCAAGTACACTAGAGAAGTAGTCACCGATCCCTTAGATGGAGTATCAATAACCATCTCTCCATTCATAGAAGATAACACAAGATCCAACATTTTCACACAGTCAGTAGCAATAAAATAACGCGTAGCACCAATATCAATAATAGTAATTAAAGGAATACTATTAATGAAACATATATCTCTTATCAAGCGGTCTCTATTGAATGGATGAGTCCCAGATAAAGCAAACACTTTCCCACCGGACCGAGCTTGCTCCAGTTTCTGACACTAACCCCTGATATGTCCTTCTTCACCATAATTGAAACATATTACTTCTTTGTGCCTACAGTCAGTCACCTCATGCCCAATCTTGCCACAACGGAAACACCCGCTCAATTCAACAATTCATTCATTACTCTGATGACAAGGTTTTCCACATTTGTAACACACAATACCAGCAGGAGCACCTCTCCCACTTGGCCTCTTACCATCATCAGCTTTTTGTTTTCCTTTGTCAGTCAGATCGTTGTAAGGCTTCCCACAATTCTGTTGTTGCTTTCCCCTCTTATCATTCATGATCTTGTAGTGAGCCTTAATGTCCTATTCATAGATTCTGTAACTATTCACTAAGTCTAGAAACTTACAGATCCGCTGATACGCAATTGCTTTCTTGATCTCTTAATGCAAGCCATTTTCAAACTTTATGCACTTTGAAAATTCAGCAGTTAGCTCGCTGTAATGAGGGTAGAACTTTGCCAGCTCCATGAACTTAGCACCATAGTCAGTTACCGACAATTCTCCCTGTTTTATATATAGAAATTCATTTTATTTTTTCCCGCAAACATCTTTCGGAAAGTACTTTCTCCGAAATTCTATGCTGAACACAACCCACGTAATCTCTTCTTCTTCACCATTCAACCTTTGGAGATTACTCACCCACCATTCATCAGCTTCTTCCGCCAGCATGTGAGTGTCGAACCTCACCTTCTGTGAATTAGTATAGTCCATAACCTAAAAGATTCTCTCGATCTCCTTGATCCAACTATGCACTTCATCAGGATCATGCTTACCCTTGAACATAGGTGGATGGTTCCTCTGGAATGCTTCCAAGATGTGGGATCCATCATTCCCACTAGCATTAGGATGATGTTGCACAACCTGATTCAAATCCTGCAAAGCAGCAGCAAGTGTAGTATCATTCCTTCCATCCATTACTCTGTTGCACATCATAACATCAAACAATGGTTAGACGAAACATATTGACAATATTCAACTGTCACACTACACTATTGACTCAACAACCTGGTCGGACAAACTGACCTGCTCTAATACCACTAATGTAACACCCTATTTCCTGTCGGTAATTTAACCCAAAAAATAGAGTAAATTAATTCACAAAATAAAACATAAAAAATAGGATGCCACATCTTCATACACCATACATACTCATAAAAAAGATACCTAACACAAATGTCTAATCTTTGTTGCATTTATTCGCAATAGAAAAACATCATTAAAATTATTCTCAACCTAAGTAATAGTTATCACCATTCAAAAGTTAAAGTAAAACATCAATTAAAATCCAACAAACGGAATTCTACAATAGTTTACTCTCATAATAACAAAACAAACACAAAACCCCCAAGTGTTACGTATCAGAGCTGACACTGACTCAATCTATGCAAAATAAGGCACTTCTCAGTGAGCCTCTACCTCAAGCTACTTTGGATCATTTGCACGTTATCTATGTAGAGGCAACATTCAAACATAACGGGTGAGATATCATAACAATATAAAAGCGATCCTAATAATGAGTATATAGTAATTTAAGTACGCATAAATATACTTCTCTACCTTACACCTTTACTTCTTCCATCATACCACGAAATTACATCAACATACGAGTGAATATAAACAGAACACATAATACTCATCATAATATGGATCATATTCTTTTAGCATCAAACATCAAGTTAACAATCATAATGTAATGCAATGAGATCAAAATTTACTCAATGCATGTGGTACCAATAGATAAGATTCCTCATCATAATAATGCCAAATTAGGGAAACAACATACTAATGCCAATACATACCATCTTTTTCCCATACAAGCCATCTTTCGCTAATACGTGCCATTTTTCGCCCATACGGACCATCTTTTCATGAATGCATGTGACACCAACATGCAACAACTTAATTTACATTGATAATACTAATCATTAATGCCACGCCAATACAAGACATCATCATCACCATCATGCAATACATCATACAAAACACTCGAACCATTCATACAACATCATATTACTCTATCGCAACTTAATTCATAGCAAACTGCTCTGGAATATACACAGATAAGTATAAATGTTGGTCAAATAATTAGATACTGTATTCCAAATTATTTTATAATATAGGAAATAATTTTAGCTTTCCAACGGTCCAAACAGGGCGTCAAACGGACACCTGAGGTGAAAGTTATGCGATTTACAAATTTTGAAAAATATAACATTTCAGTGATAACCAGTTACTACCAGGAGGGTAACCGGTTACACCCCTCTGGTTCAGAATTACAACGCTATTATCCAGATGGGTAACCTAATACCACCTATGCCGTACCCGGTTACACGTTCCTATTTTTCCCAGTTTTTCCAAAATTGCATAGGGTAATCGGTTACTCTCTATGCTGTACCCGATTAGACCTACTGTAGAGTTCAAATATATGTAATTCTGTAGGTTACAAAAATACATGTTTTAAAACCCCACTTCTCAACATTTCAACCAAAACAGTATCTTATAATTACACTAAATATTCACCAACATTTCCTATCAATTCCATTCAATATTGATCATCAAATTTCACCAATAGCATACAAAATGCATCAAAGAATTCATCAATGGGCAAAATCCCATCAAGCAAAATAGAGAGAATCAAGAATACAAACTCATGGAACCTAAACACTACCATACCTCATTTTTATCCAACCCATTATAGTGTTAGAATCCCATCCTTACCTTGGATTTTGGTCGATTCTTGACTCCTACGGTGAACTATCTTGCCCTAGCCTTTTCCTCTTCTTCTCTCTTCTACGATCTTCTCTGTCCTTTTTCTACGTTGTTTTATTCCTCTTCTTTATTCTCATTCTATTTTATTCTAAGGACCCTTAAATCATAATACCAACGCTGCCCTTCCAATTAACTAAATAATTATCTAAATAACCATAAAATAATAATAATTATTAATTATTATACTATAGTATTTAAATCTAATATTTTAATCCAAATAATGATAATAACTAGCCATATCTCTACACCTCATGTTTCTACACTTTTGGTCATACACCCCCCATGATCTCAACTCCAATAATTCCTAAGGCCTCTAATTCCCAAAAAAATATATCACAAATACATCACATCATCTAATTAATTTAAATAAAAATAATTCAATGAAATTGGGGTGTTACACTATGTCCACGGGACCTCTGATGAAACGCACAAGTCTGATCAGCTTTATAATACCATGGCAGCGTTTGAGGTATGGCAGGAGGAGAACTAGTCTGAACTAGGTTCTTCTGGATTAGTGCAGGAAATAATTCGTTATATCTCATTAGGATAGGATCAAAAGCTTCTCTTTTTGGATGTTGCCCTTGGTTACCTTGTTTAGGTGCTTTCTGATAAGCAACAATAATTAGAGCTTGTTGTACCCTAAAATTTTCCCTTCCATTTTCTTTAAGACATTCTTTTAAGGGTTCTCAAAGTTATTCAAGGGTTGACCAGTCAAAGTGTTCCTCCTAAGCAAAGGGTCTACAACTAGGATTTTGAGTTTCTCAAGGAAATTTGGGTTGCAAAGGTATCAAGTGGTTTTCATGGTTCATCATACGCCCTCAATAGTGCTCATGTCATGTTTTAAATCTTGCATCATATGTTTCCTCAGTCAATGGCTCAGATGATTGAAAATCAACTGTATTGGGTAAAGAGTCAACTATGGTCAACATACAGTCAAACTTCAAGATTTTTGGTCAACATCAGCATTTTGAAGTTATATTCATCATTTTATCAAGGGTTGATCATGATTCCTCAAAGAAAGCCCTCAAATCATCAAAGGTCAAAAATTGTAAAACTAGGGTTTCCTTAGGAGAAGTCAACTAAACTTTGACCAAGCATAAATTTCACATGCTTCATTAAATTTTCCCCAACCAAATCCCATTTTGAAGGAAATTCAATTCTCTACAACTTTGTATTTATGCTCAAGTCCAAAAAGTGCTTCGTTTGAAAGATATGAGCTAATACATTATAGGTCATTTCAAAAGTAAACAAAAAGACACTTTTGTCAAGGCAATTTACATCAATATAAAGTCTCAAAATTCCAAAATGATCAAAAGAGAAATTGTAGAGGACATCTTGAGCTTTCCAAAATGTCTAATATCACCTTCAAAGGATGAAAATTGAACAAGTTATGAGTTTCACAAGTTGGGAAATTTTTGAGAAATGCATGAAATCTCAATTGAGCAAATTTGTGATCTTGGGCTATTGGGCCTAAGTTTTGGAATCCAAATGTGTTCATGATATATTTAAAGACCCTTAAGTGCATTCATGCTTTTATTTAGTTTTTTATTTTATTTATTTTGACTTTATTTATTTAAAATCAAAATTAAATCAAATAAAATGCAAGCTTAATGGACAAGACATGTGAGGCTTAGGGTCTAATCTTTTGTAGGCCCAAACAACTCATTCCAACCTATTGCAATCTTGCCAAAACCATGTAAACCAAGAAAAGAAAGAATCTTCACAAAATGGGAAACATTTCAAATTATTTTGGAAACAAATCAAACCATAATTCCATTTAATTGTGTACCATTTTTGTTAACCTAATATGATTCATCATATATACACAAGCCTAAGATCTCAAAAACACACGCAGCTGCTGCCTCTAAGCCTAAGCTTTGTTCACAAAATTTTCAAAAAATTCCAAGCATCGAATCCTAATTTCCAAAAGTTCTCAGCCCAAACGAGTGATCAAACATCGCTCCTGATATTCCCAGGAGTCTCCTCAAGCTCTTTAGCACGTCCCAATGTCCCAGAACATCCCACTTGACAACACCAGTTTGGTAAGGTTTTAAGTTTTGAATCTCTGATTTTAATCACATTTCATGGCATACTAATGCTTGATTGAGTTTATGTGAACTTATAGATCAGGTATGGATGGTTAAATCAAAGATTCCATGTTAGGATCGAAAGATGCCATAACTAGGGCAGTCAAATGAAATCTCTTTGCATCTCATGCTACAGGTGTTTCTAGTCAAAACAAAACCCATATTCAAACTCATGAGGGTCAAATTAGGAGGGACATGTTATTTTATATCATTAATATCTTGATTTATGCAGGTTTCGTGTTTGCAGCTTGTCGGAGAAGACGACCGGAGCTAGGGCTCCAGTGCTTTTCCGTCCATATACTTCACTTCATATTTTGTTGTTTTTGTTTAGTTCAAATACCAGATGTAGTGGCCGCCCCAGTGGAAAGCGTGTGTATGTTAAGGTGTTAGTGTTCCAGGGCATGGGTTCGATCCCTGCCCCATGGCATATTATTTTTTAATACTTTTCTATTTCAGATCCAATGCTAATCATGTCCGTGCATGCACCGTGCATCTCAAATTCCTCATCATTAGATGCTCATCAAGCCAGATCCAACGCTGCTGATGGCCTCCCCATGATGCACCCCAGGGAGCCACCCTCACTGGTTCCAGCGCAAACAATATGGGCTCCTTGATTGGGCTTAGCAATTTCGTATTCACACCCCCCAATTTTTTTTCTACAGCAGGCCCATTACATTTTTTTGTGTTTTAATTAATTATTTTCTTTTTAATCAATTTTATTAAATCAAAAAATCATTAAAAAAATATATTTAGGTTTCTGATTAATTAATTTAATTTTTAATAAATAAAAATTTATTTAATTTAATCACACTTTGATTTTATTTTATTAATTAGTTTGAAAATTAATTAGAATTAGGGTTATTTATTCTTTTACATTATGAAAATATTTTTCTAACCAAAACACCAAAAATATTTTCCTAACAATTAAAATTTTTAGGTTTTTAATATCTTTCCCTTTTTCACAATCTCTGGGCGCCCAATTATTTTTGCATTATTATTTTCTAATATTATAACTGTTAATGGTCTGTAATAGCTTTAATTAGGGTTTACTATTTTTCACCTCACTTTTATGGTTTGTAACCCCCTTCTCTGAAGCTCTGTTATAGTCTAGATTTATTTTTCCACAATTTACTGTTTTCCTTATTATTGCTAGTTTAATAGGACTGTATGTCAAATACTAAAAGTAAACGCTAGATAACCATAAATCCAAGACAAAAATAACTGAAAACAAATCACCTTGCACACGCGCACCTCTAGGGTGACCCCCACTTGTTGCCTCGGATAAAAATAGTCATGTCCCTCGAACGTGGGGCGCTTTAGCAAAGACCCTGAGTTAAAAAGATCGTAGTCCCTCGATGACCCTTTGATGATGCCTCGGTAAATAGATCTTAGTCCCTTATGACAATTGCTAAAGCGTCCTATGAGTTGCCTTTTTGACTGTATGATGACCCTCGTTTGTCCCTCAAACATCCAATGATAGGGCTTCCTACTAACTAATAGTAGGATACCACTATCTAAAGGAAGAGGAAAATAATGCGAAAGACTTTTAAGTAGGTAGATAGCTTTTAATCGCTTGCTCACAAAAACATCCTTTTTCACATAAACACTTTTCTGAAATATTTTCAAAACAAACACTTTGTATGCGTTCTTGTTGGCTCTTGAATTCGACACCCACGATAAATTGGCCTTATGGGCCAAAAATAGAGCAAATAAAGCCAAGCTGGAAAATACTTTGGCGGATGGAAAAACTTAGAGAAATATCTGAGTTGCAAATTGGTCTTAGACCAGACATCGCCATCAAATCTTCAACTGAAAAGGTCATGTGACCTTCGACTAGAAGAATAACCCTCGTGTCAACACCAAAGACGAAGGATATTTGAATTTGAAGATTGGAGGGAAATGCAGTTTGCCCAGCAGTTAAGGGAAAGCGACGTGGCCGGAAGATAGAGGTCGAGGGGCATGCAGAGGGCACTTGTCTTCATCCTAGAGCAAGGCAAACCCTCGACAGTTACATAATTTTAGTATAAAGATAGGAAGTTTGTGTAGATTTTCCGTGTGATCAACCTATTGTACTAGTCACTCAACATTATTCAAGTACCCGCTATGTGTGAAAGAATAACTGAGAATGTACGTTGGAAACACCACCTTTTATTAATCAAATATTTTACATTATTTTGATCTTCTTTTCCAAAGTTTACGTTTCCTGCATTTTATCTGCATTTCTATTTGCTTTCCAAAACCACAAACACCGTATCCCCGGTCGAACGTGTGTTCTTCCTAGATATTTACTTTTACATTAAACCAGCACAAAAATTAGCATATGTTTTGGGATCAATTTGATCAATCCCGCGAGTAACCAAAAGGGCTTTCCTTTTTGGAGGATCAACGGTTGTTTACCAAAAACCACGGTAAACAAATTGGCACACCTGGTGGGACATTGCTAATTTTTATCATCTGTTTGTTCATTTATGTTATTGCTTTCCTTTTATATGTATACCGTGTTACATGTTATAAAGAAGTTGTAGAATAACCACCAACGAGTGTACTATTAGGAAGAGAAATAGCGAAAGTAGAATGGCTAATGAGCCAAATCATGGAGAAATACCTTCACCAAATACTACAGGGACAACGGTTATAACTACCGTTGGAGAAAATATCTCAACATCTGTTAGTTCAATACCAACGTTAACCACGAATCAAACAAGACCCATACTTTCGTATGTAGGTCCTAGAGGTCCATTAGGAACACCGCCACCATGAGCAAATCCAGGATCTCGACCGTACGTTCCCCCAGGATTTTCGACAGCCTGGATGGGTCGAGAACAGCCGTATGGCATGCCAACCACTGAAATGGATAGCCTTATGAATGTTGTGTCTACATTTTCAGAACCTTTGGTGAGTACGTCTTCACCATTACAGGGATCTGGAGCCAGTATGGTAAATTTGGGTAGAAACCAACTTTTAGGAGGGCCATCACATGCAATACCAAGCCTCACAAATGCTTCTGCAGTAATTTTGAGGCAACAGATGGATGAAAGTAATTATGATATGGTGCAAATGCTGGTACAAACCCTAAGTACAATGCTGAACCCCCTAATAAAAAATACTACCCAGTCGAATCAACAAATGGCAGCACAAATGACGCGCATGGTTGAATTCTTTGGGGTTCCCCAAACTATTCGACAACCCCAAAGAATACCAATAAGAGTGAACCAAGGGGTAATCTTGGAAGAAGATTTAACCATTAATCAAAATCCACAAATCCCTAGAGTAGAAATAGAACAACCTAGGGTCAAAATACCTCGAAATCTCCTACAGATCCCTAGAGAGGTCGATCAAGGATTGATTATGGTGAATAGGAACCAAAACGCTGATGAATTGATACAGCAAGTTCGACACCAAAATTATGGAACAGATAATAATCTGACTGCCATGATCGAAATGATTATGATACAGAATGGGATGAACATGGGTTTTCACAGACCAAACTTCACATCCCCATTGTCAGAATATATTCTGCAAACAGATTTACCCCATAGGGAAAAAGTCCCCAAGTTTACCAAATTTTCAGGGGATACGACAGAGTCTACTGTCGAACATGTGGCGAGATATTTTATAGAAGCTGGGGAAATAGCAAACAACGAAAACCTTAGGATTAAATATTTCCCAAGTTATCTAACAAAAAACGCTTTTACTTGGTTCACTACCCTCCCAGCCAATTCGATCCATAATTGGAATCATTTGGAAAGGTTGTTCCATGAACAATTTTACATGGGACAGACCAAAATAAGTTTGAAAGAATTGGCTAGTGTGAATAGGAGATTCACTGAGCCAATAGATGATTATTTGAATAGGTTTCGACTGCTTGAAGCCAGGTGCTTTACCCAAGTGCCTGAACATGAATTGGTCGAAATGGCAGCAGGGGGCCTAGATTATTTCATTAGGAAAAAAGTTAGATACCCAATACTTGAGAGACATGGACCAGCTGGCCGATAGAGTTCGACAAGTAGAACGCCTTAAAGCCGAAAAGGCTAAAGCGACCAAAACTCATCGAAGAGAAAGAGTAGCCTATGTCGAAATGGATGATGACGATCCAGAGACATCTAGCGATCCTATAGATGTCGAAGAAGGTGAAATACACTTAGCAGAATTAAAACAAGGGCCGCCATACTCTTGTAAATTACTAGTGCCCTCAAATGGGAAGAATTTTGTTGAGTTCGAAAGGAACAATGACAAATTCCCAAAGAAAACATATAGTTTCGACATCACTAAATGTGACAAAATATTTGATTTATTAGTCAAAGCTGGCCAAATGATAGTGCCCCCTGGGGCAAAAATGCCTCCTTTAGAACAAAGAAAGAAAATAGGTTTTTTTGTAAATATCACATTTTTCTAGGCCATAAAACCTCACAATGTTTTCTTTTCAGGGATCTTGTTCAAGAAGAACTCAAAGAAGGAAGGCTCAAGTTCTCTAATAAGCCGACAATGAAAATTGATGCGAACCCGCTACAAATGGATGCACACTATGCTGAACCCGTTGGAATCCATATGGTCGAAGTTTCTGAGGACTTCATCAACAAGCCTGTATTTGGAAGTTTTACTGGAAACATATCTAGGAAAACTGTCGAAGGGGTGAGGAAGGCCACTGAAGGCCAGGACAAAGGAGCTACTGAAGGCTCAAGCAAAAGAGCTATTCAAAGATCAAACAGAGGAGCTGCTGAAAGCTCCAATAAGTTTACCACTACAGGTTGTTACTTGGATGCCGTTAAGGGTTCGGCAGAAAACTTGGAAGCCAAGATGAAAAAACGGAACCTCGTTGCCAAGAGCAATGTTGATGTAAATATGGTCGAGGTATCTGAGGCCAAGGCTTTGGAGAAGGCCATTCGACAAGAGGAAGTGAACAAGACAGTATTTCCAAAAGAAAACGAGAATCTGGAAGAATTTTTACATCGATGCCAGAAGAAAAAGTATGAAGTGATGCTGTGTCCCAGATGCAGTTCCATTTTCGACAAGAAAGCTGCGGAGCACATACAAGGTGTGAGAGCGGTGAAGGAAAAATAGGGCACCAATGCTTAGCCAAAAATGGATCCAGAAGTTAGATATGATCACAGGAGGGGATATCAAAAGGGACCCATGAACTAAGTGAGGAGGCCACAAACTTTTCGGCCTCCAACTAATGTACCTGTGGATACTTGTCTCAATACAGTGGGCAGAAAAAGGCCCAATGAAGAAAAATGGCGAATGTTTGACGTGCCAAGGGGCTCTTCCTTGGATTACAGGAAAGAGTACCATACTACTACAACGAATAAAGTGGCTCACATATCAAGCAACTACAAGGGGAAGAACCCCATGTCTCGCTCCCAATGGCGAAGATTTCAAAGACGGCAGAAAGCCGAGAAAGAGGCTGCAGCAGAGCCTCACCCAGAATCTAGCACTAACGTGCCAAGAAAAGAAAAAGGAAAGCGAAGGAAACCTCTGGAGAGGGAACCAATTGCTAGAAGACTGGTGTAGCCAGAACAATGTGGGTCGAATGATGAAGGTAATTCCGAATCCGACGATACTTTAGATATTATGGTAAATGTAATATCAGTGCTGCCCAGGGAGTACAACTGTCAGGTCGAAGTCGAAGAAACTGACTTGATGGTCAAACAAGAAATGGCCAGACATAGGCCAATGTGTTACTGCGTGAAGAATAATGGTTGTGTTGAGGAGAAGAACGCTTTCTTTGAGCCACCTACTGAGGCGATGAAAAATCACCCCAAGCCCCTATTTATCAGAGCAAAGATAAGGGAAGTGACCATAAATAAAATCTTGGTTGATTGTGGGGCGACCATAAATATAATTCCATAATCTATGCTGAGGAAAGTTGGAAAAAAGGATGCTGATATTAAGCCCCATAACATGGTTCTCTCAAATTATGAAGGGGGTATTAGAACCACCATGGGAGTTATACAACTGGATCTCAAAGTGGGCTCAATTCTTTGACCTACCATGTCTATGGTAATTTCAACAAAACCAAATTATAATCTGCTTTTAGGTCGAGAGTGGATACATGGCATAGGTGCAGTGTCATCTTCGATGCATCAGAGGGTTACAATATGGCGCCCTGATGGTATCTTAGAGAACATCGAGGCTGATCAAAGTTACTACCTGGGCGAAGTAAACAACATTGGAAAAAATAGCTTCGACAGGAACTTGGCTCATATAGGGCCTTGCAACCCTCCTGAATTCGATCTGACTCCAGAACCCAATGCTTTTTGCTCTCTTTATCTACACTCTGATCATGGTTTTCAGTGGGATAGAGAGGATTCATCAAACATCGACTATGGAGGGGTTGATGACATACGGCCAACAGGATGGGGGAGTGAGTTTGGTGATGATGACTGAATCACAGGCTCTACAAAGGATTTCAGCATATGTAGCCGAAAATAGAATGATAGCAGCCTTAGAGGCTGAAGTCAAATATATGGCTCTTGAAGCCAATGAACAAGTATCTTCCCAAGAAGGCCCTGGGAAGGATTTCGACCCAGAACCCCCTGAACTCAGAAGAGAAAGAAGTACGAAATCAGAGGTTAGACGCCATCTATGATGATGAACATCTAGGTTTCGAAAAAGGTCCGTTGGCAAATAGTGTTAGAATGCTACCACAAGACCCCCTAGAATAAGTAGACCTAGGTGAAGGTCCTGTAAAAAATCCAACATATATCAGCGCAAAGATAGATCCAGAACTCAGGGTCGAAATGATCCAATTGTTAAAAGAGTTAAGAGATTGCTTTGCGTGGGATTATGACGAAATGCCTGGTCTCGACAGAAGTTTGGTGGAACTACAATTGCCAACAAAACCTGGAAAGAAGCCTGTCAAGCAAACTCCAAGGCGCTTTGCACCAGAGATTCTGTCGAAAATCAAAACGGAAGTCGAAAGACTACTGAAATGCAAGTTCATTCGAACGACCATGTATGTCGAACGAATTGCAAATATAGTACCTGCTATAAAGAAAAATGGTACCTTAAGGGTGTGCATTGATTTCAGAGATTTGAATGCTGCAACACCCAAAGATGAATATCCAATGCCTGTGGCAGAAATGCTTGTCGATTCTGCCGCTGGTTTCGAATACATGAGTATGCTTGACGGATACTCTGGATATAATCAAATTTTTATTGCTGAAGAGGATATGTCGAAAACAACATTCTGTTTCCCTGGGGCCTTAGGCACTTACGAATGGGTAGTGATGCCTTTTGGCCTAAAAAACGCAGGGGCAACGTATCAAAGAGCAATGAATTCTATCTTCCATGATTTTATTGAGACTTTTATGCAGATTTATATTGATGATATTGTTGTCAAATCTGTTTCAGGGAAGGCTCACATGGGCCATCTTCGACAATCCTTTTAGAGGATGAGACACTATGGTCTAAAAATGAATCCTCTAAAGTGCACTTTTGGTGTCAAAGCAGGGGACTTCTTAGGCTTTGTGGTCCATAAAAAGGGAATCTAGATAAAACAAAACAAGACCAAAGCTATTTTGGAAGCCAAAGCGCCAACCAACAAGAAGGAGTTGCAGTCTCTACTTGGAAAGATAAATTTCCTAAGGAGATTTATATCCAACCTCAGTGGGAAAATGCAAGCCTTCTCACCACTACTTCGACTCAGCAAAGGAGGATTTTAATGGGGGCAAGAACAACAAGAGGCCTTCGACAAAATCAAAGAGTACCTCACCAAACCACCTATTCTGGTACCGCCTTGTAGAAATAGAAGTATGATATTGTACATAGTTGCATCTGATAAAACCTTAGGGAGCATGTTAGCTCAAGAGGATGAGAATGGTGTCGAAAGACCCATCTACTACCTCAGTAGAGTTTTAAATGATGCATAAACTAGATATAACGAAGTTGAAAAACTATGTTTATGTCTTTACTTCTCATGTACAAAACTCAAGCAATATATTAAACCAAATGATGTTTACGTTTCGTCTCATTTTGATGTCTTCAAATATATGTTGTCGAAACCTATTTTGCACAGTAGAATTGGCAAATGGGCACTTGCATTAACTGAGTATTCATTAACCTTTATGCCTCTCAAGGCTGTAAAAGGTCAAGTGGTAGCAGACTTTATAGTCGACCACTCAATAAATGAAGAACCACTAAATTACTTGGAGATTGAACCTTGGAAGTTATACTTTTACGGTTCTAGTCATAAAGACGGAACTGGAGTGGAGGTTCTAATTATTTCTCTAAAAAAAATTCCAACAACATTTAAGTACAAGATCGAAGGAGATTGTTCGAATAATGAGGCTGAATACGAAGCTTTAATCATAGGCCTTGAAATCTTGTTGGAATTGGGGGCAACTCGAGTTGAAATAATGGGAGACTCAGAGTTAGTCCTAAAACAAGTTAAAAAATAATACAAATGCATAAGAGAAAATCTTATCATGTATTTCATAATAGCCAGGCGTTTGTTGAAGAACTTCGAAGTGGTTAACATTCGACATATACCAAGATTGGAAAATCAAGTGGCTAATGATTTAGCACAAATTGCTTATGGGTATAAAGTTTCAAAAGAAAAACTACAACAAGAAATCGAAGTTAGAGGAAGAGTAGCATCCACTAAGTTATCTCCAACATATTTGGAAACAACAACATTGGGATACACTGATCATGAAAACTTCGAAATTTTGTTCATAGACAATCTAACAGAACAAGATTGGAGAAAGCCTATAGTAAATTATTTACAAAATCCAGTGGCTTCGACAGAGCGAAAGATAAAGTATAGGGCTTTAAGCTATATACTAATGGGAAATTAATTATTCAAGAAAACACCTGAAGGTGTGCTACTGAAATGCCTAAGTGAAGCTGAAGCATACATAGCCCTTTATACCACACACGCCAGGGCATGTGGAGCACATCAAGTAGTCCATAAGATGAAATGGTTGTTGTTTCGACAAGGACTGTATTGGCCCACTATGTTAAAAGATTGTATTGAGTTTGAAAAAGGATGTCAATAATGTCTAGTACATACAAGCATCCAACATGTACCGGCAAGCGAACTTCATTCGATTGTGAAACATTGTCCTTTTAGAGGATGGGCTTTAGATCTTATTGGAGAAATTCGACCATCATCCTCTAAAAATCATAAATACATATTGGTGGGCATTGATTATTTTACTAAATGGATTGAAGCAATTCCTTTAGTCAATGTAGACCAAGAGAATGTCATTGAATTTATTCAAAAGTACATTATATATAGATTTGGAACCCCTGAGACAATAACGATAGATCAAGGATCAGTCTTTACTGGTCGAAAAATGCAAGAATTTGCTACAGAAATGGGATTCAAACTGTTAACGTCTACACCTTACTATGCACAAGCCAACGGCCAAGTCGAAGATGCAAATAAGGTGGTAATCAGTTTAATAAAGAAACACATGGGAAAGAAGCCAAGAAACTGGCATAAGACGTTAGATCAAGTTTTATGGGCTTGTCGAACCTCTCCTAAAGAGGCTACAGGAACAACATCATTTCGTCTAACTTATGGTCACGATACGGTATTGCCAGTGGAAATTTGTCTACAGTCAACAAGGGTTCAGAGACATCAAGATATCCCTTCTGAAGTTTATTGGAATATGATGTTGGACGAATTAGTTGATTTGGACGAAGAAAGGTTGAAAGCTTTAGACATCTTAAGTTTACAGAAGAAAAGGGTCGAAAAATCCTACAATCGAAAAGTAAAACCTAAGACATTTCCTCCTGAGGATCTAGTATGGAAGGTAATTCTCTCAATGGATCGAAAAGATAAAAATATGGGAAAATGGTCCCCTAAGTGGGAAGGACCTTTCAAAATTATCCAAAATTTCTCTGGTGGAGTCTATGAGAACGAGGAGTTAAATGAAGATCAAAGACTTCTGAGAGTAAATGGTAAATACTTGAAAAAGTATAGACCTATGCTTCAAGAGGTTAAAATATCCAATGTATAGTCACAGTCGAAATAAGGAAAAATCCAAAATGGAAATTTCATTAAAAATTGCCAAAATGGCCTTGAGCCATTACAATAGATGATTATACAAATACAGAGATAGAATTTAAAAGGGGAGATTGGCTTTGATCTGAAGATATTTAATCCTCTGTAATTCAAGACGTCTTTCACACAGAGCCTTCGACTGATGCAGAGTTTCAAGTTTAGCATCGAGCGTTTGAGCCCGATCAGCATGTTTAACCCTTCAACAAGTTCCTATTGGCTTTCAGGCTTAGTATTGATGGCGAGAAGTTCTTCTTTCCTTTTATCATTGGCGGCAATTTTAGCCTCCAGTTCTTTGATTTGCGCCCTCATATTAGTTGTATCTTGATCAATCTCCTCAACTTCTTTTTGCCTAGCCTTTTGAGCCTTCGACAGCTCTTTTACTTTGGAGGTTGATTCAATAGCAGTGTACCAGGCAGCAGCTACGTGACTGTTGGCCTCTTCGATCTCGCGAGTGAGAGTCCTTCGATGGTTGTAGTCTGCTGACACTTAGTCAATGATGGAAGTTAAATCCAAAATAACGCTAGCTATATCTGGAGAAGCAGCAAGGAGATCAATGACCCTCAAAGTGGTCTTCAGGAAGGAAGGAGCAGTAGGTTCTCCCTCCAAGGTTAGCATTAAATCTATTTTGAAAATTTGCGCCTTAACCTTTTGAAGTGCCTCATCAAGAGGAGACGTTGGGGTAGATTTTCCAGACACAGTCGAAACGATGTGATCAGAAGAACTTTCCCGACCCTCAAGAATGGCATTAAAATAACCCAGAGGATTTTGCTGTTTCAACAAGGCCAAATCTTCTTTGGTGCGAGACCCTGTCGAAGGGGCTCCCTCGTTAATAGCAGACGCCACATTTTCTACTTGTGCTTGAACATGGGCAGCTTCAGTATTTGCAAGATTTTGGGCCCCTTCAGTAGAGTTTTCTCTGCCATCAGCCTCTGGAATTTTTTCATTCTGATTCTCCCCCTCCAGCTGACCTTCCCTCTCTGTTCCAACTACAACATCAGTAGCCTCCTCCTCTTCACCTTCCTGTACATCATCCAGTGGAGCCCTGATTTCTTCCTGTTCTCCCATAGGGCCTTCTTCATTTATTTCTTCTATGGTCTCATGTTGATGCTCAGAAGTTTGGTTCACCTTACTAGCTGAGCTCACAAAGGAGCCTCTTGCTGAAGAAGGCCTATAAGTAGGATCTCCCTCACTATTTAACAAAGTGACATATGCTTCGACAGGAATAGGAGCCTATTTAGAAGTGCCAGCGGTATCCTGAAGATTAAAAATTTTTATTCTCAGAATTATTATAGAAAAAGGGGCTAGTTCAGGAAGTAAGCAGATGTCTGTCAAAGTAAATACCTAAAGAGGAATTTCGGCGCCGGGTCTGGAGTTGTCACTCTCACTAGGATTATTCAGCCTAGCGGCTACCTCTTGCTCAGTGGGCTCTCTAATGATTACAGGAGGAGGCCTCGATTTGGTAGCTGTAATCTTTATTTTTGTCTTTGGGCGAGGCTCAGGTGTAGGAGCTGGTTTCTTTAATTTTTGTCTCTTCAGAGGAACAATAGGAGATTCCTCTTCTTCATCACTAGAGATTTCAATCTCCTGAACCTTTCGTTTCTTGGGAGTGGTTTTCTGAACACCCAGAAAGATAAGAGTCGGAGGAATCAACATCTATACCAGAAAATAGTGAAGGAGAAAGGTATAGTAGAAAGTGAATACCTTTGGTGAAGGTTTCATAGAAGGGTCTCCCCCTTTGGTGCTTTCAGCGGCCTTTTTTATGGTGGTTCTCTTAACAGCTATACAAGAAACGAATATAAGTTGGGTGTTCAAGTGATCGAATCTAAAACAAAGAGACAAGAGAAAAAAAATATTACCTTTCTTAATCTTGTCAAAGACCAGCTTGAACACCTCGCGAAGGTGGTTGGCGAAATCCTTCTCCTCGAAGAATTCTTTGTTGTAATATTGCCTCCACCACCCCTCAAAAATGAGCGAACATATAAAATTAAGATTAAAGTCGAACAAAGTTAGTACGGTCTGACCAACATACCTACCAATGTGCTCGGTAGCTGCATCCTCTGAGTAATATGCGTTATAAAACAATAGCAACTTCTCTCGAGAGTAAATGGGAGATGGAAGTGACTGAACAATGCTGAACTGTCGAGAGACAAGATTCGGTTGGTAAGCAATGAAACTCAGTTGATTCTTCGAACTCTTGAATCTCAGCGGAATGATTCTGGGTCGAAGAAACGACTCCTAAATAGCCACATAATCGTCCTCTAGGTCCTCCTCATCAGCCGAAGGAAATGATCGAGTGAACCATTCTGGACCAACTTTTCGACTGGCGAAGGGAGCCATGGTCAAAACAAAATTTTGGCGCTCTGCAAACATCATCACAAAGCTGGTGAAGGCTTTTTGAAATTGTTGACCCTCATCAGTCGGAGTCAACAAGACTAACCCGGTACCTTCGACCCTCCTATTTAGAATTTCTGGGGCCTCTTCATTTATCTTATTCTTTTGAGGAAGAAAAGATTCAAAAGTGGTGTTGAGCTAGAGTTGAAGAAGCCAAAAGGGGCCAGAAAGGAGCAAGCTTGCCCTGTCTCCAATGACTTTGAGTTGAGTCACTCCATTGTTGATGGACTCATACAGATTGGCCAAAATCAATTCAGCCAAATAGAGAGGGTAGCCATGGTGAAGTTGTGTTCCCAGCGTAAGCATCTTCTTAGTCACTTGAAGTGACTTAGTACAGAAGACGAAGCGAGATAGCCACATAGCTAAGAAGGCTATATGTTCCACCTCTGACACAATGCTGCAAGATTTATCATGAAAATGGTTGATGAATGTGGTATATGTGGGCTTTGTGGCTGAAAACCCAATGGCATCGTCAGATAAATCTTCTGGGTCGAAGTAATCACCAATCGGTCGAAGACCGATAATTACTGCTATATCAAAAAGGGTTGGGGTCACCATTCCACAAGGAAGATGAAACGTGAAATGGGTGATGTCCCAGAACTATAATGAAGACACTAACATGAGAGGGAAATAAGATAACCCTGTCTTCGACAGCATCACCAGGTCATAGATACTCATTTCTTTCCAGATTGGGGTTTATACCTTCTCCATTTTGTTCAGCCAGTCTAAATATTCTGAAGAAAGGCTAGGGCACGATCAAAAGATCCTATTCCCTTTATTCATGAACTGAAGATTAATATCTTCCTTCGTCTGAGCATGTTGTTGATTGGCTGGGGTCGCATCCTCAAGATCACTCTTGGGTTTCTTTGCACAGCCTATAGGCTTAAGCCTAGGGTGAGTGGGGAAGAAAGCACGATTTTTTATGGGATTCTCGATGCATGCAGACAAAGGGCTAGACATGGTATATATATCCTTAGAATACCTGATGGGGATGAGGAGATGGGAGTTGTACGCTTCACGCCTTTCTTTGGTCATAGGTTCAGAGACGAACCTTAGCCCCTCAATAGAATCAGGAGGAGAACTTGTGGGTAAAATCTTTGGTTGACACTGTACGTCAGAAACATTCTTGGGCTTAGGGTTGTTTGGAGAATTGGAGAGGAAGGCCATTGTTATGGGTTGGTGAGAAACGAAGATGATAGAGTCACTACGGTGTAAGGTGTTTTTCTGCAGAAGAGATGAAAAATGCTAAGTGTTATGAAAGTTCCAAAAGAGAGAGCTCAAGGCTATTTATAGTGTCCAGGGAGAAGTGTTTCTCGTCAAGGTCATTTAATGCTATAGACGTAGTGGCGCACGTGGCAGGCAGTAAAGCAGTTACTGTATAGGTGATGGAGAACGTTTGACATGCTTGCCTAGTTTCTAGGAGTAATGGTCATCATGGAAGCATGGTAACGGCTGATTGGAAAGACGTGTTGGAAGGCGAAAAGTACACGTTAAGCCTTTGTGGACAAAAGAGACAGGTGTCGAATAGGAATATCAAAGAATGATTATTTCTCTCGACGTCAAAATAGACATTCTTGGAGGGAAATTTGTTGGCTCTTGAATTCGACACCCACGATAAATTGGCCTTATGGGCCCAAAATAGAGCAAATAAAGCCAAGCTGGAAAATACTTCGACGGATGGAAAAACTTAGAGAAATATCTGAGTTGAAAATTGGTCTTCAACCAGACATCGCCATCAAATCTTCGACTGAAAAGGTCCTGTGACCTTAGAATAGAAGAATAACCCTTGTGTCAACACCAAAGACAAAGGATATTTGAATTTGAAAATTGGAGGGAAATGCAGTTCACCCAGCAGTTAAGGGAAAGTGACGTGGCAGGAAGATAGAGGTCGAGGGCCATGCAGAGGACACTTGTCTTCATCCTAGAGCAAGGCAACCCCTCGGAAATTACATAATTTTAGTATAAAGATAGGAAGTTTATGTATATTTTCCGTGTGTTCAACTTATTGTACTAGTCATTCAACATTATTCAAGTACCCGCTGTGTGTGAAAGAATAACTGAGAATGTACGTTGGAAATACCACCTTTTATTAATCAAATCTTTTACATTGTTTTGATCTTCTTTTGCAAAGTTTATGTTTACTGCATTTTATCTGCATTTCTATTTGCTTTCCAAAACCACAAACACCATATCCCCAGTCGAACGTGTGTTCTTCCTAAATATTAACTTTTACATCAAATCAGCATAAAAATTAGCATATGTTCTGGGATCAATTTGATCGTTCCCGCGAGTAACCAATAGGGCTTTCCTTTTTGGAGGATCAACAGTTGTTTACCAAAAACCACAGTAAACAGTTCTCAACTGATACGAGAATCATTACAAAGTTGTTGAACTTAGTAATTTTCAAAATATTTTCAAACTTATACATTCACAAAGCATTTTCAAAAGTGAGCTAGCAATTAAGAGCTCGTAAATAACTACAGATGAAAAGAGTGGTAACACCTTCCCTTTTCATAACCTACCCCCTTACTCAGAAACATTCTCAAAGGTCTTTCCTGTTCTTTTCACCCTTTTCTTTTATTGGATAAAAGAAAAGTTGGTGACGACTCTTGCTATCCGCAACATCTACGATAAAACACAAAACCAAAAGTCAGTTCTCCCACCGTATTACAGAACTGGCGAATTTGCTGAGGAATATACTAAAAGTTGGGTTACCTTAAGATCTAGATTATATTTATTGTTTTACTTGTTTGCCTTGTATGCTTTATATTTAGGGATATGCTTGGGTTTATTTCTTGTATAGATTCTATACCCGGATTCAGGGGCGTTTTAGGTAATTAGCAATAGATTGTGAAAATTGTACATCGTATATCTATATGGTTGAAGCGATGGCTACGTTAGTGTAACACATTGGTTGGTGTCGGTTTCCCTTGAGTTAAGTCGAGGAGAATGCTGGGCTGCCACGTAGTGTCATAAAGCACTAACTGACCGTAGAACCTTAGTTGACACAACTTAGCCATTAGAAAGTAGTGAGATAATCAGCTTTTACGCAGACTGAAGTTGGTTGATACTCGATGCTACACTCATTGATATCAAACTCTTGGGATACTTCGGTCGCAAATCAGATGCTTTTGATGAAACAATTCCTGGGAGAAAGATCAGTGATATTAAGGATCCTAGAACCCGGTTACTTCTTTTAGGACTGGTTGAGCCAACTAAAACTTCAAGAGGGTACTTACCTATAAACTCCTTGCAAGATTAAACCTAAGGCCTTGTGTGTTTTGTTTGTGTATGACTAAATTGTTCGAACATGACATCATAACATCATAACATCATACAATATCATTTTCACTAACCATTCCAAGGACCAAGGGATTTATCTTTGTTCTATTTTGCAGGTTGTGGCCTCCGCTCGCAGAAATACTATCCGGATCAATTTTGTAAAAGTGTCTCCTCAGCTTAAGGAGTTAGTCTCAAGGGTTCCCGAAAGTTCTCCATTCATCAAGAGGCATGGTCGACTACTCAGTCTGGTTACCCCTAGTTTTGACAAAGACATGATGAGTGTTCTATTCCAGTTCTTTGACCCTGAACATCACTGCTTCACTCCCAGATTATCAACTAGTACCCACAATGAAGGAGTTCTCTCAATTAATGGGGGTACCTATTCTTGATCAGACACCCTTCACCGATTTAGAGGAAGCTTTGAAACTAGAAGATATTGCAGCAACCTTACATCTAAAGCGGTCCGACATTGTATCTAATTAGGAAACGAGAAGTGGAGTCAAAGGTTTTCTGGATAAATTTCTAATAGAGAAGGCTCAACTATTTCTAGATGCTATGATTTTTCAAGATTTCGAGGAGATATTGGCTTTGCTAATATATGGGTTGGTACTATTCCCTAATCCAGACCAACTCGTAGATGTGAATGCCATCAAAATATTTCTAGCTCGTAATCCTGTGCCTACCTTGCTCGGAGACATTCTGCATTCTCTTCACACTCGTACTATGAAGAGGCGAGGAACTCTCATGTGTTGTATACCTCTGCTATCCATATGGTTTATTTCACACCTTCCCCGCTCGATAGTGAAGAATGAACAAGGTTTGAGATGGTCGCAAAGAATAATGTCACTTTCTCTTACATACATCTACTGGTATTCCCGATCTCATGAGGATATCACTATCATTGACCACGGTGGGGAGTTCCCTAATGTTCCACTCATTAGCATTATATGAGGTATTACTTACAACTCTTCTTAGGCTCTACGTCAATTTGGTTATGCTCGAAGAGATGGTCCATACGACACACTTATCCAGGGTATTATGTTTGATTACGAAAATGATCCTCAAGGTTATAGTCAAAGGTTTATAAATGCTTGGGGAATGGTAAGAAAGATTGATAGTAAGGCTTTAGGATAGAAGAACTCCATCCCTCTAGAGCCCTATCTCAAATGGGTACGAGCTCGCACTCAGAACCTCATGATGCCATATCCAGCTGTTCTACCAGTGATCATGGAGCCTATTATCAAAGGAGACATTTCTCGGATCATCCTTCATCCAGACATGCCTACGAACCTTGAAGAATTGTAAAAGTCTTGGATTCAACTGAAGGAAGAATGGGACACCTTTGAGACTTAATTCTATGCAAGTGAGAATAAAGTGTTGGAGCTCACCAAGCAACTTCACGAGGAGCAGAGTCTTAATGCATACATCAACACGAAGATGGGCGTCCACGGGAAACTTAGAATTTTGGGAATTTTCAATTTATTTTTTTGTAATTCTTTGTATCCATATGAACTTACTAATAAAAATCTTTGTTTATGTTTCCTCTTGGTTAGCAAATTTAAATCTCCTAAGGTCCTTGGAAACATTGAATCTACATATCATGCATCATTACATAAAAATTTTTTTTATACAGGTTTTCTCATCTACTTACTTTTTATTTCAGTATAAGATGGCCCTCGAACAAACTTTTAAAGACCTTCAAGCTCAGCATGCACAATTTCAAGAGACTCTTCTAAATCTAGCCCAGGGACAGAAAGATCTGATGGCGGTCGTTGCCAAGAAAAAAAAGACTAAGAAGTCAGTCGTTATCCTTAATATGGGGAGAAGGTTCAAGGGTTTTGCTCAACCAGTTCAAGTGGATGATATTTCCTCTGAGGGAGGTGACAACCAAGAAGAAGATGGTAGAAGCATCAAGCCTGAAGGAAGAAATAATCAGGTTTCTGAAGATGAAGACTACTCCGATGAACAAGACCCTCCCGCAGATGACAAGTACATGCAATTGGAAGAACGAATCAAAGCTATGGAAATCCAGAAGGTGCCTAGATTGGATTTTGGAGAACTAGGTCTGATCCTGGGGGTGGTCTTCACTCATAAGTTCAAGGTCCCCGTCTTTGCTAAGTATGATGGGGTCTCTTATCCCAAACTCCATTTGAGGTCGTATGTTCGAAAGATCCAACCTCATACTACTGACCGAAAGTTATGGGTCTATTTCTTTCAAGAAAGTTTGGCTGACACTCAACTTGAATGGTTCTATCAGCTCGAAGGAACCAACACTCACACATGGAAAGACTTGGCTGCTACTTTCTATAAGCAGTATCAATATAAAACTGATCGGGCGCCGCCTCGCGTACAGCTGCAAAACATGTGCATGGGCTCAAATGAAGGGTTCAAGGAATATGCACAAAAATGGAGGGATTTAGCTGGAAGGGTGCAACCTCCCTTGTCTGACCGGGAGCTAGTAGATATGTTCATGGGCACTCTGACAAGCCTATTCTTTAATCTGTTGATTGGAAGCTCGTCGTCTGGTTTTACGGAGTTGATTCTGACTGGGGAAAGTGTTGAGAGTGGTATTAAGAGCGAGAAGATTTTGATGGCTACATCTTCTAATATTGTGAAAAAGCCATTCAGTGGAAAAAAAGAAACCAATGATGTCTATGGCCAGAAGAGTCATAGTAAAAATGACCACCATCAGTCTGTGAGAGAAATATTGATCTCTAAATTGGCGCCTGTTCAACAACAATAGGGCAACCGACGAAGGCTAGATGTTCTGTTAAGGAAATTTACCAAGATCGACATGCCTTTATCTCAGGCATTACAACATTTCTTAAAGGCTGAACTCATTTCACTGCGAGATCCTCCTCAAAATCCCAACACATCCTCTCCAAAGTACAATCCAAACGCGAGATGTGCCTATCATTCGAGCAGTCCTGGGCATGACACCAACAATTGCTGGGCCCTAAAAAGAAAGATTCAGAATATGATTGATAATAAGGAAATTGAGTTCGATCCTCCAGAGACTCTAAACATGATTACTGCACCTATGCCGAAGAATGACAACGGCATAACTGTTGTTGAAGATGTTCTATATGTTACCTCTATAAGTCATGTGATTACTCCTCTCTCAACAATAAAAAAGAATTTGTTACAAGCCAGTTTATTTTCGGTTTGTGTTAAAGGATGTTATTGTTGTGCAGTTAAACCCAATAGTTATGGGTTACTGAAGGAAGGAGTTCAACGCCTAATGGATGAACACATAATTTTGATCGAGGAAGTTTCGTATCCTGAGAATTTGTTCCAAGGGTCCTATAAGAATTACCGCCAATCCAAAAACAACTCCTTTGATCATTACAACACCTGGACCCATCCCATATTCCTTGGAAAAGGATATTCTGTGAAACTATGGATCCGACGTCTACTACCATGGTATTAAATAAGAGTTGTCTGATGAAGATGTTGATCTCGATGTTGACAATATTGGTGGTACCAACAAAATTACTAGAAGCATAAGGATTTTCTCCCCAGAAATCTCTCCACTTGTTCAAGTCACAGTTACCAAGTCAACTGCCGAGGTTCGGGTAAAAGATCCAATGATAGAGCCTGCCCAGACGGAGGCACCAAAAGAAACTATAGTCAAGGACACCTCTGGATAAGAGTTGGAAGAGGTATTGAAGATCATCCATAAGAGCAACTATAAAATTATTGAACAGCTGAGGTAGACCTCGTCCAAAATTCCATGTTATCTTTGCTACTGTGTTCTGAAGCCCATGCGCAGGCTTTAGTAAAATTCTTGAAGACTGCTCATGTGCCTCAGGAATTTTCGGCTGATCAATTTGGAAGTTACATGGCTAGTTTAACAACTGATAATGGATTAGGCTTCTCTGATGTTGACCTGACTCCGGAGGGGAGAAATCATAATAAGGCCCAGTATGTCTCCATAGAATGTTGATTAATACTGGCTCTTTGCTTAATGTTCTTCCAAAAGGTGCTCTTGACAAACTAGATTGTGAAGGGGTCGTGCTGAAACCTAGTAACATCATAGTTCGAGCCTTTGACGGGTCCAGAAGAATGGTGCATGAAGAAGTGGACCTCCCAATAAAAGTGGGTTCACAAATATTTGAGTCCACCTTCTATGTAATGGACATTCGTCCGGCCTATTCTTATATATTGGAACGCCCCTAGATCCATGGGGAAGGTGCCGTCACCTCCACCTTGCACCATAAATTAAAGTATCCTGTAAAAGGAAAGGTTGTCACTGTCTACGGAGAAGAGGAGTACATGGTCAACCACCTGAATTCATTCCGGTACATGGAGATGGACGGAGAATTTATCGAGACTCCCTGTCAGACCTTTGAAGTGATTTCCCCTGCTACTATTAAAGATGTTTCTGCCATTCCAAAGACCACCAAGACTCCACACAAGATGGATTCCTTAAAAGATGCTAAAGTTACTATAGAAGAAGATGGTTGTACCATTTGGGGTCAGCTTCCTAATATCCCTTATAAATCTGATAAGTTTGGTTTGGGCTTTACTGCAGAAGGTCAAAGGGTTGTTCGTCGCGCTCGGGTTGGAAGACCTCTGTTCCGTATCAGCAACAACAGATTCAACGCTATAGAAGACACTAATAGTGATTGTAACTTCGACAGTTGGATATTCCCTACCATTAGTGATGGACTCGACAATTGGAAAGCAGAAGACATTATCCTATCTCCTTTAGTCAGGAATAATAACTATTTTCCTATCTTATTGCTTTTAAAAAAATATTTTGGTTATGTAATAAACAATGACTTTAAACCTTATGTCTTACCCGGGGAACAATGGTTCATTTGTTAAGGGTTGATAATTCATAAACATTGTTCATTAAATAAAAACATTGGATGTTTTGCATTCAAATTTTGTGCTCCTTATTTTTATTTTACTTATTGCATTTTCAAAATAGCTATGTGTTCTTACACACACCCACACACTACATTACAGATCCCCATCCACTCTGGATCTCGTTGATAACGATTCTTCTATTGCCGATTATGACTTTGAAAATCCGATCTACCAAGCCGAGGACGAAGGTGAGGAAAATTGTGAAATACATGGAGAACTCGCCATATTCTTAATACAAAAAGAGAAAGCTATCCAACCACATGAAGAGCCAGTTGAAGTTGTGAACTTTGGTACCGAGACAGATATAAAAGAAGTCAAGATCGGCGCCAACTTAGAGAGCAGTGCCAAGAACAGATTAATCCAGATGTTGCATGAATATGTTTGTAATACGGTGGGAGAACTGACTTTTGGTTTTGCATTTTATCGCAGATGTTATGGATAGCAAGAGTCGCCACCGACTTTTATTTTATCCAATAAAGGAAAGGGTGAAAAGAACAGGAAAGAACATTAAGAATTTTTCTGAGTAAGAGGGGTAGGTTATGAAAAGAGAAGGTGTTAGCATCCTTTTCATCTGTAGTTATCTACGGGCTCTTAACCGCTAGCTCACTTTTGAAAGTGCTTTGTGTTTGTGTGTTTGAAAAAAAATATTTTGAAAAATGCCTAAGTGCGGCAAACTTTGTAATTATTCTCATATTGTTGAGAACGCATGAAAAGTGTTTGTCTTTAAAAATATTTTAGAAAATAGTGTATGTGAGAGAAATTTTTTTTTTTTAGAAAATGACTACGAGCTATCAACCTACTTAAAAAAGTCTTTTGTGTTATTTTCCTTTACCTTTAGATAGTGCTATCCTACCATTAGTTAGTAGGAAGCCCTATCATTGGATGTTTGAGTGACTAGCGCGGGTCATTGTACAGTCATAAAGGAAACTCGTAGGACGATTTAGCAATTGTCGTAAGGGACTAAGATCGTTTACCGAGGCAGCATCGAAGGGTCATCGAGGGACTACGATCTTTTAACCGAGAGTATTTACTAAAGCGTCCCACGTTCGAGGGACATGATTGTTTTGTCCGAAGCAATAAGTGAGGGTTATCCTAGAGGTGCACGTGTGCAAAGTGGGTTGTGTTTCAGTTATTTTGTCTTGGATTTATGGTTATCTAGCGTTCACTTTTAGTGTTTGCCATACATTCCTATTAAGCTAACAGTAATAAAGAAAGCAGTAAATTGCGGAAAAATAAATCTAGACTATTACAGAGCTTCGGGAAGGGGGTTACAAACCATAAAATGGGGAGAAAGTAAAGGAACCCTAATTTATCTATTACATCCCTTAACAGTTACATAATTATAATAATGCAAAAATAAATAAACGTGTGGAGATTGTGAAACAGGGAAAGATGTAAAAACCTAAAAAGATTTTAAGCGTTAGGAAAATATTTTGGTGTTTTGTTTAGAAAAAAATTTTATAGTGTAAAAATGATAATTAAACCTAATTCTAATTAGTTTACTAGTTAATTAATAAATAAAACCAAAATGTTATTAAATTAATTTAATTAAATTTATCAAAAATTAGATTAGTTAATCCATTACCTAAATCTAATTTTTGTGATTATTTTGATTAAATAATATTGATTAAAAGGAAAATAGTTAATTAGAACAAAAAAGAAATCAAATGGGCCTGTTGAAAACAATAAATGGGGGAGGGGGTGAGAAAAGTAAAAATTCATAGGACCACTTCAAGTAGCTCATACGCCTGTGTGGGATCTAGTGAGAATGATTTTAGGAGGTACATCATGGTCATGGCCATCTGAAGCGTTGGATCTAGAATTTATGAAATCTGAAGGCCATACCATGAGGATGCACGATGCACGCATGGATCTGCTTGGAATTGGATCTAAAATAGGAAAATATTGAAAAATAACATGCCAGGGATAGGGATCGAACCCATGCCCTGGCACACTAACACACACACGCTTACCGTTAGGGCGGTCATTACATCCAATGTTATAATGAAAAATAATTAATATATTATAAAATGGAAATTAATCTAAGACAAACAAAGAAACATGCGCATGGTGGGACCCCTAGAATTTTAAAACAACCAATCATGTAGTGGCACGCCCAGGCCATCAGAGTCAACTTATCAGGCAACACCGAAGTCAACCTTCTGGTTGTCTTCTCCGATGACGATAAATTAAAAACCTGCAAAAACGACTCAAACAACAAAATTAAACATTCAGATCTACTAATCTGGACCTTGCGGATCTGATGGTGAGGTCAGTTTGGTCTAAACGTGGCTGGAGTTATGGATTCGAAGCTTCCTTGAAACTCTTCCCTAACAATGGTATGACCTAATTCCTGCGTCAACCCTCACATGTAATACGTTAAATAAATTCCTATGATGCATATGAAAAAAACAAACTGGTCAGCAACAACCGAAACTATAAGAAATCACAGTTTTAGAATTTTACCAACTTGACAAACGACGTGAGGGAGCGGTCACGTTCTGGTGCCCAAGAGATGTAGTTATGGACTCAGATAAACTCTTTTGATCCTCAGGGGATGAATCATGGCCTTAGTTTCGATTGATAAGGGCTGGAAGTTAGGTTACAAATTTTTGCAATTCTTTTAAATTTTGTGAATTTTGGAGATTTTCTTAGGCATTGTTTTTTCGTGTCCATGTGAGATCTGAAGTTTGTGTGTTTATAGAGAAAATGGAAGGAATCATCCAATATGGAACAAAAACAAAGGCATTCATAGCCATGAAACAAAAATCCAACACATTAAAAACATTCCATTTTTTAGTTTGTTCTTGCCATTTTCAAGTCCACATAAAGATTTGTGACAAGCTTGCACGAGTTGTTTGGGCCTCCAAGAATTTAGACCACAAGCCTTACATGCCTTGTCCATTAAGCTTGCATTTTATTTGATTTAATTTTGATTTTAAATAAATAAAATCAAAATGAATAAAATAAAAACTAAAACAATGCATGAATACACTTAAGGGTCTTTAAATATGTCATGAACACATTTGAGTTCAAAAACTTAGGCCCAATAGCCCAAAAATCACAAATTTTCTCAATTGAGATTTCATGCATTTCTCAAAAATGGCCCAACTTGTGAAACTCATGACTTGTTCAATTTTCATCTTTTTAAGATGATCTTGGACTTTTTGAAAAGCTAAAGGTGTCCTCTACAATTTCTCTTTTGATCATTTTTGCATTTGGAGATTTATCTTGATGTAAGTTTCCTTGGCAAAAAGTGTCTTTTGGTTGACTTTTGAAATGACCTATAATGTATGGGCTCATATCTTTCAAATGAGGCATTTTTTGGACTTGATCATAAATAAAAAGTTGTAGTTAATTGAATTTACTTCAACATGGGTTTTGGTTGGGGAAAAGTTGATAAAGCATGTGAGATTTATGCTTGGTCAAAGTTCAGTTGACTTCTCCTAAGGAAACCCTAATTTGGTAATTTTTTACTTTTGATGGTTTGAGGACTTTCTTTGAGGAATCATGATAAACCCTTGATAAAATGATTATTATCACTTCTAAATGTTAATGTTGACAAAAAATATTGAAGTTTGACTGTATGTTGACCATAGTTGACTTTTTACCCAATACAGTTGATTTTCAATCATTTGAGCTATTGATTGAGCAAACTTGTGATGCAAGGCTTGAAACTTGACATAAGCACTTTTTAGGACCTATGATGAACCATGAAAATCATTTGAGACCCTTGCAACCTAATATTCCTTGAGAAGCACAAACCCCTAGTTGTAGACCCTTTGTTTAAGAGGAGGTTTGATTGGTCAACCTTTGAGATTCTTGAGCACTTTGAGAACCCTTAAAAGAACGTTTTCTTGAAGAAAATGGGAGGGAAAAGTTTGGGGTACAACAATGTTGAAACATTTTCTTGGTCATACAAAGACATGCCATGCTTCAATACTGATATTGTGGTTCACTGTCTGCCAATGAAAGAGGGTTGTTCTCCGATCAAGCAGAAGGTTTGTCGCATGAGTCCCAAAATGTCAGAAAAGATCAAGGCTGAGGTTATGATGCAATTTGACGCGGGTTTTTTAGAAGTGACGTCACATCCTCAATGTGTTGCTAATTTTTTTCCGATACCAAAGAAAGATGGCAAGGTACATATGTGCATAGATTATCGGGATCTGAACAGGGTAAGCCCCAAAGATGACTTCCCACTGCCGCATATTGATGTTTTGGTCGACAACACTGCTCAGCACAAGGTATTATCTTTCATGGATGGTTTATCAGGTTATAATCAAATCAAGATGGCACCTGAAGACATGGAGAAAACACCTTTGTCACGCAGTGGGGCACTTTTTGTTACAAGGTTATGCCTTTTGGTTTGAAGAACGTCGGGGCAACTTATCAGCGTGTTATGGTAGCCTTATTTCATGACATGATTCATCACGAGATAGAGGTTTACATCGACAACATGATAGCAAGGTCACAGACTGGAGAAGGGTATCTTGATCATCTGTATAATTTGTTTGAAATATTGAAGAATTACAAGCTAAGGTTAAATCCGAACAAGTGCACTTTTAGGGTGAGATCCAGTAAACTCATGGGTTTCGTCGTCAGCAGTAAAGGAATCATAGTTGATCCTAAAAAAGTTAAAGCTATTTAAGAAATGCAGGCTCCCCGTACTAAGAAGGAAGTCAGAGGTTTCTTAGGACGATTGAATTACATTGCCCGATTCATTTCCCATTTGACTACTACTTGTGAACCAATCTTCAAGCTGTTAAAGAAAGATCAAGTAGTAAAATGGAACGGCGACTGTCAAATAGCCTTTGATAAAATTAAGGAGTACCTATAAGAACCTCTGATTTTGATGCCACCATTTGAAGGAAGACCTCTAATCATATACCTAATAGTGCTAGAGAGCTCAATGGGTGTGTATTGGGGCAGCATGATGAGTCTGGTCAAAAAGAGCATGCAAGTTACTACCTTAGCAAAACGTTTACCGACTATGAAACAAGATATTCACTGCTCAAGAAAACTTGACTCGCTTTTGCATGGGCTGCTCGCTGACTAAGACAGTATATGTTTACCCATACTACCTTGTTGATCTCTAAAATGGATCCCATCATGTACATATTAGAGAAACCAGCTCTCTCCGGAAGAATAGCCCGGTGGCAAATGGTCTTAATAAAATACGACATTCATTACACAACTCAAAAAGAAATCAAAGGAAGTGTACTGGCAGATCATTTGGCACATCAAGCTGTAGACGACTATCAGTCTATGAATTTTAAATTCCCGGACAAGAACGTTATGCTAGTTACAAATTATGAAGAACCTGGACCATACGAAGGACCTGAGTTAGGATCCCGATGGACTATAGTTTTCGATGGAGCTTCTAATTCACTTGGTAATGAAATTGGTGCTAAAACTATCTCTGCCCAAGGTTGCCATATGCCCTTCACTTCCAGACTTTGATTTGACTTCACCAACAATATGGCTGAATATGAAGCCTGAATCATGGGTATCAAAGCCGCTATTGACCCGAGAATCAAGTTCTTAAGCGTATATGGGGACTCATCCTTGGTAATCAGTCAGTTTAACGGAGAATGGGATACGAAGCATCCAACTCTTATCCCTTACCAAGAACATATACTAACCTTAATTTCGTTTTTCAAAAATATTACTTTTGAGCATATCCCAAGGAAGAGAATCAGTTGGCAGATGCATTGGCTACCATGTCATCCATGTTCAAGGTCAGATGGGACAATGAAGTTCCCAGAATTACCATTAAAAGATTCAACGAACTGGCACACTGCGATGAAAATGATACTGATGGAGTAGAAGAGAAACCTTGGTTTCATGAAGTGAAAAGATACCCTGAGGCTCAAGAATACCCTGAAGGGGCATCGATCAATGATAAGAAATTCCTACGGAGGTTATCTACAAAGTTCTTCTTGAGCAATGGGATTTTATACAAGCGCAATCATGATTCGACTCTGCTTTGTTATATAGACAAGAATGAAGTAGAGGAAATTATGCAAGATATGCACAAAGGCGTCTTTGGTACTCACTCTAGTGGGCATACTATGGCTAAAAAGATTTTGAGAGCAGGTTATCATTGCTCGACTATAGATTACTTTACAAAATGGGTTGAAGCAACCTCGTTCGCCTCTGTTACCAAGAAAGTGGTCGCCCAGTTCATAAAGCATAACATTGTCTGTCGGTATGGCATCTCCGAAAGGATTATCACAGACAATGGTACTAATCTCAACAACACTATGATCACTGAACTCTGCACGTAGTTCAAGATCAAGCACCACAATTCTTCTCCATATCGACCAAAGATGAATGGCAAAGTGGAAGCCACCAATAAGAACATAAACAAGATTATATAGAAGATGGTTCTGACCTACATAGACCGGCACGAGATGTTATCGTTTTCTCTCCACGGCTATCACACTTCGGTTAGAACATCAACTGGGAAAACTCCATTCTCTATGGTCTATGGTATGGAAGTTGTCCTACCTGTCGAAGTTCAGATTCCCTCTCTGAGAATTATGAAAGATGCAGGCTTAGACAAAGACGAGTGGATTCAGACTAGGTTGGACCGGTAGAATCTGATTGACGAGAAGAGGCTTGCGGTTGTCTTTCACGGTCAGATGTATCAGAAACGTATGATCAAGGCATTCAAAAAGAAAATCAAGCATCGGTTATTTCAGGATGGTGACTTGGTGATAAAGCGCATCATTCTACCATAAGGTGATCCCAAGGGAAAATGGACTCCCACCTACGAAGGGTCATTTGTAGTCAAGAAGATATTCTCTGGAGGTGTTATGATATTAACCACCATGGACGGTGAAGATTTCCTACACCCTGTGAACACGGACATAGTCAAGAGATACTAGCATGAAAAATGACCCGCTAGATTGACTGGCCTAAGAAAAAATAAGGGCATCCCGGCGAACCAAAGGGGTTCGGGTAAAAATTAGGGATATATATATATATATATATATATATATATATATATATATATATATATATATATATATATATATATAAAAGATTGTACACCCGACAAGTCGAAAACCTGAAAAGGTGGCTTGGGAAAGAAAGGGTATCCTGGTGGACTGAAAACTCGAAAGGGAGGTCTAAGAAAAAGTTAGGGATTAAAGCGTACGACTATGTCCCGTTGAATCACTTACAACAAGATTTATTACCAAATGTTAAGTTCAAACGGTACAGATCAATTCAACCGCTTTCTTCCGACAGTAAGGGATGAGATGCTTGAAGATATAGGGGCAATAACAGAGTTGGAACCCGAAGAGATTATTCCCACATAGCTATTATCTTATTTTCTCTTTGTACTCTTTTCATTTTACAATGATTTTATCTTATTGGGATTTTTGTCTCTTTCTACAAAAATCTCCTATTTATGGGCAAACTATTAATAGAAATACAAATTTCAAAAGTTCAAACTTTTTATTTTTACTTTTTCTGTTTTCTTTGCATAAAAGTCTAATGACTAAAATTGAATGAACATATGCATACGAATATGATTAACTGTTAACAAATATATGCATAAAAAATAGGAATACGCATTTACTCAAGACTATAGGAGTTGGGATAACATTCAAGCTATTCACAAATCCCCACAGAAAAAATCATCACTGGATTATCCCCACAGATTAGTTTTATCATACGCACCAGCAAATCACCCTGGAAGATAAGGGAATATAATCTTTTTCCTGAAAATGTCGCCAACTTACGGAGTCCCAATTAGTACAGTTTATGAAAATTCTCTTCCCCAGCTGAGTTTTTTCCTCAAAAATTGTAAAACCCCGTGCAGATTTCTTCTCTCCAGCAGAGCTCATTTCCTCATCAAGGGTATTTCCTCAGCAGAGTATTTCTTCATCAACAGGGTTTATTTCCCCAACAAGGTTTATTTCCCAAACAAATTACAGTTTCCCCAGCTTGAGTCTGTTTCTACCACAAATAACCGGCAGGATTCCCACCTCTAGCAAAGGACAGTCTGAGTTGCTATCCCCAGAGAGTTGTTGCTAAAACTGAAATTGGATCAGATATCATTCAACCTTATTCTCTCCAGACGAGTCGGTATCCATATCAGAAACTCGATCAGACAACGCCTCAAAATTTTGTCCATCTTTTTTATCCCCAATCAGGATATATAAGGACTAAAATCCCAGTAGAGCAATGAACAACCAATGTTCTTGGACTCTTCTCCCCAAACAGGAATCAACATCCTCCAGTGGAGTTTCCTCAAATAGAAAATAGGAATACCCATCAAGATCAGAGATACACATACTTTTCATCCCTAACAAAAGTCATGGATTTATTTTCCCAGACAAAGATGTTGCACGAGTTTGAAAATACACTTCAATAATATTTCACATTCATACATCATTTACAAACGTCATAGCATATGCATACGAAACACATATAGCACAATCTCATTTATTTTGAGAACGTCATTACGCAATGCATTTCATCCATCATGACATTGCATACAGCTTACTCTTTACCTTTTTAGGAAAGATCAATCAACAGACAAACATCATCAACTACTTATATGACCAGACAGTCTTCTCAAAGGCTACATCTGAAAAATGGCTACTTAAGCAATTTCCTCAGAGCTTCATTTCCAAATAAAAGTCTTCTTCCAGTTGAAGTCGGGTGTAGACGTCTTCTGGCTCATATTAAATCGAGCGTAGACTTATTCTGATATTTCTTCCAGTGGGAGTCGGGCATAGGCATCCTCTGGCTTAGATTAAATCGAGCGTAGATTTATTCTGATACTCCTTCAGAAAATTCGGCCATAGACTCTTTCCAACATATTTTCTAGTTGAAGTCGATTGTAGACATCTTCTGGCTCAAATTAAATCGAGCTTAAATTTATTCTGATACTTCTTCCAGTTGAAGACGGACATAGACATCTTCTGGCTCAGATTAAATCGAGCATAGATTTATTCTGATACTTCTTCCAATTGAAGTCAGGTGTAGACATCTTCTGGCTTAGATTAAATCGAGCGTAGATTTATTCTGATACTTCTTCCAGTTGAAGACGGACGTATACATCTTCTGGATTTGACTAAATCAAGTGTAAATTTACTCTGATACTTCTTCCGGTTGAAGACATGCGTACACATCTTCTGGCTCAAATTAAATTTAGCGTAGATTTATTCTCATACTTCTTCCAGTTGAAGACAGATTTAGACATCTTCTAGCTCAGATTAAATCGAGCGTAGATTTATTCTGATACTTCTTCCAGTTAAAGACGGTCATAGACATCTTCTAGCTCAGATTAAATCGAGCATAGATTTATTTTGATACTTCTTCCAGTTGAAGAAGGACGTAGACATCTTCTGGCTCAGATTAAATCGAGAGTAGATTTATTCCGATACTTCTTCCAGTTGAAGACAGTCATAGGCATCTTCTGGCTCAGATAAAATCGAGCGTAGATTTATTCTGATACTTCTTCCAGTTGAATATGAACGTAGACATCTCCTGGATCAGATTAAATCGAGCGTAGATTTATTCTGAGACTTATTCTAGTTAAAGACGGGTGTAGACATCTTTTGGCTCAGATTAAATCGAGCGTAGATTTATTCTGATACTTCTTCCAGTTGAAGTCGGGCGTAGACTTAGTCTAATTTCTATCAACGACTATTTTGGATGGTATCTATAAACCCATATCTGATGACTCTCTGTCACCTCTCCAAATGGCATCTTTAAGCCCATTCCCAGTATAATCGACCAACAGCGTTACTTCGTGCACCGGCGAGTGCAAAATTCTAATCATCTTCCACCTTTAGGTCATGAATGGCAGACATGCCAATCTAACTCTACAGGTTTAAGAATATTTAACAGGGGCAGCTGTTGTATTCCGAAATTTTCACTCCCATTTTCTTCAAGATATTCTTTTAAGGGTTCTCAAAGCTACT
Organism: Vicia faba; assembly: GCA_948472305.1. Lineage (NCBI taxonomy): Eukaryota > Viridiplantae > Streptophyta > Magnoliopsida > Fabales > Fabaceae > Vicia > Vicia faba. The sequence continues at coordinate 1,008,479,310 of OX451737.1, forward strand.
CAAGGGTTGACCAGTCAAAATGCTCCTCCTATGCAAAGGGTCTACAACTACAGTTTTGAGTTTCTCAAGTAAATTTGTTTTGTAAAAGTGTCAAGTGGTTTTCATGGTTCATCATAGGTCCTCAATAGTGCTTATGTCATGTTTCAAGTCTTGCATAACATGTTTGCTCAGTCAATGGCTCAGATGATTGAAACTCAAATGTATTGGGTAAAGAGTCAACTATGGTTAACATACATACAAACTTCAAGATTTTTGGTCAACATCAACATTTTGAAGTTATATTCATCATTTGATCAAGGGTTGATCATGATTCCTCTAGGAAATCCCTCAAATTATCAAAGGTCAACAATTGCCAAACTAGGGTTTCCTTAGGAGAAGTCAACTAAACTTTGACCAAGCATAACTTTCACATGCTTCATCATCTTTTCCCCAACCAAAGCCCATTTTGATATAAATTCAATTCTATACAACTTTGTTTTATGCACAAGTCCAAAAAGTGCTTCATTTGAAATATATGAGCTAATACATTACAGGTCATTTCAAAAGTTAACAAAAAGACACTTTTTGTCAAGGCAATTTACATCAAGATAATGTCTCCAAATGCCAAAATGATCAAAATAGAAATTGTAGAGGACATCTTGAGATTTCCAAAACGTCTAAGATCACCTTAAAAAGATGAAAATTGAGAAAGTTATGAGTTTCATAAGTTGGGAAATTTTTGAGAAATGCATGAAATCTCAATTGAGCAAATTTGTGATTTTGGGCTATTGGGCCTAAGTTTTGGAATTCAAATGTGTTCATGACATATTTAAAGACCATTAAGTGCATTCATGAATTATTTTAGTGTTTTATTTTATTTATTTTGATTTTATTTATTTAAAATCAAAATTAAATCAAATAAAATGCAAGCTTAACGGACAAGGCATGTAAGGCTTAGGGTCTAATCTTTTGGAGGCCCAAACAACTCATTCCAACCTATTGCAATATTGCTAAAACCATGTAAAACAAGAAAGGAAAGAATCTTCACAAAATGGGAAACATTTCTAATCGTTTTGGAAATAAATCAAACAATAATTCCATTTAATTGTGTACCATTTTTGTTAACCTAATATGATTCCTCATATATACACAAGTCTGATATCTCAAAAACACACGCAGTTGCTGCCTCTAAGCCTAAGCTTTGTTCACAATTTTTTCAAAAATAGCCAAGCATCGAATCCATATTTCCAGAAGTTCTCAACCCAAACCAGTGATCAAACATCACTCCTGAGATTCCCAGGAGTCTCCTCATGCTCATTAGCACGTCCCATTGTACCCAGAACATCCCACTTGGCAACACCATTTTGGTAAGGTTTTAAGTTTTGAATCTCTGATTTTAATCACATTTCATGGCATACTAACGTTTGATTGATTTTATGTGAACTTATAGATCAGGTATGGGTGGTTAAATCACAGATTCCACTTTAGGATCAAAATATGCCATAGATAGGGCCGTTAAATGCAATCTCTTTGCATCTCATGCTACAGGTGTTGTTAGTTAAAACAAACCCCATATTCAAACTTAAGAGGGTCGAATTAAGGGGGAATGTTATTTTATATCTTTAATATCTTGATTTATACATGTTTCGTGTTTTTAGCTTGCCGGAGAAGACGACCAGAGCTAGAGCTCTGGCGCTTCTCCGACCATATACTTCACTTTGTGTTTTGTTATTTTTGTTTGGTTCATATACCAGATGTAGTGGTCGCCCCAGCGGAAAGCGTGTGTGTGTTAAGGTGTTAGTATGTCAGGGCATGGGTTCGATCCCTGCCCCTGGCATATTATTTTTCAATACTTTTCTATTTCAGATCCAATGCCAATCAGGTTCGTGCATGCACCGTGCATATCCAATTCCTCATCATCATATGCTCATCAAGCCAGATCCAACGCTGATGATGGCCTTCCCACGGTGCACCCCATTGAGCAACCCTCACTGGATCCAGCGCAAACAATCTGGGCTCCTTGATTTGGCTTAGCAATTTTAGATTCACACCCCCTAATTTTGTCTTCTACAGCAGGCCCATTACATTTTTTTTGTGTTTTAATTAATTATTTTCTTTTTAATCAATTTTATTAAATCACAAAATCATTAAAAAAATTAGATTTAGGTTTCTGATTAATTAATTTAATTTTTAATAAATAAAAATTGATTTAATTTAATCACACTTTGATTTTATTTTATTAATTAGTTTGTGAATTAATTAGAATTAGGGTTATTTATTCTTTTACATTATGAAAATATTTTTCTAACCAAAACACCAAAAATATTTTCTTAACCTTAAAATTTTTAGGTTTTTAATATCTTTCCCTTTTTCATAATCTCTGTGGGCCCATTTATTTTCACATTATTATTTTTCAATATTGTAACTATTAATGGTCTGTAATAGCTTTAATTAGGGTTTACTGTTTTCCCCTATTTTTATGGTTTGTAACCCCCTTCCCCGAAGCTCTGTAATAGTCTAGATTTATTTTTCCGCAGTTTACTGCTTTCCTTATTATTGCTAGTTTAATATGATTGTATGACAAAGACTAAAAGTAAACGCTAGATAACCATAAATCCAAGACAAAAATAACTGAAAATAAATCACGTTGCACACGCGCACCTCTAGGGTGACCCCTACTTGTTGCCTCGGATAAAAACAGTCATGTCCCTCGAACGTGGGACACTTTAGAAAAGACCCTCGGTTAAAAAGATCGTCGTCCCTCGATGAACCTTCGATGTTGCCTTGGTAAAACAATCTTAGTCCCTTACGACAATTGCTAAAGCATCCTATGAGTTGCCTTTATGACTGTATGATGACCCGTGCCTGTCCCTCAAACATCCAATGATATGGCTTCCTACTAACTAAAGATAGGATATCACTATCTAAAGGAAGAGGAAAATAACGCGAAATATTTTTGAGTAGGTAGATAGCTGTTAATCGCTTTCTCACAAAACATCATTTTTCACACAAACACTTTTCTAAAATATTTTCAAAACAAACACTTTGTATGCGTTCTCAACTAATACGAGAATCATTACAAATTTTCCTAACTTAGGCATTTTCAAAATATTTTTAAACTTATACATTCATAAAGCATTTTCAAAAGTGAGCTAGCGATTAAGATCCCGTAGATAACTACAGATGAAAAGGGTGCTAAGACCTTCCCTTTTCATAACCTACCCCTCTTACTCAGAAACATTCTCAAAGTTCTTTCCTGTTCTTTTCACCATTCCTTTATTGGATAAAAGAAAAGTCGATAGCGACTCTTGCTATCTGCAACATCTGCAATAAAATGCAAAACTAAAAGTCAGTTCTCCCACTTTATAACAAAGTTACATTAATAAATAGGGTTATCGAGGCAATATGTTGTTGATGCTGGTGATGCCTTATTGGAGGCTTGATTCTTATCTTTTGAGTAATAGCATTTGTATCCCTTTTCTTCTTTCTGGAGAAATCATATGCCTGCTTCTTAGTACCATTGGAACCTTCATCGCTTGACAAACATCCTTCTCCAACAGCTTCTTCCAATCGGACGCCCATACCAACCATCTCAGTAAATTCACTGGGTGCACTTACCACCATCCTTTCATAGTAGAATGTACCAAGAGTTTTCAAAAACACCTTAGTCATCTCCTTTTCCTCCATTGGGGCACAACCCGAGCAGCAACCTCGCGCCAACGTTGCGCGTATTCCTTGAATGCTTCCTTTTATTTCTAGGTCATAGCTCTCAACTAACCATGATCGGGAGAAATATCCATATTATACTTTTACTTCCTTGTGAAGGCCTCACCTAAATCATTGAAAGTGAAGATTTTGGCACTATCTAAGCTCATGTACCATTTCAATGCAACACCAGTCAGACTGTCTTGGAAAAATTGGATTAGCAGATGTTAATCATCAGTGTGAATGGACATCCTTCTAACATAAATCACAAGATTAGCATGAGGACAAGTATTGCCCTTGTACTTCTCAAACTCTGGCACCTTGAACTTAGCGGGCACCTTCACATTAGGAACCAAACAAAGATCACTAGCATTCTGCCCAAAAAATTATTTCCCTCTAAGGGCCTATATCTCTTTTTGCATTTCATTAAACTGATCTTGGAAATTATACATTCTGTCATAAAAACACAAGCCTTCAATTGGTGCAGCAACATCATGGTAGATTTCATCATTAATAACAGGAATAGTATGTATAACAGGTGGTGCAGTAACAGTAACAAATTGAGCGGGATGAGAAACTTCAACAACAGGAGTATAATCCTCAGGAACGAAACCATGAGGCATTCCCCAAGGATAACCATGGGGCATCTAGAATTAAGGAGAAGAAAAATCAGGAGCAGCAGAAACAGGCACTAAAATTATCTCAGAAATGATTGTTGTCTGTTGCAGTTGAATAGCATGAGGAGAAGGAGATTTAGGAGGGGTGGCTAATTTTGAGCAGCCACCAACGAATCTACTGAAGCGGACAGATTAGCCATTCCAGTTCTTAAGGAAGAAACTTCTTCCTTGAGTTCCCGATTCTCTTGTTTTATATATTCCATCTTCTTTTTGTAGTTAGCTCGAGTGCTATAAGAGTGAGATAACTTGCTGACTGAATGAAGTGGAAGAAACATATACCTGCAGAAAAACAGGAATGCAAAAATATGTGTGAAATGATGCATGATATGTGTAATACGATGGCATAACCGACTGTTATACTGGTTTTTCATTTGTATTTGCAAATGTTGCGGTAAGCAAGAGTCACCACCTACTTTTCTTTTATCCAACAAAGGAAATGGTTAAAAGAATAGAAAAGACCTTTCGAGATTATTTCTGAGTAAGTGGGGTAGATTATGAAAAGGGAAGGTGTTAGCACCCTTTCCATTCGTAGTTATCTACGGGCTCTTAGATGCTAGCTCATTTTGAAATACCTTGTATTTGTGTATTTGAAAAAAAGTATTTTGAAAAGACGCCTTGGTACGGAGAACTTTGTAATGTTTCTCGTAGTGTTGAGAACGTATGCAAAGTATCTTTGAAAATACTCTTAGAAAGGAGTGTATGTGTGGAAAATTGTTTTACTTAAGCAAGCATCTAAGAACTATCTACCTACTCGAAAAAGGTTTGTTCTTTTCCTCTTTTCCTTTAGACAGTGCTATCCTACTATTAGTGAGTAGGTAGCCCTGGTCGAATGTTTTGAGGGACTAGCGAGGGTCATCGTATAGTCATAAAGGCAACTCATAGGGAACTTTGGCAATTTTATCATAAGGGACTAGATCGTTTACCGAAGGAAGCATCGGAGGGTCATCAAGGGACTATGATCTTTTTAACCGAGGGTCTTTACTAAAGTGTCCCACGTTCTTAGGATGTGACTGTTGTTTTCCGAAGGCAACAAGTGGAGGTACCTTAGAGGTGCTCGTGTGTAAAGTCTTTTGTGTTTCAGTTATTGTTTATATTTGATTTTAAGGTTTTCTAACATTTTGTTTTTTAGATCTTGCCATACACATCTGTAATACAGTGGCAGAACCAACTGTTATACTGGTTTTGCATTTGTATTCGCAAATGTTGCATTAAGCAAGAGTCGCCACCGACTTTTCTTCTATCCAAATAAAGGAAAGGGTGAAAATAACAGAAAAAGACCTTTCGAGAGTTTTATGAGTAAGGCGGTAGATTATGGAAAGGGAAGGTGTTAACACCCTTTCCATCCGTATTTTTCTACGGGCTCTTAGATTCTTAGCTCATTTTGAAAATACCTTGTGCTTTGTGTGTTTTGAAAAGTATTTTGAAATTGCCTTAGTGCGGCGATTCGCTTTATGATAACTCTTGTATCAGTCCTCAAGAGTGTTGATAAAGCGTTTGAAAATGTTTTTGAAAATTGTTTTGTGTAAGTGTGAAAATTTGTTTTTGAGTAAGCATCTAACAATTATCTACTTTTACTCAAAAGGTCATTTTTTCTCATTTCCTTTAGACAAGGCTAGCCTACTATTAATGAGTAGGTAGCCATAGTCGTTTGGATGTATGAGGGACTTTCGTGGGTCATCGTACAGTTATAAAGGCAACATGTATAGACGCTTTAGCAATTTTGTTTAAGGGACTAGATCATTTACCGAGAGGCAACACTGTAGTGTTATCGAGATACTATGATATTTTGATTTTAGGGTCTTTCCTAAAACGTCCCTACTTTCGAGGGACATGACTATTTTATTTTCCGAAGGCAACCAAAGTGGGAATATCCTAGAGGTGTATTAGTGCAAGTGTGTTGTATTCAGTTATTTTTAATGTTAGGTTTGCTAACGTTGGATTTTTATGTTCTTGTCATGCAATCCTATTAGGCATACATCTAAGAAGTTAATATATACATCTACACTATTACAATGCTTCGGGGAGGGGGTATTTACATGTCCAAACTTTGGGGAAAAAGCATTAAAGAAAAATCCTAAATTAAACTATTACAGACTATGAGCAGTTACAATAATTTGGAAAAATAAAATATAGAAAATAATAACGCGCGCGAGTCGAAAGGAGCGTCTAAAACCCTAAAAATGTTCTAAGTAAAATAAGAAAATCTTTTTGTTGCTTTTGTTTATTAGAAGAAAAAAAATAAAACTTAAGTCTATTTAATTTTTAATTTAAAGAAAAGGTTAAAGTAATTAATTAATTTATTTACAAAATTAACTTAATTAAAAACATACTAGCCTAATGTTTTTTTATGATTTGTTGATTTAAAGTTAATTTAAATAATAAAGTCAATAAAGGAATGAACAAAAGAAAAATGAAAATACGAAGGGTCATTCTTCGATCTAGGGGGAAATGTGGCCTTTTGATCCAGGGAAGGATGACTTTCGATCCAATGAAGGATGTTATCCTTCGATCCAGGGAAAGATGTGACTTCTAATCCAGCAAAGTATATTGTTAAAAGTGTCTGATGGATTGCATGTGGAAGGTGCTGAATCTGCAAGAAAAGTGATAGCAACAATAAGAGTCTGACCTGGGTGTCGAACCCAGGTCATTCGATCCTGTGCGCGTTGGTTTGTTTAGGCTAGATCTGCAGCATAGGCATTAGAGATAAAAAACAAAAGTGGACATGAGTGTCGTACCCAGGACCTTAGCTCTGAATACAAATCGAATGACCTAAAAGTGTTAATCTGTATTGCAACAATCAAAATTAAATTACACATGAGATGCATTTAAGGTCGAAGGTTTGTTATGAATGGGATGCTTTGTTTTGGATGAAGATGGCTTGCAAAGTATGCTTCGATTTTGGCAGCTTTGGTATTTTTCTTGCATTCTTCATGTGGCTCGTATGGGGAAATGTGTGTGTTCCTAGAGGCAAGGTTTTTCCCTGGCTGATGCGTGTATAGGCTAAAATATTTTTGTGGGTGGGAAGCCTGTAGCTTCGATTGGTAATAAGTATTGTGTGTGATGCAGCATCTGGTTGGTGGTGTGAGGGTGGTAAGAGTGTTTCTTTCTTTTTTATGGTTTTTTCTCCGCCCCTTGCAATGTGTCCTTAGGTCTTTATTTATAGGGATGTGATGCGCATGGAAATGGAAAAGGACAACCATTAACTAGGCTTTGAAGGCAAAATCAGACACATTAAAATATTGCCATTTTTGAGGGATTCCTACCCTTTTGGGTCTTGGGATGAACCTGGACATGTTTGGATCTTTCGAATGCCCTCAAGCCTTGCTCTTCGATTGGCCCTGAGTTGCCTACTTCGAATGCCTCCAAGCCTCATCATGATGGCCTTTTCGATTGAGTCCCTATTTTCCTTGTTCTTCGATTGGCTCTAACACTACCCAACTAGCCCAATCGAAAGACATCATTCTGGCCAGTCGAAGCTTCCTTTGGCATGAATGTGCTTGTGCAGGAGGCTTGAGCCTGGCAGTATGTGAGATTTTGGACCAACAAGCATCTTTGAATATTTCTCTTTCATTTTGACCAACTAGATCCATCCTTCGACCAGACCCCTCTTCAGACAACAATATGTGTCCTTTGAATAGGCCCTTTGTGCATCTTTCGAAGGGGCCAAATGCATATCCTTCAATTGGACTATATGTGTCCTTCGAATGGATCACATGCAATTCTTTTAATGGGCTAGTAAGGCATACCCTTCGAATGGGACACCTGTGTGTGCCCTTCAATTCCACCAGTACATGTCCTTCGAAGGGACCATAAACTATGTGTATTGGAGGTTTTCAAGGGTGGAATCGAAGCAATCATGAGGGGAGTTCCTGCCTTGTGAATTAAAAGTAAACCAAGCAGGAGGCTAATGCCTTATGAATCGAAGGAAAACTGCAGGATGCTATTGCCTTGTGCCTGCTGGCATGAAGCCTCCAATACTCAGTTGAGGATTGCGTGCATGCAGCCCTTGTCCAATCGAAGCTTACTTGCAGGAGGTCACTGCTTTGTGACTCCAAGAAAGAATACAAGATACCATTTCTCAAATGAAGGTTTTCATGAAGATCCAATTTCCAATCGAAGGTTGCATGTAGGAGGCTCCTGCTTTGTGAATCGAAGGCAAGTTGTTTCAAAGGGAGATTTTGCCTAGTCAGAGCTAGCATGAAGATAGCTAATGCCCCGTGGGTGCTAATATGAATGCTAGACATAGGGAAGCTTTTGCTTTGTTCAAGCTAGCATGGTGGGAGCCCTTTGCTTTGTGAATCGAAACATGCAGGAAAGAGGTGATTGCTGAATCGAAGGCTGCATGCAGATAACCATTGCTTTGTGAATCAAAGCAGGCATGTTAGGGGCCAATGCTCAATCAAAGGATGTAAGCCAAGCTTGCGTCGAAAGAGGCCAAAAGCCCAATAGAAGGATGTGAAATCAAAGCAGGCATTCTCTTCTTCGATTTGATGCTTGAAAGCCCAATTGTACTTGTGCAAATTTGAACTTTTGAGAAAATGTCTTGAGAAATGAGAGGGAAAATTTTGGGGTACAACAGCTGCCCCTGTTCAGGTAGTAATTGTCCAAGATTACTACCTCAGCAGGTGATGAAGGAATCTTGGTCGATTACTACCTCAACAAGTAGTGAAGGAATCTTGGACGATTACTACCTCAATAGATATTAAAGGAATCTTGGACGATTACTACCTCAACAGATATTGAAGGAATCATGGACGATTACTACCTCAACAGATAGTGAAGGATTCTTGGACGATTACTACCTCAACTGATATTGAAGGAATCTTGGACGATTACTACCTCAATAGATAGTGAAGGAATCTGGGACGATTACTACCTCAACAAATAATGAAGGAATCTTGGACAATTACTACCTCAACAGATAATGAAGGAATCTTGAATGATTACTACCTCAACAGATATTGAAGGAATCTTGGATGATTAATACCTCAATAGATATTGAAGGAATCTTGGACGATTACTACTTCAACAGATAGTGAAGGAATCTTGGAAGATTACTACCTCAACAGATATTGAAGGAATCTTGGATGATTATTACCTCAACAGATAATGAAGGAATCTTGAACAATTACTACCTCAATAGATAATGAAGGAATCTTGGAGATTACTACCTCAACAGATAATGAAGAAATCTTGGATGATTACTACCTCAATAGATATTGAAGGAATCTTGGACGATTACTACCTCAACAGATATTGAAGGAATCTTGGACGATTACTACTTAAACGGATAGTGAAGGAATATTGGACGATTACTACCTCAACAGATATTGAAGGAATCTTAGATGATTACTACTTCAACAGATAGTGAAGGAAACTTGGATGATTACTACCTCAACAGATAATGAAGGAATCTTGGACGATTACTACCTCAACAGATAATGAAGGAATCTTGGATGATTACTACTTCAACAGATAATGAAGGAATCTTGGACGATTACTACTTCAGCAGGGTACCAGAAATTTTTATGGTCATGTAGTTGATGATATTCTTCTATTTATAGACTTTTACCTGAAAAGATAAAGGGCTAGCTGTATGCAATGTCATGGTGCATGAAGTGTAAATGATAATCTCAAAATAAATAAGATTGTGATATATGCATTTGTGCTGCATATACTATGATGTTTGTAAAATGATGTATGAATGAAATGTATGAACATATTCGGTTAGTCTATTGCAGTATTATTTGAACTAGGGAAAATATATCCCTGATTGTTACTGGGGATGAAGAATGTATGTCTTTAAATTTCGTTGAAGTTGAAATGTTGGGAGGCGAAACTTCCGTTGCTAGAGAAATAAACTTTGTTGGGGAAAGGAAACTCCGTGAACTGCTTGGGGATTTTGTTGAAATCCTGTTGGGGAATCCTGAGAAACTTGGCGACTTCACTGGGGATTTTTTTTTTGTTGGAGCAGTAATTTGGAGATTCATGCTCCATCGGGGATATAAGAAGCCTGACACCATTAGGATGCATGCTGAGAATATAGTAGTGATCTTATAGTAAGATGCCCCTGCCTCTGTACCTGTCGGGGAAAGTATCTATTGGGATTTTGTGGATGGCCTGACTGTTATCCCAACTCCTGGAATCCTGATTAAACATTGATCAGGGTGATAAGCCTTCTACTGATATACAAGCGACAAGATGACGGGACATAGTCGTACGCTTTAATCCCTAACTTTTGCCTGGACTGTCTTTTCAGATTTTCAGTCCACCAGGATACCCTTTTTTAGCCTAAGCCGCCTTTTCAGGTTTTCGACTTGCCGGGTGTACAATTTTATTTATATATCCCTAGTTTTTTTCCTGAACTCCCTTGGTTCGTCGGGATGCCCTTATTTTTTCCTAGGCCAGTAAACCTAGCGGGTCTTTGTTCATGCGTAGTATTTTCTAACTATGTCCATGTTCACAGGGTACGGAAAGTTGCCACTATCCATAGTAGTAAGTGTTGCAGCACTTCCAGAAAATGTTTTCTTGATCGCACGTGGCCCTTCCTGTTCAATGCCCTAAGTGATTCAGATGGAGGTCTACCTCTGGCTATTTGGCGCTTTTGAGGGATTACTTGACTCGACTGCCCCAGATCAGTTTATACATCATGTCATGTCTCTTGATTATGAAAGTCCTGTTATTGGAAATGTCTTTCCATCTGAGGTGATTCTGTTCATTGAGAGGATTTTTGTTCATCGAATATCCATTGTGCGAATTTCTCTGTTGTTTAAATAAATAGTCACATGCAAACAATGGTATTTGAAGAATGCAAAGCTTATGTCTGTCTTGAATTTTCAAAATTCATTTTTTTAGTAAAACAAACAAATTTTGTAAGAGTGTGATATCAACTCGGGATTTATAGCAATTCTTACATGAGTCAGGATACCTTTTATAAAAATTATGTTTTCGAACTAACCCATGCTTTAGTTAGGAATTTTAAGGGTTATAATGTGGCCTGGTTCACAGTTTAAGAAATAAAGGGTAAAGGCCTAAATTTTATTTGTACCCAACCCGTTCTTCGTGATGTTCTTGAATCCTATGCTCAGCTAATTATGCGCTTAAATCCCAATTGAGTATGGAATCTTTGCTCTGACACTTGGTGATGGTTCGGAAATTAAACGTTTGTTTGATAAGGCAGTCATTTTCGAAACCTTTTCTTTCTTATTGAGGATTTTTAGGACCTCTTTTTATTTTATTTTGTTATCCCTACTTTTTTCTGAATTGTTTCTTATGATTACAGTCAGTGGGATTCCCCAGTTTTTCTTAAGTCTCCTTCATAGGTTTTTGACTTAACGGGCTTTTATTTTGAGAGATAATGACTGTCTGTCTTGATGATTATGTGGAACCATCATCATCTTTTGGAGGGTATCTGCTACACTATTTGTCTTATATGAAGGTAGAGCTTGCGACTGAATGCACATCTGAATTAACTGAGAAAACTACCCTGCCCCGGGTTATGATTAAGGGTTTTAATTTGTGTGAAAAGAAAAAATCCTACTTCTTAGGCTCAAAGGGGTTGACTAGGGATTATCTTCCTTATAACTCCACTATTTAGGATTTGAAACAATGCCTGTACATCGTCAGTGGGGTCTATTCAAAGGCATACTGTAGAAGTTGTGGTATCGTTTTCGTCATCCTCCCTCTAAAGGCTTAGAGCTTTTAATTGAGAGTTGAATATCATAAAAAGGAAGTAAAAACACAGTTTGAATATAATGAATACGAATGAAATGATTCAAGACAAACATATGCAATGCATTAATATGAAGAACCAGAGTATGACATAAAGACAAATGTTTTAAGCAAACAAAGGGATTACAACTGATAATTCAAAAATGAAATAAACACTCTCAATTTTCGCCATGATTTGGCATGTGAGAAGTGATCACATTGTGAGCCTTAGGAGGGTCAAATTTGATCTCCTTTTTGTCGATCAAATCTTGAATCTTGTTCTTCAAAGTCCAACAGTCGTCGGTGTCGTGTCCAGGACTATCAGAATGGTAGGCACATCTTACATTTGGATTGTACTTAGGAGAGGAGGTATCAGGGTTTTGAGGAGGACCCCTTAGTGTAATCAGCTCCACTTTCAGCAAATGTTGTGACACTTGAGACAATGGCATATTAATCTTAGCGTACTGCCTTTCTTGGTAATTTACCCTACGCCTATTGCCCTATCATTATTGAACAGGTGTAGGTTTAGAGATTAGCACCGCTCCCACGGATTGATGGTGGTCCTTTTTACTATAGCCCCTTTGACCATAAACAACATTAGTTTCTTTTTTACCCCCAAATAGCCTCTTCTCAACATTAGAAGATGCGGGCATCGGAATTTTCCAACTATTGATACCGCTTTCGATCCTCTCCCCAGTCAGAACCATCTCTGCAAAACCGGATGAAGAACTCCCAATCAGCAAATTGAAGAACGGGCCTGCCAAAGTTCCCATGAACATGTCTACCATTTCCTGATCAATTAGGGGAGGTTACACCCTTCCAACCAAATCCCATCATTTTTGTGCATATTCCTGAACCCTTCTCTTGATCCCATAGACATATTATGCAATTGCACTCGGGTTGGTGCCAGGTCAGTATTGTATTGGTACTGCTTGTAGAAATAAGTAGCCAAGTCTTCCCATGTATGAATCTCGGTTCCTTCTAACTGATAAAACCACTCCAGTTGAGTGCCAGCCAAACTTTCTTGGAAGAGATGGACCCATAGCTTCCGATCAGCAGTGTGAGGCTGGATCTTTCTGACGTATGATCTCAAGTGAAGTTTAGGACAAGAGACTCCGTCATATTTAAAAAATGTGGGAATCTTTAATTTTGGTGGGATGACCACTATGGAAACCAATCCTAACTCTTCAAAGTCCAAGCCAGGTATCTGTTGAATCTCCATAGCATTCAGGCGATCCTCCAGCTATTTGTTTTTATCATCAGCGGGAGGATATTGTTTGTCAGAGTTGTCAGCTTCATCTTCATCAGTCCCCAGGTTGTTATCTTCTTCATGATTATCCCCCTCATTTGATGGAGTTGAGAGATCTAGATCTCTCTTGGCTGGTCCTCTAAGTCTTCTTCCCATATTTAAGACTCCAGCCAGTTTCTTTGCCTTCTTTTTCTTACCTTTGATGACGAGAGCTTTCAGTTCTTCCTGCCCCTTAGCCAGAGCCAAGAACATTTGTTGGAACTTAGCGTTTTGGGCTTGAAGGTCTTTTATTGTCTGTTCAAGAGCCATTTCTTTTGCTGAAATAAACAGCGGAAAGATAAGAAACCTGTCTTGAAATACCTGATATGCAATGACATGTATGATATGCTTATGCGATGTTTTCAAGGATCTCGCGGGGTAAACACAAGAAGATGTTATGAGTTGACTGCAACTTTTCTTGAAGAACTTCGTATCGTTGAAGGTACTTCTATGAGAATCAAGCTCACCATGTTGAGTGGGTCATAGCCCCTGACTCAAGTTATCGTGCTTGGACCTTTTGATGGCATTGGTTAGAGGAAAATAAATCCCCTTTCCCCTTGCTAGACATCTGCTTTATCATAACCTGCATCACAGGCCTTTGAGATCCTTGAAATGGTTAAGGAAATTCTATGGTATGATGCTATGATGTGTATGTTATGCATCAAGCAAAAAAATGTAGGGCGATGAAGACAAGTATGTCTTGCCGGAAATCTAAGTTATTGGATAATGTATACAAACGGGGTCCTGCAAGGAATACAAACAAAGCCCTGCAATGAGTTCAAGTTATTAGACAATGAAAGCAAACAAGTAACACAAGTAATCTTCGGTTTAGGCTTGCATGGATTCCATAGGTAAGTACCCTCATGAAGTTTAGTTGGCTCAACCTATCCTAGTAATAATAATCGGATTCTCGGGAATCTCAATATCACAGATCTTTCTTCACCGAGAATTGTTTCAGCGCAAGCCTCTTTATTGGCGACCGAAATATCCCGGAAGTAAGATCTCAATGAGTGTAGTATCGAGTATCAACCAACTTCGGACTGCACCAAGTTCATCTATCTCACTACTTCCTAATGGCTAAGTTGTTCAATTAAAGATTGTAAGGTCAGTTGATGCTTCATGAAACCACACAGCGGCCCCGTGTTCTCCTTGACTACTCAAGGGCTACTGGTACCAACAAATGTGTCACACCAACATATCTATCATTTCAACCGTGTCGGTATACCCCGCACAATCCCCACGATCTATTGCTACTTACCTAAAAGGTGCCTCAGATCCGGGTGTAGGATCTTTACAAGTAAACCCAAACAAAACCCTCAAAGTAAAAGCAAACAAAACACACAATGAAATCAAATATAGAATGAACTAAACTCTAAGGTAACCCCATCTTTTATTATTCCCCAGCAGAGTCGCCAGTTCTATAATACGGTGGCAGAACCGACTGTTATACTGGTTTTTCATTTGTATTTGCAAATGTTGCGGTAAGCAAGAGTCGCCACCGACTTTTCTTTTATCCAAATAAAGGAAAGGGTGAAAATAACAGAAAAAGACCTTTCAATAGTTTTCTGAGTAAGGGGGGTAGATTATGGAAATGGAAGGTGTTAGCACCCTTTCCATCCGTAGCTTTCTACGGGCTCTTAGATGCTTAGCTCATTTTGAAAATACCTTGTGCTTTTTGTGTTTTGAAAAGTATTTTGAAATTTCCTTAGTGCGGCGATTCACTTTATGATAACTCTTATATCAGTCCTCAAGAGTGTTGATAAAGCGTTCGAAAATGTTTTTGAAAATTGTTTTGTGTAAGTGTGAAAATTTGTTTTTGAGCAAGCATCTAACAGCTATCTACTTTTACTCAAAAGGTAATTTTTTTCTCCTTTCCTTTAAACAAGGCTAGCCTACTATTAGTGAGTAGGTAGCCATAGTCGTTTGGATGTATGAGGGACTTCCATGGGTCATTGTACAATCATAAAGGCAACATGTAGAGATACTTTAGCAATTTTGTTTAAGAGACTAGATCATTTATCGAAAGGCAACACTATAGGTTTATCGAGGGACAATGATCTTTTTATTTGAGGGTCTTTGCTAAAACATCCCTACTTTCGAGGCACATGACTGTTTTATTTTCTGAAGGCAACCAAAGTGGGAATACCCTAGAGGTGTATATGTTCAAGTGTGTTGTATTCAGTTATTTTTGTCTTTGATGTTAGGTTTACTAACGTTTGATTTTTATGTTCTTGTCATGCAATCCTATTAGGCATACATATAAGCAGTTAATATGTACATGAATTTAAAGTGAGGGAATTTAAATTTACACTATTACAATGCTTCAGGGAGATGGTATTTACATGTTCAAAATTTGGGGAAAAAGCAATAAAGAAAAATCCTAAATTAAGTTATTACTGACTATGAGCAGTTACAATAATTTGGAAAAATAAAATATAGAAAACAATAACACGCGTGAGTCGAAAGGAGCGTCTAAAATCCTAAAAAAGTGCTAAGTAAAATAAGAAAATATTTTTGTTTCTTTTGTTTATTAGAAGAAAAAAATAAAACTTAAGTCTATTTAATTTTTAATTTAAAGAAAAGGTTAAAGTAATTAATTATTTTATTTACAAATTAACTTAATTAAAAAAATATTAGCCTAATTTTTTTTGTGATTTTTTGATTTAAAGTTAATTTAAATAGTAAAATCAATAAAGGAATGAACAAAAGCAAAATGAAAATACGAAGGGTCATCCTTCAATCCAGGGGAAATATGGTATTTCGATCCAAGGAAGGATGGCTTTCGATCCAATGAAGGATGTTACTCTTCAATCCAATGAAGGATGTGACTTTTGATCTAGCAAAGGATATTGTTGAAAGTGTCTGATGGATTTCCTGTGGAAAGTACTGAATTTGCAAGAAAAGTGTTAGCAATAATAAGAGTCTGGCATGGGTGTCGAACCCAGGTCCTTGGATCTTGTGCATGTTGGTTTGTTTAGGCTAGATCTGCAGCATAGGCATTAGAGATAAAAAAAACAAAAGCGGATCTGGGTGTCGAACCCAGGCCCTTAGCTTTGAATATAAATCGAATGACCTAAAAGTGTTAATCTGTCAATCAATAATCAAAATTAAATTACACATGAGATGAATTTAAGGTCGAAAGTTTGTTACCAATGGGATTCTTTGTTTTGGATGGAGATGGCTTGCAAAGTATGCTTCGACTTTGGCATCTTTGGTATATTTCTTGTAGTCTTCGTGTGGCTCGTATGGGGAAATGTGTGTTTGCCTGGAGGCAAGGTTTTCGCCTGGCTGATGCGTGTATAGGCCAAAATATGTTTATGGGCGGGCAGCCTACAGCTTCGATTGGTAATAAGTATTGTGTGTGATGCAGCGTCTAGCTGGTGGTGTGAGTGTGGCAAGAGTGTTTCTTTCTTTTTTATGGTTTTTTCTCCGCCCCTTGCAATGTGTCCTTAGGCCTGTATTTATAGGGATGTGATGTGCATGGAAATGGCAAAGAACATCCATTAACTAAGCTTTTAAGGCAAAATCAGACAAACTAAAATATTGTCATTTTTTAGGGATTCATACCCTTTTGGGTCTTGGGATGAACCTGGACATGTTTGGCTCTTTCGAATGCCCTCAAGCCTTGTTCTTCGATTAGCCCTAAGTTGCCTCCTTCGAATGCCTCCAAGCCTCATCACGATGGCCTTTTCAATTGAGTCCCTATTTTCCTTGTTCGTCGATTGACTCTGAGACTACCTAACTAGCCCAATCGAAAGACTTCATTCTAGCCAGTCGAAGCTTCCTTTGGCATGAATGTGCTTGTGTAGGAGGCTTGAGCCTGGCAGTATGTCGGATTTTGGTCCAGCAAGCATCTTTGGATATTTCTCTTTGGTTTTGACCAACTAGATCTATCCTTCGACTAGACCCCTCTTCTGATAACAATATATGTCCTTCGAATGGGCCCTTTGTGCATCCTTCGAATGGGCCAAATGCGTATCCTTCGATTGGACTATGAGTGTCCTTCGAAGGGATCACATGCAATTCTTTTACTGGGCTAGTAAGGCATACCCTTCGAATGGGACACTTGTGTGTGCCCTTCAAGTCCACCAGTACATGTCCTTTAAGGGGCCACCAACTATGTGTGTTTGAGGTTTTCAAGGGTGGAATCGAAGCAATCATGAGGGGAGTTCCTGTCTTGTAAATTAAAAGTAAACCAAGCAGGAGGACAATGCCTTCTGAATCGAAGGAAAACTGCAGGAGGCTATTGCCTTGTGCCTGCTGGCATGAAGCATCCAATACTCAGTCGAAGCTTGCGTGCAGGTAGCCCTTGTCCAATCGAAGCTTGCCTGCAGGAGGTCACTGCTTTGTGACTCCAAGCAAGCATACAAGATACCATTGCTCAAATGAAGGTTTGAATGAAGAGCCAATGTCCAATCAAAGGTTGCATGCAGGAGGCTCCTGCTTTGTGAATCAAAGGGAAGTTCTTTCAAAGGGAGATTTTTCCTAGTCAGAGCTAGCATGAAGATAGCCAATGCCTTGTGGGTGCTAATATGAATGCTAGCCATAGGGAAGATTTTTATTTATGCATACTAGCATGGTGAGAGCCCCTTGCTTTGTGAATCGAAACATGCAGGAAAGAGGTAATTGCTTAATTGAAGGCTGCATGCAGATAACCATTGTTATGTGAACCAAAGCAGGCATGTCAGAGGCCAATGCTCAATTGAAGGATGTAAGCCAAGCTTGCATCTAAAGAGGCCAAAAGCCCAACCAAAGGATGTGAAATCAAAGCAGGCATGCTCTTCTTCGATTTGATGCTTGAAAGCCCAATTGTACTAGTGCAAATTTGAATTTTTGAGAAAATTTCTTGAGAAATGAGAGGGAAAATTTTGGGGTACAACAACGTCCTAGTTACTACACAGTTATATATATATATATATATATATATATATATATATATATATATATATATATATCCATAACTATAAGTGCGGAAAATAAAATGCGAGAAAGTAAAGGCCT
Source organism: Vicia faba (assembly GCA_948472305.1). Lineage (NCBI taxonomy): Eukaryota > Viridiplantae > Streptophyta > Magnoliopsida > Fabales > Fabaceae > Vicia > Vicia faba. The sequence goes on from OX451737.1 coordinate 1,008,497,670, forward strand.
ACAACTATTACATCCCATAAGCAGTTACATAGTAGAAAAAAATGTGAAGAAATGTAAACTACAACTATTACAAAATTACCCGTGCGACCTATACATTTGTTTTCTAGAATTTGAATAGCAAAGGAATAATTAAAAAATAAATTAAAGGACAAAATAAAAAAATTCTAAGCAAGAAAAAATGTTTTTGGTCTTTTTATGAGAAAAAATAATTTTGTGTTAATAATAATTTGAATTTGATTTATGAAAATAAATTAATTATAAAACCCTAATTCTAATCAGTTAATTAATTAAAAAAAGTGATTAAAGTAATTAATTAAAATTAATTTAATTAATAAAAACCTAAGTCAAATGTTTTTGTGATTTTTTTATTAAAATAAGATTGATTAAAAAAAGAAAGTAGTTAATTAAAACACAAAAAAGACATGAAAATGAGCCTGCTAAGAACAAGTAAGTGGAGGGGTGTGAGGAAGGAGAACAATGGGCCCAAAACGGATGAGTCCAGAAGCTTTGTTCTGATCCAGTGGGAAACGCGCCTTGGGGTGCATCATGGTCATGATTTTTATTTCTACCTCCATGCTTACATGTGAAATGTTAGAAATTGCAGAAAATGCATATAAATGAAACAATTATGTTTACATGGATTTAAAGTGTGAAAATCTTGAGAACACGAAACCTACCAACTTACCAATCGTAATCGATGTGACGGAATTTTATGGGATTGATTTGCAAAGGATAATGATTGATTCTAAATCCTGGCCTTCAGGAGGACAATGAAAGGTTTGGATCGGTTTGAAAACCACTGGAGATGCGACATATAATTTTCACAATTTCTTCGAATTTGGAGGATTTGTTTTGAAGAGCTCTGGTGAAAATTTTCATGGTCTTGGCTTATGCTTTTGTTTTGTATTTATAGAGGGGTGGAATGGTGAGTAAACATGGCAAGAATCCACACATAATGGCCCCCTTTCAAAACAATATCAAACATATTAAAATACTTCCAAAATTCTGAAAAACTTTCCCTTCTTGAGATGCAATGAACCTGGTCTTTTTCCTCATGCCTTGAATGAATTCTAAGGCCTGATATCAACTCAAATCATCAGCCCATGTGTCCATACTTTTTATTTATTATTTTATGCAATTTATTTTGTGTTTATTTGAATAAAAACAAAATAAATATGAATAAAATAGAGAAAAAATGCAAATCAAGGTGAGAGTGAATTTAAGGGTCCTATAGTAAGTCGTAAACATATTTGAATCCCATAAAATAGGTCTATGAACTTAAAAATGCATTTTTGCTCAAAGTTGACTTGTTTTCATTTTTACCAATTTTCCCAATTTGTACTAGTCATAACTTGCTCATTTTTTATCTTTTGGAGATGATCTTGGAATTTTAGAAAGCTAAAGATGTCCCCTAGAATCTCTATGTTTACCATTTTTGCATTTTGATAAATTATCTTGATGTAACTTGCCTTGACAAAAAATGCCTTTTTGTTGACTTTCAAAAAGACTTGTAATGTATTGACTCATATCTTTCCAATTATGCATTTTTTGAACTTGAGGAAAAAAGAAAAGTTGTAGGGAATTGAATTTTCTTCATAATGAGCTTTGGTTAGGGCAAAATGGATGAAGCATGTGAAAGTTATGCTTGGTCAAAGTTCAGTTGACTTTTCCTAGGAACCCCTAATTTTGCACTTTTAGATTCTTGATGATTTGAGAGCATTCCTTGAGGAATCATGATCAATCCTTGATCAAATGATGGATATCACTTCAAAATGTTGATATTGGCCAAAATTATTGAAGTTTTAACTGTATGTTGACCATAGTTGACTTTTTGACCAATATAGTTGATTTTCAAACATTTGAGTCATTGACTGAGCAAACTTGTGATGCAAGGTATGAAACTTGGCATGAGAATTCTTGATGACATATTAGGAACCATGGAAATCACTTGAGACCTTTTAAACCCAAACTTCTTTGTGAAAAGTGAAACCCTAGTTGGAAGTTTGTTGCTTAGGAGGAGAATTTGTCTGGTCAGTTCTTGGTCAACCTTGAGCACTTGGGGACCTCTAGGAATATGTTTTGAATAAAAATGAGAGGGAAAATTTTGGGGTACAAAAATATGAAATTAAAATGATTTTATTTTTTTTATTAATTTTCAAGGAACTTTAAATAATTGTAATAATTGCATACATTAAAGGAATAACGCCTTTTGAAACGCTGAATAATCTCATTTCATTAATAATTCTTAGAAGGATTACAAGTTTTTAGCATAAGTTTCACAAATCCTCAGATACAAGAGAAAAAAAATCTAAAATCTATGGTTCCTAAGGAGCCAAAGTTGAAGAAGATCCCGTTTCATGCTGCCGCTTCCTTTTGAGCATCCTAATATGATCCTTCAACTGCTTGTTCTCTTCCACGAACTTCTCAATGAATCCTTTCCATCCACCAGAAGAAGGGAATAAATGAGAATAGTCTTTCTCACTAGGACCTAGCTGAATGCTAGAGGAAAATAAATAATCTTTATTCTCCATCATCTTTCTCCTTTAGTTTCTTCTAGAGTGTTGAATATCCTACATCCAAAGTCTGATATTTGTTCTTCCAAGCATCCTTTTTCTTTTGCATCTTGGACAACGCAAGCTGGAGCTCTTCCATATCAGCTAACAAAATAGAAGTAAGTTTAAGAAAGACCAATGGTTCATGGTGATGATAAGGCATATTTAACTTAATTTCCCTTGCTTTCACCCATTGAAGATAAGGTTCAAAAGCAGCATTTCCTCCTTTCCTAACTCTCTTCTTTCTTTTTTGCGAATAGTATGCCATGCTTTTTTGATCTTATCTATGAATGCCCTATTATCTCCCCCTTCCTTGAGAAAGAAAGTTGCTAGAAGCAAGTTGTTTGGCTTATCAAGCATAGGATAACCAAACTAACGAAGAGCTAGAATCATATTATAATTGATACCTCCTTTTGTACCAAGAAGAGGTACATTAGGAAACTCTCTACAACCATCAATAATGGTTTCCCAATCATAGATAGAACTGATCCAACAAACATTCGAATTACTAAAAGACATAATCTTCTGCCACCACTTTAACCCATCTTTAGTATCCCGAAAGGAAGCAGACTGCAACAAGTGCAAAATAAACCACTTGTACAGTAAAGTCGCACAACATACAATCATTCCTCCACTTTTGGAATTCCTGTAATGAATAGAGTAGTAAGTCTCTCCAAGAAAAGTTGGGAGTGGATTCCCAATCAAGTAGATCTTCATAGCATTCATGTCAACAAAATTAGGTACATTAGGGAATAAGACCAATCCATAGATAAGCAGAGCCAGAATAGTCACGAAAGCATCCCTATTTTTGTCTTTAGCAAATTCAGGAGCCCTTTCCATGAGAAAATTAGCATGGAATCCTAGAATACCACTCTTGGAAGTAAGGTGAGCTTTAATCTGATCATACTTCAAATGAAACATTTTAGAAATAACAGGAGGTTCAAGATCTTCCTCTAAACCAGAAAAAGGAACCTTATCAGTCACCAAGCAATCCAATCAAGCAAGAATACTCTTCTAGAGTGGGCATAAGCTGATAATCTGGAAAATTGAAGCAATGGTACAAAGGATCGTAGAACTAGACCAGAGTGTTGAGAATCCCATCTTCTACTTTAGTATCCAATATACCCAAAAGTCTTCCATAACAACCTCAAAACTTCTCAGTACTAACCACCAACGATGTTAGCTTCTTTAACTCTTCTACCTCGGGTTTTATGAAACTATACTTTTGGGTGCTTCTCCTTCCAACATCCATGATTAAATACATGCAATTTTTGCAAAGAGAATATTTTAAGTTCCTTGAAATTTTTGTAAAAATAATGCTCGTGGATGCATGAATGAATGATGCAATGATCGCACACAAGATCACAAACATGGGGGTTCATAGGTTTGACATCGTGAGCATGAAGCCAAAGGTTCTACCCACAAGGTATGTACTAATGGTTTCAACACATGTAGAACAAAGTTCTAAGGAAATCTCAGAGTCCTTGATCTTCCTTTGGATATTACAAACATCCCAATTTACTCGGTAATTAGTAATATTCACAGGAAAAACTCGTCTGAGTGCTCTATCGCGTGACAACTATACCAGAATTGACTCCTGAATAGTCTCTGCACTACACCTAAAAAGACCAAGATGGGTTAAGGGTTCTACATCTCTCAACTTCCCGGGCTCCCAGATCAAAAGTAGTAATGTTTTCACAACTTTCTTGTTCAACAAATACTACCCCAAGGGGGCCTCCACTGAGCGGGGATTTTTTCAAATCAACTTACTAAGGACTTTCTGCACATAAGTTGAAGTTAATATACCACCCATCCTATATTAAGTTTTCCCAAGTCTGGGTATATGACTTATAAGAGATCACCAAGTACCCTGAAAACTAGAAAAATTTAGACAAACAGGAATATATACAATAAATATTGTATAAACATAGACAAACAAAGATAGGCTCAACCCACTTAGAGATTTTCCCCAGTGAAGTCGCCAATTTTCTATAGCGGTAGAAATAATGAGACTAGGCCATTGGATTGAGTTAACTCGCAAAATTAGTGAAAGTCGCCACCACACTTTTATTTTATCCAAAGGAATGGGAAAAGAGCGAATAAATCCAAAGTTAAATAAAGATCGAGGTAAGGGGTTTGGTTATGCAAAGGGAAAGTATTAACACCCTAATCATCTAAGGTACTCTGCAGGAACCTCTTTAAAAATTTGTGTATTTTGGCTATAAAGAAATATTTACAAAATAGATGGTGGAGATGAGAAAATAAGTGGTTTTTACAATTTTTACACCTTCTGCGGTTGTGAACCTTTGGTGCCTATGTACTCCCTTTATGCAATAGAGGATTAGGGAACTCGTAGTTCTTCTCAAAAAATTTGAAAGTTTTGTGTGTTGGTTAATTTTAAGAAAAGGTTTTAAAGAGAAAAGGCAAAATGGAAAAATGTTTGAATTTATTTTTTATTTTTTAAGTATTAAGGAAAGAAGTCATATCTTGATTAAGATTGGTTGATGACTTTATTAAGAAAATAATTTTGAAAATACATGGACCTAAGTCCAATTTTTTTATGAAAGCGGTTATGTAGTGGTAGAAATGTTCAAGACTAAGCCATTGGATTGACTAGACTTTATACAAATCAAAATTAAAATCATCACCGCGCTTTATTGTTTCCAAAGGAATGGGAAAAGAGCGAATAACTCAAAAGAGGTGGAAAGATTCGAGGTAAGGGGTTGGTTATGCAAAGGGAAGGTATTAGCACCCTAAACATCTATGGTACTCAGCAAGAGCCTCTTTGTAAAATCTGTATATTTTGGCTATAAAAAATGTTGTATGTAAAAAAAATGGATGGTGGAGGTGAGAAAAGAAATATATTTATTTTTTATAATTTTTGCACCCGCCGCGGTTGCGAACCTTTAGTTCCTACGTACCACCTTTCGTGCAATAGGGGATCAGGATACACGTAGTTCCTCTTTTAAAAATTTAAAACACAAATGCGTTGGTTAATTTTATGAGATAAAACATCATCGTCATTGTCCGTGTGGAAAACATACTTACTACCCACAATCATGAGAAAGGAGAATTTGCATCATCTCAAAGTGGAGGATATGGCTTGGATTTTAGAATCAGCAATGCCTCACTCAACACCCAAGTGGAAAATATCTCTCTTCACTTCATATTGTAGAAGTATAGTTGTTTGCATCACTACAAAGATTGACAAGAGTTCACCTTTTTGAGAAAAAGTTTTAAAGATAAAAGCCAAAATGGCAAAATGGTTTGAAATGAGATTGATTGACTTTTAGTCTTCTCACAAAAAATCTCAAGGTATTATTAAGTTGATTTGAGTTTATTTATAAAAAATTTTGAAGATGCATGGACATAAATCCAAGTTTATTATGAAAGTGGTTCAACAAAAACAAGAAGAGTTTTCAAAAGGGGGAAGATGATTTTTGAAATTAAAGAAGATGGGAGGAAAAGAAGGGACTATCCTAAAGCATAAGGTAAAAAGCTAGGGATAAGAACCATCTAACCAACAAGAAGCCAAAACTTGACATTATGAGCCAAGATAGAATTCCCATTCCTTGGATTTGAAACCAATCAAGCAAAAAATACTAGACCTCTTGAGATAACCAAACTTCAAGTGTATTAATTCTTCATAAAAAAATTGGGCAGAGTAACGGCTGTATACGGGTGAATTCCATATTACAAACAAAGGGTGTAATCACAAAAAACCTGCACATAAAAACAAACAAGCAACCCAATATTTTGAGGTAAACCTCAAGAACTCTAGACAAAATAATCAGATATGATCACAAGGTCTCCAAGATAAGTAAAGGTTTCTAATCCTAAGTCCAAGAAAAGTCTCATACTCCATAATGCCAAGGATAGTAACCAAATAGTCCAAGTACCATTAAAGATTTTTTAGGGTTTATGTTGATTATTTAGTATCTTAAGAATGGAAAAGAAAAGCTCAAGTGAGTAAAGTAAAAATGGCAAGAAAGTAAATGCTCAAATGAGCAGAGATGAAAATGGCATGAAATGTAAATGCTAAAAGTAAATAGTACATAAAGCATAAAAAAAGAATAAAAGCATAAGGTAAAACAAGTCAATAGTTAGTGGTTAGTTGGATGACCATCTTGAAGCTTGCATTTGGAACTCATTAGAGGATTGGTAGAACCAAAGCCTCCACACAACAAGTTGCATTTGATTTTTGTCAAGTATGTCATCCATTTGGGGTTCTCATAAGTACTATTTAATGATCAACAATGTTTAAGTGATCCGCATTGACCAAAGGTGTTGTAGATCCATTAGAGGATTGGTAGAACCAAAGCCTCCACACAATGAATCTCAAGGTTATTGGATCAAAGAGATCAAATTAACATACTTGGGCTTGAAATCATAAGTTTGGGCCACGAATGATCATTTATTCGAATCGGGACAAAACTTAGCGCTATGTTAAGCAATCGTAAGTGGACTTATATAGAAGTCGCACCTATTTTGAGGCCGGTCAATAGCAATCTATGCACCATTTATTTTGAGACATGGTATAGAAATCATGCTCCAACAACATTTAGTGCAATAAGAAAAGGATGAGATGAAGAGGGATGGGGAAAAAATATACAAACCACATTTGAATTAAATTTTAATCAAACTATTATTAAAATCATTCATTCATTTTTGTGGAGTTAAACTCAACACCATGGATCCAATGATGTTAATAAAGTTCATGATCCAAAATCTAACCCAAGATCAGCCAGAAAATAATCACAAAATAATATCACATTTTATATACACAAAAAAAGGGTTTTAAAAATGTTTTAAAAATAGAAAATAATGAGAAAAATATCAACTATGTTCAAGTTAATCAAGAAATGAAAATTAAGACCATAGAAAAATCAGAAAAAGGCCCAAATAATTTTACAAATTTTTTGGTAATTTTTTTAAAGTCAGAAACTATTTTTAAAATTAAAATAAATGGGTAAAATAAACAAAAATAGTAAAAAATAGTAAAGTCAGAAACAAAAATAAAATAAGGTCGCCAATATTTGTCACAATATCATTGGACCATTCCATAATTATTCCAGAATTTAAAAATGTATAAAAGTATTTTTAAACATTTAAAACAAATCAAATAAGTGTAAAATTTATGAAAAATACCAAAACACAATTAAATTGTGAAAAAATAAAAATTAGAAAGAGAATAATCAAAAATATTTTTCATAATTTTTTCAGATTTTTTGGACTAAAAATGAATTTTCTATGATTTTTTGAAATTTAAAACAATTAAAATATAAAAATCAGAAAAAGAAAATAAAAGTAAAATATGTGGACCATTGGATGAGAGTCAAAACGCATTAGTAATCAAATCCAAGGGATCTGGCGTGTTGTGCATATCATGGTCATTAGTGAATATTGTACATAATCATTAATTAAATCAGAATTTGAAAAATACAGATGGCGCACCTTTATTGGTTGGAAGATGACACGTTGGTCATTTTCAACCTCCAACCATCACGAATTATAGGTCTCTCAAACTGTAAAATCAGAAGCTTAGACCTATGCCATTCGCTTCGTCTCTTCAAGACGAAGACAACCACACCCTCGCGCCAAATTTATATAAACTGTAGCTCAAGCAATTTGGAAGGAAAGTTTTGAAAAGGGATTTGAAATTTCATGGTTAAAACGTGTTTCCAGTAAAAGGTAAGTGTTGCGACTAGAACCAGGGCAATGAGAGCAACCCAATTATATCAGAGTTTTGAAGAATTGATGAAGGAATCTACCTATTGAAGTTGAGTTGTAGAGCTCTAAAACTGGACTTCTATGGAGCAGTATAGGGCACGATTCTTGAATGTAATTATATGGTTAGCTTCAGGGACGATCAAGGAAGGTGCATTGATGGAAAATTTTGATTGAAAAGGGGTCGAGGATGGATTTTGAAGTTGCTTAATTCTGAGTTGTGAAACAAGTTTGGCATGGTGATTCTGGCTATCCAAGCTTGGGAAATTGAATGGGATAGTTCATGTATTTATAAGAGAAGTGAATGAATTAAAAGGAAGAGTGAATGATACATTTTGGAGGGAAATCGTGCACACCTGATGCACGAGTGAAGTGTGATACAAACTTCACCAAAACTCATCTAATTCTTGTGTTTTGATGCGCTAAACAAATCTGGAACTTCACTAAACATGTTTAGAGGCAAAAAAGCGTGGAAAACTTGTGATTAGAGACTGCATTATGGATTTCAAAATTCTGACTTGGTGAGAAATTCAATTTCAAAGTGCCAACTTCTGACCAATGGCACTTTCAACTCAAGGGGTCTTAGGGCATGATTCTTAATGCTTTAGAAAGATGAGGTTACAAGCTTTGAAATGGAAAAATAATGGAATTAAATGGATGCTTGAGATGAAAGTTGCATTGAGTCAAAGTTGGAGAAAAAGGATTGACTTTCCATACTTAGAAATATTTCAAATTCTTCTTCAAAAATGACCTATAATCTTTTGCATCCAAACATGGCCTTCCACTTGGAATTTGTTCTTGACCAAAAAAGATGGCATGAAGTAGATCTCTTGAATGACACTTTGAAACATGAATCATTCAAAATATCCAAAATTTTAGCAAGTTATGACTTGTTTAAGTTGGCAAAAAATCATGAAATGACCTATAATCTTTTGCATCTTTAAGGAAAATTCCATCCATTTTCCCACTTTGCACATGAAAGAAGGCATAAAGTTCACATATTCAAGATCATTATGGAAAAATAATGGACTCAAGGTGATAAAAATTGACCAAGTTATGATCATTTGAAGTCACTCATCTAAAATTATGGATTCATCTAGATGACTTGTAATCTTTCCTCTTCACCAAGTTTCTTCTACATGAAAAATCCTTGGAACTTTTGAAGTGATTTGTTAATAACCCTTTGAAGAGAATGATGTATTTGGAATCACTCAAAAATACCAAAAGGTGAGAAATATGTACTCCTTTGAAGTTCAAAACCCTAGCTCTTAGATCAAGAAAATGCTTTGAGGAACTTTGACAAGCTTGAACAAACTTCTTGTACCAACATTCTTGCTTTGTGAATAAAAATTGTTGAGGATGATAATGAGGACTCATAGCCATCAAAACCATTTCCATGTCTTGAAATTTGATAGAAATATGCTCTTGTGACCAATAGGAACCAGGCCTTGTCCAAACATGACAACTTCTCCAATCAACCCCTTGTACTTTTGAGTCAAATCTAATAACCTTGAAATGTGATGAACCAAAGCAACCTTGCCATGCCAATTCTTCCAAAACTAATCCAATGGTGAGGTTTGAACTTATCAAGCTATATTGACTAGGGCATGGAAATAAACTCATGAACCCATAGGGTAGCTTGTTAAATCTCATTTCCTTCACCTACATGGATAACAAGCAAGACAAACCAACATTGCATTTTATTAGTTAAGTGAATAAATAAAAACAATATTCATGATCACAAAAGGAAAATAAGTCAAGGTGCTTGGTAATCCCTCAAAAAAGGGCAAAACTAAATGTGGGGAGGGGAACCAAGAATCCTAGTGTGATCTTGTTGTGAGTGAATCAAAATGGTATGATGAAGGGATCTTAGGGGGGAAAATTGGGGTACAACAAGTTCAAGTTAGAAAACAATAATCCTTTGAAAATGGGAGAATATTTTGAAAATTAAAGAAGAATGGGAGGAGATGAAGAGACTATCCTAAAGCATAAAGTAAAAGCTAGGGTAAGTAAGAATCTAACCAAATAAGAAGTCAACACTTGACATTGAGAAGTCAATGTAGAATTCCCATCCTTTGGATTAAAAGCCACAAGTATTAAATAGAACAAGAGCATACCAATCATCCATATGAAAATAAATCATAAGCAAATAAGTATCAAAGAAACCCCAAGGTTTTAAAACCCAAATCAAGGTCTTCAATATTGATTCATGTGCCATATAGACCACTTATGGCCAATAGAATAACATATGCACACAGAAGATTTCCCAATACAAGCAAAATAACAATGAAATAACACAAGGTCTAAAGGTCTCAAGGTCTCAAAGTATCAGAGCAAGGCTTATAATCCTAAGACCAAGAGATCCACAACTCTAATATTTCAAGGATAGTAACCAATAGTCCATAAAGAGCCTTAAGTATTTTAATGTTCAAGTTGGTTATTAAGTATCTTCAAAGAAAAATAAAAACTCAAGTGAGAAAAGATAAAAATGACATAAAAATAAATGCTCAGGTGAGCAAAAGACAAATGGCATGAGATGTAAATGCTAAAGATAAAAGTGCATAAAAGTAAGGCATAAAATAAAATGCGTAAATTAAAGGCATAAAGTAAAGTTAATTATTAATGTGTTAGAAGTTAGAAGTTAATTATAAATGGTTAATGGACACAAGATGATCAATGATGATTGAATGTTAGTCTTGAACCAAAAGTAATGAGAACTTATTAGAAGATTGATAAAATTCTTAACAACAAGTTGTAGCGGTAGAAATGTTGAGACTAAGCCATTGGATTGACTTGATTCACATAGATCAAAATAAAAATTGCCACCATGCTTTATTGTTTCCAAGGGAACAGGAAGAGAGTGAATAACCCAAAAAGAGGGGGAGAGAATCTAAGTTCGGGGGTTGGTTATGCAAAGGGAAAGTATTAGCACCCTAAACATCTACAGTACTCCACAGGAACCTCTTTGAAAATCTATGTATTTTGGCTATAAATGTTGTATACAAAAATAGATTGTGGGGATGAGGAAAGAAGTATATTTTTATAATTTTTACACCCGCCAAAGCCACAAACCTTTAGTGCCTACGTGTTGTATCCCAAAATTTTCCCTCTCATCAGGGTGTCCTTCGATTGGAACATCAGGGTGTCCTTCGATTGGAACATCATAGCTTCCTTCTATTTTAGCATCAGAGCTTCCTTTGATTGGAACATCAGGGTGTCCTTCGATTGGAACATCAGAGGGTCCTTCGATTGGAACATCAGGGTGTCCTTCGTTTGGAACATCAGGGTGTCTTTCGATTGGAACATCAGGGTGTCCTTCGATTGGAACATCAGGGTGTCCTTCGATTGGAACATTAGAGCTTCCTTCGATTGGAGCATCAGAGCTTCCTTTGATTGGAAAATCAGGGTGTCCTTCATTTGGAACATCAGGGTGTATTTCGATTGGAACATCGGGGGGTCCTTCAATTAGAACATCAGAACTTCCTTAGATTGGGACATCAAAGCTTCCTTCAATTGAAACATCAGAGTTTCCTTCGATTGGAACATCAGAGTGTTCTTCAATTGGAACATCAGAATGAAGTGTCCTTCGATTGGCATATCAGGGAAAAATATCCTTCGAATGGCATATCAGTGTAGAGATATCTTAAGCTAAAATGTTCTGATGAGGGAAGTTCTAAACAATTTGAATGGACTCAAAGCCACCGAAGAGAGCAGAATAATACTTCGACCAGTCAACAAGATAATTCTTCGATTGGTCAAGTTCAAAGCCATCGAAGAGAGCAAAGCTTGAAACTTAATCGAAGGAATCATGATGAAAACCTTGACCTACCATAACCTGTCCAGATTCACTAAAAATTCCAAAATGGCATGAAATATCTCAAAATGGAAATCTTTTAATTTGCCTGATTCTGTTTTGAATGCCATGTTTAATGGTTGGTCTTTAATGTCATGATTCTTTCCCTATTTCCTTGTCTCCTCCACCTCCTATAAATACAAGACACAAACACAAATCAAAGGGGACTCACACGTACGCATACTGGATCATGCAGATCACGTTACCACGTTGCTCAAAAAAATCCCAAAAGTGTCCCAATCGAAACACCTTTTCTAGGCACCTTCAGCCCAAACGAATACCAGATTCTTGTTCCTAAGCCATCCAGGAGTCCACACCAACTCCTAAGCCAACATATCCACACCCAAAGCTGCAGATCAAAGAATACCGACCATATTATAATTCTGAAATTCAATTTCTTAATTTAAGCGCATTTATTCGTTCTAATGTGTTTGTGCGTGTTTGTAATGGAGCGTTAGACAAGTTATAATCCTCACATACATTCCATTGTTAGGGAACGTGAATTTGGTTCCTTCGAATCTCAAGATTCTTAGTGTTTTAGGATAAGACGAACCCACATTCGAATTAGGGAGTGGTTCGAGCTAGGGGGTAAGGTCCCCCCTTGGATCTCTAACATTTGTTCATTTTACAGGAATAATGCTTAGGGCTTCGAACTGGGTGATACAAGAACCTTCTGTCATTTTTAGACCCAGATTCAAATCTCAGGATTCTTGGTATTGCAGGACAAAATAATTTCATATTCGAACTAGAGAGGGAATCGAAGGACCTGGATTCGACACCCAGGTCATACATTTTGTGTTTTTTATAACAAACCTTCTTGCATATCCAATGTCCCATATCAAAGGAGTATATCATGTACCATCATTAGGAACCTTCGATCAGCCTTTTCACTTGGATTGAAAGGCAGCCTTAGGCCTTTCGATCCAGGCCTACATCCTACAGATTACCCCTTTTCTTTTTACTGCTTGTTCCATTTAGTTAATCTTTTTCATTACTTTGTTTCTTATAGATTTTAATCAACATCAAAAATCAAAAAAATAACAAAAAAGATTAGGTTTTTAGCTTTTTATATTATATTAATTTTGTCAACTAATTAATTAATTATTTTAATATTTTCTTAAAAAACTAAAATTGAATAGACTTAAGATTTTTAATTCAATTTCTTTTCATAACAAAAACAAACAAAAATTCCTTTCACTTAGGATTTTAGACGTATTTTCAATTCATGCGCGCGTTTATTTACCTTCGCATTTTTTTTATTATTGTAATTGCCTACTGTTTTGTAATAATAATTAGGATTTTTACTTTCCGTATTTTTATAATGTATCTATCCCAAAGTTGTGTAATAACTTAGGATTTATTTTTCTTTATTTTATTTTCCGCATATTTATTGCTTTATTATTTTTCTATATTACTGTTAATAAATAGGCTTGTATGAAAAGACTGTAAATTAAAATGTTAGCCAACCTAACAAAAAGACAAAAAATAACTGAATCAATACACTTGCACATACTCACCTTTAGGGTACCCCCACTTTGGTTGCCTTCGGAAACGGTCACAATTCTCGAAACGTGAGAATTTTTAGCGGCTGTCCTTTAGTTCAAGAGATCACAAGTCCCTCGATGATCCTTTCGACGCCACCTCGGTTAAAAAAGTGATCATAGAACTTTAGGACAATTACTAAAAGTTATTGCCCAGTTGCCTTAGTGACCCTAAACGTCCCTTCGATAGTCCCTCAACATCCAACGATCAGGCTACCTACTCACTAATAGTAGGATAGCACTATCTAAATGAAAGGAGGAAAATAACGCTTTTTTCGAGTAGGTAGATAATTGTTAGGTACTTGCTCAAAAATAACTTTTTCACACTACACTTTCAAAACCTTTTTCAAAAACGCCTCATCAACACTCTTGAGGACTAATACAAGAGTTAGCATAAAGCAAAAAAAAATTTCAAAACACACAAACACGAAAGCAATTTTCAAAAATGAGCAAGTATCTAAGAGCCCGTGGAAAACCACAAATGGAAATGGTGCTAGCACCTTCCCTTTCCATAATCTACCCCCTTACTTAGAAAATCTCGAAAAGGTCTTTTTCTGTTTTTTTCACCCTTTCCTTTGTTGGATAAAAGAAAAGTCAGTGGAGACTCTTGCTTACCGCACATTTGCGAATACAAAACACAAACTAGTATAACAGTCGGTTCTGCCACCGTATCACAAAACTGGCGACTCTGCTGGGGAATAGATAAAGTGGGGTTACCTTAGAGTTTTAGTTCATCTTTTTTAAAATGCTTTATTGTGTGTTTGCTTGCTTTATCTTTGAGGGTTTATTGGAGTATTCTTGTAAAGATCCTACACTCAGATCTGGGGACACTTTTTAGGTAAACAGCAATAGATCGTGGAGACTGTACGGCATAGACCGATATGGTTTAAGCGATGGTTGTGTTGGTGTAATACTTTGGTTGGTACCGGTATCCCTTGTGTTGAATCGATGAGAATACATGGCCGTCGCATGATGTCTTGAAGCACTAACGAACCTTATAACCTTAGTTGAATAAACTTGGCCCTTAGAAAGTAATGAGATAGTCGGCCTCGGTGTAAAGCTGGGAATCGGTTGATACTCGATACTACACTCATTGAGATCGGAATTTTGGGATGTTTCGTCCGTAAGAAAAGATTGCTAAGCTGAAATAATACTGATAAAGAAAGATCAATGATATTGAGATTCCTTAGAACCCGGTTACTATTTCTAAGACACATTGAGCCATCTGAACATTCAAGAGGGTTTTTACCTACAAACCCCATGCAAGCCTAAACCTAAGGCTGCTTGTGTGATCTGTTTGCTTTCAACATGGGCTACTTGCAGCGGTTTTATTTAACAACATGATATCCTTGCAGGATTTGTTTACAGTCATTATCTAGTAACCTGGACTTCTTAGACTTACTTGCCTTCATCACCTCACACTTTTTCTTAATGCATAGCATACACATCATAACATCATGTCACAGAATTTCCTTAACCATTTCAAGGATCTCTAGGGTTTGTGATGCAGGTAAGGATCAAAACTCAACAACTTGAGTCAGGAGCTATGACCCACTCGATATGGTGAGCTTGACTATCGTAGAAGGACCTTCAAACGATACGAAAGTTCTTCAATCAAAGCTACAAATTTTGACATTTTCTTATTTACCCCGTGGGATCCTTGAAAACATTTGCATATCATACATGTCATTGCATAACAGGTATTCCAGGTACAAGATTCTTATCCCTTCACTGTTATTTCAGTAAGAAGAAATGGCTCTTGAACAAACAATCCAAGACCTTCAAGCTCAAAACGCTCAGTTCCAACAAATGTTCTTGGATCTGACCCAGGGGCAAGAAGACCTGAAAGCTCTGATCGTCAAAGAGAAGAAGAACAAGGCAAAGAAACCGACTGGAATCTTGAATATGGGAAGAAGACTCAGAGGACCGGTTAAAGGAGCTCTGGATCTTTCAACTCCATCAAATAAGGGGGATAATCATGAAGAAGATAATAACCCGGGGACTGATGAAGACGAAGCTGATTATTCTGAGGAGCAATATCCTCATGCTGATGATAAATACAAACAATTGGAGGATTGTCTCAATGCTATGGAGGTTCAGCAGATACCTGGCTTGGACTTTGAAGAATTAGGGCTGGTTTCTGGCATGATTATCCCACCAAAATTCAAGGTCCCCACGTTCTCTAAGTATGACGATGTATTTTGCCCTAAGTTGCATTTAAGGTCCTATGTCAGGAAGATCCAGCCTCACACTGCTGACCGGAAGTTATCAGTCCATTTCCTCCAAGAAAGTTTTACTGGAACGTAACTGGAGTGGTTCTACCAGCTAGAAAGAACAGACATTCATACATGGGAAGACTTGGTTGTTGCTTTCTACAAGCAGTACCAATACAACACTGACCTGACACCAACTCGAGTGCAACTACAAAATATGTCCATGAGCTCAAGGGAAGGGTTCAAGGAATATGCCCAGAAATGGAGGGATCTAGCTGGCAGGGTACAACCTTCTATGAATGATCGGGAAATGGTAGATATGTTCATGGGCACTCTGACAGGCCCGTTCTTTAATCTGCTGATTGGGACTTCCTCATCTGGGTTCACAGAGATGGTTCTGACTGGAGAAAGGATTGAAAGTGGTATCAAGAGTGGGAAGATCCCGATGGATGCATCTTCTAATGCTGAGAAGAAGCCATTTGCTGGTAAGATGGAAGCCAATGATGTGTATGTCCAGAAGGGTTGAAATATGGCATAAGACCACAATCAATCTGTGAGGGAAATACTGGTCTCTAATCCTACGCCTATGCAACGACACCAACAGGGGAGTCAGCATAAAAAGGTCACCTCTAAGAGATAATTCACCAGAATCAACATGTCACTAGCTCAAGTGTTACAACACATGTTGAAGGCAAAGTTGATTATGTTAAAGGCTCCTCTGCGAAATCCCAATACTTTTGCTCCTAGTTACCACGCCGACGAAAGGTGTGCATACCATTCTGATAGTCCTGGACATGATACAAATGGATGTTTGGCTCTGAAGAACAAAATTCAGGATATGATTTATGCCAAAGAGATTAAATTCGACCCTCCAGAGACTCACAAAGTGATCACTGCTCCTAGGACAAATCATTGAGAACATCCAGTTCACCTTTTATTTTTCATTTGTAATTTCATTTGTTGTTCAAACAATTACTGTCATGCCAAATTTTGGTTTTCCCATTAATGCATCACATATGTTTGTCTTGAATGATTTCATTGTCATTTTATTTAAACTGTTTTCTTGCTTCCTTTATGTGATATTCGACTCTCGATTAAAAAGCTATAAGTCTTTAGAGGGAGGATGACGAAAACGATACCATAATCTCACACAGTGTACTTTTGAACAGATCTTGCTGGCGATGTACAAGCATTGTTTCAAATCCCAAATAGTGGAGTTATAAGGAATATAATCCCTAGTCAACCCCTTTGAGCCTAAGAAATAGGAGTTTTTATTTTCACACAAATTAAAACTCTTAATCATAACCTGGGGTAGGGTAGTTTCTCAGTCAATTCAGACACGCATTCAGTCGCAATCTTCCGCTTCGTACACAATGAATGGCATCGAAGACGTCCTTCCAAATAAAAAGAAGGTGATAGGTTCCGCGTAATCATCAAAATAAGCAGTCATTACCTCTCGAAATAAAAGACCATTAAGTCAAAACCTATGAAGGAGACTTAAGGAAAACTGGAGCATCCTCCTGACTGTAATAATAAAAGAAACAGTTCAGGAAAAAGATCGGGTTAATAAAATCAAAAAAGGAGGATCCTACAAATCCTCAATAAAAAGAAAAGGTCACAAAAATGACTGCCTTCTCAGATAAACGTTCATTTTTTGAACCATCACTAGAATATTGGGGCCAACATTCCAAAACTCAACTGGTATTCGAAACGCATAATTAACTGAGCATAGGACTGAAGAACATCACGAAGAACGGGTGGGTACATATAGATTTTGAGCCTTTATCCTTTGTTTCTTAAACCGTGAACTAGGCCACGTTACAACCCTTAAAAGTCCTAACAGAAGCATGGGTTAGTTCGAGAGCATACTGTTATAAAGGTATCCTAACTCATGTAAGGTTTGCTATAAATCATGAGTTGATATCACCCTCTTGCAAAATTTGTTATACTAAAAAAATGAATTTTCAAAAACTTCAAGACAAGCATAAACTTTGCATTATTTGAATATCGTTGTTTGCATATAGTCATCTGTTCGACAACAGAGAAATTCACATGACGAATATCTAGTGAACAAAAACCTTCTCAATGAAAAGGTTCACCTCAAGTGGAAAAACACTTCCAACCAAGGGGCACGGCATGATCATTGTCCATCATCTGGGATAGTCAAGTCAAGATTCAAGGAATCTCTCAAAGTGCCGAATAGTCAGGGGCAGATCTCCATCTGAATCACTTGGGGCATTAGACATGAATTCCAGCAACGAGTCACGTACAATCAAGCAAAATCAATGTTCCCCAGCGGATTTCTTCTCAAAAATAATTAAACAGGAATTCCCAACAAAAACATTCTAAATAAACCAGACTCTCCTCTAGAAACAGTTCAGGTATGATCCAGAGACGGATGTCATCCTGACACTTATTCTAGATTCACTCTAGAAATAGTTCAGGCACTATCTAGAGACAGGTGTTATCCTGATACTTATTCCAGATTTCTCTTTTAGAAACAATTCAGATACGATCCTGAGACGGATGCCATTCTGACACTCATTCAACACATGTTTCAAGTACAATTCAGATACGATCCTGAGACGGATGTCATTCTGACACTCATTCAATACCTATTTCTAGTACAATTCAGATATGATCCTGAGACGGATGTCATTCTGACACTCATTCAATACTTGTTTCAAGTACAGTTCAGATAGGATCCTGAGACAGATGTCATTCTGACACTCATTCAATACATGTTTCAAGTACAGTTCAGATACGATCCAGAGACGGATGTCATTCTGACACTCATTCAATACATATTCCAAGTCCAATTCAGATACGATCCAGAGACACATGTCATTCTGACACTCATTCAACACATGTTTCAAGTACACTTCAGATACGATCCAGAGACGAATGTTATTCTGACACTCATTCAATACATGTTCCAAATACAATTCAGATATGATGCAGAGACAGATGTCATTCTGACACTTATTTCAACATATCTTCAAGTATAATCACGACATAGATCCATCCGCAAAAGCTCTGCAGGTACTTTCTCCAACAGGTATAGGGGCAGAGATGTCCTGATGCAAAGTCACCGCTACATCCTCAGCATACGTCCTAGTGATGTTTATGTCTCGGCAGAGTGAAAACAACCAAAGTTTTGACCTCTTCTTCCCCAAGAAGGAATTACCTCCTCTAGAAAAGTTCCCTCAGAGAGCTGAAATCCATGTTCCCCAGCTAAGTTTTATAATCTCAAACCGTTTATAAAGCCTCATCCCCGACAGAGTATCCTCAAATGGAAAGAGTAAATCCCTGGCAGAAGATTCTCAAGCAAAAGTCAAAGATCCCCGATAGAGTATCCTCAAACGGAAAGAGTAAATCCCCAGCAAATCATCTTCATTCATCACCCCCACGGAAATGAAAGAATCACTTTCTACCAAACAGCGGTCCGGGATTCAACTTCCCAGTATGCTCCAGCAGCAGTCAGGGATTTATTTTCTCAGACTAGGAATTATCACAATGGAATTCCATGTTCATACATCATGGCATGCACATACATATCGCATACAGCACAATCTCATTTATCTTAAGAACGTCATTACACAATGCATTTCATACATCATGACATTGCATATGACTAACTCTTTACCTTTTCAGGAAAGATCAATCAACAAACATCACAAACTACTTTTTATGACCTAACAAGTCTTTTCAAAGGTTACCTCTGACGAAGGGCTATTCCAGCATTTTGTTCAGAAGATCATATTCAATACCCCTGCTGGTTCAGTTTAAATCGACCAATGATTTATTCTGATTCATTTTCAGTAGTTAAAGATACTGTAAAGCCTGGACCCGACCAGATAGCAGTTTATTTTGTTAATTACTATGAAGCCTGGACCCGACCAGATGATAGTATAACCTATGACACTAAAGCCTGGACCCGACCAGATAAAGGTATACTTCAGATTCAAGTTGAAGCCTGGACCCGATCTGATAACAGCTTAATATCTTCAAATCATTGAAGCCTGGATACGACCAGATAACACTTTAATGTCTACAATTACTGTGAAACCTATAACCGACCATATAGCATTTAATTTTATATTACCCAATAGGTCGTTGTGAAACCTGGAATACGACAAGATAAAGATCAACCTTATTATCCTTAGCAAGTTACTATGCAGCCTAGATCCCGGCCAGATAATAACTCACTTTCGTCTCTTCAGTCAAGAGATAACTCCCCAGTAGAGTAATGGACAACTGAAGATCCTAGACTCGATTTCCTGAAGCAAAGACCAACATTCCTCAGCGGAGTCCTCCTCAACGACAGGAACAGGAATCCCCACAAAAGAATCTCTCATGAAATCAACATGTTCTCTGGATGGCATCTGTAATCCCATCCCCGACAGTCTTCAGTCATCTTTTCCAAATGGAATCTGTAAGCCCATTCCCGATATCTTCCACCAATAGTATCACTTCAAACAAGTGTAAATTTCTGGGCACTCTAGTGTTCAATCATCTTCCACCTTCAGATCATGAAAGGCAGACAAGACAATCTAAATCTTCAGGTTTAAGAAGATTGAACAAGGGTAGCTATTGTACCCCAAAATTTTCCCTCTAATTTTCTTTCAAGATTTTCTTTTACATGGATGGTTGCAAACTTTGGCTTGAGGAAAGTAAAATTTGAAGATGAACAAAATTTCCTTCAACTGGAACATCAAGGTGTCCTTTGATTGGAACATCAGGGTGTCCTTCGATTGAAACATCAAAGCTTCCTTCGATTAGAGCATCAGAGCTTCCTTAGATTGGAACATCAGGGTGTCCTTCGATTGGAACATCAGAGGGTCCTTCGATTGGAACATCGGGGTGTCCTTCATTTGGAACATCAGATTATCTTTCGATTGGAACATCAGGGTGTCCTTTGATTGGAATATCAGGGTGTCCTTCGATTGGAATATCAAAGCTTCCTTCGATTGAAGCATCAGATATTCCTTCCATTGGAACATCAGGGTGTCCTTCATTTGGAACATCAGGGTGTCTTTCAATTGGAACATCAGGGGGTCCTTCGATTGGAACATCAGAACTTCCTTCAATTGGGACATCAGAGTTTCCTTCAATAGAAACATCAGAGTTTTCTTTGATTGGAACATCAGAGTGTTCTTCAATTGGAACATTAGAACAAAGTGTCCTTCGATTGGCATATTAGGGCAAAGTATCATTTGAATGGCATATCAGTGCAGAGATATCTTAAGCTAAAATGTTCTGATGAGGGAAGTTCTGAACAATTTGAATCAGGACTCAGAGCCATCGAAGAGAGCAGAATAATACTTCGACCAGTCAACAAGATAATTCTTCGATTGGTCAAGTTCAAATCCATCAAAGAGAGTAAAGCTTGAAAGTTAATCAAATAAACCATGATGAAAACCTTGACCTACCATAACATGTCTAGATTCACTCAGAATTCCAAAATGGCATGAAATATCTCAAAATGGCAATCTTTTAATTTGCATGATCCTATTTTGAAAGCCATGTTTAATGGTTGGTCTTTAATGCCATGATTCTTTCCCGATTTCCTTGTCTACTCCACCTCCTATAAATACAAGACACAAACACAAATCAAAGGGAACTCACACGTACGCATACTACATCACACAGATCACGTTGCCACATTTCTCAAAAAAAATCCCAAAAGTGTCCCAATCGAAACACCTTTTGCAGGAACCTTCAGCCCAAACGAATACCAGATTCTTGTTCCTAAACCATCTAGGAGTCCACAGCAACTCCTAAGCCAACATCTCCACACCCAAAGCTACAGATCGAAGCATACCGGCCATAGGTATAATTCTGAAATTCAATTTCTTAATTTAAGCGCATTTATTCGTTCTAATGTGTTTGTGTGTTTTTGTAATGGAGCGTTATACATGTTACAATCCTCACAGACCTGCCATTGTTAGGGCACGTGAATTTGGTTCCTTCGAATATCACGATTCTTAGTGTTTCAAGACAAGATGAACCCATATTCGAATTAGAGAGTGGTTCGAGCTAGGGGGTAAGGTCCCCCCTGGATCTCTAACGTTTGTTCATTTTTCAGGAATATTGTTTAGGGCTTATAAGCAGCAAGCTTCGAACTGGGTGACACATGAACCTTCTGCCATTTTTAGACCCAGATTCGAATCTCAGGATTATTGGTATTACAGGACGAAATAACTTCAGATTTGAACTAGAGAGGGAATCGAAAGACCTGGGTTCGACCCCCAGGTCATACATTTTATGTTTTTTCTAACAAACCTGCTTGCAGATCCAATGTCCCAGATCAAAGGAGTATATCATGTACCATCATTAGGCACCTTCGATCAGCCTTTTTACTTGGATTGAAAGGCAACCTTAGGTCTTTCGATCTAGGCCTACATCCTGCAGATTACCCCTTTTCTTTTTACTTCTTGTTCCATTTAGTTTATCTTTTTCATTACTTTGTTTCTTCTAGTTCTTAATCAACATCAAAAATCAAAAAAATCACAAAAAAGATTAGGTTTTTAGCTTTTTATATTATATTAATTTTGTCAATTAATTAATTAATTATTTTAATATTTTCTTAAAAAACTAAAATTGAATAGACTTAGGATTTTTAATTTAATTTATTTTCATAACAAAACAAACAAAAATTCCTTTCACTTAGGATTTTAGACGTATTTTCAATTCATGCGCGCGTTTGTTTACCTTCGAATTTTTTTTATTATTGTAACTGCCTACTGGTTCTTAATAATAATTAGGATTTTTATTTTCCTCATTTTATATAATGTATCTCTCCCAAAGCCGTGTAATAACTTAGGATTTATTTTTCTGCATTTTATTTTCCGCATATTTATTGCTTTATTATTTTGCTATATTACTGTTAGTAAATAGGCTCGTATGAAGATACTGTAAATTAAAACGTTAGCCAACCTAACGAAGAGACAAAAAATAACTGAATCAATACACTTGCACATACTCACCTCTAGGATACCCCCACTTCGGTTGCCTTCGGAAACGATCATAATTCTCAAAATGTGAGAATTTTTAGCAGTTGTCCTTTAGTTCAAGAGATCACAAGTCCCTCGATGACCCTTTCGACGCCGGCTCAGTTAAAAAAGTGATCTTAGAACTTTAGGACAATTACTAAAAGTTCTTGCACAGTTGCCTTAGTGACCCTAAACGTCCCTTCGATAGTCCCTTAACATCCAATGATAAGGCTACCTACTCACTTATATTAGGATAGCACTATCTAAATAAAAGGAGGAAAAGAACGTTTTTTTCGAGTAGGTAGATAACTGTTAGGTACTTGCTCAAAAATAACTTTTTTCACACTACACTTTCAAAACCTTTTTCAAAAACGCCTCATCAACACTCTTGAGGAATGATATAAGAGTTAGCATAAAGAAAACAAACTTTTCAAAACACCCAAACACGAAAGAAATTTTCAAAAATGAGCAAGTATCTAAGAGCTCATGGAAAACCACGGATGGAAAGGGTGCTAGCACCTTCCCTTTCCATAATCTACCCCCCTTACTCAGAAAATCTCGAAAAATGTCTTTTTCTGTTCTTTTCACCTTTTCCTTTGTTGGATAAAAGAAAAGTCGGTGACGACTCTTGCTTACTGCATATTTGCGAATACAAAACACAAATCAGTATAATAATCAGTTCTGCCACCATGTCACACTACGTACCATCTTCCGTGCAATAGGGGATCAGGGTACTCGTAGTTCACCTTTAAAAAGTTTAAAACACAAGTGTGTTGGTTAATTTTAAGAGACAAGACATCATCGTCTTATCCGAGTGGAAGAACATACTCACTACCCACGATTATGAGAAAGGATAATTTGCATCATCTCAAAGTAGAGGATATAGCTTAGATTTTAAAATCAACAAAGCCTCACTAAACACCCAAGTGGAAAATATCTCACTTCACTATATATCGTAGAAGTATAGTAGCTCAAATCACTACAAGGATTGGCAAGAGTCTAATCTTTTGAGAAAAATTATAAGGCAAAAAGCCAAAGTGGCAAAATGATTTGAATAAGATTGATTGAATTTTAGTCTTCTCACAAAAATGTCAAAGTATTATTAAATTGGTTAAAATTTTATTAAGAAAATATCTTGAAAAGACCTGGACCTAAGTCCAAGTTTATTGTGAAAGTGGTTCAAGTTTAAAAAACAAGAAGAGTTTTCAAAAGGAGGGAGAAGATTTTTGAAATTAAAGAAGATGGGAGGAGATGAGGGACTATCCTAAAGCATAAGGTAAAAGCTATGGAAAAGAATCGTCTAACCAATAAGAAGCCAACACTAGACACAATGAGTCAATGTAGAATTCTCATCCTTTGAATTTGAAACCAAACAAGCAAAGATGATAAACCTCTTAAGAAAACCAAGCTTCAATTGCATTAAGTCTTCACAAAAATTAGACAGAGTAACGACTGTATACAGATGAATTCCTGATCACAAACAAAGCATGTAATCACAATAACTTGCACACAAAGAAAAAAAAAACCAATGTTTTGGAGTAAACCCCAAGAACTCCAGACAAAATAACAGTTGAGGTCACAATGTCCCAAGATAGGTCAAGGCTTCTAATCATAAGTCAAAGAATTCCATCACTCCATAATGCCAAGGATAGTAACCAAGTAGTCCAAGTAACATTAAAAAAAATTATGGCTCAAGTTGATTATTAAGTATCTTCAAAAAGAAATGTATTAACTCAATTGAGAAAAAATAAAAATGACACAAAAGTAAATGCTCAAGTGAGCAAAGATGAAAATAGCATGAAATGTAAATGCTAAAATAAATGTGCTTAAAGTAAAGAGCATAAAGTAAAGGCACAAAATAAAGTCAATTGTTAGAAATTAGAGATTAGCTGAATGACCATCTTGAAACTTGAATTTGAAACTCATTAGAAGATTGATAAAATCAAAGCCTCTCAACAACAAGTTTCATTTGCTTTTTGTCAAGTATATCATTTATTTAAAATTCCCAAGGCAACCATAAATGATCAACGATGTTTAAGTGATTCACTTTGCCCGAAGCTTATGAAAATTCATTAGAGGATTGATAAGACCAAAGCCTCCTAATAATGAATCTCAAGGTTATTGGACCAAAGGATTCAAATTAACATACTTGGGTTTACAAACATGGGTTTGGTCCACAGATGATCATTTCTCGAATCGGGATAAAATTTAGCGCTATGTTAATCAATCGTAAGTGGACTTATATAGAAGTCACACCTATTTTGAGGCCGGTCAATAGCAATTTATGTGTCATATATTTGGAGAGATGATATGTATATCATCCTCTAACAACATGTGACATAATAATAAGAGGACAAGATGAGGAGGGATGGGATAAAAATTAAACCACATTTGGACCAAAAAATCAAGCCATCATTAAAATCATCCATCTATTTTGATGGAGTTAAACTCAATACCCGAGATCTAATAATGTTAATCAAGCTCATGATCAAAATCTCATAGTCCAGGATCAACCAACATATATACAAAATAAAATTGTATTTAAAAATAAAGAAAAAGAAAAAAGTTTAAAATGGTTTTTTATTGAAAATAAAAGGGGAAAATAGCAAATATATTCAAAGCATCCAAGAAAAATTACATAAGACCATAGAAAAATCAGAAATAAGCTCAAATTTTTTTATAAATTTTTTGGGTAATTTTTTAAAGTCAGAAACTATTTTTAAACTAATTAAAACTACTCAAATAAGTAGAAAAAAGATCAAAAATAGTAGAAGTCAGAATAAAATTCTATAAAAAATCGGAAAATCAGAAACAATGAAAATGATATTGAAGAATTTTTTTAGAATTTAAAAATGCCAAAAAGTATTTTTAAGCAATTAAAAACAAGTCAAAACAAAGAAAAAATCATAAAAAATATCAAATCTGAAAATAAAATTATGAAAAAATATAAATCAGAAAGAGAATATTTGAAAATATTTTTGTGAATTTTTTCATAATTTTTGAGTCAGAATGAATTTTCTATGTTTTTTAATGTTTAAAACAATTAAAATATAAAAATCAGAAATAAAAATAAAGTCAAAAATATATGGACCAATGGATGAAAGTCAAAACGCGTTAGTAAGCTAATCCAATGGATCAGACGCGTTATGCATATCGTGGTCTTTAATGAATAAAGCATTGACTCAATTATTTAAATCATATTTTGAAAAAAATAGATGGCACGTTATCATTGGCTGAGAGATGACATATTTGTCATCTTCAACCTCCAGCCACACGGAATTACAAGTCTCTAAAATGGTAAAATTGCAACTAGAATCAAGATGATGAGAGATTTATTACAGTATCAAAGTTTGAGAGAATTGGTGAAGGAATCTACCTATTGAAGTTCAAATTCAGAGCTCTGAAACTTGACTTTGCTAGCATGATTTATGAAGTCTTAGAGCTTGATTCTTCTTCTGTTAGCTTCAGTGAGGTTCAAGGATGATAAATTGACAAAGAAAACGGATTGAGGAAAGTTATAAAAGCAAATTCGGAGTTGCAGAAAAGTGGGTTCAAAAGGAAGTTAGGCAGGGTGATTTTGGCTCTCTAAGCTTGAGAAAATGAATGAGGTATGTCCCTCTATTTATAGGGAAGCTAATGGAATGCTTAAGCGTGTGAAATGGTGAAGTTTGGAGGGAAATCGTGTGAAGTTGCAAACATGAAAAGTGTGACTTCTATTTTGCTCAAAACTCAACCAAAACTTGTATTTTAATGTGCTAATCACTTCTGGAAGTTCATTAAACATGATTAGAAGTAAAAACGCACATAAATTGTGTTTAGAAGCCAAATCAAGGATTTCAAATTCTGACTTTGGAGAACACTTCAGTTTCAAGGTACCATATTCAAATCAATGATGTGCATGATTTAGGAAACCTTGAGACTTGATTCTTGATGCATTGGAAAGATGAGATCACCAACTTTACAATGTGCAAAGAATGGAATCAAATGGATGTTTGATCTGAAAGTTGTGATGAGTCAAAGTTGAGAAAAAGAGGTTGACTTTTGTACTTAGAAATTTTTTAAGTTTTTTCTTTAAAACAGACCTATAATGTCTTGCATCCAAACATGGCCTTCCATTTGAAATTTGCTCTTGACCAAAAAAGATGGTATGCAGTAGATCTCTTGAATGACATTTTGAGACTTGAAACATTTAAAATCTCCAAAAAATGAGAAAGTTATGACTTGGTGAAGTTGGTGAAAATTCATGAGATGACCTATAATCTTTTGCATCCTTAGGGCATCTTCCATCCATTTTCAAGCTTAGCACATAAAAGAAGAGTTTAAGTTCACATCTTTAAGATCATTGTGGAAATAGAATGGGCTCAAGGAGATAAAAATTGACCAAGTTATGGTCTTTTGAAGTCACATAATGGATTTTGATGGCTTATCTAGAGGACTTGTAGTCTTTCTTCATCATTAGGTATCTTCCACATAATTTTTTTATTGAAACTTTTTAAGTGATTTGTTGATAACCCTTTTAAGAGAAGCATGTTTTTGGAATAACTCAAAAATACCAAAATATGAGCAACATATAGCCTTTAGAAGTTCAAAACCCTAGCTCCTAGAGCAACAAAATGCCTTGGAAAACCTTTTCAATTTTGACAAACCTTCTTGCACAAATACTTTTGTCATGCAAATAGAAGTTATTGAGGATGATAATGAGAAACCATTTTAACCATAACCACTTCCAAATATTAAGAATTGAGGGAGATATGCACTTGTGATAAAGAAATCAAATACTTGTCCAATTAAGTCAAACTTATCCAATCAACCCTTGCACCTTTAGACTATCTTTGACAACTTGAGGAATGATGGATCATAGTAGACTTTGTCATGATATCACTTCAAAACATCTTCAATGATGAAGCTTGAATCTCAATGAAACTTTGTTGAAGAAGGCATGGAAATAAACTCATGAACCCATAGATCAACTTGATGGAATGTGTTGTGCTTTCACCTATAAAATCATCAATTAGGATAAACATTCATTGTATTTATTAGTTAAAAATTAATCAATACAAAACATAGATTATCACAAAATAAAAGTCAATGTGCTTGGTGATTCCCAATGAGCAAAGCTAAAGATAAGAAGAAGAACCAAACCCTAGTGTGATCTTGTTGTGATTGAGTTGATATTATATGATAGAGGAATCTTAGGGGCAAAAATTGGGGTACAACATAAGTCTCAAAGGGTATTAGACCCAAGCTAACCAATCAACCATACTTGGGCTTACAAACATAAAGTTTGGGTCACAAATGATCATTTTCTGAATCGGGACAAATTTAGCGTTATGTTAAGAAATCATAAGTGGACTTCTGTAGAAGTCACACCTATTTGAGGTCGGTCAATAGTAATGTATGTAACATACATGTTAGAGACATGGTAAAAATTGTACTCCTAAAACATGTAGCACAAGTCAAAACCAAGGATCAAGACCTAAGTCATGATAAAAGGAAGAAAAAAAGAGACGAGATCCATAATAAATGATCAATGATAATTTAAGATTGGACTTAGGCTAAGGTTGATGAAA
This sequence comes from Vicia faba, assembly GCA_948472305.1. Lineage (NCBI taxonomy): Eukaryota > Viridiplantae > Streptophyta > Magnoliopsida > Fabales > Fabaceae > Vicia > Vicia faba. Next base: position 1,008,526,121 of record OX451737.1, read on the forward strand.
TATTGTTAGAGGATTGATAAAATCAAAGCCTCCTAACAATAAGCTTCAAAGGTCTTGAACCATGGTTCAATAATCAATCATACTTGGACAATTTCAAGCATAAAGCTTAGGCCACTAATGATCACGTAAAGGAATCAAGAAAGGGATGATATGAAGAGGGAAAGGGGAATGATAAGTCACATTGGATCACATCCTCAAAATTCATTCATCTTCAAGTTCAATCACTCATAATTGATGGATTAGAGCACTAAACATATCACTAATTCAAAGCACCAAGAATGAATTAAATAATTCGTTCTAAGATAGATTTGAAATAATGAATGTTTATCCAACTTCATCTATATCCTAAGTCCACTAAGTTTGAAGAGAAATTGGAAATTCAAAATTTTAATTCAAAGCAACAATCAAAATAAAGAAGTAGGAGGGATAAAAGAACCAAAAAGGACCCCAAAAGAGAGCACAAAAAACATTCTGCCTTCACGAAATTGGTTTCTCCATATAGGGAAATCAGTTTCTTGCGCCAAATTTTCAGTTATGGCGCAAAAACAGTGAGGGAAATCGGTGTCCTGTATATAGTAAACCGATTTCTGCTGCGAGAATACTAGAAAATAACATTCTAAAGAGAATATTGTTGATCAAATATTTCATCAAACAACTTATGATCTTGGATTTAATTGAGCATAAAAATTCCATCAAATCATGAGCAAATAGCACCAATGGAATAAAAAAAATAGCTCAAAGAATCAAACCACAAAGATCAACAAGAGATCACATTATGAAAGATGAAGATCAAGCTTAACAATGGTGGATCCAAAAACTTACCTATTCAAATCTGAATTATACTTCAAATCAGCTCCAAGAATCAATCTCCCAAGCTTTGATTTAGAGAACTAATGAAGAAAAAGTGTTTGGATGGAGGTTTAACTCAAAGATTAGTAAACTTCAAGGAAAACTTACTAACTTTAATGGAAAATAAGCTTTGAGTGAATTTGGTTAGATGAAGAGAATTGAGAGAATTTTTTGCAAGGTGAATTTAGCTATCAAAAGCTTGTTTAATGAATGAAATAAGAGCTCTATTTATAGAGTTTAGGCTTGGAATTATTGGTGGTTTGGAGTTATGTTTGAAACAAAATTAGGCTTGGTAATTGATTTTGGAGCCAAAATCAAGTGGGGAACATGTCATCAAATGAACGTGTATGATGTAATTTAATTATGACGAGGTTGGGGAATTATTTTTGGATAATCAAGAATATTCTCAAAAAAGAAATCGGAGTCACATGTTGCAGACTTGAAAAGTGCCCTTTTTTTTCCAAATTCGTCCCAGAAACCCGGTTTCCTGTATACGAGAAACCGATTTCCACTGTAAAACTGGAAGTCTTGGCGCAAAATGAATGAGGGAAACCGGTTTCCATATATGGAGAAACCGATTTCTGTAGAAAAAAATGACAGAAAGCTCTGTTGGTTGGATGCTTTGGCTCGATACCTATAAAACACAAATATACAAGGAAAATAAAGCATATATTTTTGGTATTTTGATTAGAGGTCGGTAAAAATATAAAACACATATACAAGATACACAATCCGGGTGTTTGGTGATCCCTTGAAGACAAACTTAAAGATAGGAGAGAGAGTAGAAGAGATAGTCAATCCAAATGCGTGATCTTGATGCATGTGATGATATGAGATGAGAGATGATCTTAGGGGGGGAAATTGGGGTATAACAGTTATGTTCTGGTTGCAGAAGATGCAACGGAGGAATAGAGATACGAGGAAGAAAGATCAAAAAGCGTTGTTCTATATCCATCGGTGTGTGGATGCGAATGTGTTTAAGAAAATCGTTGATTCAACAATGGTGAAGGTTGCGTGGGATATAATGACACGGTGCTACGACGGTGATGCATCAGTGAAGAAGGTGGAGCTTCAATCTCTACATAAGCAGTATGAGAATCTCAACATGAAGAACAATGAGAAGGTACCTGATTACATCTCCAGAGTGATTCTGATTACAAATGAGATGAAATCTTATGGAGAAACTATTTCTGAACAAGTAATCATTGAGAAGGTATTGAGATCTCTTACTCCTCAATTTGATTATATTGTTTTAGAAATTGAACATTCTAAGAATCTGAGCACCGTGAGAATTGAAGAGCTGCGAAGTAGTTTAGAGGTACAAGAGTTACGTCTGAATGAGAGAAAATCTGAAAGAGAGTTCGAGCAGGACCTGAAAGGTTCATTTGTCAAGAAGGACCTGAAGCAGTCTTGATTAGAGGCCAAGAAAAGACGATGGTTCTCGAAAGTCAGAAGTTTCCAACTATGTTGAGAAGAAACATCAGAAGGGAAAGGAGAAACTTAACAAGAGAAAGGTTCAATGTTAGTGTTGTAATAGGTTTGGTCACTTTGCTAAGGATTGTTGGTCAAACAAGGAAAGGAAGTCAGAAGAAGCAAATATAGCCAGAAGAGATTCTGATGATGAACTTGTTTTATTGATGGCTTATGATTCTGATGGTAGATATTTGGTAGACTGGTGGTACATGGACATTGGCTACTCAAATCACCTGACTGGAAACAAACAATAACTGATTAATTTTGACTCTAGAAATAGGACAAAGATCAGATGTGCTTATAATAAATACCTTCATGCATAATGTCAAACTCAAAGTGAAGAATGGTAAAACTATTATGATCAAGGATGTTTGGTATGTTCCTGATATGAAGAGTAATCTGATGATTAGGTCAGTACCTCTCACTTTGAGGTACATTTCAATTTTCTAATACTACCCGTGAAACTTCGTTCTAAACTTCCCCTAAATATGAGAACCCTCTTGCTTTCACTCAAGCACTCTCCCAAGTGTTTCGACAATAATATGATTGAAAAGATGAAACAATCATAACATGTAACTACTTTGCTCTCAAAAACTTATAGAATTAGTATCTTAGAACAAAGAATTACAACTCAACTAACAAGTCAAATTTTATGCTTTAAGATATGAACTCAGTTATTAGAGTGGTGCATAAAAATTACTCAAACAAAGATTCATAAATAAAAAGCCTAACACAAAGGATATTCAATACATGCACAGCTCAAACTTTAGGATTGAGTCTCCTTATATAACAATGTTAATTTTGGACTTTTTCTCCTTGAATAAGACCACATTCAAAAATATAGAGTATTTGGTTTTATTTTGTTTTCCACACAAACCTCATAAAGATGTGGTTTGATTTGATTCAAATTGAAATTTCTTGTTGTCAAAGGCCAAATATTACACAAACCGAAACATTTTATTTGACATCTGTTCTTTTGACATAATTCTGAATCTTTAAACAATAAAATCTTTACTTCATATAACTCATATATCCAACTTCACAAATAAAAGATTCCGAATAAATCCTTTGCTGAGTTTTAAAATACTTCTTCTTAGTCAACAAGAAAATATAGATTTTCAATGCATTTTATAGCTTTGGCGCATAGAAATCTTAAATAATCAATAATCACATTAATCTATTGACCATTCACTAAGTATATTCTATTGAATAATTCATTCCATTAGGTGAAATCACATTTTTTTTTTTTAATCTATGGATGTATTAACATTTTTTTAATAATTCTAAAATAGAATTTTTATTACAAGTTGAAAGTATAATTTTAATTCTAAATTGATAAATATCAAGCTCAATTAGTATTTGTTTGTTGGATTAAACGGTTGTGAATTGTTGATCTAAGATTCAACTACTATCAATAGTATTTCTTTGCATTTTTTATATTGTTTTAATGTAATAAATTGTTGATACTTATTCATCATCAATTTTTATATAAAAAGTGTAGGTATTAAAATATTTTAAATGATATTTCATTTCTTATAAAAAGTAATTATTAAATTATATTTAATCATTATATCAAAATTATAAATAGATTTGTTTTGAAACACTAATTTATGAGTTATATATATATATATATATATATATATATATATATATATATATATATATATATATATATATATATATATATATATATATATATATATATATATATATATATATATATATCACAAATTTTCATTTCAAAAAACCGAGTTAAGAATCATCGTTTCAAATTTTAAAATATGGATTATTAATCAAGATGGAAGTATGGATATTTCACACATTTTTTTATGTGTGCCACAAGAAATGTTAAATATTTATTATTCGATTAAAAATCCATTAAATATTTTATTGAATAATTTAATTCATTCATTTAATATAAAATATATTCAATTCATTCATTATTATATTTTTAATACATGTATATTCGTATCATGTATCTATTAATTTTGTTTAATTTATTATTTTAAGTGTATTGAATACACACAATATTTTTTAGAAAAGTTAATTGTTTATATTTTCAATATACATATTTTTATATTTTTAATGTCTTATAAAATGTCGATCTTACTTTTTTTTAATCTCTTAATCAATGTTTCTGGCCGGAGTACTAGTTAGCATTTCACTTATTTTAAATGATTTTTATTTCATATTTTAAAACAATTTATTTTAAGCAAATAGATGCATTATGTGAATAACAAAATTTAAATACAATTCTTTAAGTGTAATTCATATTATTTTCTAATGAAAATATGACAAATGTACTTAAATATCGTTTAAGGAGTGAAAGTAGAAGAAAATTACATATGTGTAAGAAAAAATTATGCATTTATCATATTTTCATTGGAAAATAGTAAAAATCACACCTAAAAAATTATATCTAAGTTTTGTCCTCAGGTGAAATCAAAATTTTTATATTAATTCTAAAATAGATTTTTTATATTAATTCTAAAATAGATTTTTTATATTAATTCTAAAATAGATATTTATTACATGGTATATTTTTATTTTTATATTGAAAAATATTTATTTCAACTACTCCCTCATTCCATAAAGAGTGACTCAATTGGAATAAAAAAATATCTCAAAATGAGTGATTTATTTCGGTTTACAATACAAATTAATTATTTTTTTACAATTGTATCCTTTAATTATTAATATTTTCATCACTCTCAATACTTGATAATGGATTTTGCTGTTGCGGTAAAGCGGTAAGTAAAAAGTAAGTTATTAATTTACTGGATGGTATATGTTATATCGTATCGTATCCACAGAGATTAGTGTATTGAAATATCGTTCGACAAATCTCTCGTTAATGAGTTTGGAGATAAATGGGTTGAAAGGAAAAGTATCAACAGAAAACAAATATATAAAAAGGAAAAAGGAATAACTTATCAAGCATGCATATATACTACTTCTCACAAACTTAAACCTATCGGCCTATTATACTCAACCTATAATATTCATCGATGTTATCACATGTCACTCACAACCTAAGTCATTTCTAACTCAAATTGAGAGGTCGACTGCATCACCTCGGTAGCGATCTCTCAACCACCTCAACAACACAGAAGTTAACCGTGCTCATTTGTGTCGACGATCTCTCAGAGTGACACAAACAACACATAAGCATTAATCACAGCCACCCTAAGTGAATAACAGTACTAAATCTATCTCTAGAATTCAGACACTATTAGATTATCATCCTAGATAAGAATCTAAGCAGTATATGTCTATAACAACTCAAATCCCTAGCACATAGCAAAAATCAAGGATAATAATCGACAAAGATTTGTAAAGCAAGTTTTATATAACGCCAAGGGCGACAGATATACATGAGTTCAAAGAAAATATACATATAATACCCAATAAAAGAGAAATACAAATAGAGGAGAAGAGATAAAACCACAAATCTTCTGGTTTGTCAGCGTCGGTCGATGAGAAATCCACCTTCAATCATCCATAAGAAAAGCTATAATATTGTTTTCTAAGTTAATATAACAAAAATGAAGGTTGATGGAGTTGAGAGCAAAAACTTCCCCAAAACCATAACATAAAAATAAACTAAATATTTTTTTTATAAAACAAATCTCAGCAGACCACGCTAAGCGGGCCTGACGCGCTAAGCGCGACTTCTTTATTTACACATTAAACGACCTAAACTGCGCTAAGCGTGTTATCCGTGCTAAGCGGGCTTCAAAACAATGCTTCTGCCAAAATGTCAAAATGCAAGCATCACACTACAAAATGCGCTGAGCGCACTTGCGCTTAGCGGCCTTATGCGCGCTAAGAGGGCTCTCCTGGACAAAACTTCCCAAAACTAATCTTTTATTCTGAAAACACGCATCTGGAGTCGTGCCTTCGACACCTTATTCCTTGATTCTCTAAAATGCAACAAATACCTACAAAATGAATGGAAAAACATAAAACGGTACACTATGTACATAAAAACACAAATAAACACAAACTAAACGTATTTACACAAAAGTTTGGTTTATTCAACCAATATTAACAACAAAAAAGTTGATAAGTGTAACAAAAAGTATATACAAAAATAGCTACAATTTACACTTATCAAACTCTCCCCAAATTGAACTTGTTTGTCCTTAAACAAGGTCAAACAACTCAAAGAACAAAAAATAATCAACCAAAATGTCATGAATCAACAAGTTTTGAAAACGGAAAACAAATGCAATGGTTCAAATAAAAAATTGTACACATGAAGAAACATACTTACCACTAAACTACGACGGTAACATAAACACGAAATGAATGCTAAATATAAAGAACATGCCAAACATTCTAAAACAACACTAGTTCACAAATGAATCACACCTAGCAAAAAAAATCATCGGTAGATGAAAAACACACAAAATAAGGTATTTTTACTCATCCACAATCTTGCAAACAAAAGACTAAATTATGTATTCATCCAAAAACTCATATTGAAAATACAAAGGCAAGAATCTCAAGGGATTTTCAAGGTTATAATGTGGCTTGGTTAACAAACAATAGATAAATCCTAAAGTTAATCGAAACAAAAAAATGCATAAACCTAAGGGAGTGATCAACTCACAAAGTCTCAAGCAAAATAATTTCAATCAAACTTCTTCTTCATTCCAAATTTCAAATCAACACACATCACTTATTAGCACAATTATTCGAACTCTTTTTGATTTTATTTTTCAAAGCTTTTTTTTTTATTTTTTTTATTTCTTTTTCTTTTCACTTCTTTTTCACATTTTTTCTTTTTCTTTTATTTTTACTTCCTCATAGAAATCACAACATAAGAACATAAACATTCTTCTCCCCAACTTGAATTCAACCATCATCATAATATGAATACTCCATACTTTCTAAGGCAAGATAAAAGTTCAACTAAAAATTATAGCTAAGGGTTCAATAAAACAAAATAATCAACATCCATACAAAAAGATGAACTCAACACTCATAAACAAGCATTAAGAAAAAACAACATGGACATCGAAAAAAAGGCTCAATGGGGATTCTAATGATCACACACTCACAAAGTGAATTGACTATTTGGCTAGGGATAGTTGTGCTCAAAATCAAACAAAAAATAATGCCTTGATCATTTTCATGCTTTCATACAACCAACACAAATAAAAGATTAAGAATAATAAAATCCAGTTAAAACAAGAGTTATGGTCTCCAGTATATGTGAATAATGGAAAGCTACCTCACAAAAGGGTAGGAACTAAAGTGATTCACAAATGAACAAGTATCATGAATGAATGACATAAAAATTATAAAAAATCTATGTATCATGAATATGTTAAAGTATAGAAAGTGATAAACAAATACCTCGAACGTGTACAAAACTTTAACAAAATCATTATCACGCATTCGCAAGTCAAAATGATCAAATTTGACAAATCACCTCAATATCCTTAAGTTATTCACAACAAGATCAAAGACAAACACAAAAGAATTAGAAAAATAATACTAATTTTATTTACTACCACAAGGCCTTGGTGAAAGTGGGAAAAATGACGGCCAAGTGAACACTAAAAAAAACTTCACTGGCGCAACACATGAGAGCATGCTATGCGGAACAGAGCATGCTAAGCGTGCCACACCAATTGTAGAAAAACCAGGACAACAACAGCAGTGCAACAACACCCTCCACAATCACCTACACAATCTCAACTACACACAATATTTACAACATACAAACTTTCTCAAGCTAAACACGACAAGCTTGCGAAAAAACACAAATTGACATAACGAAACAAACGGTTGAAAGTGAATTAACAAGTTGAAAATTGAAAATTTGAGAATTTAAAACAAGTCCAATTTCAACTTGTTAAAACACAAGTCAACACATACATAAACGAATACAAACAAAACATGTTTGTTTTACATCGTAAGCTTGACGCATTTATTGTGCGAGCTAGTAACCTCCTCTCGTCATGCCATAGTATTGTCACACCATGAAAACCTAAATAAAGTGTCCTAACATCCACACAACAAACGTTACGAAAACGAGACAATTCACAACAATACGTGAAACACAAAGAAAAACACATATATGCACAAGTATGGAAAGTAAACACAAAAATGTACAAGTAAAAATAGACAAGTTTATGTATACATTCTATACAACATATACATTAATTACAAAACTAAAAAACAAACCATGTTTTGAAAAAAAACATAAATAACCATGTTTCGGAGAAATTTACGCAAATGACCATGTTTCAGAAAACGTTATAATGCAGTAGCCATCTCAGATGGCGCATGCGTTGATTTTTTTAAAGGATGCGCCAAGTGAGATGACACCTAATCATCTCCTAATTTTATTTCAATTTTTCTATTTACCTGCAAATTTTCTTGTAGAGTTGACTTTTCCTGCGGATTTACTTGCGGATTTACATGCGAACTATTTTTTTACAGGTAATTCCGTAAGAAAATCCGCAGGTAAGTCCGCAGGTAATATCAAATCTGCAGGAAAATCTGCAGGTAACTGAAAAAGTTTGAAAAATATATAGAAGGTGCCAATTCAAGTGGTGCCTCTTCTTTAATTCAATTTTATTTTTCGGAAATATGGTTATTTGCGTAATTTTCTCGGAAGCATAATTATTTATGTATTTTTTTTTTCAAAACATGGTTAGTGCTTAAAAACATTCTTAATAAAAATATTATTCTCTCACTTTCATTTACCCACTTTTCTTAATATGTGTAAAATGATCAATTAAATCATTCATTGTAAGATAGAGGGAATATTATTTGATTGTTGGGCTAGATGGTTGTGAGTTGGATGATCCAAATTTCAACCCATATTAGTAGTTTTTCTTTGTAGTTTATTATATTGTACTAATGTTAATTAATAAGTTGTTGATATTTATAAATCAATTTTAAAAAAATCTAAATATTAAAATATTTTAAATAATTTTAAATTTCTTATAAAAAGTAATTATTGAATTAAATTTAATCATTATATTTAAATTATAAATATATTTTTTGTTGCACTAATTTATGTGTTTTATTATATTATATTTATATTTATAATAATATTTTAAAAACTAGATTGAATTGGCCGATTGAACCGGTTCAACCTTGAACTGTTGTTTAATTCAATTCGGTTTGGATCAATAAACGGTTAGGTCTATAATATCGGAATAAAACTATTTCACTCGTGAAAAACCAAAATAATCATAAAATCAAGACCGGTTTTGGTGAATCTGGCCGTTCAAAAAATCAATGATAATTTTTTTATGTTTTACTTCATTTGTTTTCTTTGTTTAAATCTAAAATATTAATTATATAAAACATTTAACATTGTATAAATGAAAAATAAATAATAAAATTAAAAGACATGAGATAATGTAGATGTAAATAGAAAGAGAAGAAATAATGTAATGTTTGTGGACATGGGGTAACTGATGTTGGTCTTAGAAGAGATGAGAAAAATTATATTTATGAAGATTTTGTGGCTTTGAGTTAAACGATTAGGACAAATAGATAAATATTGATCCTTAACTAATTTTCTAATTTGTTATTGGGCCTTACATTGCATTTTTCTTCTTTTGTAAACTTGTTTATCAGTGCTGTATCTATTCGAGAATTTTATTTTATAAATTATGATATAAATTAATTTTTTTAAGATGTTTAATAATATATTTATTTATTTATTAATTTAAATTTAATATACGATTCAACCACGATTTAACCGATTAAACTTTGACTCATATATTTTAACGATTCTTTCTACGGTTCGCTTTTTAAAATATTATATGTCATAAATTTTCATTTTAATAATATACACATAGATTGGGTTAAGAATCATGGATTTGGGTTTTAAAATATGGTTTTATTAGTTAACAATAAAAATATGAATTTTTCTACATTTTATGAGATTTTTTATAAAAATAACCAAGTTTTAAAGTTGTAATATTAAACTAGTTAATCTTTTTTCATAATTTTCGATCTAATCATGTTTGAAAAAAGGATTAAAAAGGAGGTGCGTGGCACCTCTTATATATTTTTCAAATTTTTTCAGTTACCTGTTGATTTTTCTGCAGATTTGATATTATCTACGGATTTATCTGTGTATTTCTATGGAGTACCTGCGGAAAATAATCTGCAGGTAAATATACGAGTAAATCCGCAGAAAACATCAAATCTACAGGAAAATCTACAAATAAATAAAAAAAATAGAAAAAATTTAAGAGATGTTAATTCAAGTAGTATCTCATCTTTAAATCACTTTTTTGTTTGAAACATGGTTAGATTGAGAATTAGTGTAAAATATTTGTTAATTTAGTATTAAAACCTCAAGTACTCGGTCATTAATCTATTAACAATATCCTAAATATTCTACTGAATTATTCAATCCATCCATTGCACACAAAATATATCCAATTGATTTTCATTATTATACTTTTAAAAACATATATCTATCTAATTTATATTGAATCTGTTTGGTAAAATTAACGGTTGACTGATAAATTAGTTGATAATTTATAGTTTATAATTGATAATTGATGACTGATAACTTATAATTTATAGTTGATGGTTGAGACTGATAGCTAATAAATCAATTAAAGTGTTTGATAAAATTAACTGTTCAAGTAACTTATAAATGTAAAATGACATAAAAAAACATTTAATAAATAATCATTTTATTTTAAATACAAATAAATTATGAAGGATAAAGTGAATTTTTGTTAAAATAACAAAGATAAAAATAAAATAAAAAATGATAAACTATAAACTAAAACGAAATTTGAATTTGTTTGACTTATTACATGAACTTAGGTATAAGCTCAAAAACGTGTCTAACCAAATAGAACCATATTAAATTTTTTAACTTATTATTTTTTAAATAGTTTTTATTTTGTATTTATTAATTTTATTTTTCTTTTGATGAGTAAATGGATGCATTGGATAAAATCATGTTTTTTAAATTAAATTTAAAATAGAATTTTGTTGTTGTTATGTGATCATGGTATATTTTAAATATTATATTAATATTTAACTAAATATCTATAAATTAGTATAGTTAATCAATGCTGGTTTGTGGTGGAGCTTTGAATATTCCTCGACAACGATCTTTGATTTTTAAATTATAACGTGTGGTGGTAATTATTGATTCTCTAACTATCTTTATAATAAACAATAACAAAATTTAACGGACATTCACCAACCACCACTCTATTATTATTAAATTAAAAAATATATAAAAATAATTATTGTTTTATTTTGAAAACAAATGAATCATTTAATAACAATTTTTGAATGTTTAAAACAAAAAATATTTTTTTGGACAATGCTAATTTTTGCATTGTAATATTTAAGGAATAAGTTAAGAGTTAAATTTAGATTATTTTTTATAGAAATTATGCTTTGACATTATTGAAATTTTAGAATTTTTATTTTATTTTATTTTATTAAAACATTTTTAATTAAAAGAAATTACTTACTTTGTACTAATTTTTTAATAAAATATTATATAAAAATTATAAAAGAGTAAGAAATCATTTCTATCTTTTCACTGAAATTAAATCAGCCATGAACACTAAATTGGCTACGGCCTTAATACTTTGCTATGTAATTCACATATGAAAGATCAATCCATTGATCCATGTGCATCTCAACAAGATGACTATCTTAAGTATTTTCCATGTGGAAAATGCTCACCAATCAACTCATCAAAAACAAACTCATGGGATCACAAAGTCATATACATTGCCTCTAAAGATGTGTTGAAATATTAAATTAGATTTGATTAGATTTAATATTTAAATATAATTCAAGTTGTGTTAGCCCAAGCTCAATTAGGGTTGTATATAAATAGTCATAATGTATATCATTATTTGTACAATTCAATAATACAAATTCTTATTTCCTTTATTATTCTCTCTTTCTCTCCTCACTAAAAGTGCCTCACGCACTAACAAATTGGTATCCAGAGCTTTCGGTTATTGTTCTTGATCAAGTTTTCAAGAATTCCACATCAGAGATTGTATTTCTAGGGCAAGTGTATCAACCACTGCGAAGATGGCTAGTGATAAGGGCATTCAAAAAGTCACTTCCAATGCTTGACGGCAAAATTGGATCCGATAGAAAAAATAGATGCAATCCTTGTTTGGCTTCCATGAAACCCTAGAAGTGGTTACCGACGACATTTCTGCGTTGGTTACAAATGCAACCGACGAACAGAAAAAATTCCACAACAAAGTCAAGAAGAAAGATTGCAAGGCTGCTTATTGCATTCAAACGGCTATCGATGTTGCTAATTTCGACAGAATCTCTCATGTTGAAACGGCGAAGGAGGCATGGGATATTCTGGTGAAGTATTACGAAGGAAGTGAAAAAGCCAAGGTTGTCAAATTACAAACCTTGCATCGACAATATGAGTTGTTGTCGATGGGAGAAGATGAAAAAGTTGCAGAATATGTGTCAAAGGTTCAGAAGCTCGTCCATCTCATGAAGGGTTATGGTGAAACCATTACTGATAATATGATAGTTGAGAAGGTAATGAGAATGATGACCTCTCACTTTGATCACGTTATCGTAGCTATTCAAGAATCCAACAATATTGAAACCACTAAAGTGGAAGATTTGGTTGGTTCGTTGGAGGCGCATGAGATGAGGATTGTCGAAAGGAAAGGAGTTCAAGACTCGATACAGGCATTGCAAGCTCAGTAATGGAAAAAGGATGGTGGTTCCAACAAATTTAAAGGCGAGTTTGACAAGACTCGTGGAAAGATGTCTTGGTCGAATCCCCATAAGAATAAGATCAAAGATAGATCTTCTAAATCCTCGAAAAGGGGAGGAGGAAACTATCGAAAGGACAAAGAAGATAAGAAAGGTATGCAGTGTTATAATTGTGAAAAGTGGGGACACTTGGCCAAGAATTGTTGGTATAGAAAAGACAAGGGATCGAAAGGCAAGGACGAAGGAGGGAATCTTGAACGCAAAAATTCAGATGATTCTGAAGGTGGTATGGTGGTTATGGCTGCAGTTGCAGATAACCATGTCGAACCCAAGATCTGGTTTCTCGACTCAGGCTGCTCAAACCACATGACTGATTGAAATGAGTGGTTGGAAGATTTTGACGAGTCGAAGAAGAGCAAGGTAAAACTTGTTGTTGCAAGCAGAAGGTACTGGCAACATAGTCTTTCAAATGAGTAATGGAGGGAAAGCTATGATCAAAGATTTGCTCTATGTACCTGGAATTAAATGCAACTTGCTAAGTGTTAGACAACTAGTCGAAAAAGGTTTCTCAGTTGTCATGAAAGATGGAGTTTTGAAATTGTTCGACACCAAGAACAATTTGGTCTTAAAATCTCCATTATCGAAGAACAAGACATTTAAGACTATGATCAGTTCGACAGAAGTTCAATATTTAAAAAATGTTGTCGACCACAAGGATAGTTGGTTGTGGCATTTGACGTTTGGACATTTGAACTTTCAATCACTTAATCAACTAATTACTCAAGATATAGTTACTGGTATTCCAAGCCTTGAGATGCATGAAAAACTTTGTGAAGGTTGTTTAATGGGAAAGCAATCTAGAAATTATTTCGTTTTGACTATGTCAATGAGATCATCCTCCAATCTCGAAGTGATACATTCAGATGTATGTGGTCCATTCGAAGAACATACAATTGGTGGAAACAAATATTTTGTTTCGTTTGTTGATGAGTTTAGTCGAAAGCTATGGATCAATGTGATCAAACAAAAGGATGAAGTATTCGAAATCTTTAAGAGATTCAAGATACTTGTCGAAAATCAGAGTGAGAAGAAGATCAAATTTCTGCGAGCAGATGGAGATAGAGAATACACATCCAAGATGTTTGAAGATTTCTATGCAAAACATGGTGTTGATCATGAGGTAACTGCTCCTTATACACCTCAACATAATTGAATTGGTGAAAGAAGAAACAAAACCATGTTCGATATGGCGAGATGCATGCTGAAGCAAAAGAATTTGCCAAAGTCTTTATGGGGAGGAGCTGTTTCGACTGAAGTTTATATTTTGAATAGATGTCCTACTAAGATATTGAAGATCAAGGTTCCCGAAGAAGTGTGGAGTGGAAAACGACCATCAGTAAGTCATTTGAAGGTGTTTGGCTCTATGTGTTACAAGCATGTCCCTGATGCAAGGAGAAGGAAGCTTGATGACAAGAGTGAACCTATGATTTTGGTAGGATATCATAAAACTGGTGCATACAGACTATTCAATCCAGTTAATGAGAAGATTGTGTTGAGTCGAGATATTGTGATTAATGAAAATTCTGTTTGGGATTGGAATTCTAGCAACAAGCCATTAATGAACTTTGATTTCGACGAAGAAACTAATGAAGTAGAGGTCGAAGGAATCATTGAGAATCCAGTTGAAGGAATTGTTGAGAATCCAGTCGAAGTTGAAGAAGAAGTAGTTGCTGACACTCCCGTCACATTCGAAGTTGAAGAGGTTGTGGCTTAAACAAGCCAAAGACCTCAAAGAAATAGAGTTCTTCCAACAAGACTTAATGATTATGAAGTGGTGGGTGATGATGAAATCACACCAGATGGAGAATTAGTTCATTTTGCTTTACTTGCAGGTGCTGAACCAATCAACTATAGCGAAGCTTTGAAGATTAACAAGTGGAAGTTATCTATGGTCGAAGAGTTACAGGGAATCGAAAGAAATAACACATGGAAGTTAGTCGAATTTCCATCATATACAAAAGCTATCAAAGTAAAGTGGGTGTTCAAGTTGAAACACAATGCATGGGTCAATAGCAAGACATAAAGCAAGATTAGTAGTTCAAGGTTTTTCTCAAAGATCGGGACTTGACTACTCTGAAGTATTTTCTCCAGTAGAAAGATTAGAGACTGTTCGACTAGTGGTAGCATTGGCATGCAACGAAGGCTGGTCGACATTCCATCTAGATGTGAAATCAGCATTTCCGAATGGTCCTTTAGACAAAGAAGTTTATGTCACACAACCTCCCGGGTTTGTGATTTAGAAGGAAGCAAGTAAAGTATATATATTTCACAAAGCGCTCTATGGCCTCAAGCAGGCACCTAAGGCATAAAATAAGAAGATCGACTCATACTTAGTTAAATTTGGATTTTTCAAATGCAAATCAGAGTACGGTGTCTATGTTCAGGTTGTAGCACAAGATATAACAATCATATGCTTGTATGTTAATGACTTTCTAGTAACTGGAAATAGTTTGGAGAACTTGTCGAAGTTCAAAGAGCTGATGGCGAAGGAATTTGAAATGTACGGTCTAGGAAAATTGTCTTATTTTCTAGGTATGGAATTTCAAATGTCGATGCAAGGTATGGTTCTACATCAAAGAAAGTATGTCAAAGAGATAATCAGGAGATTCATAATGGATGATTCGAATCCTGAATCCTCACCTGTCGAACCAAATATGAAGTTGGAGAAAAATGGAGAGGAAGACAAAGTCGATGCAACTTTGTTCAAGCAAATTGTGGGATCTCTGAGGTATGTGTGCAACAGTCGACCTGATATAGGTTTCCCAGTCGGATTAGTAAGCAGATATATGGGTGAAGCAAGAGTGTCACATATGAAGGCTGCAAGAAGAATTCTGAGATATTTGAAGGGTTCAATAAATTATGGAATACTATTTCGACGATATTCTGAAGGCAAAGAAGAAATAGTTAATTGTTTTTCAGATGCTGATTGGTGTGGATATAAGGAAGATTGAATAAGCACAGTTGGATATTTATTTCAAGTATTTGGTGCCCCAATATCATTGTGTTCGAAGAAGCAACCTGTGGTGGAATTGTCATCGTGTGAAGCTGAATATATAGCAGATCCTATGATGCATGTCAAGCAATTTGGATCAGATCTGTACTTGAAGAAATGACTGTCGAAGTGAAGAAACCTCTAGTATTGCAAATCGACAACAAGTCATCTATAAATCCGCCGAAGAATTCAGTTCTACATGGAAGAAGTAAACATATTGAAGCAAGGTTTCACTTCTTGAGGGAAAAAGTAAATCAAGGTGAACTTGAATTTAGGCATTGCTCAAGTGAAGCACAGTTGGCCGACATTTTCACCAAAGGATTGAAGATCGACAGATTCCTGAATTTGAGAAAGAAATTAGGAATAGTTCAGATTGACTATTTTTGAGGATGTTCGACAACTTGGATTATGGGGGGGTGTTGAAATATTAAATTAGATTTGATTAGATTTAATATTTAAATATAATCCAAGTTGTGTTAGCCCAAGCCCAATTAGGGTTGTATATAAATAGTCATAGTGTGTATCATTATTTGTACAATTCAATAATACAAATCCTTATTTCCTTTATTATTCTCTCTTTCTCTCCTCACTAAAAGTTCCTCACGCACTAACAAGATGTAGACCGAATCAACTACCTATCCATATTAGTAGCCAAAAAAATTGTTTCCCCCGCTTCAGCACCAATCACTTCGGGCCAAACTTTCAACATCAACAACTATGTTGTCCGTGTCAAAATCAGAACTCCTGGTCAGCTCCTCTTCATCGTTCTCGACACAAGTCCGACGAGGATTGTTTCCCTTAGGATGCACTGGTTGCTTCACAACAAAATTCTCTCTGAAATCCTCCACTAGTTACATCCCATTAAAGTGTTCTTCTCCACAATATAGTCAAGCCCATGGGTATTCATTCTCACCCACAGGTTCTAACATGTATTCCTTCAACCAATATTACGCATATTCTTCTTTCTCTATTACACCCGCTCAAGATTCTATTGCATTAGATGAGAATGTTATTATTCCTAAATTCTCTTTTGAAAGCATTAATGTGATATCCAGTGCTTCAATTCCAGCCTAAGGGCTATCGGGCTTGGGCCGAGTCCCATTGTCTTTATTATCTCTTACCGTGTCAACTTACTCTGGTGTGTTTTCTTATTGTCTACCCAGTTTTAAATCTCACTATTTTCCGGTTCACTTAAACTCAGACTAGTGGATTAACCCAAAAGCATTCCAACAATAACTCTTCTTTGCAATCTAAGTCGTCCATATCTTTACTATGTCAATTTAACTGGAATTAGTATGGGTAGTGTGACTGTCCCTATACCCAACAATCTTCTAGAATTTAACCTGAACACAGAAGTTGGACCAATAATTGATTTAGGTACATTTATAACCCGCTTTCTGGAGGTTATTTACAATACAACATAGGATGAGTTTAGGAAACAAGTGAAAGGGCCATTTTCTAGTTTAGGAGCATACAATACATCTTTTGCAGAAACATCTGAAACAATGACACCTGCTATTACGTAGCATTTCCAGAACTTGGATCTGAAGTTGCCAATGGAGATTGCTACTATCATAGTATTTAGTTTTTGAGCCTGATCACCTCACTAATTGTGTATGTGATGGATAGGATACCAGTGGAGCCACCACGAGGATGCGTCACATCCGAAACAACTATAGCTGAAATGTTAAAAGTCGGTTAAGAAGGGAGAATGTTGGGAATGTCAAGCATGAGTAGAGCGTTTAACACAGGATAGTTGACAGCCCAACTATTGTGATATGATATTAAGAAAACCGGAATTCCCAAGGGTTTGACTGGATGAAGTGAACTTTTCTGGGTCCTTGTAGCGTTGGAGGAAATTCATGAAGCACCTGAGAAGGAATGTAGTTGTCATACCCAAAATTTCCCATACTCTTTGTTTTATATTCAAAGTTTTCTTTTTAAATTGAATTGTATTTCTTTACTTCCATAGGGGTGTCTTATAACCAAAGAAGGTTTGTTTTGATCCAAAATGGACCATCAATATCTAATGGCCCATTGGAATTTAGAAAAATAAGCCCATTTCAAAATTAATATGTGAGAATTTGTCTTAATCAAACTGTATAAAATAAGATTGCTTTGATTAGGGCCCAATATTTAAGAAAACATAAGGCCCATTAAGAATCTCGTCTTTTTTTGAGAGGGTACACAAAATAATTTTTTGTTAAAGCCCAATATGGGCCCATTCCGAATTTGTACTGTTTTAAGAACGTTTTTTGTTTGGAACATTGGGGTCATAAAGCCCATTTAGGTTCTTTTTTTATGATATAAAGCATTTTTTCTTTAAGGCCCTATACAGTGGTCCATCGAGTATTTTCTTTCTGCTTTGGAAAAGTCATTTTTTTATATATAACAGAATTTTAATTTCTAAGCCTCTTTTTTAACACCATCATTATTATTAGAAATTGTTTTTTATTAATTTATTATGTTAAAGAAAAGTTTCTTTTCAGTCCATTTCAGCAGGTCCATTTGAGTTGTTGTGGTTACAAAAATTTAAAGCCCAAATAAACAAAGCCCATAAATGGAAAATGCAAGCCCAAGTTCAGATTAAGGTTCACTGTGGAAGGTAGTGCTTGCCTTTTCCACAAACAACTACTGTACGAATCAAGATCCACAATTGTATCCAAGTTCATCCAATAAATAAAAACGTATACAGAAACATATAATACGCCAAATTTGGAAGTCCATTGAACATTGTTCAAAACTAATTTACATTGTTTTTACAAATACGGACAACTTTTGAAATATTTCGTAATTCTAAAACCCTAATTCAATTCTAAGAATTAAATTTACAGACAACATAAATTTTCTTCCTAATTTGCTAATTCTGAAAACACTATAAAAACCTATCATGAATCTACAAAAAGGGACGAAGAAGAATCACTACCAAAAACTATACAGGGAGAAATTTTGTTACAGAACTGAAGAAAAATAATCTTGAGAGGCACTGTCTTCTTCACCAATTCGCGCCAATCACAAAGTTAGTCTAGGGTTTCAATATCGGAAACCCTAGCTACTCCATTACCATCGCTTCCCTTCAATCTCCCCTCAGTCACCTCCATCTTCATTGCCATTGCATCGTTCCCACCATCACCCTCACCTGCCAAATAAAAATGGAATATTAGCCGAAGACCATAGAATGGAAATAAAGCTCCAAGAACAACAACGATTAAAAGTAATAAAAAACTGGCTTGTGCTTTTTTCTTGTTTTTGATTACTGTTTGTATTTAGAGTTTTGAGGTTACTATGGGTTGTACTAATTTGGTGGAGGCATCAGAGAGGAAGAGAGAGATATGGCGTCGCTACCGGTAGTGGAGATCTAGGGTTTCGATTTAGTGTCTAGAGGGAAAGGGGGAAGATAACACGAAGAGAGAGAGAGAGAGAGAGAGAGAGAGAGAGAGAGAGAGAGAGAGAGAGAGAGAGAGAGAGAGAGAGAGTTGAGGGAAAGAGAAAAGATAAATCAAATGATGTTTATCTTTAGTAAAAATAAAAATATAATAAACCTTATGATCCTACGCACACAGATCCATAGCCCTTACTGTGTTCCATCAACCGTCACCACCTGATTACCATCAAACGCTCCTGCATATGCGTGCATGACATCATGTTTGTAGGTGTTTAGGTATTGGCTTGCATTTTTGGTAAATCCCAAGTGTATGTGTGAATGTCATGACTGATGTCACAACATTCTAGTTCAGTTTGTACTGACTCATTAGGTACCTTTGCAGAAAAATATTGTAATTCAAATACTGATGTTTATAAGTGTGTATCTGAGCATTTTTGCAAAATGATCACATTTTGCTAAATCAGTAGACAGGTTTTCTCAGATGTCATAACAGATGTTATGACATCCTGTTCTGAACTAACAGGATTGCAGGATTGGATAAGTCTGAGTTTTTTCAGGAAATAACTCAGTCCTTTCTGAACAGAATCCTGCGTTTTCTGAGGGGTAACCTAGCTCAACCCTAACCTGGTTAATAAAGTCCTGTGACCTGGTCTTTAGGTCAAACGGAATTAACCCTAGGTTTTTGGAAACCCTAACTGAAGTTGCAGCTGCTATATATTCAACAGAGCTGCTGTTTTTTCAAGTATCTCTGCCGATTGATTAGAAGATCATTTTTGTAATCTGTATAGATTTGTTTAATTGTACTCCAAGCAATTATCATTGTGATAAGTGCCTTGGAATAGGTTTCTATTTGTAAGGGTTGTGTAGCACTCAAAGCTTTGAAGCAAGAGTGTTTGAATGTTCCTTGACTAAAGCTGTGAAGCAGAGTCAAGTTAGTTGTGTACATCACTCAAAGCTGTGAAGCACGAGTGATTGTGTTGCTTGATTAAAAAGCTGTGAAGCTTAATCAAGTGTGTGTTTTTGAAGAGTGTCTTCATCAATTCTTAAGTCAAAATTGGTTTATGTATCACTGCTGTGATTGAGGGGGAGTGAGTAGGAACTCAGGTTTAAGTTGTACTTAGATTAGAATTGCATTGGGTAGGTCTTAAGTGAAGGAGATAAACTGGTTGGTTTATTCCTGAATTAACATCTCTTATAGTGGATTCTCTCCCTGGCTTGGTAGCCCCCAGAGTAGGTGTTGTTGCACACTGAACTGGGTAAACAATTGACTGTGTTCTTTATTGCTTTTGTATTTACTGTCATATAGTAAGTCAGATACGGTGTCATAACATTGAACGTGACATTGAGTATCTGCAGCCAGAATTTCAATTGGCATCAGAGCAGGCACCCTGCCTGTATTACTGGGTGAGATCTAGGGATATCACTTTCTGGCACTATGGACAAAGAAGGAGTTTTTGGAAATAGACCACCCATTCTGGATGGAACTAATTATGACTACTGGAAACCTCGTATGATTGCCTTCCTAAAATCTCTGGACAAAAAGGCTTGGAGAGCTGCTGACAAAGGATGGATTCATCCCACCATAACTGAGATAGATGGGACAATCAGTCTGAAGCCTGAGAAAGATTGGAGTAAAGAAGAAGATGAGTTAGCTCTGGGAAATTCAAAAGCTTTAAATGCCTTGTTCAATGGAATTGATAGAAACATTTTCAGAGTAGTACATCAATATGAACTGGCCAAGGAAGTTTGGGACACTCTCAAAACTACTCATGAGGGAACTTCCAAAGTAAAAATGTCAAGGCTTCAGATGTTGACCACCAAATTTGAGAATCTAAAAATGATGGAAGATGAAACCATTCATGAGTTTCACATGAACATCTTGGAGATTGCCAACACCTCAGGAGCACTGGGAGAAAAGATGTCAGAAGAAAAACTGGTAAGGAAGATTCTCAGATCCTTGCCTAAAAGATTTGCAATGAAGGTAACTGCCATAGAGGAAGCCCAGGACATTAGCAAGTTGAAAGTGGATGAACTTATTGGGTCTCTTCAGACTTTTGAGATGGGAATCACTGATAATGGTGTCAAAAAGAACAAGAGCATAGCTCTTATGTCCAACACTGATGTTGAAGAAGACATTTCAGAGGCTGTAGCCATGCTTGGAAGACAGTTCAACAAACTCATCAAAAGAATAGATCCAAAGTCAAGGTCTAATGTTCATAACATTCCCTCTAACATTGACAGTTCCAGCAGAAGACCAAGGTCAGAAGAGAAGGGAATTCAAGGCAGAGGAATTCAATGCCATGGCTGTGAAGGATATGGGCATATTCGAGCTGAATGTCCTACCTTTCTTAAGAAACAAAAAGGAATGACTGTTACTTGGTCTGACCGTGATTCAGAAAGTAATTCTGAAGAAGAGACTGTCAAACGAGTTACTGCTTTAACTGGTGTTTGTACCTCTGAAAGTGACATCAGTGATGAAGAGGTGACTTTTGAAGAACTGGCTGATACTTACAAGAAATTGTGTATTAGAAGTGCTGAAGTCTGTGTGCAGAATGAGAAACAATCAAAACTCATTATAAAGCTGGAGGCTGAAAAAAGGGCAAATCTTGAAACTATAAGTCATCTAGAAGGAGAAGTTCAACTGCTGAACTCACAACTGAATCAAATGACCAAATCTGTCAAGATGTTGACCAATGGAACAGACAAATTGGAAGAGATCCTTCAGGTAGGACAAAATGTGGGAAATAAATCTGGACTAGGATTTATGGAAGCAACGAAATCTGGTTCTGGTAAGCAAATGTTAAAACAGATGTCTCAACACAACTCTCGACATCAGGAACAGAAACATATGAGGAAAAGGTACCAAAGATGGAAATGTCATCATTGTGGTAGATATGGCCACATAAATCCCTTCTGCTTCAGATTACATGGATACCCTAATCAGAACTCAGGTGTCAAACCTAAGTCTAAAAAGGTACCACATGTTCCTCAATGGAAGAAAAAGACTACTGCACTGATAGCTCACACTTCCCTGAGGGTCTCTGCAAAGGAAGACTGGTACTTTGACAGTGGATGTTCCAGACATATGACTGGAATCAAGAACCTCCTCAATAATGTTAAGCCTCACACCACCAGTTTTGTGACCTTTGGAGATGGGGCTAAAGGTGAAATCAAAGGAGTTGGTGATTTGGACTGCCCTGGAGTTCCAAGTCTGAATGAAGTACTGCTGGTGAAAGGACTGACCGCTAATCTCATTAGTATCAGTCAACTGTGTGATCTAGGATTCAAGGTCAATTTCTCAAGATTTGAATGCCGTGTAATCAATGACAAACAAGAGATAGTAATGAAAGGAGTCAGATCCAAAGACAACTGTTACTTGTGGGAGGCTGAGAACACTAATTTCTCATCTGTGTATTCCATTTCAAAAGAAGAAAAAGAGGTGAAACTGTGGCACCAAAAACTTGGCCATCTTCATCTAAGGGGTATGAAGAGGATTATCTCCTTGGAGGCAGTCAGAGGGATTCCAAAACTGAAAATTGATGAAGGAAGAGTTTGTGGTGAATGTCAGGTTGGTAAGCAGACTAGGATGTCACATCCAAAGTCAAGACATCTGACCACCTCTAAGGTTCTAGAACTCCTCCATATGGATCTGATGGGACCAATGCAAGTAGAGAGTCTTGGTGGTAAAAGATATGCCTATGTGGTTGTGGATGATTTTTCCAGATTCACCTGGATTAATTTCATTAGGGAAAAATCTGATGTTTTTGAAGTTTTTAGAGAACTGTGCAAGAGAATTCAAAGAGAGAAGGAAGGATGTATTGTCAGAATCAGAAGTGATCATGGCAAGGAATTTGAAAACACCAAGTTTGATGACTTCTGTGCTTCAGAAGGAATCAGTCATGAGTTTTCTTCTCCCATAACACCTCAGCAAAATGGAGTTGTGGAAAGAAAAAACAGGACCATACAAGAATCTGCCAGAGCAATGTTACATGCCAAAAGACTTCCTATGTATTTTTGGGCTGAAGCTATGAATACAGCTTGCTATGTTCATAACAGAGTCACCTTGAGAAAGGGAACCTCATCCACCATATATGAACTTTGGAAAGGAAGAAAACCAACTGTGAAGTACTTCCATGTGTTTGGCAGCAAATGCTATATCCTGTCTGATCGTGAACAAAGAAGAAAACTGGACTCCAAAAGTGATGAAGGCATATTTCTAGGATACTCCTCAAACAGCAGAGCTTATAGAGTATTCAACTCCAGAACCAAAACCATGATGGAATCAATAAATGTTGTAATTGATGACTATCATGAAGAAATAGATGTTCCATGTACTGTTGAGACATTCTTTGAGACTTCAACCCAACAGGATGACCTACCCAACTCCACCACAATAGAATCTGAATCAAAGGAAGCTAGCAAGATTCCTTCCATCAGAATTCAGAAGGATCATCCAAAAGAGCTCATCATAGGAGATCTCAATAGTGGAGTCATGACAAGATCTAGAGAAATTATCTCAAACTCTTGTTTTGTGTCCAAAATGGAACCAAGAAACGTCAAGGAAGCCTTAATTGATGAATATTGGATTGGTGCAATGCAAGATGAACTGAACCAATTCAAGCAACATGAAGTTTGGGAACTGGTTCCTAGACCTGAAGGAACTAACATCATTGGGACAAAATGGATATTCAAGAACAAGTCAGATGCTGAAGGAGTTGTCACCAGAAATAAGGCAAGACTTGTTGCTCAAGGATACACCCAGGTTGAAGGGGTTGATTTTGATGAAACCTTTGCACCTATAGCCAGGTTGGAATCAATCAGACTCTTGTTGTCAATTGCTTGTCTTCTGAAGTTCAAGTTATTTCAGATGGATGTGAAAAGTGCCTTTCTAAATGGGTACTTAAATGAGGAAGCTTATGTGGAACAACCTAAAGGTTTTGTGGATCCAACCTATCCTGATCATGTCTACAAACTGAGAAAAGCTCTATATGGCCTGAAACAAGCTCCTAGAGCATGGTATGACAGGTTAACAAAGTTTCTCTCAGACAAAGGATACAGAAAAGGAGGCTTGGACAAAACTCTCTTTTTCAAAACTGAAGGAGGAAAGTTGATGGTTGCCCAAATATATGTTGATGACATAGTGTTTGGAGGAATGTCAGAACATATGGTTAAACACTTTGCTGACCAGATGCAGGCTGAATTTGAAATGAGTCTCATGGGAGAACTAACTTATTTTCTTGGACTACAAGTCTCACAGATGGAGGACTCAATCTTCCTGTCTCAAAGCAAGTATGCTAAGAATATTGTAAAGAAGTTTGGTATGGAGAATGCAAGTCACAAAAGGACTCCTGCTCCTACTCATCTAAAGCTTTCCAAAGATTCAAGTGGGGTTAAGGTGGATCAAAGTCTATACAGAAGCATGATAGGAAGCTTGTTGTACTTAACTGCCAGCAGACCTGATATTGCCTTTGCAGTTGGAGTTTGTGCTAGATACCAAGCTGATCCCAAAGTCAGTCATATCAATCAAGTGAAGAGAATTTTGAAGTATGTAAGTGGCACTTACAACTATGGATTGTTGTGTACTCATGGCTGTGAACCAGCTCTGACTGGCTACTGTGATGCTGATTGGGCTGGTAGTGCTGATGATAGAAAAAGCACCTCTGGAGGATGTTTCTTCTTGGGAAGTAATCTGGTTTCCTGGTTCAGCAAGAAATAGAATTGTGTGTCTCTTTCCACTGCTGAAGCTGAATACATTGCAGCTGGTAGTAGCTGCTCTCAAATGATATGGATGAAACAAATGCTCACTGAGTATAATGTCACACAAGATGTTATGACATTGTACTGTGACAATCTGAGTACAATCAACATATCCAAGAATCCCATTCAGCATAGCAGGACCAAACATATTGACATACGACATCACTTTATCAGAGACCTTGTAGAAGAGAAGACAATCAAATTGGAACATGTTGCCACTGAGCTACAGCTGGCTGACATCTTTACCAAGGCTCTGGATGCAAGTCAATTTGAAAACCTAAGGGGTAAGCTGGGTATTTGCCAACATGAGGAATTGTAGCAATTAATTTTGCTTAAAACAAGGACCAAAGGACTTATGCCTGTTCTGATTGGTTTAAAATTGTATTTTCTCATTTCCTACAATTCTTTTAAGAAGTTGAATAGACACTCCTTTGCTTCCTTCCTCTCTCGTCTCCTCATCAAAACCCAGTCTCTCAATCAAAAATTTCTCCTCATTTGCTGTTGGTCCTTCAAAACTGACAAAATGTCTCAAACACCATCATCATCCAATACGACCATCTCAACCTCTTCCTCTGATCAAGATTCTGGGACAATCTCTTCCTGTCTGGACTCTGACGTTCTGGAAATCTCTTCTCATAGAAAAGTGGGAACTAACCCCACCAAGGTCAAAAAGTTGAGAACAAGACATGCAGGTAATCCATCTCATGCTTCCTCTTCAGTTCCCCCTGAAATTGAAAATAGGGAAGGGACAGCCTATGTTAATCAAGCAATAGCAAAAATTGTTTCAAGAATTCTGAACGAGAACCACTCAGTTCCTGGCATTTCTGTTCCTCTGAACCAAGAAAGCTCAAATGCTGAAACAAATCCAGATGTCTCTAAGAATGTTGAGACATCAAACAAAGAGAAGAATGCTGACATTGCTCACAAGAAAAGAAAGAAGCCTGAATCCTCTGGATCTGATAACAGTGCTTGAAGGATGGTTGCTGATTTCTGGTGGAGTTTGGAAATATGTTCTGCTGTTGTCTGCTGCTGATCTTATTATTTTGTTTTGGATAACTATAAAATTTTCTGAACATGTATCTTTGGCCCATTTGTGGCTAAAGAGGGGGAGAATATTTTGGTACTTGCTTAATTAGTACTTGACATTCTATTTTTCTGCTGTCACTTATTTCTGCTGCTATCTATCTCTGATTGTTTAGGGTCTTTAGCCAAAAATCTTCCAAAGGGGGAGTTTGTAGGTGTTTAGGTATTGGCTTGCATTTTTGGTAAATCCAAAGTGTATGTGTGAATGTCATGACTGATGTCACAACATTCTAGTTCAGTTTGTACTGACTCATTAGGTACCTTTGCAGAAAAATATTGTAATTCAAATACTGATGTTTATAAGTGTGTATCTGAGCATTTTTGCAAAATGATCACATTTTGCTAAATCAGTAGACAGGTTTTCTCAGATGTCATAACAGATGTTATGACATCCTGTTCTGAACTAACAGGATTGCAGGATTGGATAAGTCTGAGTTTTTTCAGGAAATAACTCAGTCCTTTCTGAACAGAATCCTGCGTTTTCTGAGGGGTAACCTAGCTCAACCCTAACCTGGTTAATAAAGTCCCGTGACCTGGTCTTTAGGTCAAACGGAATTAACCCTAGGTTTTTGGAAACCCTAACTGAAGTTGCAGCTGCTATATATTCAACAGAGCTGCTGTTTTTTCAAGTATCTCTGCCGATTGATTAGAAGATCATTTTTGTAATCTGTATAGATTTGTTTAATTGTACTCCAAGCAATTATCATTGTGATAAGTGCCTTGGAATAGGTTTCTATTTGTAAGGGTTGTGTAGCACTCAAAGCTTTGAAGCAAGAGTGTTTGAATGTTCCTTGACTAAAGCTGTGAAGCAGAGTCAAGTTAGTTGTGTACATCACTCAAAGCTGTGAAGCACGAGTGATTGTGTTGCTTGATTAAAAAGCTGTGAAGCTTAATCAAGTGTGTGTTTTTGAAGAGTGTCTTCATCAATTCTTAAGTCAAAATTGGTTTATGTATCACTGCTGTGATTGAGGGGGAGTGAGTAGGAACTCAGGTTTAAGTTGTACTTAGATTAGAATTGCATTGGGTAGGTCTTAAGTGAAGGAGATAAACTGGTTGGTTTATTCCTGAATTAACATCTCTTATAGTGGATTCTCTCCCTGGCTTGGTAGCCCCCAGAGTAGGTGTTGTTGCACACTGAACTGGGTAAACAATTGACTGTGTTCTTTATTGCTTTTGTATTTACTGTCATATAGTAAGTTAGATACGGTGTCATAACATTGAACGTGACATTGAGTATCTGCAGCCAGAATTTCAATGTTATGTTCCCCCCACACTTGATCCAAACGGATCAAGGGTTTGTCATTTGGGTCGAGCTCATTTATTAGCCACACACCCCATAGTTTTTTATTTTTACTATTGTGTTATAATTAGCATCCCCAGGCCATACAGGCCCAGTCCAAGATCTGGATCTGGGCCCCTTACTGCTCAAACCCCCCTTTTACTACTTAGTTTTAAAAACACACCCCCTGACCTTTTGGGCCTGAATTCAAAATCTGAATTTTGGCCCTTCCTATTAGAACCCCCACCTTTTACTAGTCCAATACATTTCGCACCCCCTACGTTTTTTAATTTATTTTATAATTTTTTAATTCCTTATAGATTTTTTTATTATAATATTTATTATATATATTTTTATATATTATACTTTTCATTATAATAAATATTATGTATATTTTTATATATATTGAACTTATTAAAATATTATACTTATTTTTATTAATTATCACATGTTTTTTTTCTAATTTCCTAAATTCATATAAATATTATTTTATGCATTAAAATCTATTTTTATGTTCATGCATTTAAATAAAACTCTTTTTATAATAATTAACATATTAAAAGACATCCAACCAACTACAAACCTTTTTCTTTTAATAAAACCAATTCAATAATCAATTTTTAAAAAGAATTGCGAATCTATTCAAATCGACTGCGCCTTTAGTCTAATAATCTTCGCTATTTATAACGCCCAGACTAAATGTGCGGAAAATAAGAATATCTTCACAGTCCATAAAAAACATAAACCCACTGCGAACTATAAAATGAGATGATGGTAATCGTGGCGATCAAAATCGTGGCGAGTTCCCATAATAAAACTTAAAACTCTATTTCCTAAAACGCGCTTCTAAACCTAGTATCCTTGTGAACAAGGTAGACAAGGGGTACCTAACACCTTCCCCCTCGTCTAGAAATGAGTCAAACTTAGAATCTATGGCTTTTTAGGGTTATTCCTTTATACTCCCTTCCTTAGGATAAAAATTAAGGGTGGCGAATCTGATTTAAAAACCAGTTGCAACAGTAGTAAGAGAATTCTGTGAAGGGGCTGATCTTGAAGTCAATAGGATTCACTGCTCGATCGTGGTTCCGGTGATGGATATGACAAGGAAGCCTGTTGGATGGAATATTTTTGGGAGTTTAGATAGAGATACCAGACCTTTTTGGTTACTCTGGTGTGGGCATTACTTGGATGGACGGGGTGTAAGACTCTGATCTGATTCGGTATACCCTAAGCGGTGAGTAGTTAACTAATAAAGGATTGATAGAATGAGTGAAGTGGTGACCTTCAATTGGGAAATATTGGATTCCCGATTGGTGAAAAGGACTACGGTATCTTTGTTCTTGCCACTATGTGCTTAAGTCTTAGAACTATGCTAGACGGCTACTGAAGTAAGTGAAAGTGTGAAATGCAGTAGCCTAAGTTCCTTGCTAGTTATGTTTCATCTAACCCATGGTGAGGCTATAGAACTATGCTTGGAGTATGGTGATTAGGTGAATGGAAGCTAGTGTCTATTCAGAGCTTCAACAGGATGACCATGATTGTATCAGTTGTTTAGAACCATGGTATTCCTTTCTGGAGAAATTACCCTTGGACCTCTTATGCGTGCAGTATGTGAATTAGTACACGCATGGCATAACAGTTGGATTTGAATTCTTACCCAATCGTACCTAGCTTGTTTCCTTACGAGTAAGTAAACCGTGAATGTGTGGAACTCTTAGGTTTTAGCATCCTAAGGTGTGTGATTGGAAGAACTTGAGGAGTGATGTCCTTATTAGAGACTTGTCCAGATATTTTTCGATTGTGACTATATGATACAGGTGGAGATCGTTATACGCTACTAGGGTATGTTACTTGAGTACATGACCTCGAAGATGGACCATCGTGTTATTACTACCAGACATGTATAATGCTGCAATATCGCTATCGTGCACGAGATGTGTGAGTCATCTTTTCCTGATAGATGTGGGACATTGTTGATCTGAAACTCAAGGTAGGATTGTGATTTAGTACTCGTGAGACGCAGATATGAATTATCATAAGGCAAGTGTGATACGGATCCATATGCCGCGCTCGATAATGGAGAACTATCCAAGCAGGCGATAATGGGATGAATTATGTTTAGATACTATGCTTATGAGAACCCTGAGTGATCATGACCACGTGAGTGATATCAGACTATACCTTGTAGATGTTTATCGGTTCTGTGATACGGTGGGAAGAGAACTAACTGTTTTTGGCATGCTGGTTCGCATTTTGCGTTTGTTTTCGCAAAATGTCGCGGTAAGCAAGATTCGCCACCGTCTTTTATTTTATCCAACAAGAAAAGGAAAAAAAGAACAGAAAAATTCCTTTTTCGAGATGTTTCTTGGGTCCAGGGGGTAGATTATAGAAATGGAAGGTGTTAGCACCCTTTTTATCTGTGGTTATCCACGGGATCTTAGGTATTTGCTCAAAGTGTTTTCAAAATTTGCTTTTCTTTGTGTTTGTGGGTTTGAAAGAAGTTTTTTTGTTTGAAAGGAGTGTAAGTGCGAAAAGTTTTGTTTTGTTTTGAGAGAGCAAGTACTTAAGAACCATATACCTACTCGAAAAAGGAATCAATATGTGCTAATGTCCTTTAGACAATGCTATCCCACTATTGATGAGTAGGTAGCATCGTCGTTGGAGTTTAAGGGTCAATTCAATTAAGGGACGTGCGGTCACTAAAGCAATGTTAGGACGCCTTAACGGTAACCCTAATGTCTTAGATCATTTTTCCGAGGCAACCGTTTCGAGGCAACTATGATCTTTGGACAAGAGGGCGACCTCTAAAACTTCCTATACTCGATGACCACGTTCGAAGGCAACCAAGTGAGGTGTACCCTAAGAGTGCGCATGTGCGAGTGTGTTGTTTCGGTTAATTTTATCTTTGTACATGTCAATGGTTATCTATGTTGATTTTAGGTTTAACATTTGATCTTGTCATGCATTCCCTATTATCAAACATCTAACAGTTTATAAGTTGCGGAAATTAAATTGCGGAAATTTAAACTAACTATTACAAGGCGTCGGGTATTTATATCGCCAAAAACAACCCTTGAAATTAAAATGCGGAAAGTAAATAAAGCGGTAAAAGTATGTCCTAATTATCCATTATATTCCGGGAAATAGATACAATATTGAATAAAGTGGCACGTGTGCGGGAAATTAAATCGGGCGAGTTCTAGGGTTTTGACCCTTTTTTGAAAGAAAGCATTTTTTTTGGTTGGTTTTTGAATTAAAAAGAGATTAAATCTAAGTTAATTATTAAATTAATAAACAAATTAATTAATTGATGAAAATAATATTTTTGGATTTTTTGATATTTAAAGAAATAAAAAATAAATTAATCAAAGTCAATAAAACCTAATTATCTAAGTTAATTTTAATTATTGAAAAAGATATTAAAGTTATTTCCTAATTAAACTAAATTAATATTTATTAACAAAAATAAAAATGCTGAAATTAAATAAAATATTTTTTGGTTTTTTATTTTAATGAGAAAAAGTTTTGATTGGTTAATTATTAAATTATGAAAATAATAAAAAACAAACAATTAAATAAAAAAAGAAAGAAATAGAGAGAGTTAGAAATATATGGGCCTGTTTTTTTGGGGGTGAGATTAGCAATTTCCTTGGCCCAATAACGTTGGCCTGTATGACTTTTTCTGATTCCAAGTGTGCACGTTGACTAGAGCATATGGTGGACTTTCATTCTTGACCAACAGATCTGGCCTGGGGCCATCTGGCGCTTTGAGATTTGAGGGAGTATGATGTACTACGCAGTTGGCTTTGTATTGGATCACCTGTGAAAAAATAATACAAATGCATGGGGGACCTGGGATTCCAACCCAGGTCATATTGGATTTTGAACGCTTACCACTACCACTGCACCACTATGCATTAGTTGTTGTTATATTGAGTAATAATGATAATATGGGAAAAACAATTAATATGCCAGAATTAAAACAAAAGCGCGCGAATATTTGAATGGAGCAACCGGATGGGGACACGTCTTCGTCCCTGTCCTCAGGTTTACACAGAAGTTACCTGCGGATTTAATTCCGCAGCAAAAGGCATAGGTTAATTCCAAAATCCATCTCAGGCCATATAAATGAAAGGTGATACCATGGATGAAATCGTCTTGTTCCCCTGAACAAGATGGTACCCTTCTCACAAGCCAATTGTTCCTGTAATAGAAAACCCTAAAAAAACCTAAAGAACCCTTCAATGGCGTTTTACGATTCACAACACAAGAATGAAATTGATTATTACAGAACGTTAGCAAATGTCATGCGAAATCAGAATATGCAATCGTTTTTGAGAATGGATGAAAGAATAAAGATTTAAGATTTCATGAACATAAAGGATTCGTGAGATGCTTACAGTGCTCTAGGGCGCGTATCAAAGCTTGTTAGGGGTTGGTTTCGCTTCAGTGGATGCCCAGCAATGGATTGGTGATGAGATTTGACCTTAAAAACACCTCTATGCACGATTTCAGTTTCACACTTTTTTACCAAGTTTGCTTTTGGTGTTCTTGCAGCCTCTAGCCTCTAAAACCCCTGCCTTTGCATTGTATATGTATGCTACATTGGATTAGGTCAACAATTGGGTCTTGAATCTTTGCACATTGATGTTTTAGGATTTGATTTGATCCTCCATTGATAACTTTCCAAACATGTCCAAAATCCATCTTTTGTTCATGATATGGTGAGATACGGATTTGATCATGTCATTGATGATGATTAGGTCCTGAAAATAGAAAAAGATCCCATGTAATCAAGTTTTGGGATTTTATTTGATTTAAATTGATTTAAAATGAATTAATTCAATAAAAAATCCAATAAAATAGAAAAATTGATAAGTGGACATAAGGATGAAGCTAGGACACGTGTGTAGTGTGAAAAGATCAAATCAAGTGGAAAAGAATGGGCCCATTTGGCAAAATTTGAAGTTTTGGGGTTAGTTGACTTTTGGCAATTTTGCAAAAATGCCCAACTTCAACAATGCATAATTTCTTCAATTTTGAACTTTGGAGGTGTTCTTAGACTTTTTAGAAATCTTGAGATGTCCTCAAACCAACCCTTTTGGTCTCATCTCATTTTGATATTCCATGCTCAAGTTATAAACTTTGGAAAAAAAGGTGTTTTTGTTGACTTTCAAAAATGACCTATAATGTCCAAATTCATAACTTTTTGTGAGTGCATTTTATGATCTTGGGGTATGAATATGGATTGTAGGAAATTGCATCCTCTTCAAAATGAGCTTTGTATGGGTCATTTCTCATAAAGTATGAGAAAGTTATGCTTGGTCAAAGTTGAGATGACTTTTCCTACAAAATCCTAATTTAGCAACTTTTGTATCTTGATGAATTTTGAGAAATCCTTGATGAATCATGATCAACCCTTGATCAAATGATGAAATATACTTCAAAATGAGAATGTTGACAAAAAATATTGAAGTTTGATTGTTTATAGGTCACAGTTGACTTTTGCCCTAGCATAGTCAATTTTTGGACCTCTTGAGCAATTGACTGACCAAACTT
Source organism: Vicia faba (assembly GCA_948472305.1). NCBI lineage: Eukaryota > Viridiplantae > Streptophyta > Magnoliopsida > Fabales > Fabaceae > Vicia > Vicia faba. The sequence goes on from OX451737.1 coordinate 1,008,559,280, forward strand.
CCTCTGCAAGGCTTGAAACTTGACATGGATGAACTTGAGAACATATTAGGACATTGGGAAGCACTTGAGGTCATTTGGATGCAAGGACCTTGATGCAACACAAAACCCTAGTTTGAGGTTGACTGCCTTAGGAGGTGGCTTGACTGTCCAATTCTTGAGCAATCTTGAGCCACTTGGAGATTTTTCTTGCAAGGTCTTGAGAAATATGAGAGGGAAAATTTTGGGGTACAACAACTGCCCCTGTTCAATTTTCTTAAACCTGAGGATATAGGTTGGCTTTCGGGCCTTTCGTGATCCGAAGGTGGAAGATGATTGAACACTAGAGTGCTCAGAAATTTGCACTCGCATGAAGTGGTATCAGCCTGGTGATGTTGGGAATGGGCTTACAGATTCCATTTGGAGACTTTTGATAGGTGGTCTGAACTTCGATTGGAATACGAATCCGGGAGACCTTATCGGCGATCTAACTGAACCAGAGGAGGTCTTGGATTAACTTTGACTGGATCGGCATCAGAAAAAATATTTAGGAATCGATTTAACTGGACCAGACAAGGTCTTAGAATAACTTTGACTGGATCGACATCAGAAAAATCTTTAGGAATCAATTTAACTGGACCAGACAAAAAGTCTTGAAATAACTTCAACTGGAATACGAATCAGGGAGATCTTATCGGCGATCTGACTGAACCAGAGGAGGTCTTGGATTAACTTTGACTGGATCGACATCAGAAAAATCTTTAGGAATCGATTTTACTGGACCAGACAAGGTCTTGGAATAACTTCAACTGGAATACGAATCAGGGAGATCTTATCGGCGATCTGACTGAACCAGAGGAGGTCTTGGATTAACTTTGACTGGATCGGCATCAGAAAAATCTTTAGGAATCGATTTAACTAGACCAGACAAGGTCTTGGAATAACTTCAACTGGAATACGAATCAGGGAGATCTTATCGGCGATCTGACTGAACCAGAGGAGGTCTTGGATTAACTTTGACTGGATCGGCATCAGAAAAATCTTAGGAATCGATTTAACTGGACCAGACAAGGTCTTGGAATAACTTCAACTGGAATACAAATCAAGGAGATCTTATCAGCGATCTGACTGAACCAGAGGAGGTCTTGGATTAACTTTGACTGGATCGGCATCAGAAAAATCTTTAGGAATCGATTTAACTGGACCAAACAAGGTCTTGGAATAACTTCAACTGGAATACGAATTAGGGAGATCTTATCGGCGATCTAACTGAACCAAAGGAGGTCTTGGATTAACTTTGACTGGATCGGCATCAGAAAAATCTTTAGGAATCGATTTAACTGGACCAGACAAGGTCTTAGAATAACTTTGACTGGATCAGCATCAGAAAAATATTTAGGAATCGATTTAACTGGACCAGACAAGGTCTTGGAATAACCTCAACTGGAATATGAATCAGGGAGATCTTATCGGCGATCTAACTGAACCAGAGGAGGTCTTGGATTAACTTTGACTGGATCGACATTAGAAAAATCTTTAGGAATTGATTTAACTGGACCAGACAAGGTCTTAGAATAACTTTGACTTGACCGGCATCAGAAAAATATTTAGGAATCGATTTAACTGGACCAGACAAGGTCTTGGAATAACTTCAACTGGAATACGAATCAGAGAGATCTTATCAGCGATCTAACTGAACCAGAGGAGGTCTTGGATTAACTTTGACTGGATCGGCATCATAAAAATCTTTAGGAATCGATTTAACTGGACCAGACAAGGTCTTGGAATAAATTTGACTGGATCGGAATCAAAAAAAATCTTTAGGAATAGATTTAACTGGACCAGACAAGGTCTTGGAATAACTTTGACTGGATCAGCATCAGAAAAATCTTTAGGAATCGATTTAACTGGACCATACAAGGTCTTGGAATAACTTTGACTGGATCGGCATCAGAAAAATCTTCGAATCGATTTAACTGGACCAGACAAGGTCTTAGGCATAATTGAGAACTTAACTGCATCTTTCCTGAAAGGTAAAGGTCAGTCATATGCAATGCATGATATGGATCAAGCAATGATGTTCTCAAAATAAGTGAGATTGTGTTATATGATGCGTATATGCATGTATTATGATGTATGGAAATGTAATGTTTTAGATGGGGAAAATAAATCCCGGATAGCTGCTGGAGAATAGAGTTGGATTCTTCGTTTCCGCTGGGGATGGTGAACGAATGTGATTACGAGAATAAACCTGCGGGAGAAGATAACTCCGTTGGGGAATAAACTGATGAGGAGATTAATCTGTGGGGAAGAGATATTTTGTTGAGGATTCCACTGATAAATTCTGCTGGGGATGGATTACCGTTGCTGGTGATACTGAATCTGTTGAGGATTGAATTCCTGTTTGTGAAAGGAAAGAACTTCACTGGGGATTATCTTTCAGTTGTGACTTGCTGGGGAGAACCTGTTAGACTTTTATGGGGATAACCCTCTGGGTTCTGCTGGGAATGATCTTTTGAACTTGGTTAGGGAGATTTATTGTTGTACTCCGCTAGGGATAAACTTCCAAAGTCTACTGGGGATGATGCTTCAACTACGTTGGGGAAGCTTCTTCAGACTGTGCTGGGAAGATTTTAAATCTACTGGGGGTATCTTGTATTCTGCCGAGGAACATTCTTATACTTTGCTGGGGAATATTCTTATACTCCGCTGGGGAATATTAAGACTGTCGGGGATATCGAGCCTTTTTAGTGCTAAGGGTAGATCAAATCTGCTTGGGGAGAGCATTGCTAATTCGTTCATAGTTGTGAGTCTCAGCTGGGAGAGAGCTACCATTACGGTCTTACTCTGCGGGGAGTGAAGGAATCTTAGTCATATTCTTCAGCTGAACCTACCCTTGTACCTGGTGGATAGAGCAACTATACCGCTTAGACAATTCTTATTGCCCCTGTTTCTGATATTACCCGTAATCATTTTTCGTTTCGCATGTAAATATTTATGAGCAGCAATTAATGTCAAATGCATATATCAAAAATGAACCTTAGACGTTCTTTGCAAATCAAAACAAATAAAGGAAAAACAGTTTGAAATTTCTTTGAAAATGAATTGTATTGATTTTGAAGTTTGGCCTGCAAATAGGCGTTTTTGTACAAGAGGCTGACGTCCTAGTAAGAGAACACCGCCGAATAATAGAATTTACACCATTTGTGAAAAACTAAACAAAACAGCTATGTGAATAATCCCACTGGGTTCCAACTCTGCTATTGCCTTTATGTCTTCAAGCATCTCATCACTTTGCTGCTTGGTTGAAGGTAGATCAGATTCATTAGTGACGTCCGAGCTTGATAGTCGATACCGAAGTCTGGATGCAAGGTGATCCAATGAGACATAGTGTTACGCTTTGATCCCTAATTTTTGCCTGGACCTCCCTTTCGGGTTTTCAGTCCACCGGGATACCCTTTTTTGCCCAAGCTGCCTTTTTTGGTTTTCGACTTGCCGGGTGTACAGATTTTTTCATTTTCATCCCTTATTTTTGCCCGAACCCTTTTGGTTCGCCGAGAAGCCCTTATTTTTGCCTAGGTCAGTCAACCTAGCGGGTCTTTGATTATGCGTAGTATCTTTTCACTATGTCTGCATTGACGGGGTGAGGAAGGTCGTCACCATCCATGGTGGTTAGAATCATAGCTCCTCCTGAGAAAATGTTCTTAACCACAAATGGCCCTTCGTAAGTAGGGGTCCATTTTCCCCTGGGATCACCTTGAGGGAGAATAATGCACTTGATTACCAGATCCCCAACTTGATACTCTTGTCGTCTAACTTTCTTATTAAATGCCTTGATCATCCGTTTTAGGTACGTCTGACCATGATAAATAGCAGTAAGTCTCTTTTCATCGATTAGGTTTAGCTGATCAAGCCGGGTCTGAATCCAGTCATCTTCGCTCAAACCTGCATCCTTCATGATCCGAAGAGAGGGTATCTGAACTTCAATGGGCAAGACTGCCTCCATGCCATATACCAAGGAATAGGGTGTTGCCCTTGTTGACGTCTGCGCTGAGGTACGGTACCCATGAAGAGAAAACGGTAACATCTCGTGCCAGTCTTTGTATGTCACTGTCATCTTCTGCACAATCTTCTTAATGTTCTTATTAGCCACTTCGACAACCCTGTTCATCTTCGGCCGATAGGGAGAAGAGTTATGATGCTGTTTCTTGAATTGCTCGCAGAGTTCGGTGATCATCTTGTTGTTGAGATTCGTACCATTGACCGTAATGATCCTCTCTGGTACACCGTATCGACATATCAGATTATGCCGAATGAACCGTGCCACGACGTTCTTGGTTACGGTAGCAAAGGAAGCTGCTTCAACCCACTTCGTAAAGTAATCAATAGCTACCAGGATGAAACAATGCCCGTTAGATGCCGTAGGTCTAATCTCGCCGATCATATCAATGCCCCACATTGCAAAAGGCCAAGGTGTCGTCAAGATGTTCAGAGGTACTGAAGGTATGTGCACCTTATCAGCATAGACTTGGCACTTGTGACATGTCCGAGAATGCTGATAACAGTCAGCTTCCATTGTGGACCAATAATATCCTTCCCGAAGGATTTTCTTTGCCATGGTGTGTCCACTGGAATGAGTTCCGAAAGTGCCTTCATGTAACTCTTCCATGATCCTTTCTGCTTCATTCTTATGCACACAACGCAGTTGGGTCGAATCATGGTTATGCTTGTAAAGGATACCATTGCTGATGAAGAACTTAGCCGCGAACCTCCTCAAAAACTTCTTGTCATTAACAGATGCACCCTCGGGGTACTCCTGAGCTTCAAGGTACCTCTTCACCTCATGAAACCAGGGTTTATCTGCTACCTCTCCAGTCTCAATGTCGCAGCAATGTGCAGGTTCGTCCAATCTTTCAATGATAATCTGGGGAGCCTCGTTGTCCCAATTGGCTTTGAACATAGAAGACATCGTAGCCAACGCGTCCGCCAACTGATTCTCCTCTCTAGGGAAGTGTTCAAAGGTTATCTCCTCGAAATGGGGAAGCAACGTCAATACATACTCCTTGTAAGGAATAAGATTTGGGTGTTTCGTATCCCACTAGCCTTTGATCTGACTGATCACGAGAGAGGAATCTCCGAAGACACTCAAGAACTTAATCCTTAGGTCAATTGCTGCTCGAAGACCCATGATGCATGCTTCATACTCTGCCATATTGTTGGTGCAGTTGAAACATAATCGGGTGGTAAACGGAGTATGAGAGCCTTTAGGAGAAATGATCACAGCACCAATGCCATTACCCAAGGCGTTCGAAGCTCCATCAAAGTACATAGACCATCGGGATCCTTCCTCAGGTCCTTCATCCGGCCCAGGTGTCTCACAGTCAGTTACCAACATGATATTCTTGTTCGGGAATTCAAAGTACATAGACTGGTAATCATCCACTGCCTGATGTGCCAAATGGTCTGCCAACACACTTGCCTTGATTTCCTTTTGGGTCGTATTTTGGATGTCATACTCAGTCAAGATCATCTGCCATCTTGCTATTCTTCCGGACAAGGCAGGCTTTTCGAAAATATACTTGATCGGATCCATCTTTGATATCAACAGAGTAGTGTGAGTCAACATATACTATCTCAGCCGGCGAGCAGCCCATGCCAAAGCGCAGAAAGTTTTCTCGAGCAACGAGTATCGGGCCTCGCAGTCGGTAAACTTTTTTCTAAGGTAATAAATAGCATGCTTTTTTCGGCCAGACTCGTCATGCTGACCCAACACACACCCCATTGAGTTGTCGAGTACTGTCAAGTATAAGATCAAAGGTCTCCCTTCAACTGGAGGCATCAGAATGGGTGGCTCTTGAAGATACTCTTTGATCCTTTCGAAAGCGGCCTGGAATTCATTGTTCTAACGTACTACTTGATCTTTCTTCAGTAGCTTGAAGATTGGCTCACAAGTAGCAGTCAGGTGCGAGATAAATCAGGAAATGTAGTTCAGACGCCCCAGAAAACCTCTGACTTCTTTCTCTGTTCTGGGAGCTGGAATTTCCTGTATAGCTTTCACCTTTGCAGGATCCACTTGAATACCTTTATCACTTACGACGAAACCCAGCAGCTTAACAGATCTCACCCCGAAAGTACACTTGTTCGGGTTTAACCTCAGCTTGTACAACTTCAGCCTGTCAAACAGCTTCTGCAGATGGTCAAGGTGTTCTTCCTCAGTCTGGGACCTTGCAATCATATCATCGACGTATACCTCTATCTCATGATGGATCATGTCATGAAACAAAGCAACCATGGCACGCTGATACATTGCCCCAACATTCTTCAATCCAAAAGGCATGACCTTGTAGCAAAAGGTACCCCACTGAGTAACAAAGGTTGTCTTCTCCATGTCTTCGGGAGCCATTTTAATCTGATTATAACCGGAGAAACCATCCATAAAGGAGAATACCTTATGCTGAGCGGTGTTGTCAACCAGAACATCGATATGAGGTAGAGGAAAATCATCCTTAGGGCTTGCCCTATTCAGATCTCTGCAATCGACACACATTCGAACCTTACCATCCTTCTTCGGCATAGGAACCACATTGGCTACCCACTGAGGGTAAGAAGTAACTGCTAGAAAGCCGGTGTCAAACTGTTTCATAACTTCAGCCTTGATTTTCTCAGACATCTCTGGGCGCATTCGACGGACCTTCTGTTTCACTGGAGGACAGTCTTCCTTGGTAGGCAGGCGGTGAACCACAATATTAGTATCCAACCCAGGCATATCTTCATAAGACCAGGCAAAGATATCAACATAGTCACGCAACATCTGAATCAATCGTTGCTTCACACTAAGCTCCACATTTGCACCGACCTTAACTTCCTTCTCGTCTATCTCTGTACCCAGATTCACTGATTCCATCGGCTCTTCGTGTGGCTGTATAGCCCTCTCTTCTTGAAGTAACATTCTTGCAAGTTCACCAGGCACTTCGCAATCATCTTCACCTTTGTCTTCGGCTAAGTTGATCGGATTTTCGAAGTCATAACTGGAAGTAGCAGAGTCGTTACCAGTGAGATCCAGAGTGGATGTAGACCTGTATATGTGAGTGTGTGTAAAATATCTGTTTTGCAACATATAATAAAAGAAAAACAATGGCGCAAGATTTGAAATGCAAGAACGTCCAATGCTTTTATTAATGATATATGAGAATGACACACATAAAGCCCTCACAAATGAAGCCACGGTGCCCCGGGTAAGACATTGGGCCGTAAAGTTTAAAACATTGTTTGTTACATATTCAAAACAAAAAGTTTCATTACTGGGTAACAAAAGAAATAGAGATGAAGTCCTTTGCTGTCCAGTTGCATTGTCCATTGTCGGTCGTAGGATAGATCCAATTGTCGAACTCAGACTCTTCCACATCGTCTTCAATGGCATTCACTCCCGAGTTGCTGATGAACACGGGAGGTCTTCCGATCCATGCATTCCGAACAGCCCTTTGAGCTTCTGCAGTGAAACCCAAACCAAACTTGTTAGTCTTCTGTGTAAAATCAGGGAGTCGGCCCCAATTTGCACACCCACCTTTCTCAACAACAGCCCGGGCATCCTTAAAGGAAGCCATCTTCATAGGAGAATCTTCAACAACAGTCTCAGTTGATGCTAGCGTCTGGGGGACCTCTTCAAAATGCTGGAATGGGGTCTCAATGAACTCCCCATCCATCTCTACATATCGGAAAGAGTTGAGGTGGCTAACCATGTATTCTTCCTCTCCTTGAACTGTCACAATCTTCCCTTTGACCGGGTACTTCAGCTTCTGGTGGAGCGTTGAGGTTACGGCCCCAGCTTTGTGGATCCATGGGCGACCCAGCAAATAAGAATAAGATGGCCGAATGTCCATCACATAGAATGTAGAGTTGAAAGCCTGAGAACCAACCTTAATCGGAATATCAACTTCTTCGTGCACCATCCTCTTAGACCCATCAAAGGCCCTGACGACAATGTTGCTTGGTTTCAACTCCAACCCTTCACAGTCCAACCGGTCCAGAGCTTTCTTCGGTAAAACATTCAATGAGGAACCAGTATCCACTAATACATGAGCAAGAGTAGTGCCCCTGCATTCAATAGAGACATGCAGGGCATCATTGTGATTCTTCCCTTTAGCAGTCAAGTCGGTGTCAGAGAAACCCAACCAATTATCAGCAGTCAGATTGGCCATGCAATCTTTGAATTGATCAGCTGATGTCTCTTGTGGTACGTGTGCAGTCTTCAGAAATGTAATCAGAGCCTTGGCATGGGCCTCTGAGCATAGCAACAGTGACAACATAGAAATCTTGGATGGGGTTTGCCCCAGCTGTTCAACTACATTGTAGTCACTCTTTTTGATAATCTTCAGAATCTCTTCCATCTCTTGTTTAGAAGCTTCAATAGTAATCATCTTCGGTGCCTCCGTCTGGGCAGGCTCACTGGTGATCCCTTTGCCCCGAGTGTCAGATGACTCGGCGACAGGGGTAAGAATAGGAACTTGAACAGGAATAGTAGCATGTACACTGGAAGGTGTAATAACAACAGGTTTTCGGGTAGTTGGTGGAGAGATATCAGGTGAGAAAAGTCTTCCGCTACGGGTGACTTTAGTAGGTCCAACAATATTGCTGATGTCAGTATCAGTATCCAACTCTTGTTTAACTCCATGAAAATAAACATCGGCCCCGTAATGCCAAGGGACAACTTTATCAGAGGTGTAGGGGATAGGCCCAGGAACAATGATGATCAACGGTGCGGTTCTTGGAACAGATGTAATTCTAACAGGCTTTCTCGAGGAAGCCTTGGAAGAATTGTCGAAAATGGTAATGATGGCAACTTCTTCAGTATGGACTACAAGAACAATAGTCTTCTCAAATAGAATTTCTTTACTATCCATCAGGCGTTGGACACATGATTTCAAAAGATGCCAACCGGTAGGTAGAACATAACACATACGACAACCTTCGTCACAGCCCGGAAATAAACCGGCTAGCAAAAGGTTCTTCTTCACAGTCATCAAAGGGGTAACGATGTCATTCACAGAAACCACAAATGAGTCTTCATCTATAGCATTCACTCCATGCTTGGGCATAGGAGCAGTCACAACATTAGGCCTTTCGGGCGCCTCGAACTCAATCTCCTTCGCATCAATTAAGTCCTGTATCTTATTCTTCAAAGACCAACAATCATCTGTATTATGCCCCGGGCTATCAGAGTGAAAAGCACAGCGGGCATTAGGGTTGTACTTTGGTGACGTTATATTTGGATTCTTTGGGGCCTCCCTTGGAATCACCAGATTAGTTTTCAGTAACTATGGCAGAATCTGAGACAAAGTCATGCTGAGATGGGTGAATTATCTTCGAGGTCTCTCGTCCTTTTGTTGATTGTTGTGCTGAGGAGTACTAGCAGGTCTTGAAATAACAACCGCATTGACAGCTTGGCGGTGTTCGGGTCTACTATGGTTTTTAGAATTGTAGACAACACTAGACTCTTTCTTAAAGGGCTTCTTCTCGGTGCTTGATGAAGCACCCTTTTGTATCTTACCGACCTTAATACCAGCCTCAATCCTCTCACCAGTCATAATTAGCTCTGTAAACCCAGACGAAGAGCTTCCAATCAGATGGTTGAAAAATGGACCAGACAAGGTCCCCATAAACATATCCACAAGCTCCCGATCAGCCAAAGGTGGTTGTACTCTTCCGGCAAGGTCCCTCCACTTCTGAGCATAATCTTTGAAACCTTCACCCGTTCCCATTGACATACCCTGGAGCTGGGTACGCGTGGGAGCGAGGTCGGAATTGTATTGGTACTGCCTGTAGAAAGCAGTAGCCAAATCCTCCCAACTGCGGATACTGGCTCCGTCCAACTGGTAAAACCATTCAAGCTGAGTCCCTGAGAGACTGTCTTGAAAGAAGTGGACGTTTGAATCTTCTTTACATATGACCGGAGGTGCAGCTTCGGACAAGAAACTCCGTCATACTTAGCAAAGGCTGGTGCTTTGAATTTGAGGGGAATCACCACCCCAGATGATAGACCCAGATCACCAAAGTCCAGACCAGGCACTTTCTGAACTTCCATCGCACTCAACCGGTCTTCCAGTTGCTTGTATCTATCCTCGGCCAGAGGATACTGGTCTTAGTCGAAGTCTGTCTCATTGTCCGAGACCACATGGCTAGGAGCCCTCCTTTCTTCCTGACTATCTTTCCCTCTAAATGAGGTGTTCAAATCAACTTTATTCTGTAGCCTGTTTCCAAACCTGTGAGCTGTGTTAAATAGGATTGTCCTCTTCTTCTTCTTCTTCTTCTCTTTCAGAATCAGGGTCTTCAAATCTTGCTGACCCTTAGCTAGATTCATGAACAACTCTTGGAATTGGGCATTCTGGGCCTATAGGGCCTTGATGGCTTGCTCAGTTGATGGTTCAGCAGACATGATGAGTGCTGAAATAAACAACGAAGAAGATAAGAGACCTGTAACGGGTACCTGTTATGAAGTGCATGGGATGAAATGCGTATGACATGATTTCAAAGACAATCGAGAGATTCAAATTTGTAAACCAGAAAGGAAACACACTTTATTAGATAAACTTTGGAATTCAAATTGTTCAATAGATGCCCTTAGGGCGTTACAAGAATGGAAATACTGAAAAGTAAATAAAAACTGGAAAGGAAATCATCAAAGGGCAATCAGTGCTCCCATGGTCTCTTCTTGTCGGTGCGGACATAGTCATTGAGGATCCGCTCGTTCTCCAGCTGCCTAGTCAACTTCTGGATCATCTGCTCTTGCTCGTTGAACTTTTCTCGGTAAGAATCCCGTTCTTCTCTCAGCTGCATCCAAGACCTTTTCAGTGCTCCAATGGCAGTGGGCATGTAAGGGTGGAGGATGGTCGGAAGAACCCCTTCTTCATTAGAAACTTCAACAATGATAGGCCGGACGGCTTCATATGGCATACCCAGCTTTTGGGCACGGATATGAACCCATCTGAGATATGGCTTCATTGGAAGTGAAGTCTTTGGGCCCAGCTCGTGTGGATCAGATCTGTGAACTCTATCCCAAGCCCTTATGAATTTTCGGCGTTGCTCGTCGCTATCCCCTTGAAAATCAAAGATGATACTAGGCATTAACAACTCATGAGGTTCTTCTCTTCTGGCTCGCCCAAAGTGACGTAAGGCCAAGCATGGATTGTAAGAAATTCCTCCATTGGTTCATATCAGTGAAACATTGGGGTACTCCCCACAGCGATCAATGATAGCCACCTCGTACATACCCTCGAGAGTCCAAATGATGTCATTATGCGAGAGAGACATACCCCTATAAGCCCAGCCCATGCCTTCTTTGTCCTTCAGCACTGATTTAGGGAGGTGCGAAATAAACCACCTCGCCAATAATGGAGCACAGCACATCAAGGTTCCCTGCTTTCGGGCGGTGCGAGCATAAAGCTGATGAAGAATGTCACCCAATAGAGTGGTTACAGGATTATGAGAGATAAAGATTTTTATCGCATTCACATCAACAAAGGAGTCAGAGTTCGGAAACAATACCAAGCCATATATCAGAAGCGCCAAAATATCTTCGAATGCCTTGAAGTCTAGACTATCCCAGAAATAATTAGCCTTACCAACCAAAAACTTAGTCAGAAAGCCCTTTGCTCCACTTCTAGTCTCCCAATTAGCCATTACCTCATCCTTTGTCATATGAAGGGCTTCAACAATCTCCTCTGGCCTAAGGATCTTTTCCCAACCAGTAAACGGGGTCTGCTCTAGAATAGAGATACCGAGCAGCTCAGAGAACTCTTCTAGGGTGGGAACCAACTGGTAGTCCTGGAAAGTAAAGCAATGGTATATCGAATCATAGAACTGGACTAGGACACTCATCATCTGCTCGTCCAATTTGGAGGTGACCAAACTGAGAAGATAACCATGTCTCCTGAGGAAGGAAGTAGTATCAGGCATCTTTGCAACCAAATCTTTAAGCAAGGTGGGAACCTGGACAAAGTTGATCCGGATGGTATTCCTACGCATAGGCATCATGACCTACAAAACAGAACAAAGATGAATCCCTCCTGTCTTTGAAATAGGTTAGTCTAATGCAAGATGTATGTAATTTTATGATGTCATGATGTCATGATAGAAAGCACATCACAAGTATCCAGAGATAGCAAACATGGTAAAGGCACACAAGTCACACAGAGAGCCCTTAGATTTCAGGCTGGCAAGGAGCTTAGGTACTACCCTCTTTCAGTTCAGTTGGTTTAAACCTGTCCTAAAAATAGTAACTGGGTTCTAGAGGATCTCAATATCACCGACTACCCTCGATTGGTCATAATTCCAGTTTAGCAACCTTTTCTTGCAGTCAGAATCATCACGAGAGTTTAGTCTCAATGAGTGTAGCATACTGCTACTGTTCTATGGCCAAGTTGGTCAATTTAAAGGTTCTAAGGTCAGTTGGTGTTTAATGACCCCTTAGAAGACCCATATTCTCCTCGTTCCAACACAAGGGATATCAGTACAGACTAAAGTGCCACACCAACGTAGCTACTGCTTCAACTGTATCGGTCTACGCCGTACAGTTCCGTCACAGTTTATTGCTACTTACCTAAAGGGTATCCCCAGATCCGGGTTAGGATCTATAGTAACTCCGATACAAGCCCACAAATATAAAGCATCCAAAGCAAACAATTGAAAACACAATGATCTAATCCTAAGGTACACCCCACTTATTATATTTCCCCAACATAGTCGCCAGTTCTGTGATACGGTGGGAAGATAACTGACTGTTTTTGGAATGCTGGTTCGCATTTTGCGTTTTTTTTTTGCAAAATGTCGCGGTAAGAAAGAGTCGCCACCTTCTTTTATTTTATCCAACAAGGAAAGGAAAAAAAGCACAGAAAAATTCCTTTTTCGAGATGTTTCTCGGGTCCGGGGGGTAGACTATAGAAAGGGAAGGTGTTAGCACCCTTTCTATATGTGGTTATCCACTGGCTCTTAGGTATTTGCTCAAAGTGTTTTCAAAATTTGCTTTTCTTTGTGTTTGTGGGTTTGAAAGAAGTTTTTTTGTTTGAAAGGAGTGTAAGTGCGAAAAGTTTTGTTTTGTTTTGAGAGAGCAAGTACTTAAGAACCATCTACCTACTCGAAAAAGGAATCAATATGTGCTAATGTCCTTTAGACAATGCTATCCCACTATTGATGAGTAGGTAGCATCGTCGTTGGAGTTTAAGGGTCAATTCGATTAAGGGACGTGCGGTCACTAAAGCAATGTTAGGATGCCTTAGCGGTAACCCTAATGTCTTAGATCATTTTTCTGAGGCAACCATTTCGAGGCAACTATGATCTTTGGACAAGAGGGCAACCTCTAAAACTTCTTATACTCGATGACCACGTTCGAAGGCAACCAAGTGAGGTGTACCCTAAGAGTGCGCATGTGCGAGTGTGTTGTTTCGGTTAATTTTATCTTTGTACATGTCAATGGTTATCTATGTTGATTTTAGGTTTAACATTTGATCTTGTCATGCATTCCCTATTATCAAACATCTAACAGTTTATAAGTTACGGAAATTAAATTGCGGAAATTTAAACTAACCATTACAAGGCATCGGGTATTTACATCGCCAAAAACAACCCTTGAAATTAAAATGAGGAAAGTAAATAAAGCGGTAAAAGTATGTCCTAATTATCCATTACATTCCGGGAAACAGATACAATATTGAATAAAGTGGCATGTGTGCGGGAAATTAAATCGGACGAGTTCTAGGGTTTTGACCCTTTTTTGAAAGAAAGCATTTTTTGGTTGGTTTTTGAATTAAAAAGAGATGAAATCTAAGTTAATTATTAAATTAATAAACAAATTAATTAATTGATGAAAATAATATTTTTGGATTTTTTGATATTTAAAGAAATAAAAAATAAATTAATCAAAGTCAATAAAACCTAATTATCTAAGTTAATTTTAATTATTGAAAAAGATATTAAAGTTATTTCCTAATTAAACTAAATTAATATTTATTAACAAAAATAAAAATGCTGAAATTAAATAAAATATTTTTTGGTTTTTTATTTTAATGAGAAAAAGTTTTGATTGGTTAATTATTAAATTATGAAAATAATAAAAAACAAACAATTAAATAAAAAAAGAAAGAAATAGAGAGAGTTAGAAATATATGGGCCTGTTTTTTTGGGGGTGAGATTAGCAATTTCCTTGGCCCAATAACGTTGGCCTGTATGACTTTTTCTGATTCCAAGTGTGCACGTTGGCTAGAGCATATGGTGGACTTTCATTCTTGACCAACAGATCTGGCCTGGGGCCATCTGGCGCTTTGAGATTTGAGGGAGTATGATGTACTACGCAGTTGGCTTTGTATTGGATCACCTGTGAAAAAATAATACAAATGCATGGGGGACCTGGGATTCCAACCCAGGTCATATTGGATTTTGAACGCTTCCCACTACCACTGCACCACTATGCATTAGTTGTTGTTATATTGAGTAATAATGATAATATGGGAAAAACAATTAATATGCCAGAATTAAAACAAAAGCGCGCGAATATTTGAATGGAGCAACCGGATGGGGACACGTCTTCGTCCCTGTCCTCAGGTTTACACAGAAGTTACCTGCGGATTTAATTCCGCAGCAAAAGGCATAGGTTAATTCCAAAATCCATCTCAGGCCATATAAATGAAAGGTGATACCATGGATGAAATCGTCTTGTTCCCCTGAACAAGATGGTACCCTTCTCACAAGCCAATTGTTCCTGTAATAGAAAACCCTAAAAAAACCTAAAGAACCCTTCAATGGCGTTTTACGATTCACAACACAAGAATGAAATTGATTATTACAGAAAGTTAGCAAATGTCATGCGGAATCAGAATATGCAATCGTTTTTGAGAATGGATGAAAGAATAAAGATTTAAGATTTCATGAACATAAAGGATTCGTGAGATGCTTACAGTGCTCTAGGGCGCGTATCAAAGCTTGTTAGGGGTTGGTTTCGCTTCAGTGGATGCCCAGCAATGGATTGGTGATGAGATTTGACCTTGAAAACACCTCTATGCACGATTTTAGTTTCACACTTTTTTACCAAGTTTGCTTTTGGTGTTCTTGCAGCCTCTAGCCTCTAAAACTCGTGCCTTTGCATTGTATATGTATGCTGCATTGGATTAGGTCAACAATTGGGTCTTGAATCTTTGCACATTGATGTTTTAGGATTTGATTTGATCCTCCATTGATAACTTTCCAAACTTGTCCAAAATCCATATTTTTGTTCATGATATGGTGAGATACGGATTTGATCATGTCATTGATGATGATTAGGTCCTGAAAATAGAAAAAGATCCCATGTAATCAAGTTTTGGGATTTTATTTGATTTAAATTGATTTAAAATGAATTAATTCAATAAAAAATACAATAAAATAGAAAAATTGATAAGTGGACATAAGGATGAAGCTAGAACACGTGTGTAGTGTGACAAGATCAAATCAAGTGGAAAAGAATGGGCCCATTTGGCAAAATTTGAAGTTTTGGGGTTAGTTGACTTTTGACAATTTTGCAAAAATGCCCAACTTCAACAATGCATAACTTCTTCAATTTTTAACTTTTGGAGGTGTTCTTAGACTTTTTAGAAAGCTTGAGATGTCCTCCCTTTTGGTCTCATCTCATTTTGATATTCCATGCTCAAGTTATAAACTTTGGCAAAAAAGGTGTTTTTGTTGACTTTCAAAAATGACCTATAATGTCCAAATTCATAACTTTTTGTGAGTGCATTTTCGTATCTTGGGGTATGAAGATGGATTGTAGGAAATTTAATCCTATTCAAAATGAGATTTTGATGGGTCATTTCTTATAAAGTATGAGAAAGTTATGCTTGGTCAAAGTTGAGTTGACTTTTCCTATAAAACCCTAATTTAACAACTTTTGAGTCTTGATGAATTTTGAGCAATCCTTGATGAATCATGATCAACCATTGATAAAATGATGAAATATCCTTCAAAATGAGAATGTTGACAAAAAATCTTGAAGTTTGACTGTTTATAGGTCACAGTTGACTTTTGCCCTAGCACGGTCGATTTTTGGACCTCTTGAGCAATTGACTGACCAAACTTCCTCTGCAAGGCTTGAAACTTGACATGGATGAACTTGAGAACATATTAGGACATTGGGGAGCACTTGAGGTCATTTGGATGTAAGGACATTGATGCAACACAAAACCCTAGTTTGAGGTTGACTGCCTTAGGAGGTGGCTTGACTGTCCAATTCTTGAGCAATCTTGAGCCACTTGGAGATTTTTCTTACAAGGTCTTGAGAAATATGAGAGGGAAAATTTTGGGGTACAACAACTTCTTTAAGTGTTAGCGGATCCTTGTGCATAAATTCTTGATGAGGAATTGATGTGAGATCGATGTATCCTTGCCAGCACTTTGTGTGGCTATTCTTTAACACTGGTGATCATTGTTGGAGAAAATGAAGTACATAATGGATTAGCTCAATATGATATGCATCTAGAGGAGTATCTATAGACCTTCAAAAGTGAACTAATGTCAGTCTCGGTAAAGAAAGGACACGCCCAATTTTGGAGTGATGAGGAATTTCAAAGGGAGATGTCCAAGGTACAGAGTGAGATTCCTTGCATTGTAGCTACATTCTAGATATTAGAAGAGATAGTTTAAGAAGTGAAAGTGAGGAAGTCAGTTCAACAACTGATTTGGAAACAAAAAGCAATTAGATGATTGTGTGGATGAAGTGTGACTATGAAATGATTGTTGTATCGGTTAAGTCACATGAGTTAATAGAGGTGTTGTCACACTAAAAGTATGAGGTTGTATGGTTGGGAAGAAACCAGGGAAAGGTTGGCAGGATTATCGTAGCACGTGTACGATTTGGATCGATGGTGTAAGTTTCATTCTATCCAGGGATTTATTCAACCTCGAGGAGTAGTTGTTGACTAGGGTATTTAAGATTCTAGTGCATACCGCGTTGGACGAATGCAGAGAATGGATTATTTCTATTAAGGGATTAAGAGTGGTAGAGTAATGAAGCTAAGTTGATTATGGACGTAGCGTGACTCAAAGAATTTCAAGAAGTATGTGACTGGTTGAGATCAGAGTAGCGCAACACACAAAGAAGAATAAGATAAACCTGTAATATGTATGGAAGAAATACCCATAAGTTTTTCTTAAATAGATATATCTTTCTAAGAGGAACTTGTCAAAACAATGTTTTGTTCATCCCAGACTCTCAAGGATCCACCATAATCTAGAGAGGTATTGTTGATGTTCCAACATAGAAGAGACATTGTGGTTGATATGTAATCGGATGTTCAAAGACTAGCTGATGCGTTTGTGAGTATCGAGGATTAGACAAAGTATCATGACCATTGGAATACTGGAGACAAGTAAAGGATTTTACTTGATGTAGAATCATTGTGGCTATGTCTTGTGCACTTGTGAGCGTGTATGAAGACTTAAATGATGGTTGTAGGTTAACCATGAAAGTATACTCTTCAATGGTGAGATTTTTGTGTGAAGTTGTTAGATATCAAGACTGTTAGTTGCTGAAATTTTGCACTCTTGTGGATTTCGGCGTCAGTTGTTCCAACAAAGACCTAAGGAATGATTGAAGTTTGAAAATATTTTGTTGCACGGTGAGGGTAGACTTGGAGAAAGTCATTTTACACATCTGGGAATTGGCAATCAAGACCAAAGGATGTAGCAAGCACATGTATAACTCCATATGAACTAGTGTGGAAGTGAATGTGAAGCATCGTCGTTAGAGAAGAACGTTGCAACAGAAATTTTTGGAATTGGAGGTAATTCAAGAAGCCAAGGGAAAAGAAGTGGAACATTACTGGAATGTGATTGAGCAAGGATGAGCTCGACGTAGATTGAAGAAGACGGATTTCTAACCAGAGTAGAACACACTGAAGTATGAAGTCGCGAAGACCCAGTGTAAAGAAGTAAAGGTTGTAGATCTTAGAAGGACCCATCCCAAGTATATCAATTGGAACACTAGAAGAGGTGTTGTGTGTAAGGACTAAAGTTACCAGTAAAGATACACTAGGACACATGTGTTAGAACATAGTTTGATTCTACAACCCTCATAAGAGTTTTGATGATAACAAACACAAAGAACAAATATGCACTCTAAATTTGTGTTTTATGTTGTACAGAAGTTCTGACTAAAACGGCATCAAAAGTTAAGCAACAGAAGCACTCAAGCTGAGTAATCAGAATGTTCTGAAGCATCATGATCAGAATCTGCGCTAAAGAGAAAGATTTTCTGATTCTGAATGGAAGTCCAACACGCTAACAAAACCTTACGTTTCTGACTTCCCAAGTTCTAAAGTAAACAACATGCAAGATTCCTAAGTTCTGAAGCGTTACTTTTCCATTAAGGCAATATCATGTGCAACAGCTTCATTCAGACAAGGATCTTCTCAGTATGGAAAGTGCATTAAGTGTCCATTATCATGTTTCCATTTGGACAGATTTATCACACCTATATAAACAAGATCAAAGGGTAAATCATTTACGATTTCACACAACTGCTCAATACAATCTCAAAAAGCTGCAAAAAGTCATATTCATACTATACTCAATTTGTATAATACATCACAGTAGTGATATAGTTTATGTAACGAAAAACAAATAGTACACAATAAAAATTTTCTTTTCATTAAGTTATTTTCCTTGAGATAAACCGGTTTGTGGTTGTACTCAAGAAGACTTTGGCAGTTGTCAAAGTAGAATTGTAATCAGTTTGATTAGTGAATTAAGTCCTCGTTGGAGAGAGGCGAAATCACCTTGGCGGGTGGACTAGAGTAGTTTGAGATCAAGCGAACCAGGATAAAAATCTCGAGTCTATTGCTCTTGATTTTTTAAGTTTCAATTCAACCCCTCATTCTTGTGTTTTTCACTTCTTTAATTGGCATCAGAGCGTCTGGTTCTGAGTTCATACACTTAACCGTGTCAGTACAAGATCCAAGCTTTAGAAAAACACTATGGTGGGACCAAGCCAAAACATCAGCAATGACTATCACGATGACAAGGATAAAATCAGCGGCAAACCTCCAGTATTTGATGGAGAAAATTTTGACTACTGGAAAGATAGAATTGAGAGCTTCTTTCTGGCTCATGATGCTGACTTATGGGATATGGTAATTGATGGATACATGCATCCAGTGGATGAAAGTGGTCAGAAGATAGATAGAAAAAGAATGTTTGACCAACAAAAGCATGACTTCAGAAACCATCATAAGGCCAGAACAATTCTTCTCAGTGCCATCTCATACTCAGAGTATGAGAAGATCTCAAACAGAGAGACAACCAAAAACATGTTTGACTCTCTAAGAATGACGCATGAAGACAACATACAAGTTAAAGAAACCAAGGCCCTTGCGCTCATTCAGAAATACGAAGCTTTCAAGATGGAAGATAGTGAATCCATAGAAGCAATGTTCACAAGATTCCAGATTCTAGTTGCTGGGCTGAGAGTTCTTGACAAAGGATATTCTAATGCTGATCACGTAAAGAAGATCATCAGAAGTTTACCAAAGCAATGGAGGCCAATGGTCACTGCTCTTAAGCTGGCTAAAGATCTCAACAAGATATCTCTGGAGGAACTTATTAGCTCCCTCAAAAGCCATGAGATAGAGCTAGAAGATGACGAGCCTCAAAAGCAAGGTAAGCCTTTAGCATTAAAATATAACCAAAAAATTGACTCTAAGGTTTTGCAGGCTATTGAAGAAACTTTTGATGGATCTTCATCAGAAGAAGACGAATTGTCTCTTATCTCCAGAAGGGTCAATCATCTATAGAAGCAGAGGAAAAGAAAATTCAGAAACTCCAGAAGATCAAGGAATCAGAATGAATCCTCCTCCGGATACAAAAATTTTGAGCCCTCCTCTAGACACAGAAGGTCTGAAGCTTCTTCTGGTTACAGAAAGTCAAACAACAGAGACATCATCTGCTATGAGTGCAATGAACAAGGGAACTACAAAAGTGATTTTCCAAGGCTTCAGAAGGAGAAGCCCAAAAAGAAGTTCTTCAAGGAGAAGAAGAAAAGTCTCATGGCAACATGCGATGATTCAGATACTTCTGACGCAGACTCAGAGTCAGATGATGAAAGAGCTAACATTTCTCTTATGGAAAATGTGACAGAAGACAGCGAAGTATCTAGGTCAGACTCAGAATTAGACACAAAAGAGGTATTTCCTGACTTCACTGTTAATTTTACCAGAGCTGAACTAGGAGAAAGTCTGAGTGAAATTCTGGAAAGGTATCAGTAACTCAAATTCAAATTCAAGAACCTGAAAAAGGACCTTGCTTTTGACTCTGAAGAAACTGAGAGTCTTAGATTAGAAAATTCTGAGTTAAAAGAAAAGATTTCAAAACTAGAAAATGATTTACAAAACTCTCAGAAAGAAATAATCTCAGAGGCTCCCAGTAGTGCTGATAAAATCATAAAAGAATATGATCACAACTTTCAGAAGTTTCTAGCTAAAAACATAGATAGAAGCAAGATGGCTTCAATGATCTATGGAGTTAGCAGAAATGGCAGAAAAGGAATAGGATACCAAGGTAAGGTATCTCCACCTAAGAAAGTCATGGACCTAGTAATTAAACGCACACCATTAAAATCTCACTTCACTTATGGGCACACATATGATCTAAAGTACACTAGCAATAATTATTCTACCAATCCAAAATTCAAACAGAATTTTGGTAAAACTAACAAACCAGGACCCAAAAAGATATGGGTACATAAGGATAAAATTATATATGTAGCAGATATCTTTAGCATCAAGGCTAAAACACCAGTCATGGTACCTAGACTCTGCATGCTCTCGACACATGACAGAAAGAAAACATATGTTCCAAAGCCTGAAACTTAAACCTGGAGGCTACGTGGGTTTTGGAGGCAATCAAAGAGGGAAGATCATTGGCTCTGGAACAATAGGTAATGGTAACCTTCCTTCTATTAATAATGTGCTGTTAGTTGATGGATTGATGCATAACTTGTTATCCATAAGTCAATTAAGTGATAACGGTTATGATATAATCTTTAATCAAAATTCATGCAAAGTTGTTAGTAAGAAAGATGGAACTATCCTGTTTAATGGAAAGAGGAAAAAAACATTTATAAAATAAAACTTTATGAACTAAAGAGTCAGAATGTAAAATGTCTTCTTTCTGTTAACAACGAGCAATGGGTCTGTCACAGAAGATTGGGGAATGTTAGTATGAGAAGAATATCTCAGATTAACAAACTCAATATGGTCAGAGGACTTCCTAATCTGAAGTTTAGCTCAGATGCTCTATGTGAAGCATGTCAAAAAGGAAAATTTGCAAAACCCGCTTTTAAAGCTAAAAATGTTGTTTCTACATCTAGGCCATTAGAACTTCTGCACATAGATTTTTTTGGACCAGTGAAAACTGCGTCTGTGAGTGGCAAGAAGTATGGGTTAGTGATCGTAGATGACTATAGAAGACGGACATGGGTAAAGTTATTAAGTCACAAGGACGAGTCACATTCTGTGTTCGTTGTTTTCTGTAACCAAGTTCAGAATGAAAAGGATCTTAAAATTGTCAAAGTCAGAAGTGATCATGGTGGAGAGTTTGAAAACAAAAAATTTGAAATATTTTTTAATGAAAAAGGAATTTCACATGATTTATCTTGGCCTAGAACTCCCCAAAAAAATGGAGTTGTAGAACGAAAGAATAGAACATTGCAAGAAATGGCCAGAACCATGATCAATGAGACTAACATTGCTAAGATCATCTGGGGAGAAGCAATTAACACAGCGTGTTACATTCAGAATAGAATCTCTATAAGACCTATTCTGGAAAAGACTCCATATGAATTGTGGAAGAACATAAATCCAAACATTTCTTATTTCCATCCTTTTGGATGTACATGTTTTATTCTGAATACTAAAGATCATCTGAACAAGTTTGACTCCAAAGCACATAAGTGTATTATGTTACGATACTCGGAACACTCAAGAGGGTACAAAGTATATAATACAGAAACACAGATTGTTGAAGAGTCAATCAGTGTTAGATTTGATGATAAGCTTGACCCTCAAAAGTCAAATCAGAATGAATCTCTTGCAGATATAGAAGTTGAATTCATAGGTGCTGAAGGCATCTCATCAGAAGTTCCCAACAAAGATGATCCAATAACGTCAGAAGGAAATGTCATAAGCATTCCAGTACCTTCTGTTAATCAACTCCAGAAAAGGTTATCCAGAAGCAACATAGCTCATCCTAAAGATACGATTTTGGGAAAGAAGGATGATCCAATCAGAACAAGGTCAACATTCAGAAATTCTGAAGAATCCCTCATGGGATTGGTATCCCTGATTGAACCAACAACAATTGATGAAACTCTTTTGGACAAAGATTGGATTCTGGCAATGCAGGAGGAGTTAAACCAATTCACCAGATATGACGTATGGGATTTGGTTCCCAAACCAAAAGGATTCAACGTCATTGGAACAAAGTGGGTGTTCAGAAACAAACTGAATGAGCAAGGAGATGTCATCAGAAACAAAGCACGACTGGTTGCACAAGGTTATAGTCAGCAAGAGGGGATAAACTATACTGAAACCTTTGCTCTAGTCGCCAGGTTAGAATCTATCAGACTCTTAATCTCTTTTGCTATAAACAATGGAATCACTCTGTATTAGATGGATATCAAAAGCGCATTCTTAAATGGTTACATTGATGAAGAGGTATATGTGCACCAACCCCCTGGGTTTGAAAATTCCAAACACCCAGAATATGTTTTCAAACTAAATAAGTCACTTTATGATCTGAAACAAGCTCCCAGAGCTTGGTATGAAAGACTAAGTAACTTTCTGTTAGAAAAGGAATTTACCAGAGGGAAAGTGGACACAACTCTATTTTGTAAGACATTTAAGAATGACATTTTAGTTTGTCAGATTTATGTAGATGATATTATATTTGGATATACTAAACCTTCTCTGGGAAGAGAATTTTCTAAGTGCATGCAGGAAGAGTTTGAGATGAGCCTGATGGGAGAACATAAATTCTTTCTGGGTATTCAAATCAATTAGACTCCAGAAGGAACTTACATTCACCAGAGCAAATACGTCATAGAACTTCTGAATAAATTTGACCTCTCAGAATGTAAGCCATCAAAGACTCCAATTCATCCCACGTGCATTCTGGAAAAGGAAGAGGTGAGTAAAAAGGTAGAGCAGAAGATCTACAGAGGTATGATTGGTTCTCTCCTTTATATGAAAGCTTCAAGACCTGATATTTTATTCAGCGTCTATTTATGTGCTAGATTCCAATAAGATCCTCGAGAATCTCACTTAACAGCAGTTAAGTGAATTTTCAAGTATCTGACAGGTACTACTAACCTGGGTTTGTTTTATAGAAAATCCAACGAATACAGCTTAGTAGGATATTGTGGTGCTGATTTTGCTGGAGGCAGAGTAGAACGTAAAAGTACTTCTGGAAGCTGCCAGTTTCTGGGAGACAATCTGATCTCATGGACCAGCAAGAGGCAGTCCACAATTGTGTTGTCAACAGCAGAAGCTGAATACATTGCAGCTGCTGGATGCAGCACGCAGATGCTCTGGATGAAAAGTCAGCTTGAAGACTTCAACATATTTGACAGTAACATCCCTATTTTCTGTGATAATACTTCTGCTATCTGTTTATCCAGAAATCCTATTTTTCATTCTAGGGCTAAGCATATAGAAATAAAACATCATTTTATTAGGGACTATATTCATAAAGGAATTCTCTCTTTAAAATTTATTGACACAGACCATCAATGGGCTGGTGCGTTTATAAAACCCCTTTCTGAAGATAGATTTAATTTCATTCTGAAACACCTCAGCATGGAGTTATGTCTAGAATAAGAAGTTTTATTTGCATATTCTAACCCTCAAAACTTTATTTTTTTTGTGAACATCTGATCAATTGTCTTCAGAAGTTAGGAGTACAGTTGCATTCAGAATCTATCTATGAAGATATGAACCTTCCATTTCAAAGATAGAGGCGTGCAGTTCACACCATCAAACATATGTCATCCTCTCACAAGCTACCTTTTGAGGCTGAACACGCATTCAAATTTTGAAGGGTCTAAGGCTCTGATTGGATGCATTGAGACACTTGTCAATGGTAACTATTCAGTATCTACACGCAATCCCCTAATTTCAGGTTTCATAATTTCAGTATAATTATTACTTATTTTCTCTTTCTTACTGATTAAGTTTTCAAAAGTGTTTATAAATTCAATTTCACTATTTCATTCACTTCTTACTGCATCCATTATTCTCTCTCGCTCTTGTTTTTGCAAAAACCCCTTTTCTCAGTTTTCTTCAAAAAATCTGTGTGAACAATGGCATCCTCATCAAGCATCAAAAATCTCAACAATGCTCCTGGTTCTTCTTCAACAGAACAATATGAGGAATCTATAAGAATGTTGCTCACTCCGATAGATAATCTTGAAGTTCTATGTGAGTTGATCATTGATTTTGAGAGTTTAAAGGAAAATGGGTTTGATTTGTATGAAGATGTGACGGCTCAGGGATGGAACAAATACTTTGATCGTCTATTGGGTCCAGTATTTCCTATTTTTGTTAAGGAATTCTGGATTTATGCTACTTCATCCAACCATCATGCTACGTCATATGTTATGGGGAAGAAAATAGTGATTACAGAAGACTTGATTAGGAAACTTATTGGGTACAATGGTGGCAGAGTCAGATGCATTGACATGGCTGATAACTGCTCTGACCTAAAATCTATTGCTAGGGTCATTTTCACTTCTGGACAGTCATCCAGCAAGATAAGAGACTTGAAAGATTATTATAGAATCGGGGCCAGGATCATTCCGGGTTGCATGAATCACAAGAAGCCCACAAGCTCTCCTGACTACATCAACATTGATCAGCAGTTTCTGGTGTATTTCATTGCAAAGAAGACCAACATAAACCTTCGACACTTGCTCTTCAATCATCTGAGAACAAGCGTGAAGGAAACAAGGGAAGAAGAAAGAACAAAGAGGGATTGGATTCCTCTGGGAAGATTGATTTCTGACATTCTGACATAAAATAGGCTGATAGGACATCTGATAGAGGCTCAGGAGATCAGCACTCTGGAAGCAAGTGCTGGGAAACCACTAAGTGCCAATAATCTGAAGAAAATGAAGATTATTGAAAGCATTAAGAAGGAACCAACGATTGCATCTCATGAAGTCATCACGTCTAGGAGAATCCCTCTGAAGGATTTTCCACTATTTTCTGAGATAGATTCTTCTGTAGAGATTATGGTCAGATACCTTGAAGCTTGCAAGGAAGATGGAACTATTCCAAAACTCAACATTCGTGACCTGCACAAACCAGCTCTAGATGTTGTGCTGAAGTAATCTAGAAAGAGGAAGGCATCATGAGAAGGATCCTCTCAGAGGACACCCAAAGCTGCGAAAAAGAAAGGTAACACATCTTTTGTTTCTGTTGTAGAATCTATAGTTTTCCCAACATCTGAAACAGTTCCCCTCAACCAACAGAAAATCCCTCACCACAAACATTTGAGAATTTTGACATAGAGTTTGATCCATCTGTAACTCTTGGCAGTTTCTTAATTGAACCTCACTCCCCTAATCCAAATCCAGAACAAAATCAACCAGAACTTGCAAGAGTTCTATCTGATATTAAACTTTTTGACCAAGACTTTCAATCACCAATCCCAGAAAATCCAAACCTCCACTCCAACAACCAGAAAATCTACACCTTCATTCTCCACAACCAGAACATCGAAATCCCAACTCTCCTAAACCAGAAAATGAAAACCCTCTCACTCCTCAAACTGGAAATCCAAATTCTGAAACCCCTGAACCAGAGAATCAACACGCTACCGTAAACCAATCAGAAGACTCCTTTACAGACTCTGATACCACTACCCCAATTCTTGGAATAACAGCACCTCTTATGGTTCGTTTACTTCTCTCCATCCATGATATTCCAGAAATACCTACACCATATGATTTCACACCACAAAACACTCCTCACTCACCAATCCTAATTTCTGATTCTCCTACTCCCTCAACAATTAACCGTCCAACTGATCATCTCAGAACTGTCACTGATCTAGAAGCGCGGGACCATCTAGCTCCAACCACCAATAAAATTGCCATTCCCAAACCCAAACCAACCTTAACCAAAACAAATGTTGGTAAGAACTTGTTGATTTTTGAAACAAAAATACAGAAATGGGTTACTTCTTTGAAGCAAGCAAGTCAAGAGAATTCTAATCCCGCTGCTTCTGATTCTCTTTGGGATAGATTCAGAAAATGGTTCAACTCTGAATCCCAGAGACTGAAAGAATTGAGTTATGAGATGGCTCAATAGAACTTCAGTGATCAGCTGAAAGTCTTCAAAGACCAAGTTCTGAGTCACTGGGACAAGAAAGAAATTCTTCTTCTAGAAAATGCTCCCTAGAAAGAGAACCAACCTTCAAAAGCCACTGAACCAAATTCTGATATTCACCCTATGACTACTGCTCCAGAAAAGGAAATTGCAACAGTAGAAGTAGTTGAATTAGAAGATGCTGCAGAGTGTTCTGAACGACATGCAACCTCTGAGGAAACAACAACTACGTCTCTGGTCATGCAAACTTTGGAAGAGCTGAAGAAGGAGAATGCTTTAATATATGCAATATTGGATAAACAAGAAGACACTACCAAAGAAATCAAGGATATACTGGGAAAGTAGAAAGAATCAAGCACTCAAATTAAGAGCTTGCTGGAAGCGTTGTTCACACAACTCCCCCCTCCATCTTATATTTTCTTTAACTTGTTTTTTGTATTCTTCATCTTATCTTCTTTGTTTCTGAAAGATGTCATTGCAATCTATTTTCAATACAACTCATCATTTTTGACTCTGATAATTTATGATTATATTACTTTTTGATAACTGACAAAAAGGGGGAGAACGTAAGATATTTTCAATAATATTTTACTGGGACTAAGTCTGAAACATTTTGAATATCTTAACTTCTTAATTGTTTTCTGAAAGCTTAAACAAGAACAAAATCTGATAAAGACAGAAGGAGGTGCATCAAAAGCTCTGGTGTGAAGGAACTTCAGGGAAGTATCTCATCTCTATCTGAGTACTCAACTTAGTGGGAGACTCTCTTAAGCTTTTGTTATGTAATTTTTTATTGAGAAATCGTAGTTTTTGTCATCATCAAAAAGGGGGAGATTGTTAGAACATAGTTTGATTCTACAACCCTCATAAGAGTTTTGATGATAACAAACACAAAGAACAAATATGCACTCTAAATTTGTGTTTTATGTTGTATAGAAGTTCTAACTAAAATGACATCAGAAGTTAAGCCACAAAAGCAATCAAGCTGAATAATCAGAATATTCTGAAGCATCATGATCAGAATCTGCGCTAAAGAGAAAGATTTTCTGATTCTGAAGGGAAGTCCAACACGCTAACAGAACCTTACGTTTCTGACTTCCCAAGTTCTGAAGTAAAGCAGCATGCAAGATTCCTAAGTTCTGAAGCGTTACTTTTCCATTAAGGCAGTATCATGTGCAACGACTTCATTCAAACAAGGATCTTCTCAGTATGGAAAGTGCATTAAGTGTCCATTATCATGTTTCCATTTTGACAGATTTGTCACGCCTATATAAAAAATTTCAAGGGTAAATCGTTTACGATTTCACACAACTGCTCAATACAATCTCAAAAAGCTGCAAAAAGTCATATTCATACTATACTCAATTTGTGTAATACATCACAGTAGTGATACAATTTTTGTAACGAAAAACAAACAGTACACAGTAGATCCATATAAAATTTAATAGTAACAAAAAAAAAACAATTTTATTTTATATATCTATCAATCTTATTGAGTAGATCCATATTAAAACAGGTTTTAGTTTATAACTAAAATATAACTTAATATTTTTGATATTTTTTAATTTAGTATTAGAAATATGCTCGTTGAAATTACACATAATTATATACCTATGTAAATTGTATTTATTCTAAAAATTGCTATAAGTATTTATTTTAATAAAAAATATGAGACAATTATAATGTGTGAAAATCACAACTTTCTTATAAAAAAACACAAATTCGTCATTCTTTTTATTCAATTTATTTTATTATATATTAAATAAAAGATCCATTTTATATATTTCATACGAGCCGAAACTACTTTAAATAGATACGTGCTACCGGCCAAGACTACTTAATTTTCTATTATTTAATTTATATTCGATAAAAACCAATTTACATTATCTATAATATTTAATAATAATAAAAAATTAATTGATTGTAATAACAATTTAATAATAATCAAGTTACAACAAATTATATTAACATAAGTTTAAAATACAATTTAGTGAAAGAATGATTTTATGACTGACGTTTTGAATTTCTATTTAAAATATAATGCATTAATGTTTTTAATCTAATATAATTATTATTACGATTTTTTAATTTTATTTTATTTTATTCGAAACAGAGTCGTAATTTTTATCTCTATTTATTTCAATACATTAATTACAACACACAATCTTTCTATATTCCAAAAAGTTGAAAAACCTAATTTCATTATAACCATTGATATACTATGTACATGCTTCCTTTATTAATAATCATGATATAAATTTAAAGTATTAGTTAATTAATTAATGAAATTCAATTTTATTTTCAAATAATTGAGATAGTGATAATTCAAAGGTAAAATACCCCTTTTGTCTCTTAATTATATCCATGAGTTCAGTTTGGTTTATTAAACTTTTTTTCCGTGTCAAATTGGTTCTTTAACTTTTTATAGATGCATATGAGTCCATTCGGTCTACTCTATTAGTCAAAGTTTATTAAAAATCTACGTGACAGGTGGATTTGACAAACTCTTGTGATGGAGTTAGCGTTCAAAAAACCAACGCTAAAAATTATTTCTGATTTTTTGAATTTTGTTCTTAGTCATCTTCCTCAAATTCACCAACTTTCCCAAATCCAAAACCCCACAACAAAACTTATGCAGAATAAGAAAAGTTCATGGAACTAGAAAGTGGCATAAAGCCAAGAGAACCAAACTCGTCTGCACTGTTGGACCCGCCACGTGCGGGTTTGAACAGATTGAAGCTCTTGTTGCTGAAGGAATGGATGTTGTGAGAATCAACATGATGGGACTAGAGAGTAACATAAAGTCGTCATCGATCGTGTTCGAAGACTTAACCATAAAAAGGGATTTGCGATTGCGATTATGATGGATACTGAAGGGAGTGAGATTCATATGGGTGATATTGTTGGTGCTTCTTCTGCTAAAGTTGAAGTATACATTCATTTTTATATTATTAAATATCATTATTCAATTTTTAATTTCTTTATTGTTATTGTGATGAATTTTACTTTCTGTTCTTTTCAGGATGATCAGATCTGGACTTTCAGTGTTTGGGCGTTTGATTCGTCTCTTCCACTTCCGCATTGGACTATCAATGTCAACAACGAGGGTTTTTCGAAAAGTTAAATTCAATTTCATCACATTAATGACAATTTATTTCAATTAGTCGAACCATTTTTTTTCTTCTGATTTTAGTTTTCAGTTGTTGTGTTGTTGTTAATTAGTTTATTGTAGTATGTCAGATGTGAAGAATTTTGTTATTCTGCATAGATGTTGTTGTAGGGTTTTGGATTTTGGAAAGTTGGTGAATTTGAGGAAGATGACTAAGAAAAAAATTCAGAAATAATTTTTAGTGTCGGTTTTTCCAACACTAACTCCGTCACAAGAGTTGGTCAAATCCACTTGTCACTGCCATAGATTTTTAATAGACTTTGACTAATACAGTAGATGGAAGAGTCTCATATGCATCTATTAAAAAGTTAAATGATCAATTTGACAAGGAAAAAATTAAGGGACAAACTAAACCCATGGTAATAGTTAAGGGACCAAAAAGAATTTTTTCTTCCTAATTTAAATGCTTAAAGATGGCTATAATAATAAATTATTTAGAGAACAACTTTTTTGTGACTTTAATTTAAACATTAAATTTATATCAAATTACAACTTTTATTTTTACATGTAAAAAAACACTTGAAGAAAAATTAATTTTTTCTCATTTAAAGTATTATTCCAAATTAGCGGGTTTTAATTATGATTATAAGACAATTTAATATATAATCTAAAAATTACATGTATTAATATGCATATGATAATATGATATTTGATAGGAAAAATAGAAAGTGTAGTATTTTTGCCTTTTATAATAATAGGGAGATTCTCCAAATGTCGATCTCAAAGATGCATACAATTATCGAGTTAAATTCTAGTTCAATTAAACAAAACTTGATATGGATTTTAGTTTTGGATTTGTCACTTAACACGTAGCAGAAATATAAAATGACTTTTTCACAGATATGAGGAGAATGTTAGGGTAAGGTGTATAATTTGTTCTATAACTATCTTGAATCCTGATCTCTTCAACAAGTTCATATCCTTCAATTACCAGCCCTCTAGGTCATTTTCCCATAAGTCCTTAGTGGAAAAACCATTGAACATTCATCCTAAATCCTAAGTCCTTAGAGATATCTGATGGATTCAAGCCTTTTCCTTCTTCTCCCAAACTGCAGCTGTGCATCCTCTCATAACACGGCCCGTGTCAGGTAACATGGGTGGCCGTGTCAGGCACCCCGTAGCTTGGTTTTTGAGACTTCCTCCAAAACTCTGAATTTATACTTTTCGCACTAATTTTCTTGATTTTATTCCTCTGAGCCTGAAAACAACAAAATGCATAACCAAGGCATAAAATTTAGAAGAATGATATAAAACACTTGACAAAATAAAGAAACTATAACTAAAATCAACTGTAAATTAAGGTGGAAAAACCACTGATCAATATTATCGAAAGATTAATAAATAAAATAAATCTATTAAATTTATTGACCTTTTTTAAATATGTGAAAAAGATTACAAGTGTTTATAATAAGAGAAGGGAGTACATATTTTAATATTGTGTTCTCTATTCTAAAATAATTTTTTTAATTTGTAAATAAAACAAAATGAATGATTGAATTATAATATATTAAATATTTATTTTAATTGTATTATATCAATTTATTTTTAAATTCTCGCACTTTCAATAGAGATGTTAAGACTGATGTCCCAACACCAACACAATGTCAAGACAAATGTGAGAAAATTTGTTCCTGATACAACAACTTTCTAAAATAGGAGATTGTGTAGAAAATAAACTGCAGAAAAATAACAACACAATTAATTGTTAACCTAGTTCAGTGCAGCGTCACCTACTATGGGGGCTACCAAGCATGGAAGAAAATTTACTTTGATTGTATTAGTTCAAAGCTAAACTAACTCTAGTTTATAACTTCTCTCCTAATCACTACCTTGTGAAACTTCTACCTAGAGACCTCTAGATATGAGATCCCCCTCTCACTTCCAATTACCTCAGTGATACCTACAGTCACAAACTTGTGACTAGACCAAAAGAACCAAAGTAGAAGATTACACTTCAAATACAACACTCACCTCTTTTTCTTAAAATTTCATGAGTGAGAAAATACTTAGTTTTTCATAAAAGCTTCAACTAAGAACAATAAGTCAACCTCAATGTATCAGAAGATACATGAGTGACATACAAAGAACAAAAACGCAAATAACTTAAAAGACTCCCAAAACTCTAATACGTATGTTGCACCCATGGTTTCTACAATGTGAATGCTTGCTATTTTAGGTTTAGCAAGTCCTTATTTATAGACTCTTGCAGAATGGGCTTGGACTCTTCAAATCAAATCCAATTTTCTGTTTTAAATCAGCTGTAAGATGTTTACACAAAAATAGGAACATATCTTTAAAGTTTCCTAAAAATTATCAAAGATCCTTTTTATGAAATCAAATTAAATTTTCACCTGTTCCTAATAAAATCTCCTTTACATGCGCAAAATAATGAGATAAATCCAAAAATATCTTACAAAACCAAATCAAATCTGTCAAGAGATATAAGAGTAGCACCTGTTGTAAAACAAGCCAAGATGTTAAGATATCTGACTCAACATCTGTATGACATGCATGACAGCAGAACCTGTCATGACAGTTGGTCAAGATTGTGACATCTTGTTCAACATCAGTCCAGAACCATGTTTTATCAAAATTTATACAAAACTTAAAACCATGGATTTAAAAACTCCCCGTTTGGCAAATTTTGCCTAAAACAACCAATACACAATAACCCTGGAGATAGGAATAAAACCACAAGACAAACTACATGCAAACATGTAAACTTTATAAAACTGCAACAAAAACATACATCAAAGATTACATGCAGTTACAAACCACCATCTCCAATAATCTAGAAGACAGATGTCAAGACATGTGGTCTGACATCATACAACACAACTTCAGAGAGGTCCATACTCCCCTTGTCACACATGACCAAGAATCTCCCTCAAAGGGAAAACCCAAATCACCAGAAAATCCAATATCCCAAATATGAACTACCCAAGTTCACACATTAGAGGCATATGCAACAGAAGATGACTAAGCCACACATCATCATTCTCCACATCAGGCAAGATATCAGAATATTAGGTAAGACATCATGCACACAAACTCCACCATCAGTAGCGGCAGTAGTAGAAGCACCAACAAGCATGACAGGCAATCATGCTCCCCCTAAATATTTGCATTCAACAAGCAACCATAATAGACTGCTCTCCTCTTAGCAACAGTGTAGTCCTATCAGTATGTTAATCAACATGTCTAAACATGTGACATAACATTAGGACAAACAAAAAAACACTAACACTTTACTCACCCTTTTTAATAAAAAATTGACAAAAATTAGAGTAAATGTAAATGAAATTGGAAGCACACAATGCACATAAGCATAAAAGCAAAAATGGAAGCACACACAAACAGATGGAAACACGCAAAAGGAACCATTCATTGGAAACACATGAGTTGTTAGCAATTCCACCACAAGTAGCATAAAATGACTTACAAAGTACTGGGTCATAAGCCCTTAAACCTTACATCAAAAGATACAAATTTGAATAAAACACAGAGAATCATCATACTTCACCAGCTTCACCTTCTTCCTTCTCATTACCTTTTTCACCATCAGCATCCTTTTGATCACCTTCTTTAGTCAAAGCCTTAATAACCTTTTCAAGTGTTATTCCTATTGCAGTATTGACTTTAATGTTCGCATCTAATTCTTTGCAGGTGGCCTTTAATTCTTCTATAACATCAACCTTAGAAATAGGAACAAGTTTCCCTTTTGTTGTGGCAATGTCTGCAACATGTGTCCCCTCAAAGAGTTTGTGGTGAAAAATAAGAGGACATTTCCTCTTACTTATTCCATCTTAATCAATCAAGATTCCAGATTATTGGTTCGTAATTATTCCACATATCAAGGTTGGAAAATCTATAGGAAATTTTACTATTGGGGATGTGGCATTCCTCAAGGTCTGCTCAAATATATAAGTACCAAAATCATAGTCTATATTGGTACCAATGATGTAGATAAACCTAGCCAAACATGTAGCTATCATGGAGATATTATTATTGGGCACCTGATTAACACCTCCAATCTTATGAATAATTGCATACTACACACTTAAATATCTTGTAGATAACTTTCCTTTCCTAGGCTAATGCTTCACTTGATTCCCAGTAATTTCTTTGCAGATGAGGTCATCAGATACCTCTACTTTTTGTTTTTCTGATTCACCTCTTCCTAAGTAATTATTATTTATCACTAGATAATATTCCACACATCTTCCTATTACATAAACCCTCTTAAAATTCACACTCCTTCTATCATCACACCCTTGAGTGATGTTCACAACAATTCCTTTACCAGCTTTTTATAGCACTTACCTAGTTTGAAAATAGTCTTCACCAAACCACCTTGATCAATGAGATTCACAATCTCCTTTTATTCTAAAGCTTCCTTTCCCAGTTCTATTTCAAGAGAAATATGTCTATGGTAGACATATTTCCATTTGTCAACATTCTTGACCTAGTGAAAGGATGCATTATCCAAAGGAACATCAGAAACCTCAACAAGACTTCTTTTTGTTGCAGGCTTTTCTCTACCTTTATGCACAATGTCCTCGACATCAGTGTCAACATCAAACTCTGAGTCACTGGAAGGAACATTCTTCCTCTTCAGATTCTTCTTCTTAGAAGCAGGAGCCATAACCTTGCTACATCCCTTCACTGAAGCCACACTCACACCTTTCATTGAGCGAGTGTTATCAATCATACCATCAGCCTTTTCTTTCCTGCTTTTTAATCTCTTGGAAATTCCAAGAGCTAATATTTTACTAATGGGTTCATCATCAGAAGTGAGAATGTCAATTTTGACTATCTTATTAACATTATTTTCAACCTCTGCTGCAGTAGTACCCTCAAGCCCAGTTTCACATGAATTCATATTTTCATTCATCTTAGTACCAGATTACTTGGCAAATGATGTCCCAACATTAGGAGCATAATTTGTAGTAGCTATCTCACTATGAATATCAGACAATAACCTTCATACGCTTCGGTAAACTTAAATGTCTTTCTGATTGTATTTTATGGGAGCTTTTACACTATCATATTTTCCAGATTCCTTGACTATTTCAGTGATATTAGGTTCAATTAAACCATCATGCACATCAACTGATGTGATTATCTCAGAATCTTTTTCTACAGATATAGAAGGATTAGTAGAATCACTTACGTAAGAGTAGTGGAGTCTTCTTCCTGCAAGGGCCTTGGTTATGCTTTTCTTTGGAGTTTCACTAGGAATGATCGAGAGAGGAACAATCTCTGTTATCACGTTAGAAATACCTTCAGAAACCTTAGGGTTATAGGGTTTTTAATCGTACATTTCTTCTTTGTTAGACATATTAGGTTTTTGAAATCTTGAGAACAAGGTTTTCAGAATGAAGTCTTAAATAACTCCTTTGGAATGAGTGAAATGAAGTTTTCCCTAAGAATTAGAGAAGTAGTGTCACACCCTAAATTTTCCCCCGATCTTTTTCATTTTTTAACTCGTTCGCATTCACTTCATTTCATTTACATCATTGCATCATAAACATTTCATCTAATTATTTTTCATTTGCATCAATTCATCTGCACTATTTTAATCCAAAAAAAAAATCGAGAGTTGATTCCTCTTTAACCACTTTGCATCGTCATTTCCATGTTGATGACATTCACATTGAATTTTGTTTAACGTTTGAATCAAGCTTTGAATTTAACTCGCATATTGTATTAGTAGTAAATCTTGCATCTCACTTTGTATCTGTATATGGCAGTTGAATCGATTTTTTTTTGCATATTTGCGTTAAAACTTTGACATGTTTTTCTTATTATTTGAATAATTAGATTAAATTGCATTTTTATTAATAATTATTCTTATTATTAATTGAATTTATTTTCTTTTAATAAATAAGTTGATTATTAGTAAAATTTACAATTTTATTTCCAATTTGAATTAACATGGTTTGTTATCCTTGAAATTCTGGTGTATGCCAGAATTCAGATGTTATACTCAATGTCTAGACATCTGATATGACATAATAAATACACTGCAAGGTAGATACCCAATTTTTCGTGATTCAGTACTGAAGAGAACCAGAAACACAGTTTAACCAAGCTGTGCCAGATATACTTTGAAGGTGCAGAGGATAGAACAACGATGTACCTAGTTCTGTTCATCTGTTTCACATGATCAGCATGATGTCTTAACATGTTCTGAGACATCATCTGTTACAGCATTACAGTTTTACCTTGATATATAACAGACAGAATTATAAAGTGTTGAAGGTAAAAACACAAATCAGTTGTTGACCCAGTTCGGTGAAACACACCTACTCTGGGGGCATACCAAGCCAGGAAGAAGATCCACTATCAGCAATATTAATTCAGGACTAAACTTCACAAGTTCCCATCCTTCACTTAATCATCTACCCAGTGCAACCTATACCTAGGAACTCCTAGATAGAAACCTACCTGTTTCCATTCCTATTGCCGCAGCAACAGAAGTCTTACTCCTACTCAAGAAGTAGTGCCCTCCCACTTGGTTTCCTACATTACAATGAATATGAAGTAATGCAGAAATACTTAGACTTGCTTCATAGCTTCGTCCAAGAACACTCAAACTCAAACTCATACCTACAGGTATCGAGTTACACACATGGTAACCTTGCCACAGACCGACAGGTTTACCTAACAAAACACCCCCAATGTTACATTATGTGAGGCTTACAAATGATCTTCTAACCAATAAAAAGAGATCACTTGAAAAACAGCAGCTCTGTTGAATATATAGCAGCTGCAACTTCAGTTAGGGTTTCCACAAAAACCTAGGGTTAATTCCGTTTGACCTAAAGACCAGGTCACATGACTTTATTAACCAGGTTAGGGTTGAGCTAGGTTACCCCTCAGAAAACGCAGGATTCTGTTCAGGAAAGACTGAGTTATTTCCTAAAAAAACTCAGACTTATCCAACCTGCAAACCTGTTAGTTCAGAACAGGATGTCATAACATCTGTTATGACATCTGAGAAAACCTGTCTACTGATTTAGCAAAATGTGATCATTTTGCAAAATGCTCAGATACACACTTATAAACATCAGTACTTGAATTACAATATTTTTCTGCAAAGGTACCTAATGAGTCAGTACAAACTGAACTAGAATGTTATGACATCAGTCATGACATTCACACATACACTTGGGATTTACCAAAAATGCAAGCCAATACCTAAACACCTACAAACTCCCCCTTTGGCAGATTTTTGGCTAAAGACCCTAAGCAATCAGAGATAGATAGCAGCAGAAATAAGTGACAGCAGAAAAATAGAATGTCAAGTACCAAAATATTCTCCCCCTCTTTAGCCACAAATGGGCCAAAGATACATGTTCATAAAACAAAATAATAAGAGCAGCAGCAGAAAAAACCTGAATACACTTCCAAACTCCACCAGATATCAGCACCAACCAACAACACCACCAAATAGCAACCAACCTTTAAGCACTGTCATCAGGCTCGGAGGATTCTAGCTTCTTCCTTTTCTTGTGAGCAATGTCAACATTCTTTTCTTTGTCTGATGTCTCAACATCCTTAGAGACATCTGGATTTAAAGGAACAACATTTGAACTTTCTTGATTTAAAGGACTACTCCCCACTCCACCAATTACTAGAAATCACACTCTGCCTCAGTTATATAATACCTTTATTAGATGACAAGTTATCACCTAAACATTCCAGCTCACTAAAATGCTTCATAATGAGACACAAACGCCCTGTTTTCTTAGCAGATGAAAACATGCTCAAATCCTATGTCGTCATACATTCTGCTATTTTCATATTAGCAGCTTGAAACCATTCCATTTACACAAAGAGGATGGTTACTCCTTCTGAGTCATACAACTGTACACACATGGGTTTATTATAACAAATTATAATAATCCACACTTCATCCAATTTTCCTCCTGTCTGTAGTTTTAGAGGAAATTAGGAACAATGTAATTAGACAATGTGATGACATTCGGTCAGACATAGTCCTCTTCAGTCTTGAACACATCATCCCAATAGTTAATAAAGTGCCACACTTTATATCCTACGAGTTTGATGAAGACTTCCCGTACAAACCAATACTCCTCCTGTTAGGGACAATCACTTCTCCTCATGGAAACAAGTAGGTCACATTCAATACTCAGTTAGACCTTCAAGACAACTTCTGATTCAAAGAAAATAAGTCCCCTTGATGAATGGAAGACATAAGACGCATCTTCATGTCTTCAAGAGCGCACCCTCTGTTCAACTATATTGGTTGAACGCATCCATACTCTGAATCAAACTTTCTTCAGACCAGAACAAGTTAGAACATCCTTGGTCTAAGTCAACCTTCTTCTGACCATAACTTCACAACAAGTCAGAACATCCATACTCTGAGTCAAGCTCTCTTCTGACCAGAACATAGAAAAATGTCAGAACATCCATACTCTGAGTCACATCATACAAAGGACATCTTCTGAAAATCTTTAGAAATTACTTTGACATCTTCAGACCATCCTCATACAATATTCAGACCATCCTCTGACAATCTTCAGACATTACTGCGCTACCAGCTTGATCAGAACAAAATCAAACACACAAATAGGGACACCAACATTCTCATCCCATTACAAGAGATAATCTACTATAGATGACTCATAACTTCTACCACAAGCTCCAAGAGATGAATAAAAGCAACCTCCTCTGTCTGAGACTAACCTCAATAATAATCAGCTGCCACATGTTGATTATCTTGATTCTCTGAATCCACTGCTGAGATAGACCAAATGCCACTGTTTGATTATCTCCTTCATGAATCCTCATATGAAAAAATCAAATGCCACCTTTTGACTTCTCCATGTTTATCAGACTTCTCCCAAAGATATTCTGATCTTCCAATTGAAATTTGAACTTCAAGCTACAAGTTATCACAAAAGGCTTAGATACACTAAGATAGGAACATGTAACATCTTCTCCACCCAACAACTCCAAAGAGCTGCAAAGAGACGATCTTTTTGAAGTATCCAATCTTCAACTTCGTAGATCATCCTATCTTAAGTTGATGTGCCACTTCACCAACCAAGAATCTGATGTTGAACCAAATGTCACAACATTATGTTATAACATCTAGTTGTTGAATTCAGCTCCTTCTCTAATTTACTTCCTTACCTAGATCAGAACCATACTGATCCAAGTAACCATCATCAAGATTATGATGTCTTCTTCTTCTTGTAGCTTCAAGTCTGAACACGTTTCCAGGAAACCTTTTCAAGGATCAAATGATTTTGCTGTCACCAAAGAGATAGCTCTAAAGCATCACTCTTCCTGTGATTCTTCACAGGGTCTAGAAGAAGGAATGTTCCCACATCTTTAAGAACATCAGTTATCTTGAACTCCAAGGATAATCAATTAAATACTTGTACTTGTCACAAATAGCAATTGATCATAAATCCTTCCCATTATCCTGTAAGATACTTTCACCATTTGAATACTTTGACATACTCTTCGTGTGTTAATATCTTCTTCTTGCAAGCACTTTCTTTGAGAGACCAAAGAGTTGAGATATCTAGGTTGCCACCCTTGACTCAAGTAAATAGAATTTTCTCTGAACAAACTCTACTCACCTCAACAGATTTGAAACTCCTACCAGATCAGATTCATCCTTAGGAATGAGAGAGATGAATCCTTCCTTGCAAATATGTCATACAACACCCAGAACCCATGTGACATAGGTCAACAGCCAGCTAAACACCAGGCTGAACTAATGTGAGGAGGTTAACCAAATCTCCCCCTCAAACTACCAATCATGGAAGCTCCACACAAAATATCCATGCATTGTACACAAATGTCTCGACATGACATATGACATCCCTACTAGATTCAAGTAACTCCAAGAGTTATACCTGTTCATACTCCAATCACACCAATCAGACTTCAGCAGATATGTATTGCCAGAACATACTACCTTAACCAAACTCTGAGTCTTCATATTCTCACATCTTGAAAGATCTTCCACTTCTAATCATGATGTTTAATTGACAAGATTCATGATCCCAATCTACTTCTATGAAGGACCAATAATGCTGCACCATCATTGACTTTTATTAACCAATGTGCTTGTCTTTCTTCACACCATAGTACTTTCAGGGAACAACTGCTCAACCCTCATCAATCTTCAGGAATAAGCCCACCAATAGGGATTGCCCAATGTCACATCTCAACCAGCTCCACTTCTAGAGTTCTGACTTCTAAAAGTAACCATCGGGAGCACACAGACATAGTTGACTCTACCATTGTCAATTTTGCACATACAGAAGTCTCCTCTTCCAGGTCAGGAGTAGGTTCCAAACAAAAGTATCCCTTTGTTTGACACCCAAAACATATGCTCTTCAACTAGTAGCATCGTAGAACGTCTTCATGAGTGGACTTGAGAGGACTCAAATATCTGTGACATCTTCAATAGATTATGTTGAAATCTTGAATACAGTAGTCTTCAATCCATAAGAGGGGAAACACATCAGAGCTTGAGTTTTGCCAAGTATTATGCAGCGGAAGAACACAATACAACTCAATCTTTGCACACACACTCCACCAGACTAGTCTTCAAAAAAAGATCAAGTTTGACTACGGTACAAACCTAGCATGACTACTACACACAAATTCAGGCGTACACACATCCTAGGTTTGAAAATAAATCAAACCTAGAACAGCTACCACACAACCAGGCCAAATGCCAATCACCAAAGACAGGTACACAGAGTTCCTTTCAAGAATAGTCCATCCTCCCACTTCAAGGGACCATTCAGGGAAATAACAAACCTTTCCAGGTTACAATCTTCAGTACTAAAATTGACCTTGCAGATACCAGAAAGTATCACCCATGAATCTCATCCAGAAACAGAACAGGATGCCTGCTCTGATACCAATTGAAATTCTGGTGTATGCCATAATTCAGATGTTATACTCAATGTCTAGACATCTGATATGACATAATAAATACACTGCAAGGTAGATACCCAATTTTTCGTGATTCAGTACTGAAGAGAACCAGAAACACAGTTTAACCAAGTTGTGCCAGATATACTTTGAAGGTGCAGAGGATAGAACAACGATGTACCTAGTTCTGTTCATCTGTTTCACATGATCAGCATGATGTCTTAACATGTTCTGAGACATCATCTGTTACAGCATTACAGTTTTACCTTGATATATAACAGACAGAATTATAAAGTGTTGAAGGTAAAAACACAAATCAGTTGTTGACCCAGTTCGGTGAAACACACCTACTCTGGGGGCATACCAAGCCAGGAAGAAGATCCACTATCAGCAATATTAATTCAGGACTAAACTTCACAAGTTCCCATCCTTCACTTAATCATCTACCCAGTACAACCTATACCTAGGAACTCCTAGATAGAAACCTACCAGTTTCCATTCCTATTGCCGCAGCAACAGAAGTCTTACTCCTACTCAAGAAGTAGTACCCTCCCACTTGGTTTCCTACATTACAATGAATATGAAGTAATGCAGAAATACTTAGACTTGCTTCATAGCTTCGTCCAAGAACACTCAAACTCAAACTCTTACCTACAGGTATCGAGTTACACACATGGTAACCTTGCCACAGACCGACAGGTTTACCTAACAAAACACCCCCAATGTTACATTATGTGAGGCTTACAAATGATCTTCTAACCAATAAAAAGAGATCACTTGAAAAACAGCAGCTCTGTTGAATATATAGCAGCTGCAACTTCAGTTAGGGTTTCCACAAAAACCTAGGGTTAATTCCGTTTGACCTAAAGACCAGGTCACAGGACTTTATTAACCAGGTTAGGGTTGAGCTAGGTTACCCCTCAGAAAACGCAGGATTCTGTTCAGGAAAGACTGAGTTATTTCCTGAAAAAACTCAGACTTATCCAACCTGCAAACCTGTTAGTTCAGAACAGGATGTCATAACATCTGTTATGACATCTGAGAAAACCTGTCTACTGATTTAGCAAAATGTGATCATTTTGCAAAATGCTCAGATACACACTTATAAACATCAGTACTTGAATTACAATATTTTTCTGCAAAGGTACCTAATGAGTCAGTACAAACTGAACTAGAATGTTATGACATCAGTCATGACATTCACACATACACTTGGGATTTACCAAAAATGCAAGCCAATACCTAAACACCTACAATCCTTTTTATTTTTTAACCAATATGTTCATTAATTGCATCACTTTACAATACATCTTATCAAAAGAAAAAAAATTTATGTATCAGTATAAATACATCCCTACTTTTTACAGTACAAGAAAAAAAAATGGTCTCCGTTTTCTTTCCATGCCTCATCTTGCGCCTTTCTAGAACCAAAGGCTCTGATACCAAAGTTGGGGGAGATACTAGGAGCATTAATACATAGTGTAGGACTAAGCACCTTTGTGAGAGACACACCATTTATCCACCTAAAACCTTAAGGTGAGTGGGTTATCCCACTTATATATACTTAAGTCTCCACATTCCTATCCAGTGTGAGACTATTTCCCCACTTACTCATACTTGCTATATTATTCCAAAAAAAACAAAAACAACAACTCATGAAAATCACCAAATATCTACAAAATCTCATTGGATTCTCTTTAATTCTATCCTAACAACCTCTCAAATATTCTTAGCATATTCTATTCAATCCTTATCCAATTCATTCATGATTTCTCTCTTTTTCCCTTACTTTCACTCCCTTATATAAACCTCCAATCATTTCCAATCATAGGGAGCAGAGTACACACCAAAAACCACACAATCCACCCCAAAAAATTACCCTAAACCTCTGCTCAACAGATTCTCTGCAAAACCTTTCACCTCACGACTTCAACAAACTTTCAGCTACAAACTTCACACAACTCTCACAGTCAATACACCATACATACCCGCCACAATCTCTCAACCATCCCCCTGCCTCACTTAAACCATTTGCATCACACAAATCCCTCTCACACTCTCAAATTCACAGCTCACCTTATCCTAACAAAATTCCTCTTGATCCTTATCCAATCCTCGCATAATATCCATTTCCCCTCACTCTCCAACTCCTACTTAACATACCCTTCACACTCATTAATTTCACCAACAATCATCACTCCCGAATTCTGCCCAAACACCAACAAATCCATCTCAAAACATTTCCAAAGCTCTGCAAATTTACCACCATAAACCTCCTTCTGCAAACCTTCAAAGCCCTTACTCATACACCACTCAACCCACTGCAAACCCCACAAACTTAACCTCAACTTCTCCATACCTTTCATGTCCATGAGATCGATGAAATGATGGAGAAACAGAGGAAACACAAAGAGTCGTGAGAGAACTCGGAACGCGATTTTGAGAGAAAACGCGTTTTACTTTTATGTTGTTTTAATGAATTTTGAAAAAAAACGACGCCTCTTCATAGTCACTTGGTTTTTTTTCTCCTGATTTTTGTTGTGTGGTGGCCATTTGGGCCTTAAACAACCATCCCGGTCCAAACTACTCATCACCATCCAAGTTTTGCTCATCATACCCCTATCTGCGTTTTGGAATATCCATTGGGCCTAACCTCTTAAAGCCCAAACGTTTATTTTCATGTCTATCATTATCTTTTTATTTTAACACCCTTTTCTTTTAGTTAATTAGTTAATTATTGTTTTAACCAATTAATCATTTTAATTAAACTTTAACTATATTATTAATTAATTAAATTTAATTTATTTTAATTAGTTGATGATGATAGTGTATTTTTAATTAATTTAATTAATTAAATATATTTTAATTGGTTAATTAAAATAATACCACAATAAAATCTCTTTTCCAATTCAAAAACCCTTGATCAAGATCAAAGTGGATTTTCAAAACACTTCATCAAATTTCCACCAATTTTATAATAAATGTCAAGTCCTTTTCATAATCAAATTCAACAACAAATAAACCTTGGTATATACACCAACTCTTTTCAAATTAATCAACCACTTTTCATGACTTCTTTCATAAAAACTAAAAACAATTCAAACTCATCAAACCTTTTCCACATGCAAGTCTCTTTTTTCAATCTTTCGCTCACATGTGATCTTCTATCGCTCAAACACAAACCACTTAGTGAGTCTTATGGTCCACGTACGCTTAAGCTCCTATTTTCGTAAATAAAATCAACCAACCAACAAACATTTTTAGTTCATCGAGAACTACGTAAGTTCTGAATTTCCCATAGCACTTGGGGAATACGTAGGCACGAGGTTCTGACATCTTGGTGAGCCCATTTTCAAAAAACTAAAAACATTTCTTCTTTCTTTTCTCTTTTCTCGCATAATAAGTAGAAGATTGAAAATTACCACTAATACATGAACACACACTAACTAAATGGTTCCTATTGAGTACAACAAATGTGAGGGGTGTTAATGCCTTCCCCTTGCATAACTAAATCTCGAACCCTCTCTTTGGTCTTGACGGTCGTTTCTTTTCATTTGCGAGTTTTATTCGATATTTTCTCTTTCCTTTTGGAATAAACAAATCTCGGTGGCGACTTC
Source organism: Vicia faba (assembly GCA_948472305.1). Taxonomy (NCBI): domain Eukaryota; kingdom Viridiplantae; phylum Streptophyta; class Magnoliopsida; order Fabales; family Fabaceae; genus Vicia; species Vicia faba. The sequence continues at coordinate 1,008,603,376 of OX451737.1, forward strand.
ATTGTTCAAATTTTTTGAATATTTTTTAGTTGCTTCAAGTAGGAATTTTGAATAGTGCAGTAGGTAATGGGATTTAAATAGCGTTTAACTTTGTAGATGTCAAGGTTTTGTAATGATGTTGTTAGTTTTCCATGCACCAATAAATAAAGAGGTAAAAACTATTTGTTGCATGCCCCCCCTTACTAATTGTCATAATTTATTAGCAATATAAACTTTTCCCATTCGCCTTTTAACTTGGTTTACCACCATAACCTTGGTAAAGCTTTTTGCAAGATGTTTCCACGTCATAATGGTCTTAACACTAATAGCTTTGTTCATTACTAGATTATTGATGGGATGACGAAAACTACCACTTTTCCTTGCTCTGTCATGTTGAGTAAGAATTTTTATTGTATTAGTGTTACCCAAATAATCAAAGTCCAATTTCATATGCCATTCTGTCTGGCATTGCATTCCTTCATAATTTCCGCTCAACTTGAAACCCTTCCAAGTAGGTTTTAGGGATTTCTTTTTGTGTCCACATATGAGAATTGTCATCTGTTTTACTTTCTTTCAATTTTTTTAAACTCCTATTGACTAAGCACTTATCTTATATTGATAAAGATGTGAGAGAAAAATGCACAATGAGACAAATGTTCTCATTTTTGGAACTCCATTTTCTTTTAGTCTTAATCCCTTGATGACTCTCAAGATGAGTGTAATGTTTAGGATAACCATACAACTTATAGAAAAAGGGCCTTATATGACCATATTTCCCATAATGATGACATCTCCTGAGATGAATTATGGATCTAATGAAAATTTTATGTTGTCTCATTGGACGTTGGAACTTGTTCCCTCACATTGTAGCATATTTTCCTTCCTTTGGATGAATATAATTTGATTATGAGGATTTATCAAGTCCAATTCCTATTGAACTCCCAACTTTAAGAATTTCATCTAATGACTTTGTTCCATTGTTTAACATTCTAAAGTATTTGGTCATGTTTTCAATCTTAGATGTCAGTAGTAATACTTTATTTAGAAGACCATACATTTTGATAAGAAGTTCCTTCTTCTCACCCAGATTTTTAAACGACTTGCATCTTCCTGATAAAGCTTTAACATGCTTAGAATATTCAATATCTGAATCCTTCTCAGTCAAAGAGACTAACATTCCTTTTTGTTGTTTATTGAGGTATGTTGGACATTCTTCTCTAATGTGTCCAAATCCTTTACACTCATTACACTGAATGCCTTTGTCTTGACCTGACTTCTCTTCAGTTCTTGTTTTCCTTTGAGAATCAAGGTTATTAATGATGTTATATAAGATGTTATTGACATCATACATTTCTCTTATTTTAATTATTTTCAATATTCTATTGAATTTCTTTCCAAGTAATACAATGGTTTGAACAGTCCTTCATCAGTATCCAGATCAACTTGACCCTCTTTATCTTCAGTATTAGATACAAAAATTATGCTCTTGTTCTTTTTCTAAGACTTGTCACTAATAGCTAATTCAAAAGTTTAAAGTGACACAATAAGTTCATCAACTCTCATGTTGTTTATGTCTTGAGCTTCTTCAATAGCTTTATGTGAAATTTCCTAGATAAAGACCTAAGAATCTTTCTAACAAGTTTTTGTTCTGACATCTTTTCTCCCAAGGCACTAGATGCATTTTCTATTTCAAGAACCTTCATATGATATTCCTGGATAATATCACCACCATTCTTCTTTAGATTCTCAAATTTAGTAGTGAGAAGCTGGATTATTTACATCTTCACTTTATATGTACTTTCATGAGTTGTCCTAAGAATTTCCCAAGCATCCTTGGCTACAATACAAGTATTAATCAACCTGAAAACATTCTTGTCCACTCCATTGAATAAAGTATTCAAAGCCTTGGAATTCCCAATAAATAATTTATCATCCTCATCAAACCAATATTCCTCTAGCTTCAAATACACATTCCAATCATTGTCCTTCTAGACAGGAAGATCCCATCGTTTCAAAATAGCCTTCCAAGCTTTATTGTCCTTAGATTTCAGAAAAGCTACCATTCTAACCTTCTATCAATCATAATTTGAACCATCTAACAAAGGTGGTCTATTGTTGCATCCTACTTCCTTGTCCATAGTACTGATCAATCATCATTTTTTCTATGTTCTCTATCACTTACTTGACATTAATCCAGGTAATATATGATACTTTGTTATTGTTTTGATGAGTTTGAGTAGTTTCTTTAGCCGGTTAGTTTATTTAAGTGTTTCTTTATTTTAAGCTTTATTTCATTTTCCCACTTGTCATGCTTTGGTTGTTTTCTTTTGAGTGTTTTCAGGTCCATGAAAAAGATCTAAAAAGACTCGGTGCAAAAAATGGAATTTCAAAAGGCCTACTACGACCACCCATAACACCTTCTACGGGTCGTAGCAGGGTGGAAGTTTCTCCCAAAATTTTCAAAAAAGCCAAAGGGTCATGGTACACTACGGCCACCCGTAACATGTGCTACGGGCTGTAGCATAGGTCCTGGGACGTGTTTTCAAAAGTGTACAACATAGGGGAACGCTACGACCACCCGTAGCACCTGCTACGGGCCATAGCGGCTTGGGGCGTTAAGTTTGTTATTTTTCTTGCTTTTGTCTAAAAATTGACCTTCGAGGGTGTTTTGGGCATTTCCAACCAGTTTTAGTGGATCACTTAGGTTTGAATAGTTTTTGCTATTTAAGAAGAATTTGTACGATGAATAAAGGAATTTTGGACAAAGCCAAAAAAGAAAACCTAGAAGAAGATTAGAGAGCTCGAGACTTTTGGTGAATGTGAATCTTCATGAACAGAAAGGATGGAAGATCCAAATTACTTCAATTACTTGTAATGTCTAATATTTCTATTATGTATTTTTTGAACTCTATGAGTAGCTAAACCCCTTAATGCTATGAGAGTGTCCCTAATTTAGAATTTTAATGACTTTGATTTCCTAATTTCAATAATATGCATGTTTTTCATAATCAATTTAATCGTACAATGTTTCTAGTGCCTTCTCTATCAGAACAATAGGGATTGATTAACAATTAATAATTAGTCTGGACTGCCCTTGTTAATTCCTTTGTGCGATTAGGCTATAGTAGATATCACCTAGGACTAGGGATACCCTATGGCAACCGATTTGTTCTTGATAACAAAAACGACTGATTTCATCATAAATTTTTAGGGACTTTGAATTTAGGATGAACGATCAAAGGTTTTCCCACTAAGGATATAGAAGAAGATAAACTAAAGAACTAGTAATTGATTAGTTGTAATATGTTAATAAAAAAAGGATTCAAGGTTATTACATGAACAATCATACACTTTCCCTAGCATGCTACTCTTATTTATCAAATCCAATCTTATTTTCCATTTACTTTTATGTGTCATTATTTTACAATTAACAAAACAAACCCCCAAATATTAGTTTTTGTTTAATTGATTGATAATTCAAACTCGCTATTTATATGCAGTCCTTGAGATCGACATTCAGGGAATTTCCTCTTTATTACTACATAGGCAAAAATAGTACACTTGTTATTTTTACGATTAAGTATTTGGCACCGTTGCCGGGGACTGCCAAAATATAGAGTTTTAATTTAAGTTTAATTGAAATTTTGTTGCTTTGCAATTAAAATTTAATTTATGTTATTTTAATTCATTTTTGTTGTAGTTACTGATCTGTCTCTAATATTTTTATGCGAGGAGATCCCTCATATGAATTTCCTTTTGACACAGAAATCGAAAAAAGTTTTCACGTAAGGCATAAAAAATCTCGATTAGCCAGACTGGCATCTGAAGAAGAGGATATCTCAGTTCATTCAGAGTCAGAGTCAGAGAAAGAAACAATGGTTAAAGATCCCCAAAGAGACTCCTAGGTTATTATGGTAGGGCACATGCACCGGTGGTAGGTTGACAATTGTAATCCATGCAGAATCACTCAACTTGAGAGGAGATCTTTCACCGGAAATGTCAATGAATATGCTAATAAACATATGCAGAGGTTTCTGACTATGAGCGCCACCTTGAAGATCGATGGACACGCTGATGAAGCAAAAAGTTGAGAATGTTTCCCTTCGTGTTATCTGAAGAAGCCGAAAAGTGGTTTTATTCTCTCCTAGCTGGAAGTATTACTTCTTGGGAAGAGATGGAAACACATTTCTTGAATGAGTATTCTCCAACATCAGTGTTCTTAAGAAAAAGATATGAAATCCTAAACTTCAAGCAGAAAGAGGGTGAGCCGTTAGGAGATGCTTACAAAAGATTCAAAAGGCTCCTATTGGCTTGTTCTACTCATAATGTAGATCAGATGAAATAGATGTAGATGATTTTTAATGGTATTAGAATTAAGACAAAGCAGTTGATTGACATAGCAGTCGGTGTCTCGTCTAATTTTTCAACAGCCTTTGGTATTAAGAAGATAATTGAAGCCATCTCTGTAAACGAGCATTTGGAGCTGTATGATAGATGTGCAAGTAAATTGGATGGGGTTATTGATTTAAATTTAGAAACCAACAAAATCATAATAGAAGATACAATAGCTGCAAAAGTGGAGATGAAGCTGAAGGAAATGAATATAGGTACCCAAGGTAGCTCAGGTTCAACCGGCTTAATAGTTTAGTTGTGAAATTTGTAGTGGACCTCATTATACTGCATATTATCTTGCAACTCCACAAAAAATTAAAGAGATAAATTTCTTGAAGCAGAATAATCCCTACTTAAATACTTACAATCCAGGGTGGAAGAATCATCCAAACTTCGCTTGGAAGGATCAGAAAGGGAATGCTCAACAATAGGGTCAAGGTCAATATCAAAATCAATATCAACAACCGTGGCAACAACAAGCTCCTAAAAAAGTAGATTGGGAGATATTTATTAAAAAAATGGCAGCTTACAATATTCAATTCCAAGAGGATACCAAAAACAATCAGAGAAACACCACAACTTTTATCAAAAATCTTGAAGTTCAGATGGGACAAATAGCACAACAACTTGCCATTTCTCAAACACCGAGTAGTATACCTAGTGGAACCGTGATAATTACTAGAGAGCATAATAATTTGAGTGTTGTGATGACCATAAGTGATAAGCCTACTGAAAGTTATAAAGAGAAAATAGTGGAAGAAGATGGGTTGTTAGAAGTGGAGTTGGAAATCAAGGAAAATTAGAAAAAGAAAGAGGACGTTGTGATTTCACTTGTGGTCCAGAAGGATAAGATGAAAGATCCAAAACCAATTATCATACTTCCTTATCCATCAAGGAAAAAGAAGATAGATCAACATGAAAGGAATTTTGAGAAGTTTCTGGAGATTTTTAAGAAGCTTGAAATAAACATTCCATTTTATGAGGTACTTGAGCAAATGCCCATTTGTGCCAGGTTCATGAAATACATCGTCTCGAAGAAACACACCATAAATATTTAACCAGTCATTCTAAATGAAACTTGCAGCGCAATTCTTCAAGGTATGAAAATTCTGGTGAAAAAGAAAGACAGAGGCTCTATTACTATTCTGTGAATTATTGGGGGTAGAAAATTTAAGAAGGCTTTGATTGACTTGGGAGCCATTGTAAGTTTGATGCCTTTGCCCATTTTAAAAAAAATTGGGTATTGGTACGGTTCAAGATACTAGAATGACACTCCAATTTGCTGATCACTCAGTTAAGCAACCTTATGGAGCGGTTGAAGATGTTCTGGTAAAGATAGACAAATTTGTTTTCCCGGTTGAATTTATTGTTCTTGAAATGCCTGAAGATGAATAGATTCCTCTCATTTTAGCCATACCTTTCTTGGAGAATGGACGGTGTATGATAAACATAGAAGAAGGAACAATGACCCTCAAGGTCTATGATGAAGAATTTAAAATTGATGTTCGTAACACTATGAAGTACAAAGATGATATTGGTACAAGTCATGTTGTGGATGTTATAGATCAAGTGATTATTCAAGGCGTTCCAATGAAAACACCATAGTTACTGTTGGAACAGGTTTTAAGCCTGTCAAATTTTTAAAGTGATGAAGAAAAAGATGAGAAAGAATCATAAGTGCTCACCATGATGGAAGAACAACCTCAGTGGATTAAATCTAAACCACACCAGTGGGAAGATTTAAGGCCACCACAGTCACCTGAAGAAAAGAAATAGTCTAAAAAGGGGACTGAATTGAAACAGGTTCCATAAAGTCTCAAGTATATTTTCCTCGATTTTGAAGAAAAGTGCCCAACCATTATCAATTCTAGTATGCAAAATTTCCAAGAGGAAAAGCTCATTCAAGTACTCAAGAAATATAAGAGTGCTATTGGATGGGCCATTGAAGACTTGAAAGGTATTAGCCCGACAACTTGCATGCACAAGATTATGATGGAATACAATCACAAGCCAGTGGTCCAACCACAACGAAGACTTAATCTAGCCATGAAATAAGTAGTTCGCAATGAAGTGGTCAAGTTGTTGGATGCGAGTCTTATTTACCCTATATTTGATAGCTCTTGGGTGAGTATCGTGCATGTGATACCAAAAAAGGGAGGAACTACCGTAATCATGAATGAGAAAAATGAGCTGATCACAACAAGAATTGTCACGGGTTGAAGGGTGTGCATTGATTATAGAAGATTACACACTGCAACAAGAAAATACCACTTTCCTTTGCCATTCATCGATCAAATGTTGGAAAGGTTGGTGCGTCACAATTACTATTGTTTCCTAGATGGTTATTCGGGGTATAATTAGATTGCGGTGGCCCTTGAAGATCAAGAGAAAACTACATTTACATGCCCATACGATATCTTTTCCTACAAAATGATTCGATTTGGGTTGTGTAACACACCAGCTACATTTCAGAGATGTATGACATCCATTTTCACTAACATGCTCAAAAAGCACATGGATGTGTTCATGGACGATTTTTATGTATTGGGGTCGTCTTTTGACAATTGTTTAACCAATTTGTTCCTTGTGTTAGAAAGATGCTAGCAAACCAACTTGATTCTCAATTGAGAGAAATGCCATTTCATGGTGCGCGAAGGCATAGTCCTTGGTCACAAAATCTCTCTGAATGGAATAGAATTTGACAAATAAAAAGTAGAGGTAATAGTGAATCTTCCATCTCCAATGAACGAGAAAGGTATCAAAAGTTTCTTGGGACATGTAGGTTTCTACCATAGGTTCATAAGAGATTTTTCCAAAATAGCCAAGCCATTGACTAGTTTCTTATGAAAGACAACCCTTTCATTTTTGACAAAGAATGTGGTTTGCCTTTGAAACTTTGAAGAGTAAGTTGGTATCTGCTTTAATAGTAATTAGCCTCAATTGGTCACTCTCGTTTGAAATAATGTGTGATGCGAGTGACATTGTTCTGCGGGCAGTGTTAGGATAGTGAAGAGAAAAGCTCTTACATGTGATTTATCATGCTAGTCATGTGTTGAATCTAGCACAAATGAATTATGTAACTACTGAGAAAAAGTTTCTAGCTGTGGTTTATGATTTTGATAAGTTCAGTTCTTACTTGCTAGGGTCTAAAGTCATTGTGTATATAGACCATGATGCATTGAAATATCTTTTCGCTAAACAAGAATCAAGGCCAAGGTTGTTGAGATGGATACTACTTCTTCAATAATTTGACCTGGAGATCCGAAATGAAAAGGGATGTGAAAACACAGGTTCTGATCACTTATCTTGAATTTCCCTGATTGAAGATAGAGAAGAAAAGCACCCCGTAAAGGATGAGTTAGATGATCAACACATCCTTTTTGTGATCGGTTTCCCATGGTTTACTGACTACGCTAATTATTTGGTTGGTGGTGTGATACCTGATGACTTTGATTACAACAATAAGAAGAAGTTTTTGCATGATTGGAGGTTGTATCTGCCGGATTAGCTATTCCTTTACAAAAACGGGGTGGATGGTTTAGTCCAACGATGTGTTCCAGAAGAAGAGCATAAAGATATCCTGAAGGCATGTCACAACTTAGAGTATGGAGGACATTTATATGGAGATAGAACTGCAACAAAGGTCCTCCAATCGGGGCTATACTGGCCAACTTTGTTTAAGAACGCTTACTTTGTAGTTAAGGAGTGTGACAGGTGCCAACAGATAGGTAACATCTCCAAAAGAAATCAAATGTCCTATAATGTTATGCTAGAAGTTGAAATTTTTTATGTATGGGCATAGATTTCATGGGACCCTTTCCACCATCATTTGAGAAGAATTACATCCTAGTTGTTGTCGACTATGTCTCAAAGTGGGTGGAAACTACGACAATACCCACTAATGATGCTAAAGTGGTGGTGAAATTTTTAAAGAATTCCATTTTTTCAAGGTTCGGGGTGCCAAGGGTACTGATCAGTGACAAAAGTACCAATTTCTTGAACAAGTTGATGGAAAACTTGTTGAAGAAATATAATGTGAAGCACAAGATTGCCACTTCGTATAATCCTCAAACAAGTGGGAAAGTGGAAGTCTCAAATAGGCTACTCAAGCAAATTCTTGAAAAGACTGCGTGTGCCTCGTGCAAAGATTGGTCAACCAAACAGGAGGATGCTTTGTGGGCATACAAAACTGTATTTAAAACACCGATAGGTATATATCCTTATCAGTTAGTTTATGGTAAAGCATGTCATTTTACGCTTGAGCTAGAACACAAAGCATTTTGGGCCTCAAAATTCTTGAATTATGATCTGACAAAAGCTGGCGAATCCCGAATTCTTCAACTCCATGAGTTAGAAGAATTTAGGAATCAAGCTTATGAGAATCCCAAAATTTACAAAGAGAAAACAAAAAAATGGCATGATTAGAGGATTCAGAAAAATGAATTTTGGGAGAGACTGTTGGTTTTCCTTTTTAATTCCAGGTTGAAGCTCTTTCCTTGAAAGTTGAGATCTAGATGGTCCAGACCGTTTGTGGCTAACAAAGTGTTTCTTCATGGAGCAATAGAGTTAAAAAATAAATAAAACAAGGATACTTTTAAGGTGAATGGCCAGAGATTAAAATCATACAGGAAAGTGGCCTGGTAGAGGATGTCCGTCTTACAGGATAAGATGGATGTCCGTCAAGCCATGCGATGTTAAACTAAGCACTTCGTGGGAGGTAACCCACACTTTTTATTTCTAATCATATTATTTTTGTCTTGTGTTTTAGGTTTATTTAGGCATGAACAATGTCTTACAAGAGTGAGAATATGCACTCAATTGGGTGAAAAAAATTGAACAAGTACCAGTGAAGGAATTTGTACCCGGAAGAATGAAAAAAATTAACAAGAATGAAAAATTTTGAGGAAAAACCAGGGACCTATTATGGGTGCCCGTAGCAGGTCTCTGCGGCCTAGCCAACCATTTTTTTGACCCCTGCTACGGCTGCCCGTAGGGGATGACACGACCCTTAGCAGGGCCCCTGAACCAAACAACAACAAAATTCACTTCCAAATCCCTGCTACGACCGACCGTAGTGCCTGACATGGCCCGTAGCAGGCATAGGAATCCTTCAAGTTCTTTTTTTTCACGTTTCTTGGGCTCCACCATTCATTAACACCCAATTACCACCCACTACACTCATTAATCCCCAATTATATCAGATTTTTCAAATCATTATCACTCTTTCTCTTACATCTCTCATCTTCTTCAACCTTCACTCTCTCACAAAAACCTAGCCTCCATTAAAACCTTCACCAAAATCTCCCACCTTTAACCTCTTAACCACCCAAAATCCCAAACTCCCTTCATAAAACCTTCATTATTTCCCATCCTAATCATTATTCTGGGTACATTTTTCCAAAATCAAAGTTCGAATTTTTCATTCTCTCAAAAAAATTCCAAAAATGCCCCAAAGAGGTCTGTCAAAGGCAAACAGGTCGTTGGAAGTTCAAACACGCGTAAGAGAAGTGCTCAAAAATCCAAATATGCATAATATTGTCTTTGAGGACAACACTCAAGAGAAGAGGTATTTGGCTCATGTTAAAATAAAGATGACTCCAAGCAAGTATATCTATGAAAAAAACATGAATGATCTAGGTTTGAAATTTGAGATTGATAGAATGTTTCATAGTATCGAATTATTAGAATTCATATATCTAGAAGCACCAACTTTTGAGCACATCACTCTCGAGTTCCTGAGTACTCTTGAGTTTCATCTAGAAAAAAATGGAGCGACGAGATGAGATACTACTTTGGTACTCTCAAATTCTGCCTTTTCAATGAAAACCATCAGTTGCCTGTGGTGAAATTAGGTGGTGTTCTCAAAATGCCCATTACAGGCCCGAAGCTGTTACAGAGAAGTTTCATGTGAAACAATTTTGGTATGCTGTTACAGGTATGCCATGTTATGGTTCCGCATATGTAAATGTTTCGGTAATCCATAACCCTTGTTTTCGATATGCCCAGAAGGGCCTTGCATATACTTTGTTTGACAGGGGTGATAGCACTGGGGTGGCCACTCAAAGGGAATTATTCTTCCTTTATGCCATGGAAAATCATGAGGTTATTAATTTCTCCGCCTTTGTGCCTGATTATTTGGACAGAGTGGCCCGTGCATCCACTGGTGATATTTCAGTGGGGGTATGATTACCTAAATTACCGAGCATCTCAAATATGAATCTTTGTTTGCAGATGATACTCTTGTTGAAGGAAAGCATAAATTGATATGGAGTCACTAATTCACCAGGGTATGATTGTTGTGGCCCATATCATTACTCAGTAATGATCCGTAATAGGTTTATAATGGAACTTCCCAACTGGACACGATCGATATTGCTGATAAAAATAATTGGCTATATACAAGTGTCGTCCCTGATGACGGGGACGACCCATTTGCTAATTTTGTTGTAGGTGACACCAAATGATGGGATGGTATGTCGCAATAATTTGTACCATCGCCCCTGCACTATGCTCATCAAGGATCTGAATCATTCTCCATGGATCAGAACCAGTGGGCTTGGGTCCAATCTGAACTTGGTGGCATGAAGACCGAGCAAACAATGCATGGAGTGGAGCAAACCCGACAAGGGGAAATGTTGGGTGAAATGTAAGCCATGATGCAACAATTGATGTTGTGTTTTCCTCCACCTTCTTAGTGAGGACATTGTGAGTCACACTTCTCTATCTTGTTCTAAAATATTAAGACTAATGTTTAGTTCAAGTGTGTGTGCGTGGGTGTGTGTGTGTGTGTGTGTGTGGGGGGGGGGGGGGGGGGTTACTGCTTTTTGTTATTTCTATTCTTTATATTTAATTTTGTTTATGTTAATATTTTTTGGTAGTTGTTTCGAGTACTACATGTTTTTAGTTATTATCTGTATAAGTGATGAAGGTTAGTAATAGTGGATTAAAATATTCATCCCACTTGGTGTTGCTTGCTGTCAAGCCCCTAAAAGAGTTGATATTGTTGAAGAAGATGATTGGACGCAACTTTTTGCAGCCTAACAGACATAGAAACCCTGTGCATCTTGAACTAAGTAGGAAGCTGCACCATACTAGAGGTACTCTGGATTCTGTCAAGCTTTAACCTACATGGTGAGAGCATAAAATCCAAACACATATTCATCATGAGATATAATTAAAGTATGTCTCTATCACTCAGAGTTTGCGTAAGTTCTCTTGGAATATCACAACATGTTTACACACACTGAGGCACTTTGTTTCTTTTTACCACTGAGCCTTTCCATCAATCCCTGTTATTATTATCCCTTGTTAACCTCATTTGAGCATATATCCCTTTGTTTGTTTTATTCACCGCATTATTATAACCCATGGCCCAAACACTTCCATACCCTGCTCAAATAAGTGTTGTTGGACTTGAATCTGTGATAAGTTCTAAGTTTGGGGTAGAGAGACCTAAGATGAACCAGATGAGTGCATAAAAGAAGAAAAAAAAGAGAAAAATGAAAAAATGGTATGAATAGAAAAATTCTGATTGCACAAAGAAAAAGCACTTACCTAAGGAAGTGACTTGGTTTAAAAGTAAAAAGATATATACACTCAAAAAGAAATACTTGAGTAGAAACTGAGGAGTAAAGCTGAAAAGGGTGTCTGAGTATTTCTAACAATGATGTTCAAAATGAACACAGTGACAAGAACGACAACACTGACTCTAAGCCCCAAAACAATTTGTTTTCCCTTCCTTTCATATCCCACCTTAACCCAAGCCCTGTTACAACCTAAAAACACCTCAAAAAAGTGTGTGTTATGTGTATGTGATATGGAATAAGAATCTATTCAATCTCATGAATCGATATTGCATACTATAAATTTTCGAGTGCAAACACTTTAACCCTGAGAGGCTTGGTGAGAGTGTGAAATAAGATGACAGGTGAACCAATACTTCTAAGTGGAAGTGTGGTGGAAAAATCAAATGTGGAAAGCAGGGACTATGAAAGAAAGAGCAAAATCTAGTTGCGAAAGATCTTAGCAGTATTGTGGTAAGCATTGAATTTGCAATTAATTTTGCGGGTGACATGGTTTTTGTCTTAGACATTACTTGAGTACAAGTAAAGGTCTAAGTTTGGGATTGTGATCATTCACCATTTTTGTTATGTTCTTTATCACTTATTTGAAATTAATCCAGGTAATATGGGATACTCTGTTCTTGTTTTGGTGATGTTTGAGTAGTTTCTTTGGCCGATTAGTTTATTTCAGTGTTTCTTTATTTTAAGTTTATTTCGTTTTTCCCACTTGTTATGCTTTGGTTATTTTCTTTTAAGTGTTTTCAGGTCCAAAAAAAAGATCCAAAAAGACTCGGTGCAAAAAATGGAAAAATCGTAATTTCAGAGAAGTTTCGCATCACCTAAAGAAGGCCTGCTACGACCACCCATAGCACCTGCTATGGGTCGTAACAGGGTGGAAGTCTCGCCCAAATGATTCAAAAAAGCCCAAAGGGTCGTGATATAATACGGACACATTTATCACATGCTATGGGCCGTAGCAAAGGTCCTGGGACTTGTTTTCAAAAGTGGACAATGCAAGGGAGTGCTACGGCCACCCGTAGCAGTTGCTACAGGCCGTTGCGGCTCAGGACGTTAAGTTTGTGATTTTTCTTGCTTTTGTCCAAATATTGACATACGAGGGTGTTTTGGGCATTTCCAACTAATTTTAGTTGATCACTTAGGTCAGCATAGTTTTTTCTATTTAAAAAGAATTTGTACGATGAAAAAAGGACTTTTGGACGAAGCGAGAAAAGAAAACCTAGAAGAATATTAGGGAGCTCAAAACTTTTGGTGAATGTGAATCTTCATGAACAAAAAGGATTTAAGATCCAAATTCCTCCAATTACATGTAATGTCTAAGATTTCTATTATGTATTATTTGAACTCTATGAGTAGCTAAACCCCCAATGCTAGGGAGTGTCCCTGATTTAAAATAGTAATGTCTTTGATTTCCTAATTTCAATAATATGAATTTATTTCATAATCAATTTAATCGTACAATGTTTCTAGTGCCTTCTCTGCGGGAACAATAGGGATCGATTCACGATTAACAATTAAGTTGGACTGCCCTTATTAATGCCTTTGTGCAATTTGGCTATGGTTGATATCACCTAGGACTAGAGATACCCTGTGGCAACCTGTATATTCTTGATAACATAAATGCTTGATTTCATCATATGTTTCTAGTGACTTAGAATTTAGGATGAAGGATCAAAGGTTTTCCCAGTAAGGATTTAGGAGAAAATAAACTAAAGAACCGATAATTTATTAGTTGTAATATGTTATTAAAATAAGGATTCAAGGTTATTACATGAACAATCATACACTTTCCCTAGCATGCTACTCCTATTTATCAAATCCAATATTATGTACCATTTACTTTTATGTGTCAGTATTTTACAATTAACAAAACAAACCCCCCAAATATTAGTTTTTGTTTAATTGACCGATAATTCAAACTCGATATTTATACACAGTCATTGATATTGGCATTCGGAGGATTTCCTCTTTATTAATGCATAGGCAAAAATAGTACACTTTCTATTTTTCCGATCATCAAAAATTATTGTCCCTAGAGCTCAACCAGTAGACAGAACATGGTGCCTACTCTGATGCCAACTGAAATTATAATACTTGCAATACAATGTCAAGACAAATTTTAGAACATTTGTTCTTGATACAATAACTTTCTAAAACAGGAGATTGTGCAGAAAATAAATTGCAGAAAAATAAACAACACAATCAATTGTTAACCCAGTTCAGTGCAACGTCGCCTACTCTGGGGAATACCAAGCCAAGAAGGAAATTCCCAATGATAGTATTAGTTCAAAAATAAACCAACCCTAGTTTACAACTGTTTTCCTAATCACTACCTTGTGCAACTTCTTCCTAGACACCTCTAGATATGAGATCCCCCTCTCACTTCCAATCACCTAAGTAATACCTACAGTCAGAAACATGTATGACATACAAATAATAAAAACACAAAGAACTTAAAAGACTCCCATAACCCTAATCCTTATTTTGCATCCACAATTTTTTCAATATGAATGTTTGCTATTTTAGGTTTACCAAGTCCTTATTTATAGACTCTTACAGCACGGGCTTGGACTATTCAAATCAAATCCAATCTTCTATTTTAAATCAGCTGAAAGATATTCACACAAAAATAGGAACAGATCTTCAAAGATTCCTAAAAAGTCTCTAAGATCCTTTTTATGAAATCAAATTAAATTTACACTTGTTCCTAATAAAATCTCCTTGACCTGCGCAACATAATGATATACATCCAAAAGAATTTCATAAAATCAAATCAAATTTGTCAAGAGATATAACAACAACACCTGTTGTACAACAAGTCAAGATGTCAAGACACATGACTCAACATCTGTCTGATATACATGACAATAAAACACGTCATGACAGTTGGTCAAGATGTTGTGACATCTTGCTCAACATCAGTCCAGAACCATGTTTTAGTAAAATTTATGCCAAACATAAAACCATAGATTTAACATATTTTATTATGTTTTAAAATATTTATAAAAAAATGGATATATACTTATTTAATTATTAAATTTAATTATATATATAACAAATGTTTTTAAAGAAATCATTGATAGCAT